>CM053625.1:307244732-307324685 GCA_028646595.1 Phalanger gymnotis
TGTCTGTTGATTTGTGTTATTTGATTCATTTATGTTTTCTCTGTTTGTAATTTCTGTTTATATTTACTCTGAAGTTCAGGGTGCCAGCTTTTCCCCCCTAATTAAGTAAATGATGTATGTATGTTTAATTAAAGTAAGATTGTTAACCTCTTAAAGTTCCTTTCCTTTAGAAAAATAGATCAAAAGAACTGTGCTAGCAACCCTCTTTTGTGCTGGTGTTATTGGTCATACACCTCCAAAGCAGCTGCAAGCAACATTGTTGTTACACAGAGTCAGCTTCTTTCCAGTCTGGAAGAGATTTATTTCTACAGTGAGAGTAACATTTGTAAATGGGCTGGATGTTTAGAAATGAATTGACAGTAGGAGAAAAGGGGGGATATGGCCGTAAAGGTGGCTCAGTTAGCAGCCACACGTAGCTAAACAAGTTGCTACCTCACAATAAGCAGTTAACAAATGTTTACTGACCAATGATTCGATGACTGACTCTTTGACCCAATAAATTGCTGACAAATGAACTGTAAGAAAGAGAAGCAACAATGTGGCCAGCATCTTTCCACTCTGTGGGACATAGAGAGCTGGGAGCTGGGCGTGAGGAGTTTCTAATCATTGATTTTCCACTTATTGACAATCCAGGTAGTCCTCTTCTTTTCACCTTGCTTTCCAAGATAACAGTGTACAATCCAAAATTGCCTGTTCTTTCAAGTTATCTCCTGTTTTAAGCTATTTAAATAGCCAAATCATTTTATTCAAAATCTGACTGATTTTAATTGTTACTGTTTAATTGTTAAACAATTGTAAATGTTAAAATTATGACAATAATTGCAAATAAAAGTGCCATTACAAACATGTTTGTATACATATTTGCATACATATATGTGTATATGCATGCATGCATGCATGCATGTGTATGTATGGTGTGTGTGTGTGTGTGTGCCCGCATTTCACTGTGACATGTGGTGTTATTCCATCCAAGCCTCAACATTCAAATGTGTTTTGCTCCTGAGACCTTTTGGGATTCCAGAAAATGTAAGACATTAGCCACACACCTAACTCATTCTTATTTTCATTATCTGTTTATTGCAGCAAGTTTAGAGGCAAACTATTATTCTTATGCTTCAATAAATTATATGTAATAGAAATTTGCCTTTCCTCTTAGTCATATAAAATGTATTCACACTCAATGGAACCCTTGTAAATCTTCCATGTAAATGAATAGAGAAAATGCATAGGCTTCATTCCTGGGTACTGAATAATGAACTGGCTTAGGCTTGTTATATTCAACTTATGGCTGCTTATGGTTGGTTAAGCTGGTTTCATAATAGGTCCTCTGGTTTGGTAACTTGTCTTTCTGGGTCTAGGTCCTCGTGTTGAATTCCCCTGACAATGAAAATAGTCACTACCGTCACATTAATAATATGATTTCAAGGAGAAAAACGATATTCGGTTATCAGAAGTTAGGATTCAAGTTATAGAGTGTTTGTCAGTCCTCAAGGTTGTTAGCAAAGGAAAGCTGAATAGTTGTGCGTAGGAGATGATGGAGACAGGAAGCTGCTCCATATTGTTCTGGATTTATGATTTCATCAATGTAGAAAACTCAGCAAAGAAATTCCAACTACCAAAGCATATTGGCAACTGTGCAGTTATTTACAGTTTGAGAGTTTTGCAAAGGGCACTGTGAGGTTCAGTAATTTGACCAGCCTCACTAAGCCAAGAGGAGAATGCTGATAGAATGGATATGGAATATGGGAGCATGGGACCTGCATTTGGATCCTAGTTCTTCCATTTACTTAATTGGGAATTTGGGGCAAATCCATCATGGATTCTAGGGTTCAGTTTTCTCATCCGTAAAATGAGGCAGTTAGACTAAAACACTTCAAATATTCCTTCAACTCATATAGTGATCCTATGAAATGTCAGAGGAAGGGCTTGCAACCATTCTCAGCACTGTCTATAGGCCAGAGGATAAAGGTACAAATATGACCTCTGAAGTCTACTACCCGTTCAACTTGGGAGAAGGCACTTAATGTTCTTAGGCCACAGTTTCCTGATCAGTAATATGAGATTAACAGATTAGAGGATGTCTGAGTGCCCCCCCCACCCCTGCTCTTGTTTTAGGGCAGAGCTAGCCAACCTTAGGTTAGCTTAGGGCCACAATAAAATAAAATACTTATTTTAGGGCTTCGCCCAGAATAAAAAATACAGTACACTAATAGAAAGTGGGGGAATGTGCATCATCAATACAACAGGTGAAGGCATGAAGTGCAAAAGCAAACACAAAACAACTAAATTGCAACACAACAGTTGCAATTGCAACAGTTGCAGTTGCAACAAAATTCCATGTGATAGATTCCATCCATAATATTACTTAAAAGCACCAAAGAAAATGAACATCAATGAGATAATTTATTAATGATAGAATTTAAAAATCTAATATGCATTCCATGCAAATTATTAATTTATTTTTTCACTTGTGAAAATTAAAACCCACAAGCAGGCTGCATAAAATTGCACTTTGTGGGCTGTGACCCATGGGCCATATTTGGACAACCCTGCTCTACCGGATCAAGTACTTTTATTTTTTTTTTGTTAATTGATTGACCAAATGATTGCTATACTCTATAATATAATAGCAATCAATTGATATATATATATATACATATATGAATTTATGTACATATATAAACGTAAAGCAAGAAACGGGAGCAGCCTCGGGGTCCATTTTGTTCATTAATCTCATTTTATAGATTGCAGAACTGGAGTCTAGAGATATTAAATTATATACATAAGCTTATTACTGTGGTAACTATAGTATTAGAAACCCTTTAAATGTGTGTGTACATATGCATGAGCATGTACATGTGTATATGTAAATGTGTTTTTATGTATGTACACATATACATATTTATATATTTAAGAGAAGCCATGTGGATGAATGAATAAAGCACTAGGCTTGGAATCAGGAGGACTCATCTTCCTAAGTTCAAATTTGGCCTCAGACACTCACTAACTGTGTGACCCTTGCTAAGTTACTTAACTCTGTTTGCCTCAGTTCCTGATATGTAAAATTAGTTGGAGAAGGAAATGGCAAACCACTCCAGTAAATTTGCTAAGAAAATTCCCAAATGAGATCATAACTGAAACAAATGACGGAACACCAACCACATATATGCATATGCATAGATATTTGTATAAATATACAGACATATACATATACATATAAATACACATACATATATGTATGTATTCTACTTATTGAGGAATAATCATTATTAATCATTATTAGCTAGCTCATTATTAATAGCTCATTCTTCATAGTTTGTGTAATGTATTGGGTACTTGGCCTGGAGTCAGAAAATCCTCAGTTCAAATTTGGTCTCAGATACATACTAGTTATGTGACCCTGGGCAAGTCATTTAACTTGTTTCTCTCAGTTTCCTCATCTGTAAAATGGTGTCAATAATAATACCTACCTCATAGGGCTATTGAGAACATCAAATGGAATCCTAATTGTAAAAAGCTTAGTCCATTGCCTGGCCCATGGTGAACATTATATAAATGGCAGTTATTATTATTATTAATTATAGTTATTCCTGG
The DNA here is from genome assembly GCA_028646595.1 of Phalanger gymnotis. Lineage (NCBI taxonomy): Eukaryota > Metazoa > Chordata > Mammalia > Diprotodontia > Phalangeridae > Phalanger > Phalanger gymnotis. The sequence goes on from CM053625.1 coordinate 307,248,327, forward strand.
AGAAGAAACAGTAAGTGGAAGCAGTATAGATATCTTCACAGGTCCCAATGGAGGTCAGCAGGAAGAGAGAACAGACACGTGGGATTGCTTCATTTAATACAATAACATTTATTAAATATATATTGTTTGTAAGGTGTGTATAGGACATCATGATTACAAAGATTACAAACACTCAAAGTCCTTGTGCTTAAGAATTTATATTCTATTGAAGGACATAACATGGATAGAGACAAATATATATATGTATATATATACATATTATATATACATATTACATATATGTATATATAATATGTATATATTATGTATATATGTATATATAATATGTATATACATATATAATATATATACATATATAATATATAAACATATATATGTAATATATACATATATAGTGTATATATATTATATATATAATAATATAAATAACATATATATGATATATATGTAATATATATATATATACATATATATATATATAATAGATACCAAATACCAAAATTAAGATGAGGAATTTCAAGAAGACTGATTTGGAAATCTGAGGAATAAGGGAAGGTCTTGCGTGAGAAATGACACCTGAAGTGTATTTGAAGAAAGCTGGCCACTCTAAGATATGGCTATGAGGATTTGATAAATAAATCACTCCTTTGACAAATGCATGAGAATAGGAGGAGTTGTTGCTCCTCTTTCATATATGAAGAGGAGGAAAAGATATCATTATGTTAGGGTCAAGGTACAGTGAGTGACTGCAGCTGATCAAAAAAAAAATATGAGTCAGAAGGCTCTGCAGATTGGGCACAGATAGTCCATATGAACATTTGGGTTGGAGATAGAGCTAGATTTGCACATCTCAAGTGTCATTTTTGCTACTGTGATTCTTTCTCGCTCATAGAGCATAGTACCTTCTTTGATTTGGGCATATAATTCTGAGTGGTCCTATGCCAGCATCTCCCATGTTTCACAATCAACACTAAAGTTCTTCAGAGAGAACTTGAGAGTGTCCTTGTACTACTACTTCTGATCTCCATATGAGTACTTGCTTTGTATGAATTCTCCATGAAATAGTCTTTTAGGTAAATATGTATTTGTCATTTGGGCCAAGTGGCCAGCCCATTGGAGTTCTGCTCTCTGCAGTAAAGTTTGAAATTTCAGCTCCAGCGAAGATCTCAGTCTCCAGAACCTAATTGTGCCAGATGATCTTCAGGATTGCCCTGAGACAACTCAACTGGAAGCTGTCCAGTTTTCTGACATGAGGCTGATAGATTGTGCAGGTTCCACAGGCATACAACAGTGGAATCAGCACAGAGACTCCTTACAGTTCATGGTCAGTTTAATACCTCTTTTCTCCCACACTTTCCTTTCATAGCGTCCCAAACACTAAAGTAGCTATGACAATGTTCGCACCAACCTCATCATCTACTGCCAAGGTAAGTGAACTTATCTACAGCATTCACAATAGGAGGGGTACTGTGTTTAGGGAACAACCAACCATGTGTTAGACAGAAGACCTGAGGCTAAAGTATGGCAGTGAGGTCATTTGATGCTATAGTTCTGGTTTCTTCCCTCTTTAGTGTCTTCACATACAAAGTGGAGGTGCTGGAAGAGACAATCTTTATGGTCCATCACTAAAATCATAGAAACTTAAACCCTCTAGGTAATGCTGACATTAACTAGAACTCTCATTGTAATGTCTATAAAATGTTTAGAATCCAGATGCGAGAGCTAGGTGGCACAGTGGATAGACTGCTGGATCTGGAGGCAGGAGGACCCAAGTTCAAATCCAGCTGTGTGACCCTGGACAAATCACTTAATCCTGTTGGCCTCAGTTTTCTCATTTATAAAATGAGCTTGAGAAAAAAATTGCATACATCCACATTCATTGCTACTTCTATACCCACAGAACAGGAAAAAGGATGAACAATGAAACAAGGAAACATTTCAATCTTCCTGGGGTGTATTTTTAGAGGATTGATTCTCAGTGCTTTCAAGTCTTCCTGTCTTTGAAGGATCAAATCAGAACCAGATGTCTAAACTTTATGTGAATTTATCAAATAAATGTTTTTATTTCAATCTGCAAGGAATTGACTTCAGATTTTTTCTTGCTTATATATTCTGTGGGTGCCTCTGTGTGTGAGTGTCTATATAGCGGCTCTTTACATAGATTTGGAGGGGCAGGAAAGAAGGTTACTGAGGACTTTTATTGGCATAATAACATTTTCATCTTTTAACAAATGGCTTTCTCCTAAAATAGAATTTTAAAAAGATGGTGGGTAACTGAGGATTGCCCCTGTATACAAAAGCACCAGCAGGCGCTGAATCATCAGCAAGTGCATGGTCCCAGTGGGCACTTGGATTTAGCTGTTCTTTTGCCAGAAGATGAGCTGCTCATTTGGATGGAGAAGCTAATGACAAGGTCTTCTCTCATTTTCCACAACTGACCTTCTTCCTTCTCAAAGATACTTAACAAATTAGGGCAAATGAGTAGGAAGCAATGATCAATGGAAACAAATGGCTGGTGCCCCGGCACATTTGTCTGCCTGCAAGAGAGTCTGGTTGTTTTAAGCCCCAGATTTGTTTATATCTATATACATATTGATATAAATATGTTCTCCTGACAATGGAGCTGGATTAATTGCATCAGTGATTATAGGCTTAGCTTTCCAGTAAAGCCAGAAATGGTGTCCTCTCTGGTTTAGATTATTGGGACTAGGAAGGAAACAGCCCTGCTGACAGAAGGGTCACAGCTAAATAAATACTGCAATTGGAGGCACTTGTTCTATGTCAAATGTCAGAACAAATTCACTTGCTCGAGAAGCCATCCTATTTTATCATGTTTGTCCATTGCGTTTAAATGACAGTAATTTCAGCTGATGATTTCCTCTAAGTCTTAGAGTTTAAGGGACTAAAATTGTGAGACCAGCATGAAGGTAAATGATGAAAGAATGAAAAAGGCACAGGAACAAATCCAAACCTTCCAGAACAAATGTCTGTAAGATTTTTTAAGTAAGTAAGAATACTTACTGATTAGTCTACCCTACGTGGATTGTGTGTGTTTAAGTTGTTGTCAAGGGGATTTGTAATTTGACAATTACAGGAGATAGTGCCCATCCTCTTCAGTCCCATTCTCCCCTCCCCATAGCCCTTTTGCACCTTCATCTACTTTAATGGAAGAGAGAGCTAAATGGCAATGAGATTTGGGCCAAGTTTGCCAATGACTGTTTCCCAATGAAAGGGATGAAAATTGGGTTTTGTCACTAAACAGAAGGGCAAGGAAACATCCAGGAAGAAAGGTAAAAGATTAAAGCTTTATAAGTCTTGGCTGATGGACTAGTGAGGTTGAGCCCACAGGAAAAAGAAGACAGCAGGGGGAAGATGTACCTATTTTCAACTATTTCAGTTGTGTGATGTCACAAGAGAAAAAAAAAACAGATTTGGTTAGCCTGAACACTGAAAGTCATGCTAGAATAAAGGATGGAAGTCTCAAAGAGGCAAATTCTCCTGCTAGATGGAATACAAGAATATCTCAGAGATATTGTGGGTTCAGTTCCAGAGTACTGAAAATATCACTGTAAAACAAATATCACAATAAATTTAGTCAAATGATTTTTTTGGGTTTTCCACTGCATATAAAAGTTATGCTTACTTACTTATACTTACAATCAAGTAAGTGTGCAATTGTATTATATTTAAAATATATGCAGCCTAATTTTAAAAATATTTATTAAAATGCTAATCATCATCTTAGCCTTCAGATCATTTTTCTTCCTGATAGAGGGTCTTGTCTTCATGTTAATGACTACTGACTGATCAATATGGTGGTTGATGAAGGCTGGGGTGCCTGTGGCAATTTCTTCAAATGAGATTAAAATGAAGTTTGCTGTATGCCTTTGCTCTTCCTTTCATTGGAATATTTAGAGGCCATTGTAGGATTATTCATTAGATTAATTTCACTATTGTCATGTCTCAAAGAATAGGGAGGCCTGAGGAGAGGGAGAGAGATGGGGAAGGAGCATTCTGGTCACTAGAACAATCAGAATGTATGCAACATTTATTAATTAAATTTATGTCTCATTAATGGCACCCCCAAAAAATGACAATCATAGCATCAAAGATCACTGAGCACAAATCACCATAATGTGTATGATAATAATGAAAAAGTTTAAAATATTGTAAGAATTACCAAAATATGACACAGAACCATGATGTGGACACATGCTATTGGAAAAAAATGGTGCTGATAGATTGCTTAGATGCAGGGTTGCCACAGAATTTTAATTAATTAAAACTGCAATATTTGCCAAGCACAGTAAAATGAGCTATAAATATGGAGGGGAATCTTTATCCTAACTGGAGCTGTACAGCAACGGAACACTTGCTGAAGGTATAGCTCTCCCTGAGACTTTTGAAGAAAAAGAATGAAATTTTAGGTAAATATTTTTGAAGGGATTCATAATTAAGTCCAGGTTACAATGAATAGTTCTCCCTAAATCTCAGGTTCTGGGATTATGGGTTATGAATGATTTTCTTTAGTTTTCAAGATTACACATATGTGTATATATGTGAATATGTAAGTGTGCATGTGTGTGTGTGGGGGGGTGTTTGTCAAAGAATCACAGAATGCTAGAGATAGAAGGACTCAGAGAAGTCGTCTTGGCCAGGGGTTACTAAACTTGTGTGTGTGTGTGTGTGTGTGTGTGTGTGTGTGTGTGTGTGTGTGTGAATGTAGGTATGCATGAGTATGTGCATATGCCTGTGTGGTGAATGCATTTGTTAGTTTAGTGAAGCTGGTGGAGTCCTGAAAACATGCTAAAATTTTGTTAAGAACTAGTGAAAATATTACACAGCATTGGTATTGGTAAAAAAAATAGATGTCGATCAATAGAACAAATTGGACAAGGAAAAATCAGAAACAATGGAACTCAACAATCCAATGTTCAATGAACAAGAATGTTGGTAGTATTTCACAGTTCACAAATTTCTTTACATAAATAATTTCACCTGAGTTTTACAACTACCCTAAGAGTTAGTTTGCCAGCATCACTCTGTCCATTTTCCAGGTGAGGAAATTGGGGTTCAGAGAGGAGAGGAAATGGCTAAGTCTCCCAAGCAAGGCGTCAGGCCTGGGATTGGGATTGGGATTGCTCAATCCTATCTATGGCCATCTACTAAGTAGGACTGTCTAATCCTAACAGAGGTGGAGAATTACATGCACCATTTCTAATAAGCCGTCATAGTAAAATACTTGCCTTTGTACTTGATTATCGATTGTCCTATTGACCAGACAATTTCTATTGTTTTAGAAGAAAGGAATTAAATAATAAACTTGCAGAGTTTGTGTCTTTTCAGAGAAGATGTGAAAGAGGTTAGGCTAACTTTGTGTCCTTCAGATGAGGCCAAACAGACAATAGTTTCTTCTACTTAGTAATGAACCTTATCTCTTTTGCCACATATGCCTAAGAAGAAGTCATATACACATTGATCATTCTTTACTTTGTATATGCATTTATTCATTTTCAAATAAAGAATCACAGAAACTCTAATATTGAAGGAATCACAGAGACCAAGTAACCATATCAGTGTTTGGACAAGGATCTCCTATATAGTAGACTGCACATTATTAATAGATCCTTATATAATTGCCTTCAATGAAGGAAAAATTCAATCTCCAGATCTCATTATTTGGCATCCATCTATCTATCTATCTATCTATCTATCTATCTATCTATCTATCTATCTATCTATCTATCTAATCTATCATCTATCATATCTCTAATTCTGCCATGCCATCTATCACTTATCAGCTATTTCTTTCATTATCTAATATTGATCTTTCTATTATCTATCTATACATGTATTTATATATGCATGCATCTGTGTATATGCAAATATATACATACATACATATATATATATATATATATATATATATACATATACATATTAGGTCAAACCTAAATCTGCCAGTCTCCAACTTTCATCCATTTCACATTATTTTGCCCTCCTAGGCCAACTGGAATAAATTTATAATTATTTTCCATAACAGAACCCTCAAAGAGGTATAATGAAACTCAGCATAGTTTCCTTTCCAGTTCCTTAAAATGACCTTCATAGGCAATGAAATTCATAGCCTTTAATATTGAGGATGACTATAGGACACTCTAGTTTTTCAATGGACTTCCTCAAATATAAAATCTAGTTTCGAACACAATACACAAGAAATGGCTTCAGCAGAATAGAGTTTAAGTTAACTCTCTTGTCTTGGGGGTTGGCCATGTGGACTCTATATCAAGTATTCTATTTACATTAACTTTCTTGATTGATTTATCCTACAAGAGGCCCATACTCAGACTTTTCCCCAATAAATCTGTTTTTAACCAAAATTTCCACAACAAGGATGTGTAAAATATTTCAGCCAAGCGTATGTCTTAACAATTATCTCCTCTAAACTTGAACTTTTAAGAGTCACCATTGTCACTGACTTTTTTCACAAATGCTCATTTATTATGGCAGGTATTTAGAGTATCTACACTGCAGTACCTAAACCTGCCACTTTATTAAGAGGATGAAATTTAATAATAATTATATACTTATTAACAGAGTACCTTGCACATAGTAAGCAGTAAATAAGGGTTAGCTTTTATTATAGCTGCTATTGATATTATTATTACATTTCTGTGATCTGTTCATTTAGTAGCCTTAACACCCCAGCCCAACTATGCCACCTCACATTAAATAAACAAGGAAAAGAGTTTTTCAAGAGGTTTTATGTCTTTTTCTTTTTAAAAAGTTCTTTAATTTATTTTTTCTACTTAACAGTTCTATTTTTTTCATATTTAATTATTTAATATTCATCAATATTGATTTCCACCAGATTTTGAGTTACAAATTTTCTCCCCATTTCTACCCAACCCCCCATTCCAATATGGCATATAATCTGATTTCACTATTCCCCAGTCAGCACTCCCTCCTGTCACCCCACTACCATACCATCCTCTTTCCCCTTACTTTCTTGTAGTGCATGGTAGATTTTTATATCCCATTTTCTGTATATCTTATTTCCCAGTTGCATGCAAAAATGACTTTTTTGAGAATCTACTTTAGAATTTTGAGTTCCAAAATCTCTCCCACTTTCCTAAGAAGGCAAGCAATTCAACATAGGCCACACATGTATCATTATACAAAACACTTCTATAGTAATCATATTGTGAAAGACTAGCTGTATTTCCCTCCATCCCATCCTGTCCACCTTTATTCAGTTTTCTCCCTTGACCATGTCTCATTTCAAAAGTGTTTGCTTTTGATTACATCCTCCTCTGATCTGCCCTCCCTTCTATCATCCCCCCTTTCTTATCCCCTTCCCCCTACCCTGTGGGGTAAGGTACTCAAATGAGTGTCTATGTTATTCCCTCCTCAAGTTAAATCTGATGAGAGCAAAATTCACTCATTCCCCCTCACCTGCCCCCTCTTCCCTTCCAACAGAACTGCTTTTTCTTGACACTTTTATTTGAGATTCTCTCTCCCTTTCTCCCCCTCTTAATATATTCCTCTCTCACCCCTTAATTTTATTTTATTTTTTAGATATCATCTCTTCATATTCAACTCACCCTTTGCTCTCTGTCCATATATATATACACACACACATATATATATATATATATATGTACGCATATGTATGTATGTATGTATGTATATTTGCTTCAACTGCCCTAATACTGGGAAAGGTCTCATGAATTACAAAAATCATCTTTCCATGTAGGAATTTGAACAAAAATGTTCAACTTCTGTTAAGTCCTTTATGATTTCTCTTTCTTGCTTACCTTTTCATGCTTCTCTTGATTCTTGTATTTGAAAGTCAAATTTTCTATTAGGCTCTGGTCTTTTCATCAAGAAGGCTTGAAACCCCTCTATTTTATTGAAAATCCATTTTTTGCCTTGGAGCATGATACTCAGTTTTTCTGGGTAGGTGATTCTTGGTTTCAATCCTAGCTGCTATGACCTCCAGAATATCATATTCCTAGCCCTTCAATCCCTTAATGAAGAAGATGCTAGATCTTGTGTTATCCTGATCATGTTTCCACAGTACTCAAATTGTTTCTCTCTGGCTACTTGCAATATTTTCTCCTTGACCTGGGAACTCTGGAATTTGGCTAGAATATTCCTAGGAGTTTTTTTTTTGGGGGGGGGATCTTTTTCAAGAGGCGATTGGTGGATTCTTTCATTTTCTATTTTACTCTCCAATTCTAGAATATCAGGGCAATTTGTTGATAATTTGTTGAAAGATGAGGTCTAGGCCCTTTTTTTGATCATAGCTTTCAGGTAGTCCAACAATTTTTAAATATCTCTCCTGGATCTATTCTCCAGGTCGGTGGTTTTTCCAATGAGATATTTCATATTATCTTTCATTTTTTCATTTCTGTTTTATAATTTCTTGATTTCTCATAAAGTCATTAACTTCCACTTGCTCCAATCTAATTTTTAAGGTGGTATTTTCTTCAGTGGTCTTTTGGGCCTCCTTTTCCACTTGGCTAATTCTACATTTCAAGGTATTCTTCTTCTCATCGGCTTTTTGGAGCTCTTTTTACATTTGGGTTAGTCTATTTTTAAAGTATTATTTCCTTCATTATTTTTTGTGCCTCTTTTACCAAACTGTTGACTCTTTTTTTTCCATGATTTTCTTGCATCACTCTCATTTCTCTTTCCTATTTTTCCTCTACTTCTCTTACTTGCTTTTCTAAATCCTTTTGAGCTCTTCCATGGCCTGAGACCAATTCATATTTTTCTTGGAGGCTTTTAATGTAGGCTCTTTGACTTTGTTGATTTCTTCTGGCTGTATGTTTTGATCTGCTTTGTCACCAAAAGAAGATTCTACAGGCTGAGCCCTTTTTTGCTGCCTGTTCCTTTTCCCAGCCAACTATTTCACCCTTGAGCTTTGTGTCAGGGTATGACTGCTTGTAGAGTAGAGAGTACTTTGTTCCACGCTTTAGGGGGCTGCACTGCTGTTTTCAGAGGTGCTTCTACTCCACTGTCACCACAAGCTCTGCCACAGCAGCACTCCTCCTCCCCCAAGAACCACCAACCAGGATTGAGACCCAGATCCAACAGGGCAAAGAAAGACAACCCTGCCTCTGTACCAGCAAAGTGCTCTGTATACTCCCAGTCTGATCCACCTCTTGATTCCTCCAACCAAGTGGGCCAGGGACTGTGGAAGCAGCTGATGCTGGAGCTCTGGAAGTTGCTGCAGGAGCTTCCTGCTGCTGCCTGTGCCAAGCCACCTCTGCTGCCCCTGGAGCTGGAGCAGGACCACGTACTTTTCTCACCCTCATCCAGCAGTTTTCTCACTAACCTAATCTTTAGTCTGTGAAGTTTGTGGATTGAGAAGTCTGGTAACTGCCACAGCTCAGTGCTGCATGGCCCTATGGCCTACTCTGCACAACTCCTGGTCTGGCTGGTCCTGGAGCAGCCGATGCCGGGCTGTTCTCTGCTCCCCTCATTGTGTGATAGACCTTTCCCAGTGACCATCTGGGCTGTCCTGGGCTGGAGACCTGTTCCCTCTGCTATTTAGTGGGTTCTGTAGCTCTAGAATTTGTTCAGAGCCATTTTTAAAGGTATTTGGAGGGATTTGGGGGAGAGTTTAAGAGAATCCCTCCTTTCCATCCATCATCTTGGCTCCTGGCTTAATGGTTTTTTTTCAAATTCCTGCAAAAATAGTTTTCAACTTTCATTTTTATAAAATTCTGAGTTCCAAATTTTTTTCTCTCTGTCTCCCCTTCCCTTCCCCAATATGGCATGCAATCTCACATACTCTATACATGTTTTATCATATTAAACATTTCTACATTAGGCATTTTGTGTAAGAGAACAAAAGGAAAAAAATGAGAAAGAGATAAAAGAGAAAATAGTATTCTTCAATCTGCATTCAGACTCCATAGTTCTTTCTCTGGATGTGGATATCGTTTTCCATCGTGAGTCTTTTGGAATTGTCTTAGATTATTGCAATACTGAGAAGAGTGAAGTCTATTAAAGTTAGTCATTGCACAATGTTGCTATTACTGTGTACAACGTACTTCTGGTTCTCCTCACTTCACTCATTATCAATTCATGAAAGTCTTTCTGTCTTTTTTCTGAAATCTGACAGCTCATCATTTCTTATAGAACAATAGTATTCCAGTACATTAACATATAACCACTTGTTCAGCCACTCCCCAGTTGATGGGAATCCCCTCAATTTCCAAGGAAGTTTTCTTGATGGAGCTATTTTGCTAATAATTTTTCAGATGTTCCCCAACCAACCATTTAATATTACATTTTAGCTTTTTACCAAGAATAAAAATCAAATTAAATGGTATTCAGTTTATAAATCATTTTTTTTTCCATTTTTTAAATTGAGATATCATTTGCCCTTCTTTGGTCCTCAGGTGTCCCTCTTTTTCTTGAAAATCTATGACAAATCAATTATACAGGTTCATAAATCATGCCTACTACTTTTTTGTTTGTTTGTTTTTCTCTGTATGTAGTTCATCTAGGCTTCATAACTTGAACTCATCAAGGCCAGTTAGGGTAGGACTCTATTTAATTTACATTATTAGGAATTTGTGTATTGTCCCTTCCTGACCAAATAACATTCTCCTTGGCAGAGTAAACAGAAGTGACATAAGAAATAAGCAGGTCTACCTTCTCTCCATCATCAGCATCAATACATAAATATTTCAGTCAATTAATCAATTATTTCTTAAGTGACTACTATATTTCACAAACTGTGCTAGACATGTATAATGAATGAAAGAAGCACTGAATGCATCCTCAACATTCCCAGTCCCTCTGCCAAACAACCTTCATTTTGAAATAGAATATTTAGTCACATCCAATCATTTATATCTACTCTTCTTTTGTGCCCAGTGCACAGGGAGGCTTGGCCATGAACTTTTGGGAGTGAGGGAGGTTCCTTTTAAGAGACGATTCTTTCCCCACCAACCCTGGGATCCACAAAACCCTCGTAGTCTTAGAATTGACCTGTGAATAGATTACTCATAGTACCTCTGACCTAAAACTTGAGGCAAATTGTGTCCATGAAAATAAGAAAGAAAGACTAGAGGAGGCCAGTACAATAAGAGAAACAAGAAACCATTAAAAGAAAATGATGAAAGTGTGGAGTAATGGAGAGTGGACAGGAGCAGTCTAATCAACAGAAGTGATTTCACTGAGCTTTCATTAGTGATCAACTATCATGACCTGTGATCTGGGTAAAAATTCACTGTGGCCTGATGGGGGGATGGGGAGAGAGAAGGCAATATAAACTTCCCATTCCCCTCTATACCTCTATGGAAATTATTTTCTCATACATACACACACACACACACACACACACACACACACACATATATATAATATATGTTATATATATTTGCATCCCATCATTTTATACTGACTGTTTTAAAAGGGAAGATCGAGATTTGAGAGTATCGTTCTTCTCGCTTAAATATTCACTTCAATTTATAAACTTTAATCTGTGATCACAAAAGAGGGAAATATTGGCCAACATAACCCTGTGGGTTTTTTTATGATTTACTTACATAAAGACATAAAGTGATAATATAAAAGCTATTGATTCCCCTTTTCATATATGGGATACTTTTTGTTCAACATAAATTGAATTGAGGACTAGAGCTATAAGGTTAAATGGGGATAAAGGTTGTAAATTTTGCATATGACAATGAATCAGAAACCAAGATGCTCTTGGGGTGGAGGGAACAAAAAAAAAATACAACCCAATACATTCCCAGAAACAAGTAAATTCATTTGAGAGCTTTGTTTCTTTTCCTTGGAAGGTAACATATGTAGGGTTGAAAAGGACCTCTATGTTCTAGAAAGGGATTAAATTGCTAAGGAAATTGTGTCCACATGAAGCGAGGTAGATAGTGATTACAATCCTGTCCATCCCTAGAGTCCGAAAGGTTTAGCAGACTAGGGGCGCAGCATCCGTGGCCTCAAGATCATATATAGCCTTCCAGGTCCTCGAGTGCAATCCTTTGGCTGAATCCACTTTTCACAGAACAAATCCCCTTAATAAAAGGATTTTTCTGTAAAACTTGGACTCAGTCAAAAGGCTGCACCTGAGGACCTAGAAGGCCACATGTGGCCTCAAAGCCACAGGTTCCCCTGGTAGCTTATCTTACCATCCAAAACCAGCTAGTGATTAGATTCACATCAACTGTTCCTCCTTTCATTTCTTATTTCTGTATGTATATATATATATATGTGTGTGTGTGTGTATATATGTGTATATATATATATGTATATATATATGTGTATATATGTATATATGTGTGTATATATATGTATATATATATATTTCTATCCATCTATATCTGTATATTAAGTTCGAATCTTTTTCTAATCCCTCTGACCACCACCTCCTTGTAGTTAGTATAGTAAGTGTTATCAGTACTCAATATAAAGTAATGATAGTGGGAAGATTGTGAAGAAGGATCCAGAAGTCATTTACAGACTTCCCCATAAGTTAAGGGAACATAACAGAAACTTTCTCATAATTTCTGGGAATATAACAACAATGGGAAACTGTTTCATAAATTAACTAGGACTATATTTTGAAACTATATGCTAAATTGAGGGAATACAGCTAGTCCTTACTATAAAAACTCCTTGGTTCTGCTGCTTCTTATAGTGTGTAATCCTCAGATAAGCTCCAGATGTGCAGTAAGACCAGCAGAACACCAGCAAATACGATGCTAATGAACTAACTCTAAGGTGTTGTTCAGAAATTTTGAGAAAGTACCAATTCACTCTGGAGCTCATGGAATGGACAATAGGGCCCTAGCCTCCTAGCACAGAATGAATGTAAAGGTTAAATAGTAACTGTTTCTCTTTTGGGCAGGAACCTATAGGATCTTCCATTCCCAGTTTGATTTTTTTCTTGAATTTTGATTAAAGAGGCCATCCCTTGATTAACTTTTTAACTCTATTCATTGAATGGGCGTTACCTCACTCAAAGTGACAACCTGAAAAGATCTTTGCCTGAAAGGGCTAGGGTCTCCCAAAGTATCCTCAGCCATCCCCAGTTGTCCTTGTGAATATCAGGCCACTGGAGGAGAAAGGGAAGCTGATGACCTTGCACAGCTCTCCCTCATTCAAATCAAAGTCAACTATGCCATGGATGTTTTCGAGAAAGAAGGACAAACACAAATTTCCAGCCTTTTGAAAAGCTGTTTCTTTTGACTGGAAATGCCTCATGAGATTCATTGCATCTATTGTCATTATGCTTTTCTTCCAAGTCTTAGGATGACAATTTCCATGAAGCCACCTTTGACCTTCAACAACTGATTTTTCTTAGGCTGTTCTATTTAACCTCAATTACATGCTTAATCACCTTTTAACTTGAATTAGAATTGTGCGTCTCCATGACTCATGCCCCTACTGATTTTTCATTTTTTCAGGTCATGGATCATCTTAAGTGTATGTAGCACCAGTGTGTAGTATATGGCCCTCATTCATAGTAAGACTGAAATCACTTGCTTATTAAAGAATGCCCTTTGTTCATTGCTGGTAGCTAAGGGCCTATTTTCTTGGCAGTGAAAGACTGGAGAAATATAGAAACAAGAAGCAGAAGAAGCAGAAGCAGATGCAGAAGCAGACGAAGCAAAAGAAGGAGGAGGAGGAAGAGAAAGAGGAGGAGGAGGAGGAGGAGGAGGAGGAGGAGGAGAAGAACAAAAAGAACAAGAACAAGAAGAATAAGAACACGAACAAGACCAAAACCAAAACAAGAACAAGAAGCCATTTGTCTGCCCTATTCCAGAAAATAACTTCTGTTTTGTAGATATGGCCATTTCATTTTCTCATAAAATATAATAAATGGAAAAATACAATGATGATGACAACAACAAAAGTTATGGAACTGAGGAAAGGCAGCCTTTTGTAGTAGAAAGATCACTCAATTTGATGTCAGAAGACCTTGGTTCAAAACCTGCCTCTATTATGCATGTATATGCTATGACCAGGGAGTTTTCTGGATGAAACTCTCAATGTGTCTCTGCTCTGCTTCATTTTCTACTCTAAGGCAAAACTTGCCTGTAATTCAGATCATCTGATTCTTTACTCTAGTATTCCAATATCTTATGGTGAGTGTGAAATCTTTTTTGGTATTATTTCTAGAAATATTGAAGGTCTTCATAGAAACATTTGGCCTCTTTGACATCAGCGGTTATAGCATAAACTTGTACAACTATGATGTTGAATATTTTGCCTTGGATTTGGAAATATCTTTCTATTATTTTTGAGATTATGCCTCAGTATTGCTTTTCTCACCCGTTTTGTGACTATGAAGACTACTATATTTCTTCTGAAGGATGTTTGCCCATAGTAGTATATGTAATGATTACCTGAATTAAATTCACTCATTTCTATCCATTTAAGTTCACTGAAACCCAAGATGTTTCTTTTCAATCTTTCCATTCCTTATTTGACCACATCCAGCCTCCCTTGGCTCATAGATCTTAAATTCTAGGTTTCTATGTGAATTTTGTCCTAAGGACTCTGGACTTCCCTTTCCTAACCAGATACATTCACAGCTGTGCTTCCTTTTGGCTTTAACCCAGCTACTACATTAGTCCTTTAGTTACGTGTAGTCATCTTCTGTTCTTCCCCAGTAATGTTTTGGACAGTTTTTCATTGGGGGGGCTCATCTCGCAATGTCATATTTTTTGATCATTTTAATACTGTCCATGGGGTTTTCTTGGCAAAGTGTAAGGTCAATATGTAAGTGAGAAAGCTTTCCCATTGAATAGGCCTCAGATGTGGCCAACAAAGGGAGGCCTGATTAGAGGCAGGCCCTCACCTATGTTTTGCCCATCCTGGATTAAAGACTCTTCCCACCCCCTCAATAGACTTCAGATTGGGCCAGCAAAGTGAGGCCTGATTAGCAAATTATCCACACCCTTTCATTAACTAGATATGAGACACCAGGCCCCACACTTTTTTTCTAGGTAGGCTCTGAGCCCTCAGGGCCCTGAACAGGGTATATGAGCTCAGATGTTGGAGTTTTACCATTGAAGGAACACTCTTTAGAAGAGTGTTGGTGATGAGACTCTGGCTAAGGCGTTCAAGGGCTCTCCCCCCCACCTTTGAAATCCTGGATGTACATGCTTTTCTTTTTTGGTACTTATGTATGTGATGTCTTAATCAGACAAAGCTTGTCTGTTGATCTGTTTGTAGTTTCTGTTTGTATTTGCTCTGAAGTTCAGGGTATTGACTTTTTCCCCTGAACTAAGTGAATGGTATATGTGTGTATGTATGTGTGTGTGTATATGTATATATATATATATATGTGTGTGTGTGTGTGTGTGTGTGTGTGTGTGTGTGTGTGTAATTAAGTTAAGATCGTTAACCCCTTAAAGGTGCTTTCCTTGGAAAAGCAGATCAAAGAACCTGTGCTGGCAGCCCTCCTGTGTGCTGGTCTTTCACCCTCACAACAGCTGGTAGCAACATTGTTGTTACACAAAGATACTGGACTGAGTTGCTATTACCTTCTCTAGTGGATCACTTTTTATCAGAACTCTCTACTATGATCTGGCCTTCTTGGATAACCTTGGATGGCAAAGGTCCTGGTTTCACTGAGCTATGCAGTTTCCTCTGCCATGACAGGAGAGGATAGATTTTTGTCAAGATAACACTATTGTCATATCAAATAGCCATTTTCGACAGGTCAGAATGTGACTCTACATATGGACATTACCAAAAGGTCAATATTGAAATCATGTTATTATATACTTTGCAGCCAAAGGTGGAGAAGCTCTATAAAGTCAGTTAAAACAAAACTTTGACTGGAAAGTGGCTTAGATCGTTAGCTTCTTATGGCCAAATTCGGAATTAAATTGAAGAAAGCAGAGAAAACCATCAGACCATGTAAGTATGAGATAAATCATACCCCTTATGAATATGAAGTGGAGGTGATCAATAGACTTAAAGAATGAGATCTGGTAGAGCATCTGAAGAACTATGGGCAGAGGCTCATGATGTCATTACAAAAGGCAAGAAAATTTATCCCGAAGAAAAAGAAGAGCAAGAAAACAAAATGACTGATGAAGCTTAACAGATTGCAGAGGAAAGAAGAAAATCAAAAGGTAAAAGAAAAAAGAGAGATATACCCAACTGAATGCAGAATTCCAGAGAATTGCATGGAGTGATAAGAAGGTGTGTGTGTGTGTGTGTGTGTGTGTGTGTATGTGTGTGTGTTTTATGAACAAACAAAAGGAACAGAAGAAACCAATACAATGGAAAAGACCAGAGACCTCTCCGAGAAAACTGAAGATATCAAAGGAAAGTTTCATGCAAAAATGGGCATTATAAAGGAGGAAAATTGAAGAGAATTAACAGAAGTAGAAGAAATTAAGAAGAGACAAGAATACATGGAAAAACTATATAAGGAATATATTAATATCATTGTTACCCACAGTGTAGTGGTTCCTGATCTAGAATCATACGTGCTGAAGAATGAAGTCAAGCAGGTCTTAGGAAGCAAAGCTAATGAAGGTGACAAAATTTCAACCGAGCTATTGAAAATCCTAAAGATGATTCTGTTAATATTGTGCATGCAATACTAAAGGTGATGGTTAAATACTTTGGTCACATAATAGGAAGGTAAAAGTCATTGGAAAAGATCTTGATAATGGGAAAGATGCAAAAACAAAAGGGGACATCAAAAGATAAGATAGATATATTGTCTCATGGAAGCAATGAACATGAGTTTGGACAGATTTGGAGCTAGTGGAGGAGAGAAGGGCCTGGCATTGTGTGGTTCAGAGGTCATGAAGAGTCAGAAACTAATGAATGGCTAAGCAACAGCACTATATGTATGACTATGGATAAGTCATTTATCATTTCTGGGCTTCAGTTTCCTATTCTATAAAATAAAGAATATGAGAGAGAAGGGCTCTATCAGTTCTAAATTTTAGTGGATACTCAATGCTGTACATGGATTATGGATTTGCTCAGGCAAGGAAACATATTTCTCTCTCTCTCTCTCTTTCTCTCTCTGTCTCTCTCCCTCCCCCTCTCCCTCTCTTTCCCTTTCCCTATCTCTTCCTTTTTTCCTCTGTGTCTCTACCTCTCTGTCACTCTCTCTGTGTCTGTCTCTATTTGTCTCCCTGTCTGCCTTGGGCTAGTCTCTATTTCTCCATCTGTGGTTTTCTTGTTTTTCTGTGTTTTTGGTCTGTCTTTGTCTCTCAGTCTCCCTTTCTGTCTCTCTCTTTCTCTATCTTGGTTTCTGTATCTGTCTCTTTGTATCTCTTTTCAAATTTCTGACTCTCTCTCTTGCTCTTTCCCTCTGTTCCTCCATCTCTCTCTCCACCTAGCACTGGGATACTAAACAGGGTTGGATAGAATGGGGAAAAATATGGTTCTGCTTACAAAGTGTGTTCTTAGAGGTGTTTCAAATCTGGGGTTTCTGAGGCTTTTATACACAAGAAATTGCTTATCCATTGTAAGAAGATATAGAGCAAATCGGATTAGTAATAGTAGAGCACAAAAGAAAATGGTTGTTTCTATAAAAAGGGGATAATTTTAAAACCTTAAAGTGTGGTAGAGATGCCAGTTATATTATTATTACAATTTTTGTTATTTATCACATTCTCATCTTTTTCATAGCCTTTAAATAGAAATGTTATTATTGCTATCGGCATGATTATTGTTGTCATTTTTCAGCATCGTAAGATCATAGAATAATGATCATTACAATTCTGAATGTGTTTGCTGGTAGCTTCTCTCATCCCCAAGTACTTATAATTCCTTGGTATTGCAGTACCTTGAAAGAAAAAAAATCCCAAGGCTATAAATAGGTATTGTGTCTCTATCTCTTTTTTTTGCCTGTTTTGTCTGACCTGTCATTCCTCCCTCAGTCCCAGATAGCCTCAAGTCTCAGCAGTGCAGCTGAGATCATTTCTCCTTTGTAGAGACAGGAAAAAGGAAGGAAAAGAATTGAAAGTCACCTTTGCACACACATGCATGTATGTACCTTTGTACGTATGTATGTATATAGATAGATATAACTATTTGTAAGTATGTATGTATATATAGCAAGTTTTGATGCCAGCCTTTAGTTGTTTTGTTCTATTTTGTTGTGCTTCTCCCCTCCTCCCCCCATATATTGGAAACAAAATTCACTGAAAACAAGTTTCCTTTCCAAATAGTACATATTTCTCTGTAGTCCTGTCAACCGATTCACAGATAAATGGTAGAGCTGCTGACTGAACAAACTACATCTTTGGGGAGATTATACAAAAGGGTATGATCACAGATTTAGATCCGGAAGATGCTTTAAAGACCATCCAGCATAACCCCTAAAATTGACAGATGAAGAAATTGAGGCTAAGAAGGATTTACCTGACTTCCCCAAGGGTACACAGGTAGTATTGCTGGGAGGTAAATCCAAGTTCTCTGATGCCAAATATAGCTCTTTTTTTTTTCAATATCATCCCTACTATCTGAGCTAAAGGTCTCCAAAACACTCATTTTATCTTTCTCTTCTAACAATGTTAGAATCAAAGAGAGCAAATCAGTTTTGGAAATTTTTTGAGCCTGCTCCAACGTCTGCTTCTGTCCCCCATGTTAAGGGGAGCTTAGCATTCTCCACTGCTAAGGTCCTTTGACTCTTAATTCTGTCTCTGGAATTTGGTAAGAAAGGTGGGTGTGCCTGGCCACAACAAAAAAACTGATTTAAAAGTATAGAGATTACAGTTTCTGTGGATTGCTCACAGGCTGGGGTATGGTGTGTGTGTGTGTGTGTGTGTGTGTGTGTGTGTGTGTGTGTGTGTGTGCGTGTATTCAAGACAATGCACTCCCTATCCAGAATAGTTCTGGAGTCCATATCTCAGGGAACTAGGGATCCCTGGCCTGCCATACATTCTTAGACATTCTTCACCATCATTATTTGGTTCTTACCATTTTCAATGGTTTTGATATAGAAATGATTCTGGGGTAAGTCACAATCTTGCTATCTTATCATATTAAATTTCACATTAAATGATACCTCAACTTTATGTATCACTTCATGGTTTGCAAAGTAATTTACATGTGTTATCTCATTTGATACTCACAACAAATCTGTGTAGTAAATGTCACTATTACCCTGATTTTACAATGAAGAAACTAATGATGAGAAGCTGTTGTTTTCAAGATCACAGGAGTGGTAAGTGAGGCAGGATTCAAATCCAGTTCTTCTTGACTATAAGCTTAGAATTCTAACCATTATGCCATGATGTCAGTCAAATTAGAAGCTGGGCCCTGTTTCTAAGAAGTATACTTTATTTTTCAAGAGAGATTATGCATAATTGGGATATCTCATCTTCTTACAAAATTTGACCCATCTGGAGAGTCATACCTTATCAGTACCCTCTTCCCCTAATGAGAGGAGGATGGATATTCTCCATTTAAGGAAAAGGAACAGGATTAACTTCTGCTCAGACATCTCCTTTCCATCCCTGATGTACTTTATTGGACTTGTTTGATTTCTCCACCATGCCTTTGTACCAGGCATCTCTTCCTGCACCTTACTTCTTCAGCTTTCTTTCATGTTTTGTTTACTTCCATTATATTGATAGCTCTTCGAGGGCACAGAACAAGAGTTCTTTTTTTCATTTTTGTATTTATATTTGCAGTGCTTTGCATAATGACTGATACATAGTGGGCACTAAATAAATATTTATTGATTGATAAAAAAGGAAGTTCTCACCATATAGAAAGCAATTAATAAACACTTTACATTCATCCATCCATCCATCCATCCATTTATCCATCCATCGTCAATCCATGTATTCATGTATTCATTCAGTTATTACAAATCCATAAGGGCCAGTTGTTCATATCATCCTCTTCCCAAATCACATTCCTTTGTCACTTTGTTCAATTTACTACACAATAAGATTTATAACAGTTAGCAAGGGCAAATTTTAATTTCTATATTAATGATACAAAAGGAATAGAGAGGTAGGCTTAAAGAAAATATGAAATTCTGTATTACTTAATCACTAATTCATTCATCCCTCCTCCTCTTAAAGCAGAGAATTCTCTAAAGAGAGGTCTCTGCTCAGTTTTACCATTGATGGAATAATATGCTATGTGTGCTCATGTGTGCATATGTATGTATTGATATATTTGCATACATGTGCATATGTGCATAAATAAGCATCTGTTCAAAGGCATCATATATATATATACATATGTATATATATACACACACATACATACATATGTGTGAGTGTGTTTGGTGGTGGGGCAGCTAGGTGGCACAATGGATGGAAAAATGAGCCTCAAGTTAGGAAAACAGGAGTTCAAATCCAGCCTCAGATAGAGGTGGACATCACAGAAATGACTGAACAATAATGACAACAGTTCATGGTGATATTTCTATACTTTTTTGTTGTTTAATATTCAATGTCATTAATGAGGATGCTAGTAGCATTGGCAACACATCCAGCCCTCTCCATCCTATGACAACTGACATTGCCAATTTCTTCCCATAAAACCTCTATAATGGGAGGTCCATATCACATGATTGAGATATTCCTCTAGATTTCTTGTCATTGGATTGAGACCAAAGGAGCGCATGTGCTGTACACTGACTATCCCTCAGTCTTTTTACATGATGTTCCTAACTGGATGGTTGGAGTGAAGAACAAACTTTTCCCTGATCCTTCCCTCTATAAGGGCTCAGATATAATTTTTTGAGATAATCTTCCAACTTCTATCAATAGCTATATATGCTTGGTTTTGACTCTACAAAACATTATGCCCTTACACTAGGTTTACATTGGGTCCATCCTTCCCCCGTTCAACTTCTATTTTAGTATTGTCTTTTTTAGATTGTGGGGTTTTTGAGAACATAGACTGTCTTTTTCTTGAGAATCTTTTTTTTCTATAAAAATAATCATTTGTATCCCTAATACTTTGCACAATGGCTTTTATAATTTTGTTGTTCAGTCATTTTCAATCATGTCTGACATGTTTTGACCCCACTTGGGATTTTCTTGGCAAAGATACTGGAGTAGTTTGCCATTTCCTTCTCTAGCCCATTGTACAGATGGAGAAACTGAGGCAAACCGGTTTAAGGGACTAACTTCGGGTCACACATGTATTAAGTGTCTGAGGCCAGATATGAACTCAGGAAGATAAGTCTTCCTCACAATAAGTCCAGCACTCTATCCCCCATACCACCTAGCTATTGACCTGTTGCATTGTAGGCATTTAATTTTCATTGAATTGAATTGTTTTTCTGTTCTCACACCTTTGTTATATCATATCATATCATATCATATCATATCATATCATATCATATCATATCATATCATATTTGCCACGCAATCTGTCATTGTTAGTGTCTCAGTCTCATTTCTATTTGAGAGACTCACAATTTTCTTTCTTTAGATACAGTTGCCCCACAAGTTCCTGAGAATCTTGATATTTTCATAAAGAAAAGGCCTTGTCATACAGTGGAAAACGCTGGATTTTGAGTCAGAGAAATTGAATTCAAACCCTGACTCTGCTTGGCTCTGTGATCATTGATGATTGACTTCAACTCTTAGGTTCTCCACTTCCTCATCTGTTAGATGGAGGATGGAAAGATGCTTGCTAATTTCTCTTTCAGTCCTACTTTTATGGTAGTATTATATGTGGACTTTAGTTATCACCAAAAAGATTGGACTAAATTGGACTAAATGATCTCTTAAGCTTCCTTTAAAATATAGATTTGTGATTTTATAAGCCTAACACCTTGTGAGATGGCAATTGTTCTGATTTAGTTTCTCTAGAAAAGTATACTGGGTTAGAGGGGGAAAACAGTGTAGACAATCTTTTTTCCCCTCCTGGAGAATGGAGGACAGTGGAGGACAAGGCTATGATGGCTATCTTTAAGTATTTCCAAAGCTATAAGGAAGATGGGTTAAACTTGCTTTTTTAGTCCCACAAAGGAAAACCAGAAGCAAAGGAAAGAAGCCACAGGATGGAAAATATGGTCCTATTCTGGAGAACACAAATGTCCTACAGTTAAATCCACCAATGGCTGAAAGAGTGTCCACCGGGAGGCAGTGAGTTCCCTCCCTCTGGACAGCCTCAAGCAGAGGTTGGAAGATCACTGATGTAGAGAGGATTCTTTGGGGCATGAATTGGACTAACCACTGAAGTGTCTTCCCACCCCAAATTCTTTAGTTCTTATTCTACAATTTTACATTTCTAGCACCACATTCTGTATCCAGTTTCCAGTGATTTCTTCTCTCCCTATCAAAACTAACATATTTTTAATTTGTTGTTGGTGGTGGTGTTGTCTTTGTAAGCTATCCAAGGGTAAGGACTGTTTCCTACTCTACCTCTAGGTCCCAAATGCCTAACAGTGCCCAGGATGTAATATGTACTTAATACTTAATGAATAAAATATAAACTCTTTGAAGGCAGCTACTACTGTTTTGCTTTTATCTTTGAATTGTCAAGTACTAGAAGAAAATAAATACTTTGGCACATAGTAGCTACTTAACGAATTATTATGGAGCATAATTGAAGTTCTTTAAAATTACATAATATTTTACTTTTTTTTTTTCTTCAGGGCCTAGTACAATGACTGACAAAGGCAAGCAGATAACGAAAGCTTGGGGAATGATCCATTTACTGAAGCAAATGCAGAGGGCATGTAGTTTATCCCTTTCATGTTACATGTGAAGAAACTGACATTCTAAGAGGTTAAGTGCCTTCTCCACAGTCTTAAATGTCATAATTGGCAGAATTGGGATTTGAATGTAGGTATGTT
Organism: Phalanger gymnotis; assembly: GCA_028646595.1. Lineage (NCBI taxonomy): Eukaryota > Metazoa > Chordata > Mammalia > Diprotodontia > Phalangeridae > Phalanger > Phalanger gymnotis. Next base: position 307,271,128 of record CM053625.1, read on the forward strand.
AACTCAAAATTTAGGGGTCTGTTTATAGCTCACAAGTTAGCTTGGATAGTTTGCAAGTGAAAAGCAATAGAAAGTTGCTTTGAATTGGTGATGCCTTGTCAAAAAAGAAACAAAGAAGTGGTTCATTGGTGCTCTCTTAAAGAAATGAAAATTTTTCCTTGAGATGGTAGGTTTCTGAGAAAAAAGAAAAAAAAATCCCTTCCCTTTTGATGCCTTTTCTGTTGCATTTGAAGGAGATTGTTGGGAGACTGTAAGTTCTCCAAGGAAACAAAGTATACTTAATTCTTTCTGTGCTGATGCTAAAAAACGTTGGCATGTGGAAATAATATTTGAAGAGATTCCTCTCTTCCCTGCCTTCCATTCATTTCTCCCTTTCCCCTCTCTCTAATGTTGAAAAGAAAGAAACGTCTATAAAAAGATGTAATTTTGTTAAGAAACACAAGGAAAATCAAAGTCAAAAGTTTTCTGTTCAGAAGATGTCCAGAGGAGTAACCCAGGAAACGTGGGCACTGTTTCTGGGGAGGTCAGAGGGATCACAGCACTCTCCCTGTCAAACAAAGAAGTTAATTGCTGGTTCTATGTTCCCTTGTATCTAGGTCAGAAGAATCTTCCTCTATGTGCCCTGGTCTTATAATAGTCCTGGGACTGATGTACTAGAGTTTAATTTTCTCTATTGAATGTCTGTCCATAAATTGCTCCAATGGGAATATTTAAAATCTGGCATCTATAACTTTTGCTCAGGAAAGAAGTACAGTTGAATTTGAGAACTTGATTCAAGTAGAGCCAGGGTTCATTGGATCAATGAAGAGGGAAGTAAACTTTAAAGACATGTAGTACAACTTCCTCACTGTACAGATGAAGAAATGGAGGCTCTGAAAGGTTAAATATTATGCCAGGATTTAAGTAGCTATTATGTATCAAAGCTTTGAACCCAGGTCTTCCTGACTCCCAGTCCAGTACTCTATCCAATCTGGCATACTGCCTCTCCAATCCCTTCTTCACTGTGGTCAAGTACCTTAATTTCTATGTGTCTCCTTTTTCTCATCTGTAAAATGGTGATAACATTTATAGCCCTGACCTCAAGTTGTGAGAACAAAACGAGATAATTTCTGTAAAGCTTTTTGTTAATTTCAAAATATTCTATAATTGTGGGTTATTGTCATCATTATTAAGTCTAGATCTCTGAATTCAATTCTTTGAGTAGGTCTTGGCAACAAAATTCACCTACAACTCAGAACTGTAAGGAAGTTCTGATGCATATGCAGAGTGCCTTGAATGATGTCAACCAATATGCAGACACTAAAGAGCTTGTTTCCATGAAAGCTATGAGGAAATGCAGCAGAAGAGTCTTGGAGAAACTGTAGAGAATGTGTGGCTATCACGTGTTTGTCTCTTAACCATGGATTTTGAGAAGTCGTTTTTTGATTGCTTGTAGAGTTCGAATGCCTGATGCCTTTAAAAATTTCTGAGTCATGACTCAGGCATGACTTAGACCTGGTATCAACTCTTTAGCATCACACAATGGTGGTCATCTGGGTATTTTAAATTCTTTACTTTTGGTATCTTTTGTGAGAAAATACTGGAAAAGGAAGGGTCTTGGGACCTTCTCTCTGTGTTCTGGACCAAGAAATGGCACTCAATTCCTTGCTGCTATGTTTGTTCTTATCCATTCCAGCTGAAGCGAATAGATCCTCTGATCTTGAGCTTCATGAGCCCAAGATTATATCCCAGCATTCCAGGGTTCCAGAGTCTTACTAGAGACCATTGGAGTATGCTTTTCTATACAGCCCATGAATATCTGAGACTAGACTTCACCTAGAAACAGTAATACCTATGTAGGTAAACTTGATGAGACCAATCCTATGTATAAACTGACCAAAGGTTGAGTCAACTCATTCCAGACTCTGAGATGTTATAAAAGACAATATGACCTAAAGTATTGTGGTAAATGTTTATACTTGGTTATTACAATGGCTTCCAACTAAATGCCTTTTCATAAAATCTATATGAGTTTGAGTGATTAAATTCAAGTAAGACACTAATCACTAACGTCTGAGAAGGTAGGGGGACATAGCCAGTGGGGCTTGGGCAAATGTCAGTAGATAGACAGCCTAGAACCTTGAGGGCTGATATAATCTGTCTAGCTCTAAGAGAAAGAGATAACAAGAGTGTATTTTGTATAAAGTCTTAGAAAGTTGCCTAGGGGACCATGAAATGTTGGGTTTCTGACCCATAAACATCTAGACAGTTGGAATCCAAAGCAGGAATTGTCTTGAGGCCTCCAAAAATGTTTTCTTATCAGCAACTCTATGAAATTTTTTTTCTTAGTTTTGTGATATTTTTTGTGAAGACTTATGATTTTATTGGTGTAGGGCACTCTCAGTGATGAAATTCCATCTACAAAAGAAATTCCGTATGTTCTGTAAAATTCATAGTCTTAGAGCATTGCCTTCAAAATTGAGTGGTTATATACCTAATTTTGTTCAGGTCATATAGGCAGTACATATTTCTCAAGGCCTTGACTTTATTTAAGGTCTCCTTGACTAGGTAGGCTTACCTCATTATTCATTATGCCATGCTAATTCTAAATTGCTGTTGTTGATGTTGTTGTTGTTAAGAGGGAAAAGCATTCTTGATATTATATATTAGAAAGAGTAATGAATTAGGATAGGAAACAGGAAAACCTCTTTTCAAAGGCCAGCTTTGTACTTTTCTTGCTATGTGATTTTGGACAAGTCACTCTATTCCTGCACCTCAATTACTTCATCTATAAATTGAGGGGAGTTATTTTGATTGCCTCAAAATCTCTTTGAAATATAAAACTCAAGAAATCCTTAGGTAGTTTTGAAATACCCATATCAAGTCTGTGGTGGCCAAATTTACATGCCAGGGGAAATTATGTTAGACTTAATGCATTTTTCTCCCTTCCCAATTGTTAAGATTAAGAGAAGTACAAGTCTGTAATTGCATTCTGGAATTGTGGAAGGGAGGGATTTTTCTGAAGGATACTCAGGCCCCAGCTGTCAATAAAATTTAGGCATATCCAGCAATACTATAGCAACCAATTAAACTTGATTTTGACTGACGTGATGCTGACGGACACATCAGTCAACCAAAGACAGAGATCAGTAGGGTATTGGAGGGTGCGAATCATTCTCTTTCTCTCCACTCCTCTCTGCAACTTCATGTGCTTATAAGGTTTTACTCTTTAGAAGGCGGCTAGCTTTCACCTACTTGATGGGTGAATCAAGTGAATCAAAGACTTGATGTCTTTGAATCCTCAGAACAATTAGGTAATGCAGTTGGAATGTTAGTATTTCATATTGATTGACTGTCTATAAAATGTAATCTTCAAACCAGTCTTGTGAAGTATATGATCCAAATGTTATCTACCCTATTTTTAAGAGAACTGAGAGGAATACAGAATGTGCAAAAGACTTTTCAGTAGTCCTGCAATTAGCAGAGGACCTGGGATTTCAGCCAGGTTTCAGGACTCCAAATTCAATGTCTCTTCTACATATAATGTAGCCTTTTAGAAAATACCAGATTATAATTAGAGGTATTTGAGTGCTTGTTGTGCCCAAAAGAGAAAGGGAGCCATTTACTCATGGTAATTCCATTTGGGGACAATTTGTGCAGGTATGCATGGCTAATCATATTTGTAAATAACTTATCACAGTGCCTAGAATGTAGTAGGTGCTTAATAGGTATGTATATCTTTGCATCTTTCTTTGTTTCCCGGTCATAAAGGAACAAATGTGCAAAAGCAGACTAATACGTCTAGTTAACAATGCCCATTTAAAATAAGCAAACAAAAGCATCAATATCTGTCATTGGAAGCAAGAACAAATTTGCATAAAAGGCCTCATCCCATACTACACAGAACTCAAAAGAAGAATACACTTGCAGTTTTCTTTAGGTTGAAGAGAACCCTCTGTGGGCATCAGAGAGTAAGGAAATCCATGACATGTTTGTTTCAGAGCAGCACTGGAAGCATCAGGGTTAGATATCAAAAAATTTGAATGTTCATAACCCAGTTTCCAGTGCTCCAGCTCCCTTTGTGCTACTGCGCTAGCCACATTTCTCTGAAGAACTTCCTCCAGGAGACCGCTGACTTTGGAGGCGCTTATGACAATGACTTGTGATCATTATCCTTCTTTAGATGCTACACTAGAAAATGTGGCTGGAAGAATTGATTACTTGGGCCTCATCATAAATTCACAGTGGCCTTACTGAAATGCTAGGAGGCATGGTCACAAACCATACCTGTTCATTATATGAAAACAAGTGAAGAGTGCTGTCCAGAAATAGATGAAACATTTAGTTCCTCTGGCATTGAAAGCCTGGGACTTTTTTTTAGTACTATAGACTTGAGTATGCACATGCTTGATGGAATTCTCTTTTGTTTTGTATATGTAGGAGTACTTAGAATTCAAGGATATGATGACAGAAACATGATATCCAGAAGAAATCAATAATAGACACATGTACAATTATGAAAAATGGGGAAACCACTCCCTATCTCTCATCTTATAGCCATTATTTTTGATTAAAAATTACAACCCACCCATTAAGAAATGATATATGGATGTAATGAAATAAATGGTACTGGGCTAAAGGAAATGATGAATGAAGAGTTTAGAGAAAGGCAGCAAGATCCACATGTACTGAAGAAGAGTGAAATAGAAAGGAAATAGAAGTAGAGAGGAAAATAATATACATAATACCTAGAATAGTGTTAAAAAGAATACAAAAAAGTAAATACTAAATGATTATAAAGGTCAATATTATTTCTACAGAAAAAAAGGGAAGAAATGTATCTCTAGGGTTTCCTTAGAGAGGTTGGGGACTATGTATATAGAGTGTTACATACATAATTAGATAAGAATACTATGTTAATTTGCTCCAGTTAATTTTTTGACAAAAATTCCTTTTTTTTTGTATGTTAAAGGAGAGGATAATATTTAGAAACAATTGAGATGTATGAGTAGAAGCCATCAATAAACACTCATGAATTTGTTGCTCATTTCTATAGGATCATTAGAAAGTATCATGAATAACATACATCTCTTGTTGCAACATAAAACTGATGTGATCAGACAACTTACCCAAGATCAGAGAATCTTATCAAAATAATGAATTCTTTTAGAATTATTTTCTTTTCCAACCAGATCTTCTACTAGTCCATTTACAGTTGTTATATATGCACAGTTATTTGCATGTTATGTCTTCAATTAAAATTTAAGGTACTATTTCATTGTTGGTGGAATTGTGAACTGATCCAACCATTACAGAAAGCAATTTGAAATTATGCTCAAAGAATTATTAAACTACCTATACCCTTTGACCCAGCAATATAAGTACTCCATCTATTTCTGAAAATAATTAGGAGAAAAAGAAAAGAACCTATATATTCTAAGATGTTTATAGCATCTCTCTTTGGGATGCCAAAGAGCTGAGAATTGCACACTACCCATCAATTGGGGAATGGCTAAACAAGCTGTGGTAAATTATTGTGATGGAATAATACTGTGCTATAAGAAATGATGTGCTCAATGATTTTACAAAAGCAAAAAAGGGAAAGACTTGCATGAAATAATGAAGAGTGAAATGAGCAGAACCAAAAGAAGATTGTATATTGTAACAGCAATATTGTTTTAAGAAGAACTTTGAGCAAATAAGTTATTTCAACTACAATAAGTACCAAAATTAGCCATAAAGGACACAAGAAGAAAGATGCTATTGAAGCCTACATCTAGAGAGAGAACTCATAAAGGGATGTATATACAGAATAATTGTGTATGTGTGTGTGTGTGTACCTATTTGTGGCTAATGGTAGCCATCTCTAGGGTAGGGTGGAGGGAAGAAAAAAAAGAAATTGACATGGTAATATTGGTGCATACATGTGTGATTATCTTTTTTATTGTCTTATGTTATGGAAATGCTTGATTTTTTCCATAAATTAAAATTAAAATGTAAGCTGCTTGAGGACAGTGACTATTTTTTCTCCTTTCTTTGAATCTGTAGTGCTTACTGAGAGTAGTGTCCTGAATTCAGTAAGTGCTTAAGAAAAGTTTAGTGAGTATTTACCAACCAGAGAATCTATGCTGTATGAAATGGTTCTACAATCAGATTCATTTCTGGATGAGAGTTAGAATCACCTGTTTCTAGATGTGCAACATGGATAAGTTTGTCTTTGTGGAAAGAGGCAATATATTAAAAAAGAAAAAAAAAAGAAGTCTGAGAAGGTGCCTTGGTGACCATGGAAAAATGTATTGGAAATGTCCCTAGCATGTTGTGCCCATACTGAACTACAGGATAATGAGAGGCTAGCTGGCTCAGTGTTGCATGTTGCTGCAGCCACAGTCATGATGTAGCTTTTGTCTTTTCTCAGAAGCTTCTATTTCACATGTCCAAGAGCAGTCAGTGATTAATGGCATGAAAAGCCACCTGGCCCTACATCCTTACAAGAAATCACTAGAGGAAATGATACTGATATATGTGTTTAAAAAATCAACATACTCATAAAAAAACACTTATGAGGAAACCACTGTTTCAACAAGCATGATATGGACATTACCCCTCATCATTCAGACTTGGGACAGTGTGTTTTGCAAATAATTTAATAACTGTCAATATTTCCTACAGAATATGAAACTCCTTCATATGTATAACCAATTTAATATAGGATTCTTTCAATAAGCAATTATTAGGCTCTGGCTGTTTGTCAGGAACTATTCTAGTAACTTAGAACGTAGAGGAAAAAGAAGAAGTCAGTCCCTATTGATATTTATTTTGTTTTAATTATGTATTTTATTGACTTTTATATTAATTTTGAAATCTGTTCTGGTTTTTTGGGCTCCCTTCTAGCATTTTTCTCTTTCTGAAAATTTTTTAAAAAAGTTTCAATAATCATCTTTTTCTTCTTTTTATATTAGGAAGTGTTTATTATTAGTCCCACTCTCATACCATAACCAAAACTGAAAAAAAAGAAGAGACCATCTTTTCAACACTCTCATTTTATAAACAAGGAAACTGAGTCCAGAGAGATTAACCAATTTTCCCTAGGTAATACCTATAGAAAATGGTAGAAGTCACATACCAAAAAAGGACTATTTTTCATTGTAGGTCACCACCTCCCTGCCTCCCATACATATTTTAATGGGTCGTAGAAAGTAGGTATTTATGCATTAGCTAAAAGAATGAAGAAATGAGTTAATTAATCCATTACTATCATGAATTGAGACTGAGTGCTAGCTTTCATCTGCATTAAGGAATGAAAATGAGTGAATTCTTGAGTTATGGTTCTAATTACACTGTATTGGCAAGGTTAATTACCTTAAGTAAGAGGTACTTAAAAAGGCATCAGTCAGTGAAAATGAGTTTGAATTTCAATCTATCCTTCCCTTCCTTAACATTTTATGAAACAAAATGGGATGAGTAAACACACACACACACACACACACACACACACACACACAGATACATACTTATTTATGTACATTCTTAAATTGTTTATTTATTGTGGATGTTAGCCCATGTTTGACATTTAGGTGTGAAACAGGTGAAAATTCTACAAAACCACATGATTGCAATTTCTGAATCTTCTTAAATATTGAGCTATTGCTAAATAGGAGAGCTGCTATGGAAGGAATATAAAAATTGGAATATCTTACACCTCTCCAAATTCAGATTTCATGGAGCATGCATGACAATTAGACTAAGATTGGAGTAGGAAAATGTGCAGAAAATAAAAGGCCATGGGAAAAAAGAAATTACAAGGATAAAATAAAACATGGTCTATGTCAATTTTCAAAGTCTTCTTTACACATTCATGGACATTTAGTTAAAAAAGGAACATGATATATTTTATGAGGCAGTCTGGCATAGTGGATAAAGAGTTTGTCCAACAGTCAAAATGATCTGGGTTCAAGTCCCATACATCAGAGGTGCCCAATATATATTCCACAGACTTCATATGGCTCACTACACATCTTAATGTGGCCCAAACTCAATTTAAATATAATTGGAAAATATTAAGGAAAATAAACAAAATACATTAAAACATAAATAACATTACATTTTAAAATTAAGTCAATATTCTGCTTCCAGGGTTCCTTGTGAACTGATTAGTGGCCCCCTTTCTATTTCAGTTTGACACTCTGACCGTAAATGGCATATCACCTTTGTGAGATCTTTGAGAAGTCACTTAATCTCTTATTGACCCAGGCAACTCTCTATGACTGTCAGTTTCAGAGTTTCCTGTACAAATAAACCCACACATCCAGGATTAATCACAGATATGTTTTCTATAATTCCTTAGGTCAAATTCAGCCAATAAGACAGCAAGCAGTTATCAGAAGCCAAAGATATGCCAAGAACATGTGCATATCACAATTATATATAAAATTTTTAGAGATATGCTAACCTAGGAGAGACAAGATGGAATTCTCTATATATTTGAAGGAGTATCGTTATGGCATTGTGATTAAACTTATTCTCTAATGCCCCAAAAAGTAGAGCTAAGAGCACTGGGTGAAAGTTTGAGTCAAGCAAATTTATATTTCAGAGGGGAAAAAAAGAAGTTCTGAATCATTAGATCTACACAAAATGGAATTACGATGCTTTAGGATTATGTACTTAGAGCTTAAAAAAATCATTGAGATGCTTTAGTTCAACTGCTTCATTTTAAGATGAGGAAATGGTTAATCAGACCAGTTCATAGACTTATTCGAAGTCACTCAGTAATTAAGCTCTCAGAGGCATATTTGGAACTCAAATTTATGAAACTATAATTCTCAGACACCTTCCTAAGGTCCAGTTCAATTGATGAGTGGACATTTCAAACAGGAATCCCAATATGAATCTCAAAGTCAATATGTCCAAAATAAACATTTTTATACTTTCCCCTACAGCCCTGGTGTCATCACAAACTTCTCTCTCTCTCTCTCTCTCTCTCTCTCTCTCTCTCTCTCTCTCTATCTCTCATCTATGTATGCCTGAAGTTGCCAATCTTATAATTTTTACCTTAAGCATATCTCTCTGGAGGCAGAGCCAAGATGATGGAATAAACGCAGACACTCTCCTGAGGTCTCCCACAAACCCCTCCAGATGGGTTTAAATAATGACTCTTACAAAATTTTTGAGTGACATAACCCACAAAAAAAATGGAGTGAAAAATTTTCCATCCCAAGGCAACTTAAAAGGACAGCAAGGTCTGTTGCACCAAGATGACTGAATTAGTGGTAACTGTGGCAGTTCCCAGACCTATCGAGCCACAGATGATAAGGGGATTGTTCAGATGAAGATTTGCAGGAGTCCCTCTGCTGGCACCAGGGACAGGACCCTATTGCATTGCCTCTACTTGGATCTGGGTCACAGTTCTGGGTCTTAGTCCAAGTGTAAGGAGGAGCAGTAGCACAGCAGAGCTTGCGGCCTCAGGGGACCTGGTCACAGCCAAGGTTGAAAAGAGTGCTTGTGGTCACTCACAAACCAGTTCACAGTTCAGGAGAGTAGTAAACATCATCTCCCAAGATCATACACCTTGGAAGAACCAAAAACATATAGGTCAAAACAGATGCACAAAAAAACATGAAGCTTGGGACAGTGCCACTCTACTTAGGAAGCAGAGCCCCACATTAACATACAATTAAAAGTCAAGAAATAGGCTGGAAAGTGAGCAAAAACAAAATCTGACCTTAGGAAGTAATTATGGTGACAAGGAAGATCAAAACACACCATCAGAAGAACGCAACAAAGTCAAAATCTGTGCATGTAAAGCCTAAAAGAAAATTAGGAATTCATCCCAGGTCCTGGAAGAGCTCAAAAAATGATTTTAAAAATCAAGTAAGAGAGGTAGAGGAAAAATTAAGAAGAGGAATGAGAGTGATGCTAGAAAATTATGAAAAAAGAGCCAACAGTTTAGTAAAAGAGGCACAAAAAGTACTGAACAGAATAACACCTTAAAAAACAGACTAGGCCAAATGGTAAAAGAGGCACAAAAATCCAATGAAGTGAAGAATGCCTTGAAAAGCAGAATAGGCTAAATGTAAAATGAGATACAAAAGCTTACTGAAAAAAATAATTCCTTAAAAGTCAGAATTGGGCAGGTGGAAGTTAATGACAAACAAAATAAAATCAAAATAATGAAAAAATAGAAGAAAATACTAAATATCTCTTGGAAAAACAACTGACCTGGAAAATAGTTCCAGGAGAGATAATTTAAGAATTATTGGACTACTTGAAAATCATGATCAAAAACGATCCTGGACATAATATGTCAAAAAAAAAAATTATCCATGGGAAACAGCCCTGATATTGTGAAACCAGTGAGTAAAATAGAAATTTTAAAAATCCACCATTCACCTCCTGAGAGAGATCCCAAAATGAAAAATCCCAGGAATATTATAGCCAAATATCAGACCTCCACAATTAAGGAGAAAATACTGCAAGTAGAGAAAAAGAAACAAGTCAAATATTGTAGAGCCAAAGTTAGGATAACACAAGATTTAGCATCTTCTACATTAAAGGATTGGAGGGCACAGAATATGATATTCCAAAGAGCAAAATAACTAGGCTTACAACAAAGAAACACTTACCATGCAAAACTGAGTGTTGCAACAATTTGGCTAGCAATTGCTGTGGTCATGAAAAACCAACACAAACCCAACAACAAGAATGCTGCAAGCCCAGGTTTTTTCGATCTGCTTTACTAAGGAAATGAACGTTAAGTGGTTAACAATCTTACTTTAATCCAACATACAAAGATCATTTACTCAGCTCAGGGGGAAAGGTCAGAACCCTGAGCTTCAGAGCAAACACAAACAGAGCAAATAAACACAAATCAACAGATTTCTGTCTGACAAAATCGCGATATACAGTTACCAGAGAAGCATCAACATCAACACCAGGGAGCTAATACCAATAGCTGGCCTAGAGTCATGCTCCAGTCCTGCTGCAGCTCAGAGCTTCAAAAGAGAAAGCCAGTCTCTGTGATTATATGTCTTGTTCAAGGTCAAAGGTGAGTCACACATGCAACTCACCCACGTGATCTAAAATCATCACAAAAATGTGACTTAAACCCACATGGTCTAAAGGCCTCTGATGTTACAAACATGTCACTCAAACCCATGTAAACTAGGCTTTCCCTTGAGGCAAGGAGTTCATCAAAGACTCCTAATTTAATCAAGGAAACAAAGGCCAAACTCTTCAAGGGGACTTGGTTGAATAAGTGCTGAGAGTCCACCTTGATTCCCAATACTCAGACCTCCACAATTAAGGAGAAAATGCTGCAAGTAGAGAAAAAGAAACAATTCAAATATTGTTGATCCAAAGTTAGGAGAACACAAGATTTAGCATCTTCTACATTAAAGGATTGGAGGGCTCAGAATATGATATTCCAAAGAGCAAAATAACTAGACTTATAACAAAGAAACACCATGAAAAACTGAATATGATCCTTCAGGGGAAAAATGGGCATTTAGTGAAATAAAGGACTTTCAAGCATTCCAGATGAAAAGACCAGCACTGAATAGAAATTTGACTTCCAAACACAAACTGAGAAAGAAGCAAAATAAAAGCAACTAAGAAAGAGAAATCATAAAGCAGTTGATAATGTTAAACTGTTAACATTGCTACATGGTAAAATGATATTTATGACTCCTAAAATCTTCTCATTATTAGTGCAGTTAGAAGGAGTATACAGGGACAGTAAGCAGAGGTGTGAATTGAATGTGATAGTATGATTATTTTAAAAAATAAAATTTAGGGATAAGAAAGAAGAATGCACTGAGAGAAGGGGAAATGGACAGGTAGAATGGGACAAATTATCTGACATAAAAGAAGCCTGAAAGACATTTTACAGTATAGGAGGAAATGGAGGGAGCAAGCAATGGAACACATGAACCTTATTCTCACTGGAACTGGTTCAAAGAGGGAATAATATACACACTCAGTTGGGCATAGAAATCTATTTTTGCATACAGGAAAGGAATTAAAGGGGATAAGAGAGGGGGAAGCTGATAAAACAGAGGACCGTTTGAGGGAAGTAAAAGTAAGAAGTAAAAGATTTTTGAGAATGGACAGAGCAAAAGGAGAGAGAGTAGGATATCAGGGGAAAATAAGATGGAGGGAGGTACATATTGGACAATCATTACTGTGGAAAAAAATACATTGTGTTTCTCTCAAGAATATAGAAAACTAAATCAAATTTTTGGAAATAAGAGCTATTCTTCGATTAATAAATTGTCAAAGGATATGAACTGGAAGTTTTCAAAGTAATCAAAGCCATCTATAGTCATATAAAAATGCTCTAAATCACTATTGATGAGAGAAATGCAAATTAAAACAACTCTGAGCTACTTCACACCCGTCATATTGACTAATATAACAGAAAGGGAAATTGACAAATGTTAGAAGAGATGTGAGAAAATTTAAACACTAATGTACAATTAGTGAAGTTGTATACTGATTCAACCACTCTGAAGAGCAATTTGGAATTATACCCAAAGGGCTATGAAACCATGCTTACTCTTTGACCAAGCAATACTACTAGATATATATCCCAGAGAGATAAACAAACAAATAAAAAACAAAAACAAAACAAAATGGAAAGTACCAATGTGTACAAAAATATTTATAGCAGTTCTTTGAGTGGTGGTAAAGAATTGGAAATTGAGAGGATGTCCATCAATTGGGAAATGGCTGAACAAGTTGTATGTAGTTGTGATGGAATACTAAGAACTTTAAGCTTTAAGAACTGATGAGCAGAATGCTTTCAGAAAGAAAAAAAACATGGAAAGACATGCATGAACTGATGCAAAGTGAAATGAGCAGAACCAGAAAAACACTGTGCACAGTAACAGCAATATCAGATAATGATCTACCATGAATGACTTAGCTATTCTCAGCAATACCATGATTAAAGACAACTCGGTGGATTTGTGATATAAGGTGCTGTCCATCTCAGAGAAGACCTGTAAAGCCTAAATGCAGATCAAATATATTTTTTCTTTACTTTGTTTATTTTTTCTTGTTTTTTTGACTCTGTTTTCTTTCACAGGGAATGAAAGTGTGTTTTGCATGACTACGCAGGTATAACCTATGTCAAATTGTTTGCCTTTAAAATTAGGCGAGCAGGGGAAGGAGGGAGAGAATTTGGAAACTGGAAATTTGAAAAAAAAGTTTTAAAACCCTCTCTCTGTATATGTTCCTTCCCAGTGGTATCAACTCAATCTTAGTGTACACTGAGATCATTACATCTTATTGAAGAATTTGGTAGTATGATTGATGATGGGTCCTTTGGAATCATGAAACGTCATTATATTCATCATAGTTCTTATAATCATCACAGTTGTTTTTGCAGTGTTTTTTCTTCTTTTTTTTCATTGCATAGATTTTCTTCTGGTTCTGTTCATTTTATTTTTCATCAATTTATACCAGTTCATTTTTTTTCCAATTTTAATATTGACATTATAGTATAATTTTTTCTTATGGTTTACTTCATCCTATATCAGATCCCATAAATCTTTGTGCCACTCTATGAAATCATCCTTAAAAATATAGCTCAATATATTAAATCCATAAAACAATTTGTTCAGTCATTCTGCAGTTTACAAACACCTTAGCTTTCAGGGTTTTTTGTCATCACAAAAAGAGCTTATATAAATATACATACATACACACATACATACATACATATGTGTATATATATATATACATACATGTATTTATAATATTTTTGTCTGTATCTTTGATGCCTTCAGAGCCCTAGGGACAGGAATAGTATTTCTGGGTTAAAGGAAATGCACTGCTTGCTATCTGTTTTTGCCCCTGTGTAATTTCAAATTGCTTTTTCAGAATGGTTGGACAAAGTCACGGCTCACCAACAATGCATCAATGTGCTTCTTTTCCTTTCAACTCTTAGAATTCCTGAACTCTTCCAGGACTCAGTTCTAATTTTACCTTTTTTCAGGCATTTTCCAGCTAATGCAATGACTTCCAAGTTTACCTTCTGTCTGCTCAGCATGAATCTTATACATGCTCACTTATTTATATGTCGTTTCTCCACTTCTCTGAAAACTACTTGATCATACGTGCTTGTTTTTCCACTTTCTATGTATTTCTTACACTTATTACATTTTAAATAAAGTCAACTTGCCATTTGTAAGCATGTACTCTGTGCCAGGCACTGTAATAAATAGTAGGAATGCCAACACAAGGGGAGAAAAGATACAATCACTATTCTTAAGTATCTTATGTCTTTTTAATTTTTTTTTACATTTTTTAAAAAGTTTTGAGTTTGCAATTCTATCCCTCTATCCCCTCTCCCTCTTCTAACATGGTAAGCAATCAGATATAGGTTATGCATATGCAATTATTTAAAACATTTCCAATATTATCGATTTTGTACAAGAAGACTCGAAGAAAAAAAAATGAAAGAAAGAAAATTAAAACTAGCACGTTTCAGTCTATATTCAATCAATATCAGTTCTTTCTCTGGAGATGGATGGGATTGTCTTAAATCAGCTTATGTCTTAATGGGCATAGATACTAAATATCAAGAAAATGAAAAGTGGGATGGAGTTAAGGAATGGAAAAGTTAAAGTTAATTCAAGAGTGAAGTTCCACAGAGGAACATGGCTGACCTGGTCCCTTTCTTACAGCAAATTTTCCTTTAGGAATTGATCAGTCATAGAAAAGGACAGCAGGAACAGAGTAATTGAAAATGAGAAGTCTCTCTGTTAAACTGTGGTTGCAAAACTTTTTTTTTATTTTTTATTTTTGCCCAGTCATAGTGTTTCCATAGACCTGCAGGCTCTAAGTGCTTTTGAGTTCTGGTCAGGAACAGAATAACAACTTATATGAATCGACAGACCTCCAGGGTGACTAGAGTGCCAGGTTTCTATTCTTGCCTTTTTGCTTCTTTGGTGCCATCATCAACACCACCACACCAGACCTTGCTAGAGTAGTGCAATGCTGAGAACACAATAAATGCTTAATAAATTCTTGATGATTGATTGATCATACTTTGCTGTATAGAGTTCTTCAAAAGTAGGCTGGAAATAGGCTCTCCAGGGTCCACCTAGATTGAAGAGAGAACACCAAAGATGAGAAAAATGGTGACAACAGTTTCCTCACTGTAAACTAAACCACAGGAGAGAACATCAGGTGTATGAAGGGAAGATTTCTTGTCCTTCCTGGGCCCATGGGAAAGAATAAGGTCAAATGATGCAATTGATTTCCCTATGTCTAATATTGATGATGCACATGAATGATTTAGTTTGCTTATAGCCTGCACAGAGAGATTTCAAGATTATTATTTCATAATAGATGGAAAATGAATAGCATCAAAATAAATGGAATTGAGCAGAATGGTTGGAGTGGGGTTTATTAATTCCCCAGTATGGAAGGGGGATCCTTATAAATAGCTTGTGGTTGTGTTGTATGTGATAAAGGTAACACATTGTTATTGCTTCAGTAAAACAATTTGTTCTTGGACTTCCTCCACTCAAAAATAAAAAAAAAAAAACAAATCATTCGAGGTCTATTTTCATCAGCAAAAAAGTAGGCTGCATGTCAAGTTGTCTGAAATATATGAGAGGAGATTCTTGTTCAAACATAGGTTGGAATTGATGGTCTTTGCTTCATTCTAAATTTTAAATTCTGATTATATGATATTGAATGAAATAAATAATACTTTTTAAAAAGTTGTTTTCCTCCTCAAGACATGAATTAATTAATTCAAATAAATGATTCAATTTGAGAAACATTCATAAAGTATCTATTAAATGTCAAATACTGTATAAGGATAGAGGACATAAAAAGATTAAAAATATAAACAGTCCCTACATTTGATGAGCTTCCATGAATTAAATTATGCATTTATTCAGCACTTCTCTATAACAACCAGAATTCATACCTCTGACTTAGAATACCATGATCAATGCGCTCTCTCTCTCTCTCTCTCTCTCTCTCTCTCTCTCTCTCTCTCTCTCTCTCTCTCTCTCTCTCTCTCCCCCCGTCCCTCCCTCTCTGTTCGATTAAGCTAAGTTAGGTTCGGAGTCGCATTCTCACTGGCAATAAGGCACACTACCAACAGAACAAAGTTTTTTAATTGAAAGACAGGGGAAATATTCTATTATCCCCACAACCACATTAATCACAAAAATTCCTAATAAACACAGGTAATTCGGTGACCAAGGCAGAGACACAGACTCACAGAGGCATCTACAAACACAGCGATACTGACAAAAAGACACACATATAACATACAACATACACATGTTCACCACGTACACTAAAGATTTTCCTAAGCTGGAGAACTCCAACTTTTACAGCCACTTTGGTGAGTCCCTTCTGAACATAGCCCCAGGTGAAGCATCCTCCCCATGGGCGAGGTTCCAGTGTGACTGTTCCATGTGGTGACTTTTATAAGGTGCTGAATAAAGTTTTTCCCACCAGAGAGGGGACACTCACTCCTAACTGTCCTGGATGTTCCCCACCAGAGAAAGTAGCCACTCCTCTTGGGAGGAGAAGATCCCGTCAATCATTTTGCTTTTTGAGAACTGGCTAGGTCCTCAAAAAGCAGCTTCAGAAATATTTCCTGTTCTTTTATCAGGAGTGTATTCTATCTTTTGTTTGAGCCTATCAGTCAGAGAGGAATGTCTGACAGGTGCATTCTTAGACAGGGGCTTCTCAATCTCCTAGCTGGAAAGGAATGTCTGATTCTTTATTCCAAGCCAGAGAGTTTAAAGATCTTGCAGGAGCTGGGGGATGGGGGGTGGGGAGGGGCGGGGGTTGGGGGGGACGAAGAGCCCGGCTTACACTATAATATGGAGGACCTTCTATAATGATTTATCATTCTTTCTTTCTTTCTTTCTTTCTCTCTCTCTCTCTCTCTCTCTCTCTCTCTCTCTCTCTCTCTCTCTCCATTTATCTAACTCTCAGTCCATTTCCTTGTTATATTTTTTTTTTATTTCTCAAGGATATTAACTCTTACTTCTCCTTTGCTTTAGCAGAGAAAAAAACATCTCCGAATTCCTTAGAGTTTGAAGAAATTGTAAAATGTTCTGCTAGTTCTGTTATTACTGCTCTTATTAAATTAGACCTCCCTGGCATGTGTGACACAAGAGGGCATCTTTAGAAGGTCTATTAATTAGGAAGAGAAGTATCAGTTTCAGGATGATGAAATGAATGTTTTTTTTCTAATACTTAGTTTTCTATATCCTAAGAAGTCATGGACATTTTAATGAATTTCATGATTTTATTAAATTTTAAAATAATAGGAAATAACATACATGTAATAAAACTAATTCATTACCTGAAATGCAAACCTCAAAAAGTCACTAAGAATATTAATAATATTGTCATGGAAAAGATGAAAATATTTGAGACCATATATCCCTAAAAAGCTCTCATTGTTTTTTATTGTCACAGAAAAAAATCTGTTCCTGGTCCATTAAAATTAACTTTACTAATTTTAAAATTCTCCTCTTTGGAATTTATTTTAGTAATGAATAAATATTAAATTTTTGTTGGCTTGCCTGCAAATCATATATGCAATAGGATTGAGGAGGGGAGGGAGAGAGTTTTGACTATAAACAGTATAAGCAGAGAATATGCATAGTGACCACAATCTTTCTAAATCATGTGGCTAACTGGAAAATAACAATGACAATGGGCCTATGTATGGTATTTTAAGTACTTTTACATGCATCATCTTATTTGAGTTTTCATTTTTCAGTCATTCAGTAGTTTACAATTCTTTGTGACTGCATGGACCATAGCATGCCAGGCCCTTCTATACTGCACTGTTTCTGGAAATCTATCCAAGTTCATGTTCATTGTTTCCATGACACTATCGTTCCACCTTGTCTTTTGTCATACTTTTCTTTTTGCCTTCTATAACTTGCCAGTATCAGAGTCTTTTTCCAGTGAGTCTTGTTTTCTCGTTATGTGACTAAAGCTCCAGCTTCAGTATTTAACTTGCCAGTCTGTCTTAATTTCTTTAAGTATTGACTGATTTGATGTCCTTATTGTCCAAGGGATTCTTGAAATTCTCCAGATTTGCCATAGCTTTCCTTCCAAGAAGCAAGCTTCTTTTAATTTCATGGCTGCAGTCATCATCTGCAATGATGTTTGAGTGTAATATTATAAAATCTGATACTCCTTCCCATTCTTTTATTTCCATTCCTTTATTTGCCAACAAGTGATGGGATCAGTTGCCAAGATCTTGGGGTTTTTGTTTGTTTGTTTTGTTGCGTGTATGTGGTAAGCTTCAAGCCAGCTTTTACACTTCCCTCTTTCACCCTCATCGATAGGCTCCTTAATTCCTCTTCACTTTCTGCCATCAGAGTTTTGTCACCTGCATATTTGGGGCTTTTGATATGTCTCCCAGCGATCTTAATTCTGGCTTTTGAGTCAGCCAGCCTGCCATTTCACATGATGCGCTCTGCATATAAATTAAATAAAGTGACAATGATATTAGCCTTGTCATACTCCTTTTGCAATTTAAAAATTATTATTATTATTATTATTATTACACCCAGTTGTTCCATGTTCATTTCTAATTGTTGCTTCTTGGCCTACAAACAGCTTTCTCAGTACTCAAGTAAGACAATCTGCTGCTCCCATCTTTTTGAGCACATGTTACATTTTGTTTACTGTAGTCAATGAAGCAGAAGTAGATATTCCCCCCACCACCACCCTGGAACTCCCTTGTTCCTCCATAACCCTTCTTGTTTGAAACTCACAGCAAAATGGAGACATAGGGACTATCCTGATTCCCTTCAAAATACATCTCACAGAATCATATGTTTAGAATGGGAAGGAATCATAGAGATCATATAATCTGTGGTTGCTTCTGTGTGTGTGTGTGTGTGTGTGTGTGTGTGTATGGGTGGGTATGGGTGGGTGGGTGTGTCCTGGATCCCTCTGAGTCTTTGGTGAAGTATATGGACCTTTTCAGAATAACATTTTTAAAACACTTAAAATAAAATATATAAAAATCAAACAAATTTTCTTATAAATGAAAGAAGTTGATAATTTGAAATATAGTTATCAAAGTTCATGGACCCTCATTAAGAATCATAATTTACTATAGTTTGCCCATTTTATGTATAAGGAAACTGAGACTCAAAAAAGGGACACGACTTGCCCACTATTGCAGAAATGTAAGTTAAAAAGACAGATTTTGAACTCAGGTGTGAGTTGTGTCTCCAACTGTAGTGCCCCATTGACTATTGTTTGTGGCCATGGGCTGTGACAGAAATCTCATTTGTGAAATTACCCTCTTTATGCCCTGAAGAGTGAATAACTACCCAGTGTTCCACATCTACTTGAGAAAATTAATCATATTTCACTAAGATTTTGTATGTGACAATTTTTTCCATCTATGTCTATTAACCTGGTTTATCAGTGAATTAATTGT
The DNA here is from genome assembly GCA_028646595.1 of Phalanger gymnotis. Lineage (NCBI taxonomy): Eukaryota > Metazoa > Chordata > Mammalia > Diprotodontia > Phalangeridae > Phalanger > Phalanger gymnotis. The sequence continues at coordinate 307,290,557 of CM053625.1, forward strand.
TAAGTATTTACTGAGCAACTTCTCCATGAGTGGCTCTTTTCTACATGTTGGGGAGTATGCACTGAGGCTCAGAGAGAAGAACCTTGTTTCTTCCAGTGTGAATACATCTGAGAGTTTGCCTCCATCCCAGGGCTCAGAAGCAAGAAGATAGACTTGTCAAGATTTTTGCTTAAGCCACCTGATCTCCTCTTCTTCTTCTCTTCCAAATCCAGCTGCAAATAAAGAAAACTCTCTATTCCCACTGTCACTATGCTCCCTGAGACAAACAAGATGTCTTTTCAAGAATATTAAAAATCTGTCTGGTCTTTGTTCCAAGAGAATTCCTCATTTAATTTCCCTCCCAAAAATGTATTTCTGAATAACATTCCTCTGAACTAAACTCTTAAATTGTGATTTGTGTGTTTGTTCATAGCAATAAATACATACATACACATATATGTATATATACATATGTGTGTATATATACATACATATATATATATATATAAAGGGGGGTGAGAGACGGAGAGAGACAGAGAAAGACAGACAAACAGAGAGAGACATACAGAGAGAACACAAAATGAAAAAAAACAGAAACAAAAATTTCCATCTAATCTTGTGCTAAATATTTTCATAGAAATCATTAGTGTTTTCAGAAGGCAGAAATCAAAGTATTGATGGGGAAAACAATGATCTTCAGCAGCTAGGTCATGCAGTGGACTTTTGGATTTGGATTCAGGAAGACTCAAGTACAAGCCCTGTCAAGATGCTTCCTAGCTGTGTAACCTTGAGTAAATCATATGACCTCTCCCAATCTTAGCTTCCTCATCTATAAAATGGCATGATATTAACATCTAACTAAAAAGGTTGCAGTGAGGAATTAATGAGACAGTGTATATAAAGCACTTTACAGATCTTAAATGCTGTATACATGTAAGCTATTGTTGTTAATAATTCTCTCAATAACTCTTATGAGAGCTATGCTTTGTTAAGTGCTTTCATAATTATAACCCTGCGAAGTTAGTGAGTAGTGCCTAAATGCCTAACCCCACCTTACAGATGAAGAAACAGAGTCTCTAAGAGACTACATGTCTGAGCCATAATTTTCTCAGTAGAAAGTATTTTAATCTTGAAGGTAGTAAATAGGAATTTAATTCCTACATTTTGCTACTAATTTATACTATAATCTAGGTACATCACACCTCTCACAGTTTCTAAGAGGAAGATTCCAAAGTATTGCTCAACACAGAGGGCATTATATACTTAGCCTAGACTCTATGAAGTCATTTTCAAATTCCTTCTGTTTCAGACAAATTTGTCATGAAAATATCAAAATACTTTTGATATTCTTTGGGATGCAAAATGATCTCACTTGATTCTTTTTAATAGGACAAAATAAGAGCCCAATCAAGTTAAAATAAGATCTTAAAAGATTGCAATTCCCTTCTAAAAAAGAGAAAATATTAATGGCACATTTCTTGATGCTTCACTGTCACCAGCTGTCCGGACTGATACTGAGGGGAGGAGTGCAGAGAGCATTTGGGATAACTAGGTTTCTAGCCTTTGAAGGATAAGGATGTACTGCTTTGAAAGTGACCTTGTAGGGCCCTTCTTCAGCAGAGTGTGGTCATGTGAAATCACAGGTAATTATGGCTGGTATTTCTCTAGTCTCTCGTCTCTTTGGGCAAGTATCTCATCCAAGCATTGACCCAATCCAACCCTTCATTTTCTTTGATAGGGAATGAAAAATGACAGACAAAGGTGAGAGACTGTAGAATTCTTTTGAATTATGAAAGGGAAACTCAGAAAATATGAAGGGAGGAGTCTTTGAAGAACATTGAAACTGTGCTCTTTTAGGACCAAAGATTTAAGAGTAGTGAGGGACGTTAGAGTCAACCCTCTTTTGACAAATAAGGAGCCTGAGGTATACAGAAATTAGTTAGCTTTCTCCAGGTCTTACTGCAGTAAGGCTCTGACTTGAATCCAAGTCTGCTGTTGATAAATTTGATTTCCCTGCTCCCACTACAGCACGCTTTTATGCATTTCACAAAAAACACTTTTTCCCCTTACAGGAGAGGCAGCAAAATTAAAGATAATCTCCTATTTGGAAAGTTATCCATCGTAAATATAGAATAGTAAGATTTTGGAGCTGGAAGTGATCTGAAAGATCAATTAGATTGAGGTAAGTGAAGCCAGGAATAGTAGAATATCTTCTTCAAGGTCAGAGGTAGTTCATGGCAAAGTCAGGAAGGAGGCTCAGGTCTTCTCTTTCCCACAAAATTTGGTCATCAATAAACTACATGTGATGGAAAGAATTCTGGACACAAAGACAAGGGATGGACAAGGATATATAGTCCAGCTCTAACATTAATAACTGCGTATCCCTGGGGAGCTAGATGGTTCAATGGATAACGTGCTGGGCCTAGAGTCAGGAAGGCTCTTTCTGAGCACAAGTCAGGTCTCTGACACTTGCTAGCTCTGTGACCTTAAACAAATCACTCAACTCTGTTTGTCTCAGTTTCCTCATCTGTCAAAATAAGCTGAAAAAGGAAATGACAAACCTTTCCAGTGTTTTTGCCAAGAAAACCCCCAAGGAATGTCACAAACTTCTAAACAACAAAAAGTGATACTCCAAACTTGAATCACAATATAAAAGGTTAACTAGTATCATAGTGATAATTATGTACATTTTAAAAATTATACTGAGAGAATTAAAAAGGTGAAATAAAAATGAAGTAACATTTGATTCTGCAGTCAATGGGAAGTCAATAGAGTTTATTGGGAAAAGGAATGCTATGGCTATAACTGGTCTTTTGTACAACATTTTGGCAGCCATTTGTAAAATGGCTTAGAATGGTGATAGAGTTTAGACAAGGAGACAAATTAAAATGTTTCAGTAGTGCAGGAAAGAAGTTATGGGGCTACAACAGTGGAAAGAGCTTTGGGCCTAGAGTCAGGAAGACTTATGTTCCAATCCAACCTTAGACACTTCTTAGGTATGTAACCTTGGACAAGTCACTTAACCACTATTGGACTCACTTTCTCTAACTATAAAATGGGGATAAAAAAATCACTTATCTCAATGGTTGTTTTGAGGACCAAATGAAATAACAATTGTAAAGCACAATGCCTTTCATAAAATAAGCACTAAGTAACTGTAAATTACGTTTGTTAACTATTATATAACACTTTAAATTCTTCAAATCACTTTACGTGTTGACTTATTTGGTGTTAACAACAATCTTCTGAATTAAATGCTCTTATTAAATCCATTTCACAGAAAAGGAAACTGAGGCAGAGAGAAATTAAGTGACTTGTTCAGGGCAAGATTATAACTCAGGTCTTTCTGATTCAAAGTCCCATATACGATCTACCTCTCATAGTTGCTTGAATTAAGGTGATGTCTGTGTGAGTGCAGAGGTGAGAGAGGTATGAGTTATGACGGCACAAAGAAAACAAGATTTGGCCATTAATTGAAAATATCTTGGTCAGGAAAGGATAAGAGTCAAATATGATAGCAAGGTTTTTAAATCCTTAGTGACTACAAGAGTGAGACCCATGGAAGGAACAGAAAACTCTGGGAGATGGCAGGATAGAGAGAAAGAGCTAAAGTGATGTTATCTGTAATCCAGATCATAAACTACCTCTCCATTTTTAAAAAAAATATTGTACTGATGTAACTAATGAGATATTAATGAATCTATCGCACTGAGATCCTATTTCTTCATATGTATAGGAGTCCGTCCTCTCCCTTTGCTTGCACTCTCCATAAAAAAAAAAGAAAGGAGAAAAAAAAAAGGTTAACAGAAAGAAATTGCCAAGCCCTAGTGCCATTTCACTCAGGGACAAACATGGTTTATAAAGGCCATGGAAACAGCTTGGTTTCAGGAAACCTATTTCACACTTGTTAGTCTTAGCAGTGGAAAGGGCAAGAGTTTTGGACTGAGGAAAGAAATTAAAATTCCATGTTCCACCTCTCTTTTAGCTCCTCTTTTTCTAGGTGACGGTTTTCACTAAGGTGGCTTTTCTTTACACCCAAAGGAATAGGGACATGTAGCTTCCTTCACATACTTCTCTGATGCTTTATCTCCTCCCTATTCTATTTTACACCCCAGCCTCCAAGGGGTTAGTCTTCTTTCTTTTGAAAATTTTGCATTTCTTTGTATCTCTGCAGGTGTATACCAGTAGAAGCTAAGCTCCTTTGGGGAGGTCAAATTTAGGGTCAAAAGGTTTGAGAGTAATGATAACTGTTTTCAAGTATTTAAAAGTCCATCATGATGATAAATAGTTACTTGTACTTTGCTCCAGAGGGCAGAACCAGGAATAGTGGATGGAAGTTACAAAGAGAGGAAGTGGGACTTGGTGTCAAAAAAAAGAAAAAACAAAAATGTGCCCTTGCCAAAAAAAAAAAAACAAAAACTTCTTAACAATGAGAACTCCATCAAACTAGAATGGACTGCCTCAAAATGTAGTGAGTTAGCCCTCATTGAAGGTTTTCTAGCAGAAGATTATTAACCATCTGTTGGGCAAGTTTTAATAGTGAGTGTGAGTTTGGCCTTGATGGCCTTTGGGTTTTGTTCCAGCCCTAAATTACTGGAGTTCTGTGATTTGGGAAAATAATATGGAGTGGTCACAGTTACAGCATCATAGCTATGAAACTGAAATAGACCTCAAAGGCTATCTGATCCAATTCACTCATTTTACAGATGAATAAACTGAGAAAAAGAGATGTTAAAATCACCTCTCCAGCATCACATTCATATTGAGTTTTAGGTTCAGTATTTGAATCATTGTACCCCATGAGACTGAAAATATCTCAATATTCATTTTTAAATGGAAGAAAGGGAAAGAGAGACAGAGATACAGAGACAGACAGACAGACAAGAGGTAGGACAGGGCAAGTGGGAAGGAGAAGGAGAGAACGAGTGAGATGAAGACGGAAAAGGGTAATACAGAGGGAGAGAAAGGAAAAAAAAAGGAAGGAGCAGAGGAAGGAAGGCAACAGGGATAAAAAGGAAAAGAGAAAATGGAATAGATTTGCTATCTTTCTTTTGTAGTCTGGAAAAATACTGAAAGTGGGTCTCCTAAGACAAGAAATTGACCTAAGAATCTCAGTAAATTGGGTAGCTCGTGTCAATGAGACAGAATCAGGGGATACCTTTTGTCCTCTTAGCAAAGTGACAACAGGCATGTCCATAGAGGCAGGTAGAAACAATTAGCGGTTCCAAAAAAAAAGGCTTTGGCTCCCAGTAAGCTCTCTTGAGCTACCCATTAATATAAATTATTTTTTTACTGTTCCTCTCTTGGAAAGCCCAGAGTAAGCCCCTAGTATGTCACAATAAGCTGTCTGAGGAGAACTTGTGAAGAGTAAAGTATATTAATATGTTCAAATAATCATAGAATCTATGCTATATAATTCCCACTAAAATTTAACCTTCCTCTTTGAATTTCCTGAAATCTGTCCCATGCTTTACTTTTTTTGTATTATTGTTGTTCAGTCCCTCCCAATTCTTTTGGACCCATTGGATTTTTGTTTGCAAAGATACTGGAGCAGTTTGTCATTTCCTTCTCCAGGTTATTTTAAAGGTAAGGAACTGAAGCAAACAGGGTGAAGTGACTAGCCCAGGGTCACACAGCTAGTAACTATATTGAACCCCAGGAAAATGATTCCTCATGATTCCAGAGACAGAACCCTACCTACTATACCATTTAGCTGCCTCTTTATATTCTCTGAATTGACTTAGTTTCCCCTTTGGGCAATGGTGGTTGGAAGTTCATGGGTTTATTTGGCTATTTGTAATATTTTCCCACATTCCTATCACATGCACCAGAATGTTTGGCTTTTTTATGTTCAACATCCCCCACTTTTCTTTATAACTATCTGGGAGCTCTTTGGCATGCAAAATTTGTTTCCATAGACTAAATTTAACAATTTCCATTAATGTTCCTGGAGTTCACTTTTCAGAGCAGTACATTAAACATGTCTAATAGACTGTAAAGTGCAGACAATGATATTGAAGTAAAGATCAACAAAGGCCCCTTTAAACATCCAGCTTACTATTCATAGAGATGCACTCTTCTGTTTGAGCTTTGAGATCAGCTTCTAAAAATCATTCATGAAGAGGCCCAGTATAAAGAATTAGGAATGAGAAAAAATGAAGCACATATATTGGATTGTAGTAGGAAGGCTGAATTTATGATCTCAAATATAATCATATATATATTTGAATGGTTCGAAGTCACAAGGTATGAGAGATTCTCTAAGTAGAAAGAAACAGAACATTTATTTAGGCCCCAGAGCAACAAGTTAGCGAACCAGCCTCCCCATTCCGACAACTTGACCAAAAAACCCCAGGCCCAGTAGGCCCGCCTCACAAGAGTAACCAGGAGGCCACAGAAAAACAAGATAGTATAAATCATATTCACTGGCCTCAAGTCCTTGCTCGAACTCCTGGGTCCACACACGGGTTGGCTCTGCTTTGGCTTCAGCTGTAGTTTCTCACCTCTCCTCACAGCCAAGCCTCTGGCGTTCTCAAGTCCCACCTCAACGACCAGAGACCAATTGGTTCCTGAGTTGGCCCCTCTTAAGTCATCGATCTACGCCCATACAGGTTTCACACCTGATAGGGCTTTGGGCCTGGGGTTTAGCACTTAACAGCTGAAAGTACTTTTACTCAAGGTAAGCAAAGTAAACAAAAGCCAAACTCCTCAAGGGCACCCCCCAAACTAAGGGCTAAGGAGCCCATTTTACCTTATCGACACATGGATACAAATAAAAATATCACTTTTCTTTAATTCTCATAATGTTATTTTTTTTTTTACCTTCGTGTAAGCCTGATAAAAAGTGTCATGAAAGAGAAACAATGCTTCAATGGTTGGGTCTCCAACAGATTCTTGTTAGACCACACTTGAACTGTCTCCACTGCTAAAAGAAATATACAGATGTTAAATGTTCATAGGCAAAGACATACTACTGAGATAGTATTTTCTCCACCCCTACTTTCAAAATAGGCAGGTCCAAATGAATTCAACTCAACAAACATATTTAATAATAATAAAACTGATAATGATGATGATGATAATGATGACAATAAAGATGGTTTTAAGGACAGCGATGAAGTTAGAGATAATGACAATAGAGTGCCACATAATATGGCAGGCTCTGAAGATACTAAGAAAAGACTATTCTCTCTCCTTCTACAGTCATATTATAGGTGTAGGAGACAGGGAAAAGGAGGGGATATTGAATTATTCCCAACAGGAATCCTTTTTTTATCTTTTTCCATTGAGGCAAGAGTATGTAGAAGATACATACGTGAAGCCATAACTTAGAAAAAAATCAGAAAGCTGGAACTGAGTTAAAAGTTTCCAAAATTAAGACATAATAGCAGCAATACGTAATTACAGTGCATAAAGTGAACCTTCAGAGACACCCAGGTGCTTTTCCATATCACCTGAAAAAGCAACTGAAGGAAAATATTCAAAGTGCGTGTGTATGTATGTATGTAGGTATATATGTGTAAATATGTGTACATCTATTTATGTGTATGCATATGTGTGTATATATGTATTTATGTATGTATGTATGCATATGGGGAACTTAGAAATCTGGAATTGCAGATAGAGAAAAAAACATTTTGTGAATATTTTTTATATAAAAAATTCAATATGATTTTGTATTTGATTCTAGAAGTGATAAGGAGTCACTGTAAGTGTGACTTGCAGCTTGCTGCTGCTGTGGAGGTGCAGGGCCAATAACACCGGCACACAGGAGGGCTGATAGCACAGGTTCTATGATCTGCTTTTCTAAGGAAAGCAACTTTAAAGGGTTTACAATCTCATTTTAATTAAAAATACATATACCATTTACTTAGTTCAGGGGGAAAAGTCAGCACTCTCAACTTCAGAGAAAACACAAACAGAAATTACAAGCAGAAATTGTATAAACAGAGCAAATAACACAAATCAACAGACAGAGCTTCTATATCAATACATTTATACATTCTATAGGAATACATATATACATCTTTGCCAGAGAGATAAGTACCAACATCTGGGTTTTCAAAGCCAGGGGGCACCTTAACAGCTACCCAGAGTCTTGTCTGGCCAAATCATCACAAGAACACTCTTCCAACAAATGAGCCCCAAAGCAAAGTGCTAACCTCAGAGTGTGCGTGTGTGTGCGTGTGTGTGTGTGTGTATACATATATAGTATATATCATATATAATATATACATATACATACATATATTATATATACATACATACATACATGTGTATGTGTGTATATGTATGTGTGTATATATACATACACACATATATACACATACATACACATATGCACACATATACACATATATATGCATACATATACATACATACATACATACATACATATATTTCTTCAGGGTCAGCCCACAGAGGGTGTCACAACTGTGTGACTCAAATTCATGTGACAGGCTTTCTTGTGACTTGAGCAGGTCATCAAAGACTCTTTATTCAATCAAAGACTCAATCAAAGGCACTTGATTGCCTTAGTGCTTAGAAGCACTCCAAAAGAAAAAAAACTGTGAAAAGTCCCATTTTGCTTGCCATTACAGTCACTAAAGTTCCCTGAGTAGGTGGCTTATCTGCTCAAACTTGCACATTAGGAAAATAACTTTAGAGGTTGAATAGAGGATGGAATGGAATGGTGAGATACTCGAGGAAGGTAGATCCACCAGCAGACAACTGAAATAGTCCAGGCATGAGGTGATAAGAGTCCACCCCAGGGTGGTAGCAGTTGTAGAGAAAACAAAAAGATATATTAAAAAGCAGAGCCAAGATCTTGGAGCAGAGAGAGCATGACTTCCCAACCTTCCCAAGATTCTCCTCAAAACAACTTTAAAACAACCATCAAGTCTAATTCTGAAGTGGTATAGACAACCAAAGGTCAGAGTTAAACATTTTCCAGCCAAAGACAACTTAGGAGATCAGAAGGCAAGATATAAGACATTGGAATAGGGGCTGGCCCAGAACACAGCTTTGAGCCTTGGAGGGAGCAGCAGCAGAAGCAGTAGAAGCAGTATTTTCAGGGACTCTGCTCAGAGATAGTGAGAGGATTGGATAATAACAGTCAGAAACAGATTATAGGAGAACCAGTGTTGTTATTAAGTGCGACTCCATTACCCACCAACCATTTATGGGTCACAATTCCAGGGTGGAAAGGAGCTCTTGCATTCTCAAGGAAGAAGTGGCCCTTGTTGCAATTTTAGGGGAGAAAAACAGGCACTAGAACTTGCACTCAGAAGGGAAGAGGCCCCCTACCTGAGTAAGGAGCAGAACACAGACCAAGAAGGCAATAATGGCACCTCTCCCTGGATCATTCCACCTGGAGAGCACTGCAAAATTACAGATCCCAAGAACTAGCTGTGAAAACAGCAGTACAAAAAAGCCTGAAGGTTGGGACAATCAACTCGCCCTCACTCCCACCAGCTGTGCCCAAGTTTAACAGAAAGTTTAAAGTCAAAGATAGGATGGGAAAACGAACAAATAACAGCAACAAATCTGACCATAAAACCACTATGGTGACAGGGAAGCTCAAAACACAAACTCAGTTGAAGGCAACAATCTGAAAACATCTATAATCCAAACCTCAAAGATACATCCAGATCAGATATAAGCCTCCAAAAAATATTCCTGGAAGGGCTAAAAAAATAAAAAAAATCAAAGAAGAATGATAGAGGAAATTTGGGAAAATAACTAAGAGCAAGCAAGTAAATTACAAAATGAAAATTAATACCTTGGCAAAAAAGTCACAAAATCTTAATGAAGAGAAGAACTTAAAAAACAGAGTTAGCAAAGTGGTAAAAAAAAAAGTGGTGCAAAAACTCACTGAAGACAACTAGAAGCCAATGACTGTATGATACAGCAAGAAACAATAATACAGCAACAACTGCCTTGGGAAATAGATGAAGAAGAGCTCATTTAAGAATTATAAGACTACCTGAAAACCATGATTTTAAAAAGAGCCTTGATTTCATATGTCAAGAAAGTGTAAAGCAGAACTACATCAATATTAATATCAGAACCAGAGGGCAAAGTAGAAGTTGACATTATCCACTAACCACCTTTTGAAAGAGATCCCATAATAAAAACTCCCAGCATTATTTTAGCCAAATTCCAGAGCTCCCAGGTAAAAGTGAAAATACTTCAAACATTGAGAAAGAAAACATTCTTATACAATTAAGTCATAGCCAGGATCACAAAAGATTTAGCAGGTACCACATTAAAGGAACAGAAGACTTCAAATATGATATTCCAGAAGTGTTAGGATTACAACCAAGAACAACCTACACATCAAATCTCAGTATCACCCTTCTGGGCATATTTAAATGAAATAGAAGATTTTCAAATATCCCTGAAGAAAAGAAAAACAGAGCTGAAGAAAAAATTCTATATTCAAACACAAGAATCAAGAGAAACATAAAAAGGTAAATATGAAAAAGAAACCGTAGGGGTCCTAATAAGGGTAAACTCTTTATATTCATATATATGCCCTCAAGACCACATATGGCCCTCTAGGTCCTCAGGTCTGGCCCTTTGACTGACTCCAAACTTCACAGAATAAATCCCTTTCTGTGAAGTTTGGATTCTGTCAAAGGAGGACCTAGAGGACCACATTCCCACCCCTGATCTAACTCTTAAAAACATTATCATTAAAGCAGTTAGAAGGAGTCTACATAGAGAGAGGGCACAGTTCTCAATTGATTATGTAGGAATAATCTCAGAAAAAAATGGAGGAATGAGAAAAAGGCATGCCTGGGAAGAAGGAGAAAGAAAAAAGAAAAACGGGGGAAATTATCTCACATAACAGAGGTATGCAAGAATGTGTTTTTATACTGAAGGGGAAAATGGGATGGTTTGTCAATTTTTGAGCTTTATTCTCATTTGAACTTGTTCAAAGAGGAAAGAATGTATTACAAACACACATAAACATGCATACACATACACGTGTACATATACACATATTATATATACTGGAGTATAAGAATCTATCCTACCTTACAAAGAAGGCAGACAAAAGTAGTAATATTAAATGCACCCTTTTTTGGAACATAGTGCAATAAATATTACATTCAATAAAGGGCCTTGGAAACAAATTTGAAATTAATTGGTAACTAATTAATCTAATCCTAAAGAAAGATTGTATCTTGGATCAAAGGACAAATTATGTAATCAATTATTTCATTAAAGGTAATGACAATGATGAGATAACACATCAAAATTTACGGGAAGCAGCTAAAGAAGTATTTAGGGGAAATTTTATACATTTAAAAGCTTAAATCAATAATAATTTAAAAGATCAATAAATTGAAATAGAAAAAAGGAACAAATTTAAAATTCCTAATTAAACACCATAATAGAAATCCTGAAAATCAAAGGAGAGATTAATAAATTTAAAGGAAAATAAAAAATATGCAAAAAATAAAATGTAGTTGGTTTTATGAGAAAGTTCCTGCTGGATGAATATTGCAAAAATAAAAACAAATATGCCTTGGCAATAGATTGTATATGAGGAATGAGAGATAGTGAGGAGCTGAAGATGATACATAGAATGGCAGCCTTGGAGCATAGTGTTGCCCACCACAGTACTAGGGAAAGTAAGAGAAAGCAAGGATTTTGGGGTAAAGTTAATTATTTCTTCTTGGACAGTTGAGCTTATGATGTCTACTGGACATCCAGTCGATGATGTGTGAAAGAATGTTAGAGATATGAGATTGAAGGTCAGCAGTGAGATTAAGTAAGGATAGGTAGATTTGAAAAATATCATCATAGAGATAGTGACACAATTTGTATGAGCTAATAAGACCACCAAGTGAAGTAATATTCAGAGAGAAAAGAGGAGGTCCCAGGGTAGAATTAAACCAAAACAATCATAGCAGAAAATCTGAACTATTAACTATGAAGTTTGGCTAATTCTTGGGAAAATTATAAAATGAAACATAAAAAAGATGATTTGCCAAATGCAGAAAGTAAACCAATGATTTCAAAAAACCCATGAAGCTTAATCAAAAACAAATTATGCTAAACTAAACTTATTTCAGTTTTTGACAGAATTACCTACATAGTAGATGATGGAAATTATGTGGCTTTTAAATTCTTTTATAACCTGTGCTGCCCCACCTTTCCAGGTTTCTCACACTTTACTCTCCTCCAAATACTTTAAATATATAAATGTTGAGGGTTGAGGGAGATGAGGTCCAGGAACCCCAAGACTGGAGTTCCCAGATAGAGTTTTTGAGGGGAAGTTCCCCTCAAGGACCCAAGTACTGTAGAGGATCGGGACCATCAGGAATGAATTCATGATCTCAAGCATTCTTTAAGTCAAAGTGGCAAAGATCTATTATGCTTTACAGCGGGCAAGAGATCTTCAACCTCATAGGGGTGTGGAGAAAGTTTAAATATGAAATTTAGGGGTGAAACCTGTCAATTAGGTGTTTTGGGGTGGGATTAGGGAGTGGTTAAGGGGTGATCAGTTCTTAAAGGAACATGTACTTTTTGTATCTACTGTGCAGATATCTCACCCAAAATTCACTGGGAAATAACCCGGCGGGGGGGGCTACGTGAGGGTGTGGCTTTGATTATGAAACATCACTAAATCAACTAAGGGTCAGGGCTGACAGGAAATATCCAGGTGAGTTCCATCAAATGTCTTATAGACAAGATGAATGTAAGGGAGTATACATTTGACTATGTCTAGGATACGTATCAGTAAGGTTGGTAAGTAGTAAATATTGTTATGTCCCAGTGCACAAGCAATTAGCAATAAACAGGGAATCAGACCAATAAATTCTATATGTGAAGCTGGCTGCAGTATCAGCGGAGAGATAAGTGTTTTGCTAAGGCATGCTGCCCTTGAACTGGAGAGAAACTGCTAGGGCCAATGTTTTGAAGCTAGGGAGGGATGTGATTTTAGAACTGGATGTGGTTTTGGAATTGGGGTCCAGGCACAGGCACCCAAGCAGAGGCTAAGGAGAAATGTTAGAATTAGGGTCCAAACACAAGCACCCAAGCACTCCATGAGCAACACTGGTCTTGTAGCAATTCTGCAAACTCATCACTCCTCCTGACATCAGGCACTCCCATTGATTCTCCTTTCAGATTGGAATTCAATACCCCTTCATCTAAACCTCCTGGCTTCTCTGGGTTCTTTCAAGAATCATCTAAAATCACCTTCTAAAGAGAGCCTTTCCTGATTCCCTTTCAATGCTAATTTCCTTCCTTTTGTGATTATCTCTTTTGCATCCTGTTTATAGCTTGTTTGTAAGTAGTTGTTAGCATACTGTCTCCCCAAGTAGACTGTGAGATTTAGGGGAGCAGGGACTATCTTTTGTCTTTGTATCTCCAGCACTAAACATAGGGCCTAGCAAATAGTAAATACTTTATAAATATTTGTTGACTTGTGGCTTTGAATTAAATATAATTTACCTGTATTTGATTAAAAAATTAGAGTATCTCAAACTGTTTTTGTGGAACATATGGAAGAAGTGGACCAGATTATAATACAATTAGTGGGTTTCAGAAGTGATTCCATGATCAGATTCAAGTAGTTAATGGTTAATGCCAGTTTGGCAGAGGGTCTTCAGTGGAATACGCTAGGAATCCATGTTTTACTTTCTAATATGTAAGAATTGTTTCAGTGACTTGGATAATGGCATAAATTATCATCAATTCTCATCAAATTTAGAAATGTTACAAAACTGAGATAAATAGTTAACATAGTGGATGATAGAGTTGGTATCCAAAAATATCTTGAAAGACAACAGTATTACCTAAAATAGAACAAGAAAAAATTCAGCAGGTATTAATGTGAATTCTTTTTTTTTTCCTGAGGTAACAAAAACTGGTTTCCCAAGTACAAGACAGAGAAAGCATGGCTACATAATTGTTCTGAAAAAAAAAAATAGATATGAGTCAGTAGTGTTATATTGTACCCCAACAAGCTAATGCCATTTTGGACTTCATTAAGAGAGTCACAGCTTTCAGGAACAGGCATGTATTAGTCCCACTGTCCTCTACCCTTATTGGACTTTTTTTTGTAAAATTGTATTTGGTTCCATGTACCACAGTTTAAGAAAATCATGATAGACTAGATAACCTTCAAAGAAGGGAATTCAGCATGCTGAAGCACCTTGAGTTCTTATTATTTAAAGATCGATTGAAGGAACGGGTTTAGCTAGGAGAAGGGAAAACTCAGGAAATACAAATAGCTGTCTTTTAGTATTTCAAAGGTTGTCATGTAGATGAAGAGTTAGACCTGTCTTTTTGGTCACAGAGGGAAGAATAACAAGTGATCTGTGGAAACTACAAAAAGACAAGCTCAGGCTATATGTCAAAAATAAAGTCAAAACAACAAACCAACACCTTCCTAGATATTAGAACTACCCAAGACATAAACAGGCTGACTTTAAAAAAAAATAATGTTTCTTGTCTTTGGAGGTCTTCAGATAGAATTATTTTTATTATATGAAGTTTCAGCACCTGAAACTTTAGAGCATTGTAGATAGACCTGAGAATTAAGTGATTTGTCCAGGGTCACACATCCAAGGTTGGTCTTCTTACATAGGAGACTAGTTCTCTTTTTATTATACCATGCTTCCTTTCTGTACTTTCCTCCACATTGTAGGAGACAGTGCTCATAGATTATCTTCTTAGAATTAGGTTATCTGTGAAGTAGCACCTACACACACACACACACACACACACACACACACACACACATCCCTCTTATAGGATTAGTTGCATACTCCAAAGAGACATTACATTTCTTTTAAGGACTGTTTACTTAGTGTCAAATGTTCTGCAATTTAGACCCTTAGAGATTTGTCTGGGTCTTGGAGACATTAACATGCCAAAGGTTATATGTTCATTGTGCGTCAAAGGGGGGGGGATATATCAATCTGCTAAAATAGAATAATAGATCATAGGGAGATGGAGACAGAGAAAGAAAGACAGATGAGAGATGATAGCTAGTTAGCTATATGTATGTATATTATATATATATACACATACATATCCATATATACACACATATATACACATGTGTGTGTATATACATATATGATAGAGCTACATGGATGAGATATAGATAGATAGATAGATAGATAGATAGATAGATAGATAGATAGATAGATAGATAGATAGATAGATTACATAGATAGATAGATTACATAGATTACATAGATAGATGATGAAGTGGGGAACCCCCCCAGTTCTTTTCACAGATTTTAAGGCTGATGCTGAAAAGGACATTGGGAGTCACTTAACCTAAACTGTTCATTTTACAAATGAGGAAACGGAGGCCCAGTGACATAAAGTAACTTCCCCAAAAGCCATAATGCTAAGAAGTGGAGGGAATGTGATTTGAAATAAGACTTGTGATAGTATAATGAGGGTTTTTTCCATTAGGCCATGCTGTGATCAGTGTGAGTCTAATATTTAAGGACTATGTTGAGGTCCTTTAATAGGTTGTTGGCTAGATCTTCATTTTATCAGAAGTCAGAGTAGGAATAGTAGAAAATGGGCCGCGGACGGCGGACAGAGGCCCGGCGGGCGGCGCGGCGGTGGCGGCCCCCGGGGGTGGGGGGCGGCCCGGGCCCCCGCGTCTTCTTCCAGAGACCCCCGGGCGCGTCGGGCGAAGGCAAGACCCAGGTGGAGGACGAGGGCCTGGGGCAGCGCCAGGGCAAGGTCATGGACAAGTATGACCGCAAGGAGCTGCGGAAGCGGCTCAACCCGGAGGAATGGATCCTGGAGCAACAAGCCGGCCTGTACGACTGCCAGAAAAAATCCCTGAGCTGGAGATCGACGTAGGTGAGCTTTTGGATATGGACAGTGACAGTCCGAGTAAATGAGCTGCTGTTAGACTGTTACACACCCTCCGAGGCCTTAATCTCTGACCTGCTAGACAAGATCCGAGGGATGCAAAAGCTAAGCACATCCCAGAAGAAATGAGCCCCTCCCCCCACCTTAGCGGCCTTGCCTGGGCCGAAAGGAGGGGGGCTCCCCAAGAGTACAATCGCTGCCCACCTCCTAGCAACAGCAATACTTGAGGGTGGATGCTGCTGCCTGGGCCTGGCGTCCCCCAGATGTCCCCTCGAGCCCATCCTTGGGGCATTTCTCCCTGCTCCCCCCGAGTTTCCGTTTAGGTTTATTTTTAATTGTTATTAAGCTATTAAGGACTTTTTTGTGTTTTTATATTAAAAAAAAAGGAATAGCGGAAAATTTTGTGGAAGAGACCTTTCTAAGAGACCTTGAACATGTGTCTGAAAGGTTTGTTTTTGCTTTGTTTTGTTTTCTTCTCATCTTCCTCAACTGTAAAATCTGGACAAGGTGGTCTTGAGTTCAGATCTCCCAGGGTTATTGTGAGCTTCAAAGGCGATGGTGAATAGAATCATCTTGAAAATGTGTCATCTCTGAATTTTCAGATGTTCATTGAGACAACTATTAAAAGATGATTTTGTTCCTCACCCCCAAAAGGAGGGATAGGCATAGAAATGTTCATTTTTGACTAAAACTTAAATTACTGACAAATTGCTAGACTCTAGCAAATAATTGATTGGCAAACACTTAACAGAATAAGAACTTACCTGCTTAGAAGTAAATATATCTTTATAAATAATGATGAATACCAGATTAAGTTCATTTTGTTATATGACAGTGACTCAGTAGATTAAAGAAAAGGAATTGATTAAATTTATTTTTATGCTAATAACATTTTTGATGCTGCCCCATATGGCATGATCATTATCAAACTAGGAAAATATATCAAATAGCTTACTTTGTTAGATGGGTAGAAAAATACTTGATAAGCTATGGGCACATTGCCTTTAGTGGGTGGAGAGGGGGAGGGAAGAAATCTAGAGGTACATACAATACAAATTACTATTCCATACTTACTTGAGAACAGGGTTGCTTTATATTTATTAATCTGAGAATCTCAAAATTGGATGTAAATTTAGAGGCCAGCTAGTTCAACCTGTCCTCAAAGTTAAACAAGAATATTTCTACAATATGTATGACAATTTATCCTCTTACTTTTGCTTGAAAAAAATCCAGTTTTCTTCAGTGTTCACCAAATCCTATATTTTATTGCCTGACCCTTGAAAGGTACTCATAATGTTTTCCTCCATACTCTATGCCAATCTTCATCTTTCAGAAATATCTTCCTCTTCCTCAAACCATTCCCTGATACATCCGATCATTAGTCCTTTTGTCATTCAGCTGCCTCAGTCATGACCAAAACTTCATGAAACAATTTGGGATTTTCTTGGCAAAATTATTAGAGTGGTTTGCCATTTCCTTCACCAGCTCATTTTACAGATGAAGAACTGAGGCAAACAAGTTAAGTGACTTGCCTAAGGTCATATGATTAGTAAGCATCAGATTTGAACTCGGAAAGATGTTGCCTATGTGTCCAGACATTAGGGATACCCTGTATAACTAGATCACTGTCTTATACAGGCAACCATCTTTACCACCTACAACCATGTTTGGGCCACAGTAGGCCTTTAATACTGTATGATAATTATTTTTAAATCCTACCATCCTTTATATTGTTTTTATTTTTTCTTGTTTGATTCTGTGTATAATAGAGCAGAATCACAGGAAGCTCTAAACAAAATAAGGAATTTTCCCAAATAGCAGTATAAGAAGATCTTAAAGGTTTACCAAAAATATCTGACAACTAATACAAGCAATCTAATATTACAAGACAACTGGATGAAGATGAATGGCTGAGGACTAAGTATATCTTATTGAATGTTAAAGGTCAGGCTGCTGATCCCACTCTACATATAGAAAAGAAATAGCTATGGGAAAGAAAAAAAATAACTTGTTCTTGAAGACTAGCTTACAGGCCTGGGAGTGTTCAGGAAAGTGGAGAAGTATTTCTTCTCTTCCCCCTCCCTGCTTCCACAATGGTTTCAGAGCACAAACACAAGTTAATGTATAATGAAACTCAACAAAGACATAAAGTTAGTCAAGGTGTTAGCCAGGAGAGAGAGTATGTCTGGTTCCTGCTTCCTTGGTACGAGACCAAGCTACCTGGAAGATGGAATACTTTGGAGCTGAGACTCCAAGGGAGCAGACTTGTAAAAGATATTTCTGATTTCAGGATAAAGATTCCAGATATTTGGGGGAAAGAGGAGGAGCAATAACTTATTACAGGATTTAAATATAGTAAGAAGAACCCTTTTATTAATATGACACCAAACAGTGAGAGGACATCAGCAGCCTTGCTACATCAAAGATTTTTGTTTACCCTCCCCACATGTGTTTTTACCACATCTGTTTATTACTTTTATGCCTTTGCACTTATGAACCCAATGCATATCCATTCTTTCTAGTGATATTCTATATGATATATGTATATATATACAATATGTATTTTATATATTGCATCTATACATATATGTATGTGTGTATATATACACACACATACATAGATACATATGCACAGACATATGAAATTGAGACTCAGTTTTATGGGAAAATGTTTTTTCACCATTATACTTGCTATTTCATTTCAGTGAATGTCTTTACTTTGATCTCTGTCTTTTGACTGACTAGAGACAGGAAAAACACAGCAGTAGGGGTGCGTGAGCCATCAGTTTAAGATAAGAGATCCATAGGGTATCTTCAATTTAAGGTAATCACATATAAGCGAATTGATGATAAGTGTAAGTGTATATCCCAGAGAGAATGTTACATTGAAAAAAATATTTTAAAGCTAATCCTTGTCCCGATGCCCATCATGAATCTCCTTCCAATACCCTTTGGCTGAACTTCAAGTTAAACTATGTTGGAGACTGTTAAGCCTTGCACACAGTAGATTGTTAATTCATATTGGTTGAACTTAGATTACATTATTGAATCAAAAATCATTAAGAAAAAAGTCTCATTATTGCAAAACATATAACTATAATATAATGTACCAGTTTTCATGTTTGAAGAATTTTGTATAGATCTTTACAGAATTTATAAGGTGTTCTTTATATTTTGTTTGTTTTTACCTAGTGCTGCCAGAATTGTTCAATAGTTGTGTTCTACCAATGATATACAGCTTGTCAGCACTGAACTAGATGCTCTAACCCAATTAGTTACTTCAATTAAAGCTGCTGTTTATAATAATTAGATTAGAGTTATACAGTCTGAGACTCAATCTGGCCCTGTCAGCTTAAGGTTCTTGTTTTAATGATTCTAACTCCAAATATTACTTCTTTTTTACAGATGCTGTAAAACTCCTTACACCTTCCAAAATTAATATATGCATAGTCTAAATTGCTCTTGATCTGGTCATGTCCATTTTTTATGTATATATGATACATTTATTTTAATTAAATTAAAGACTTCCTTTGTAGTCTTACTCCTTCCCCCCATTTCCTTTATTTGGAAGATATTTTAGTTCACATCCTTCATTTTTTAAAGAAAAATGTCTATCTAAATTGAGTTTTTCAAGATCGCACAGTTAAGCAGTAGAACAACTGCCATTTAATGTCAAGTTCTTTGAATCTAAATACAGTGTTCTCTCTATTAAATAATGCTCCATCCTATTTATACCACTCTTCCTTTCACTTATTTACAACTTTCATAGCATCATAAATTTAGAGCTAGAATGGAATTTAGGGGTGACCAAGCCAAAATTCCCATTACAAAATAAAGATATTGAGAGACATTATTATTTATCAAAAAGCATTCATTAGGCAGCTACTGTGAAGCAAAGATTGTTCTGGGAACATGGAATGCAGAGCCAAAATTATAAACCTTGCCATGAGTAACCTGATATTCCATTAGTAGTCATGGAGATTTGGGAGAGGCAATACACACATACATATACATATAAGTACATATACTCATATATGATACATATAAAACATATATAAAACAAATGCAAGATAATTATTGGGGGAGGCCCTATCAGCTGGAGGTAACAAGAATGGCCTTAACAGGAGATGTCATTTGAATTGTTTTCTGGAAGAAACTAAGAAGAGGAAATGAAAAGAGAAAATATGTGTATGATTTTGTGATAGCCTATTTAAAGGCCAAAGTTGGGAGATATTATATTTGAGGAGTAGTAGGACGATTGGGTGCAAGATCACACAAAGACTCCATTTTCCAACTCTGTGTCTGCATTAGCTGTCCCCAAATACTCTGCTTCTTAAACTCTTCCTTTTAGTTTCTCTGCCTTCCTTCAAGACTCAACTAATATTAGACTTTCTTCAGGAAGTCTTTCATTATTCTCCAGTTGCTCAGATCATCTCTTTCCAAATTGCCTTTCATCTGTTCTATGTAGATATTATATAATCTATCTATTTGCATACTTTTTACCTCAATAGAATTTAAATTCCTTGAGTGTAGCAGTTATTTTGGCCTTTCTTATTACCCATGTCTTAGCACAGTGGGGGTACGTTGTGTTTAATGAATATTTTTTAATTTATTATTTGTTTTACTATTATTTTCTTTTATGAGTTCCAAATTCTCTCCCTTGTGCCTACCAGCTCATACACCCACTGAGAAGGCATGGAACATCACATCAATTATATATATGAAATCATGCAAAACATTTTTCCATACTAGCCATATTTTCAAAAAAGCAAAAAAAAAGAAATTGACAAATTCTACTTCAATTTCCACTTATATTTCATCAGTTCTCTCTGTGGAGGTGAGTAGCATTTTTCATCATGAACCTTTTGGAATTGTTTTGGATCATTATATCAATCAGAGGAGCGAAGTCTTTGGTACCTGCTCATCATTATATTATAGCTGTTATGTACACAATGATCGTCCAGTCCTTTTCACCTTCACTTTGTATCAATTCAGGTAAGTCTTTTGAGGTTTTTCTAAAAACATCTTGTTCATAATCTCTTATAGCACAATAATACTACACCACAATCATATGTCACAACTGGTTCAGCCATTCCCCAATTGATCAGCATCCCCTAAATTTACAATTCTTTACTTTCCTTTTTTATCTTTTTGGGTTATTATTATCCTAGTGGTGCTATTGCTGGGTCGAAGGATATGCACGGTTTTATAGCCCTTTGGGCATAGTTTCAAACTGTTCTCCAGAATGGTTAGATCATTTCATCACTGTACCAACAATGCATCCATATTCTATTTTCCCCCATTCTCTCCAACATTTGTCATTTCTGATAGGTGTTTTAATTTGTATTTCTCTAATCAATAATGATTTAGAGATTTTTTAATGTAATTATAGGTAGTTTTAATTTCTTGTTCTGAAAACTGCCTATTTATATTCATTGACCGCTTATCAATTGGAGAATGGCTTTTATTTTTGTAAATTTGACTGAGTTCTGTACTCAGTATTTAGTTGAGAAATGAAGCCTTTAACAGAGAAACTTGCTATAAAAAATCTTCATTATTGCTTTATTGTCTATAGGACTTTCTAACCTAATGTGGCTTCCCTAATTATTTTAGTTAGGTCTATTTTTGCTTTTGCTTTGTCTGAGATCGTGATTGCTACCTCTGTTTCTCTTTTGGCTGTTTTTTGTGGTGGGAGGGGGTGGTGGTTGTTGTTCAGCTGAAGTGTATTATATTCTGTGATAGCACTTTATTTTGGCTCTCCATGGGTCTTCCTTTTTCAAGTGGGTCTACTGTAAACAACATAGAGCTGGATTCTGGTGTCTAATCCATTCTGCTATCCACTTCTGTTTTAGGGGTGAGTTCATCCCATTCACATTCACAAATATGATTATTACCTCTGTATTTCCCTCTAATCAATTTTCTTCTATTTTTTCTTCTCTCTCTTTTTTATCTTATCCTTTCTCAAAAGTCTATTTTTCTTCTAACCATTAGCTCCTTTAACCCATATTAAATTTATCATCCCATCCTTTCTTTTATCCCCTTCCCCTCCTATTTCCCCATTTGGTAAGTTAAATTTCTGTACATAACTCTCGTGTGTGTGTGTGTGTGTGTGTGTGTGTGTGTGTGTGTGTGTGTGTACAGACACAGAAACAGGCACACAGAGATATACAAACACTATATACATATACGTGTATACATATTGGCATGTGCATGTATAATATATACATATATGCACACATACATGCACACATATATGTACATACTTTCCTCTTTGATCCAACTCTGGTGAGAGTGAGATTTATGCATTGCCTGCCAATTTCCTGTTTTCCCCTCCATTGTAAAACCTCATTCTTGAGTTTAATATTCCAGGGAATTTTCATTTTAGTATCTCTTTAAGAAAGTGATTGGTAGATTCTGTCAATTTTTATTTTATCCTCTGTATCTAAGATATCACAGCAGTTTTACATGATAATTTCATGAAATATGATGTCTAGGATCTTTCTTTAATAGTAGCTTTCAGGCAGTACAATAATTCTTAAATTATCTCTCTTCAATCTATTTTCCATTTCAGGTATTGTTCCGATGACGCATTTCATGTTTTTTTTTTCCTATTTAAAAAAATGAACTTTCTTTTGTTTCTTGATGTCTTATGGAAAAATTAGTGTACATTGCCCCAGTTCTTTTTTTTTTAATTTAAAACATATAATCTATTTTATGCATTTATAAGATTTTGTTGTATTTTAATTCATCTGATTTTTTTCATAATTTTATTTATCTGTTTGTTTTTGGTTTTCAACATTCTTCAATAAGATTTTGAGTTCTAAATTTTCTTCCCCTCCCTTCTTTTCAAGACAGTATGCAATCTGATATAGGCTATACATGTACAACCTTATTAAACATATTTCCATATTAGTCATGTTGTAAAGAAGAATTAGAACCATAAAAAAAATCTTTGAGAAAAAGAAACAAAAAAGGGAAAATAGTATGCTTTGAAATTCAGAATCCATAGTTCTTTCTCTGGATATGGATGATATTTTCCATCATGAATATTGGAATTGTCTTAGATCCTTGTATTGCTGAGAAGGGTTAAGTCTATCAAAGTTGGTTATTGCACAATGTTGCTGTTACTATGTACAATGTTGTCCAATATCTGCTCACTGAACTCAGAATCAGTTAGTGTAAATCTTTCCAGGTTTTTCTGAAGTCCACCTACTCATCCTTTTTTATAGCACTATAGTATACAATTACATTTGTATACCACAACTTGTTCAGCCATTCTCCAAATCATGGGTATCCCTGCCATTTCCAGTTCTTTGCCACCACAAAAAGAGCTACTATACTTTCCCAATATTAATTTTGCAGAGATTATTTTCTTCACTGAGATTTTTGTACCACTTTTTTTCATTTGGCCTATTTTAACTTTTAAAAAGCTCTTTTCTTCAAGTGAATTTGTCTACCTTCTATTACGAATCCTAAACCTCTTTTTTCCAAGATGTTAATTCTCTTTCCACATTTTTTTCACATCAATTTCACTTCTTTCCCCAATTTTCCCTCTACCAATCTTATCTCTCTCTTTTTTTAATTCTTTTTATTCTTTTTGTGGAGAGGGAGAAGGCAGGGCAATTGGGGTTAAATGACTTGCCCAAGGTCACACAGCTAGAAAATGTGTCAAGTGTGCGAGGTTGGATTTGAAACTCTAGGGCAAATGCTCTACTCACAGTGCCACCTTGCTGCCCCTCTTCTCTTTTTCTTTAGCTCATCTAGGAATTCTCACTATGTTTGCATCCAATTAGAATCTTTCTTTGAAGCTTTGCTTGTAGCTATTTTCATATTGTTTTTTTTTCTGACTTTATGCCTTGATTTTCCCTGCCACTGTAATGTAATATACAGAGATGTGAAACTAACAAAGAGCAAAAGTCCCTACTTCCCTCCTACCCATTCTCCTCAAAAAAATCTGTTTATGAATCTCTGAAATATTGATCCCATTCTTCTCTTTTCCTAAATACTCCAAAGATACAGAGAGCTTAATCGTCCAACTCCTAGACCTTAAAACAATTTGTTGGGTTCCTCATCTCTAGTGGTGAAATCCCATAACTGAGATGAGTGAAGGGAGGGCCTGGAGCTAGGGGAAAAGGCATAGGTCCCCCAGGGAAGAACCAGCTGCCTCAAAATCTTCTTGGGGTGAGTTGCTATTGCTGTGTTTGCCCTTCTGATGCCAGTTACAGAACCAAACCCAGACATCTTTCTCAATGCCCTGCTCTTTGGCAATATTGCGGGTCTGCTGAAGTGTGGGCTTGGGGCACTAGAGAAACATGGTTTCCAAGTTTCTCCAAAGTCAATTCTCCATGCTTGTGTGCTTCCTCTTTTTGGCTTGTCTCAGCCTTGCACAGATCCTGAACATGGTGATTGTCATCTGCAGCTTCTAGCCACCTCTATAGTAGAGGTCGGAGCTTGCACATGTTCTTGAAGCTGAGCTGTAGTGCCTCAAAGCGAGAGATGGTGATCTGGCTAAAAACCTTGCAAAGAGAGCCCCCAAGGTAATGCCCACATCAGCCTGGGTATATCCCAGAGTGAACCTCTTCCACTTTAACTCCTTGACAAACTGCTCCAGTTCCTCTGGAGAAGAGGTCTCATGTGGATACTGGTCTCCACACTCCACCGACTCAATCTTGGCAGCTCCAGCAGCGGCGTGGGGTTCTGGAGAGCTACCCTCAGAAGGGCTCTCTACCCTGGGCCCCT
Organism: Phalanger gymnotis; assembly: GCA_028646595.1. Lineage (NCBI taxonomy): Eukaryota > Metazoa > Chordata > Mammalia > Diprotodontia > Phalangeridae > Phalanger > Phalanger gymnotis. Next base: position 307,315,139 of record CM053625.1, read on the forward strand.
CATCACTATCTGGGTCTGCAATCTCCTGAGCTGGCTGAGACATCACTCCCACATTGGACTGAAGTTCACAGTAGTCACCCCTTCCCTATACATCATACAAGGGGTGGTATGGGGTCATTCCCCACCTGTTGGGTCCTGGCCCTGTTCTGACCCCACTGGATGGGCCTTGAAAGCTGGGCCATTTCCACATAGGCTCTGAACCTCCTAGCCTGCCATGGCCTGGGGTGGTGAGAAATATTCAGGAACTAGGTGTCTGGCCATGAGCACTGTAATATTTTTTTTACAGTCATATCCTTTGTTATAATTGTTTGCTCATTTTCCCAGTCAATTTTTGGGCTTTGACTTGCATATTAAAGTTGACTTCTTACCTAAGAGTCCCATGCTTCAGGCTTTTTCATTCTGCTGCTTTAAGAATTTGTTCTGTCCATATGCAAATTTTTGTTGCTCCCAGGTTGGTGTTATTCTAAGAGTGGTATGATCACTGCCCTCCTGGTCTTCACTCTGTTGAATCTGGTGAGGGCTCCTGTTCCCCTTCAGCTGCAAATGCTGCCTCTCCTATTTGTTTTGGAAATGTGATCAAGGCCCCTTCTCCATTATGATTGACTCCCAAAGTCCCTCTCCACCCTGAAACTGATCTAGGGCTGTATATGGATAATAGAGGTGCCAATCAGTGTCAGCTGAACCCAGTGCCAGCAAAGGGTCAGCTATAATCTCTTTCTGAGCAGTTGTCCCCCTTACTGTGTCTGTGTTGAGAGTTTCCAAAACTACTGCTGCTACTGTGGCCACTGTGGCCACGGCAGAATGTGTGGACTATGGACAAGTCTTTACACGAGTGTCTCAAAACTTCTCTTGCTAATCTCTCGTTTTCTTAGATTGAAAATATTTCATTCCAACCTTTTCTTGACTTTGCCACTCCAAAATTGGATTTGAGGAATTATTTTAAATTTGTTTAGAGGGAAATATTGGGAGAGTTCAGCTGGGTGCCACGCTAAAATTTGATTTGGGGAGTATTATTGTAATTGTTTAGGGGTGGGGAGTGTTGGGAAAGTTCATCTAGATGGTTTCCCCTATTCCACCATCTTGGCTCTGCCTCCAAGAAGTGCTTCTTTATTTAGTATCAATTAAGTAACACTAACACTATATTTATGATCATATAAACACATTTTTCTATTTTTATACCAACTCAATGATATTTTAGGAAAATGCATTTAGACAGGAAAAGTGATTCAAAAGACAATGTTTAAAAATAAGATCAATAGACAGGTTTCTAGAAGCCATGTACCCACTCTGAAAGACTTCAAAATCTACATATCTCTTTTGACACACTCTCCTGAGCTCCAGCTCATAATCACGAACTATCTGCTTGAAATTTTTGCCTGCATGTAGCAGTGATATGTTAAACTCAATATTCCACAGTATAACATTTAATTTCCCTCAAAACTCACCTCAATTTCAAACATCTGTATTTCTAGTCAGGACAACACCATCCTTACATATCCAGGCTTTCCAACTATTTTCAACTCTTAACTTTCCCTGACTCCATATATTGAACTAGAAGACAACTAAATAAAGCAATACAGATTTATTAAGCACCTACTGTGTACCAGGCACTGAAGTTGCAAATACAAGTAATGAAATATCCTGAAAATCTTTTGATTCTTCCTCCTCAAAATCTCTCTCATATCTGTGTCCCTTTTGATACCTTTTGGTCCCATTTTGGCCTCTACCTCAATATAGGCCCTCTTCACCTTATAACTGGAATAATGCAATGGCTCTTTATTTGGTTCTCCTATTTAGTCAAGGTCTTAAAGTCTTGTTGTCTCTATTGACTGAATGCTGCAAAATCAAAAGTACCGAAGTTTGAGAAACAAAAACCAAGAATGTAGAATGCCATCTCATACTCTTTGAAAAAGGAAGGAGGAGGGAGGTATATACCAGTTTACTATAATAAGGAGTGAGTTTTCATTTGAAACTTTTTTTCTCATATAAAATTATGAAAATTTCTAAAGTGGTTTAAAGATTTAACTTCAATACATCAATATGAGTCAACTATCAGGGAATTACCGCACATCTGAAACCCTAGAATGTGGTTAGTTTTAATCAAAAAGTAAGTTAAGAGAACATGCAAAAATTACCAATATTCAAACTTTAAGGTATGGTTAGTGAAATTTTGCTATTTCAGGTAAACTCTCATAATGCTATAATCTGATACTGTTTTGAACTTGATTTTGCATGTGGTTAATTGAATACTTATTAAGGCAAATAGCCCATGAGTGAAGGAGGAAATGGTATGTCCTGGCCTCTGAGCTCCCTCTGTCCTATCTTTGGGAAAAGTTGAGGAGACAACCTTGTCTTGGCTTAAGATGGGAGTCTCTTGACTCAGTTTCCCCATTGTTTAATTTCCTTTTTGAACAGGAAATTACCCTATCTGGTTAATCCTGACCTTGACTTTTCATACCCTGTGAATAATATGGAGCTGTATTACATAATTTGCTATCAGATATGGCTCATGTCTGGAATCAAAGAGAGCTAAAGGAAATTTTTTTCCCTATTATGGTATTTGTCAGGTCAGTCTTGGTCCTTGAGGGGATGATTCTTGAAATTATTATAACAATTTTATCAGTATGGCAAGGTTGATGATATCAATGGTGACCATGAATATGCATGTATAATTCAGAATTTCAAAGTATAAGACACTCTCTGTGTAGAAGACAGAAGTACAACATTTATTCAGACACCAGAGGATCAAATCCCAGAACCAATAATTCCAATTTGACATAGCAACAATTGTATCCCAAAACCAGTATCTCCACTTCAATGTAACAGTAAGGAAAGTAAAACACAATATCACAGCAAGGAGCCAAGCTATCCCATAACCTGTAACCTTCCCCTCTGCTGGGGCCTTCCTGCAAACACTCACTCACAAATCTTAACTGTCCACTTCCCTGTGTCATCTCCTCCTGCAGTTCTGAAAGCCCTTGCAGTTCTCAGAGCCTTTCTAGTTCTCTTTCTGTCTCTCCATCTCTTCCAGTTCTCTCTTCTTCTCGCAGTTCTGTCTTCTTCCCAGCTCTCTCCACTCTGAGCTTAATGGCTACCCACAGGGTAGATATACCCTGTTTGGAGCCCTGGGGCTTACGGTGTGGGCCAGACTACAAACAAGGCTGCCTAATCAAGCTTCCCTTAACTAGCTCCACCTGAGGCCTATTAAATGGGAGGGTAAGATGTTTAATCACAACTATGTCCCTCCTTTTAATTTCATAGCAAATGTCATATCAAATATCAGGTGAGAAGTAAAAATTTTGTAAGTACAATATTAAGTCTATTAATTAATAGATTAATAATGGATAATCTCTGAGTTACTATATAAGGATGCAAGTGTGAAATATCTTGCCATTTTAATCTGAATTTGTGACATTTGTGATCAAATTATAACAAATTATAATAGCGTATTAAGGGGAGAATTAAAGTAATAAGATAAAATATAATACGATATTTTTCTAATAAAATGGAATAATAAATTTTGAAGAAGCAAGAGGATTAGAATGCTTAAGACCTATATACGTATGTATCTGATTGACTTTCAAATTTATCTAGTACAGAGTTTCAGGCTTTGATTATACTTTCCTAAATTCTTAAAGTTAGATTAAGGATTTTACATATAAAATTACACTGATAAATGTAAATAAAGTGAAATTACTTTCCCATTTCAAAGTATCTATATAATAATACTAAGAGATAGAAGGGTTCACTTTACCAGTTAGACAGTCATGATTTTTATAAAGATTTTTAAGTCAGATACAAGGTTTAGGTAAAAATAAAAATGTCGGGTGTTATATAAAAAACGAAATTCTCTGTGGTCTCAGGTAAATTGTGGGCTACTGATTTGATGTTCTTCTTTTAACACCGATCTTAATAGGATTAGCTCCATAAGGCTTTAACTGTTTTTTACTATTAGAAAACCAAAAGTAGTAGTTGGTACTAAATTATATTGAGTGTTATTACTGGCAGATTTTAGCAGAATTATCTAGGAACTTCTACACATGATTTGGAACAAGAGGAACAGAGTCCCCTTCAGAGCTGTCCTGAGAATGAAGCCTACTGCAAAATGTTCAAGAGAAGATAAACCAGGACCAGATGACTACCTGGGTCACCTTGGACTCAATTCAAATGTGATGATTCAATGTAAATTGGGAGTGGGTTACTAGGATACAGGGAGACTTAATGTTATTAAATATTGATGATCATTATTGTACTGCTTTGGCCTTTTGTTTCATGTTTATGTTTGCTGACTTTTCTTGGTCACCATTTGACTTTTAAATCTCCACTCTCAAAATCAGTGCCTTGTGAGCCCTCTAAGTACTTTGATTTGTGTCCTGAGTTTACCTATAAATTCCATTAAACAAAGGTTGCCTTTTTAGGGGATGTCATCATTATTGTTAGACTCTATGAGAGTCGGTGTACTGAGTTATGCAAGGGAATGTTCCCTAGTGCTCTTTTCTTGGCATGTTATGTTGATAGAAAGCATGAGCATATTAAAAACCATACAAATTTAGCTTGGGGATGAGTGATCCATGGGGGAATTTTGCTAACTCTGTCTCCTATGAATCAAAGTGGGGGATAGACAAGATTGTGGAGACTGTGTGGAAACTGGAAACAGATTCCATCTTGTAAAACTGTCTCCATTTTGAGAGCTAAGTTTCACTATCCAGCAAAGTCCACCTGCTTTCTAATTGTGGGAATGGAGTAGCGTCCCATTTCACATCCAGAAAATCCAGCTGCTCATTCCCCCCCTTCCAACTCTTGAAACTCTCTCATACCCCTTCCAACTCAGAAAGCCCTTATTCTTTCCTCTAATTAGAAATCAGATTACCTAATTTTGAATTTTGATTTATATCTTATTATTTGTTTTCTTTTAATCATAAGATTCCAACTCCTCTTTTGTTACGGGTCCAATGCCAGGCTGAGGAGATCTGGTTCTGATTTTTTATGCAATTGGCATGCATTGCTTAAAAAGTCCATACATTAAGCTCAAACATTTTTTTCCCTCAGTTATTTCAGATTTCACCCTATGACAGTAGGTTACATTTTCTTGATTTACAAAATGAATGCATTAGACTAAGTAACTTGGAGATAATTCTGTACTGTATTGTTGTTGTAGTTGTTATGCTACCCTTATACGTAAAATGAAGAGGTTGATAAGGCCCTTTCTTATTCTAAATATATAAATCTATGATTCCATTTCTCAGGTTGACTACTCCACATCCCCACTGTAAGAATATATTCAATTTGTCCCCAAACCCTGAAATTTATATTACCAGTTAAGATGAAACATCTTAACTGTCCATTTAGGCATGGTTTCGGGTTTTTTGGTCGCTTTGTGAGCCCAGCCCAGACCACATGCCCAGGTGTCCTGCATCCTCAAAAAGCCTCCACTTGTTTATTCATTTTAGATAACTACTGTCCCATATCTGTCCAACCTTTTTTTGAATAAATTCATTGAGAACGTCTTCTACAATAAGTTACTCTATTTCTCTTCCTTACTTTCTTAAAACTATATGCAGCTTGCCTTCTGACATCAATCAACCAAATCTCTTTTCCAAAGTTATGAACAACCACTAAATTTTCCAATCTAATCATATTTTCTCAATGGTCATCCTTCTGGAATTCTCTAAAACACTTAACAGTACTGATCACTCTCTTCTGTTTAATAATTTCTCTTCTTTGGGTTTTCATGACATAATTATTTCTGGATTCTCTTCCTATCCAATTACTATTCAGTCTGCTTTGCTGGAATTTCATCCAAGTAATAGATATCCCACATTTCTCTGCCCTGCTCCCTCTTCTCTTTTCACTCTATGCTATTTCACTTGATGTTCTCATTACCTCATATGGATTCAATCACCAAATCTATGTTTTCTCTCAAAGCCATTTGTCTAACCCTAATCTCTCTGTGGACCTCTATTCTTGAAGCTCCAACTCTCTATTGAAGGTAAAAAACAGGTCTTATTGACATCTTATATTCAACATCTCCAAACCTGGACTCATTATTTTTCTCTCATAATCCTCCTCTTTTCCTAATGTGCCAATTTCTGTCAAGGGTACTATCATCCTTCTGGTCAACCTGGGCTTGAAATCTAACCTTTCTCTACGTCCTTACTCTCTCTCTTACTCCTCCTATATCAAATCTTTTGCCAAGGCCTGTTCATTTTACCTTCTTACCATTTCTCAAATATACTTGCTTATCTCTTTTGACACTGTCACCACCCTGGTATAGTTATCATCTCATTCCTGGACAATTACAGTAGCCTACTGATGAGAATGCCTGCCTCAAGTCTCTTCTCACTTTAGTTCATCTCCCTTCAGCTGTCAAATTGATCATTCTACTGCATAGATGTTATCATGCCACTCCTTGAATCAGCAAATTCCAATGGCTCCCTATAACCCCAAGGATGAAATGTAAAACCTGCGGTTTAACTTTTGAAGTCATTCATAACTTTCCTCTTATCTTTCCTGTCTTCTTACACCTTATACTTCTAACCCCAATGTGCGCTTCAATCTGGTAACACTGACCTCCTTTCTCTTCCTTGAACAAGATATCTCCCAGTTTTTCTTAATCCCTCTCCTCAATCCTAGTTCTTTCCCTCTGTTGACTATCTTCAATTTATATAACATGTAGCTCATTTTATGGTTTTATTTTTTTTACATGCCATCTCTCCAATTAGAATTCAGACCCCATGAGGTTGAGGACTGTATTTTACCTTTATTTGTATCCCTAGTTCTTAGCAAAGTGCCCTGTAAAAAAATAGGCTATAACTTTTTTTTTTTAATTGACTAATGAACTGACCTAAAGTTTCATAGGATCATAGGTCCAAAGCTAGAAGGATCTAAAATGTCATTTAGTCCAACCCCTTCATTTTACAGATGAGGAAACTGAGGCCCAGAAAATAAAGTAACATTTCTCAAGGTCACATATAAAGAAAAAAGCTGAGCCTGAAATTGAATCTAGGTCCTTTAACTCCAGGTACAATCCTATTTCTGCCACACCACAGTGCCTCTTCTAACATCTGGCCTAATTCATAAATCCTTCATAGAAAAGCTTTGAATATGCTCATACACATATACATACATACATATCTCTCTGTCTGTCTCTCTGTCTCTGTCTCTCTCTGTCTCTGTCTCTCTGTCTCTTTGTCTCTCTGTCTCTCTCTCTGTCTCTCTCTCTCTCCCCCCCCATCCATCCATCCATCTATCCATCCATCTAACTATCTACCTATCTATCTATCTACACACATACACATACACGAAGATCATAAGATGTTCAATTTGGAGCTTGATGGGCCTTTGTTTGTCATCTAGTCTAACCATTTGGAACTACTGTTGAGAAAACTAAGGCATAGAAAGCAAAAGTCACTTGTCTAAAGTCGCAGAGATAGCAAATTCCAGAGTCCAGAATTGGCTCTGATCCTTTGGCTCTAAATCCATCAGTGTATCATCCTTTTCATTCCTTCAACTAAACCTCATAAGCCTTGCTTTCCAGCCATACCTCTCTGCTCACCATTCTTTGGGATTTTCTCTAATTATATACATTCCTTTTAAAATGAAGTGTCCTTTCCTTTCTAAAACTGGAATTGATTATTTGACCCAATCATTTGAGAGAAGAATTAGAATTACTGACATGCTCATGGAATGGATCCTAGAGACCTCAATTTGAATTTTTCTTGCCCCGTATGCTAAGGTTCTTCTTTAGATCAGGCTTGTCTATAGAAATATAATGGGTAGAGCACTATACATGAATTCAAGAAGATCTTGGTTTAAATCCCAATTTGTAAGTTTACTAGCCAAGAGTCCCTTAGCAATTCTCTTACCTTCTCCAGACCTCAGGTACTTTGACTTTAAATGAAGGCATTGGACAAGATAGATGTCAAGGTTCCTTGAAGCTCCTAATGTCTAAATTTATTATCCTATAATTGCTCTTGTAAGAATAATCTAAGGATTCCAGATGCCAGCGTATCTTAGAGAACAGTGTCTTATAAGGAATGGGATTTTCCAAGTATGCATGTAATATGGTGGCCAACAAAGCTAATGTTATCCTAGTCTTCATTAGGAAATTTAACATAAAAAATGAAAAGTTGAGATGGTCCTATCTTACTCTGCTCAGGCTATTCTGCGTAGAGTTCTGTGTTTACTTTAGAGCATTTTTATTAAAAAAGAACTGAGAAACTAGAGCAAATCTAGGGAAGAATAGGGGGGAATCTTAAAAAGTGGTCAGATGTGGATTAGCTTTACTGATATCATTTGTTCAGTTGTTTGCATTTTTGTCTGACTCTTCACGACCACATTTGGAGTTTTCTTGGCAAAGGCACTGGAGTGATTTGTCATTTGCTTCTACAACTCATTTTACGGATGAGGAAATTGAGGCAAACAGGATAAAGTGACTTGTCCATGGTCACCCAGCTACTAAGAGTCTGAGGACAGATTTGAAATCAGGAGAACTCCAGGCCCAGAATTCTATCCACTATGCCAACTAGCTGCCTCACCCAAATAATTAGCAAATAAATTTGATAAAACTCAATACTTCATTATGCTTCAGTAAGTCAGTGGGAGTACAATTTATAATAGAAAAAAGAAAAGAAAGATAAAAAATACTTTTAAGTCATCAGAAATATGTCTATCAGTCTGGATTTAGAGTTCAGAATCCTAAATCCTTCTTTCAGCCCAGAGGCACCTGGGTAGACCAATAGATAGAACAGTGGGACTGGAATCAAGAAGACCTAATTTCAAATACTGCTTCAGAAGCTAACTAGCTGTGTGGCCCTGGCCAGCCCATGTAGCCTCAATTTCCTCATCTGTAAAATGAGGATAACAATGGTACCTACCTTTTAGGGTTGTTATAAGTATCATATGACATGATATTTATAACATGCTTTTGAAACCTTAAAGCCATATACAGACATTCACTGCTAACTCATGGCATATATTATTGCAAAGGTTGGGATTCAGGAAAATATTTTTTATACATATTTTCCTTAAACATGAAACTGAACTGACATTCAGCACTCTCAAAGAATTCACATAGCTATTGTGAGGAATAGCTTGTGGTTGAAAACATCTGGGGTGGGGGTAGGTGGCAAGTTGGGAGGCAGAGGGAGAGAAAGCAATCTACATTCCCAGCAGATTTAATAAGTATGATCTTTTAACTAGCCAGTCTGTTCTTCTACTCTGGACTACTTACATGGGTGAACAGCTGTTTTTCCAGTGCATAAGCAAAGACATATATTTGTTGCATATTTATATTATGTTCATTTGTTCCTTGTCACACTTCTAAGAGAAGTCAGCTTTTAGGTTGAATAGTTGCTATTTACCTTGAATAATGACTACTCACTTTATTACAGTTCGAACATAGGCAGAATGAACATTCACACAAGCTGATATTTATTTGGCCTCTCAAGGAGCCATTCACAGTGGTGGATAGTCTGAGGCTAGTGCAGAACTCCCTTATTGAAATTCAGTTCATGTCATTTGATTAAAATGAAATCTTTTTTTTTTT
>CM053625.1:307325185-307349165 GCA_028646595.1 Phalanger gymnotis
TCAGTTTTCTTTCTCTCTCCTCTCCAGCTTATCTCCATCCCTGACAAGAAAAGAATTTATTTTCCATTCTTTTCCAGCCATCACTCTTGAATTTCCCTCTAAATTCACTCCACATAAAATTCTCTTTAAAATGTTTCTTCATAAAATATCATTTGAGGCTATTGTAAAAAGTTTCCTCTTAGCCTCTTTATCTCTCTATTTTCCATATCTTATGTCATAAATTCTCTCAGATCAAAGTTGAATTCACACATCATAGAGGAACAGAAATGTTTTTTCCTTGTTTCTCAGCCTTTAACAAGAAAGTGAGAGTTATAGAGGTTTCGCCAGAAAGGCTTTTATAATGGAGATTACATCATTAAGATTCATCCCTATGTCTTCAATCCCTAGAAATACATCATATTCTTCTTCTTTTTTTTAGTTTACTAATTTTTAAATGTTCAATCTATTGTGTTATTTCATTGGAATAAGATGTCCCTAATGGGGAAAGTCCCCCTAATAATGCAAATACAATCCTGCTGTATATGTGCTAAGCTCAGGGTCATATATGGAGTATGTATGTCAAAGTCAACGGCAGAAGAGCAAGGTAGCCAACTAGCATTTATTAAATGCCTACTAAGTATCACACACTGTGCTAGGGTCTGAAATAAACCAAGAAAACAAACATTATTATTTAGACTCAAGGAGCTCACAGTCTAATAGGGGAGAAAATATTTAACCAGACTACTTACAAGGAGGTTAAAAATGAAGATATTCAACAGAGGGAAAGTGCTATCAAGGTAGGAAGAGTGTTGCTAAAGGCTTATTTTAAAAAGGTGTTATTTTAACTAGGACTAGAAGAAAAACAAGGAAACCAGGAGGAGAGAGGGAGAGAGAGAGAGAGAGAGAGAGAGAGAGAGAGAGAGAGAGAGAGAGAGAGAGAGAGACATGAGGGACAGTCAGAAATTTCAAAGAATAAGAAAGTAGCATATCTTGTTTGAGGAAAACCATGGAGACCAGTGTTACTGGATAACAGAATTCATGTCAGAAGGTAGATGAGAAAGAAGAATGAAAAGGTATTAGGACGGGACGAGGTTATGGCAGTCTTCGAATGCCAAGAGGAAGATTTTATATTGATCCTGTAGAGAATAGGGAGACACTAGAGTTATTGAACACCTGGGAGTGACATGGTCAGGTGTTTAGGAAGACAATGTTGACAGTTGAGTAGAGAATAGGGGAGAGACTTGTGGCAAGGAGGCTATTTCATTAATCCAGATACGTGGTGATAAGGACCTGTTCCAAGTTAGCGGCAGTGTCAGAGAACAGAAGGGACATATCTGAGAGATATTAAAAAAGTAAAATCAACAGAGCTTGATTATCAATTGGAGATGGGCTTAAAGAGAATGAGAGTACAAAATGAGTGCCTGGGAGAATGATTGTACCCTCAAAAGTAAAAAAGAAAACCTCTCTGAACAAGATAAATCTAACCACAAAATAAACAAGAAGTTAAGGAGGTAAATAAAATTTGATAAAAGCAGGGAGTGGAGCCAAGATGGCATCATGAAGTCAGGGACTCATGTGAGCTCTCTCCAAACCTCATCAAATACCTTTATAATGTGACTCTGAACAAATTCTAGGTTGGCAGAACCCAAAATGAGACAGAGTGATACAGATTTCTAGCCCAAGACAACCTGGAAGGTCTATAGGAAAGGTCTGTTGTACCGGGTTGAGAAAGAAGTGTGGTCAAGTACAGGTCATGTCAATGCAGAATGGCCGCAGCAAAGCCAGAGCAGGAATTGTGGGACTGAGTCACTGGAAGCAGTGGTAGTTTCCAGGCTTCTTAGTCCACAAATGCTAAAGACAACTTAGAAAGTCAGCAGGAGTGGTCTGTCAGACCTGGATCAGAAAGAAGCACAATCCAGTGAAGGCCAAAAGAGTTCTTAGGGGAAATTTTACATCGCTCAGTGATTACATGAATAAAATAGAAAAAGAGATCAATGAATTGGGCATGGCACTAGAAAAGCTAGAAAAATAACAAATTAAAAATCCCCAATTAAATGCCAAATTAGAAGCTCTGAAAACCAAAGGAGAGATTAATAAAATTAAAACTAAGAAAACTCGAACTAATAAATAAAATTAAGAGCTGGTTTCATGAAAAAAATCAATAAAATAGATAAATGTTTGGTAAATTTGATTTAAAAAAATGAAAAAGAAAAACAAATTACCAGTATCAAAAATGAAAAGGGTGAATTTACCATCAATGAAGAAGAAATTGAAAGAATAATTAGAAAGTATTTTGCCCAACAGTATGCCAACAAATTTGGAAATCTTACTAATGCATCAATATTTACAAAAACATAAATTGCCCCATTTAAGAGAAGGGGAAATAAAATACTTAAATAATCCTACTTCAGAAAAAGCAATGAAACAAGCCATCAATGAACTTTCTAAGAAAAAATCTCCAGGGCCAGATGGATTTGCAAGTGAATTCTTTCAAACATTTAAAGAACAATTAATTCCAATACTATATAAATTATTTGGAAAAATAGGCAAAGAAAGAATGCTACCATTTTTTTTATGATACAAATATGTTACTGATACCTTAATCAGGAAGAGCCAAAACAGATAAAGAAAATTATAGAGCAATTTCCCTAATGACTATAGATTCAAAATTTTTAAATAAAATATTGAAAAAAGATTGCAGTAATTTTACCAGGTAGGATTTATACCAGGAGTGCAAGGTAGGTTTAATGTTAGGAAAACTATCAGAACAATTGACCATATCAAAAACAAAACTAACAGAAACCATATGATTATCTCAATAGATGCAGAAAAATCTTTTGACAAAATATAACACCCATTCCTATATAACACTAGAGAGCATAGGAATAAATGGTAAAGTTAAAATGATAAGTAGCATCTACCTTAAACCATCAAGAATCATTACATGTAATGTGGATAAGCTGGAAGCATTTCCAATAAAATTGGAGGCGAAATAAAGTTGTCCGTTGTCACCACTGTTATTCAACGTGGTACTAGAGACATTAGTTTTAGCAACAAGAGAAGAAAAAGAAATTGAAAGAATTAGAATAGGCAAAGAAGAAACTAAGCTGTCACTCTTTGCAAATGACATGATGATATACTTAGAGAATCCTAGAGAATCAAGTACAAATCTTCTTGAATAATAAACAACTTTAGCAAAGCTGCAGGATTTAAAATAAACCCGCATGAATCATCTGCATTTCTATATGTTACTGACAAAGCCCAAGAAATAGAAAGAGAAATTCCATTTAAAGTTATTGTAGACATTGTAAAATATTTGGGAATCTAATTGCCAAAACAATCCCGGAACCATATAAACACAATTACAAAACACTTTTCACACAAATAAAGTAAGATCTAAATAATTTGAAAAAAAATACATCAATTGCTGATGGGTAGGCTGAGCTAATATAAAAAAATGACAATTCCACCTAAATTAATTTATTTATTCAGTAGCATACTAATGAAACTACCAGAAATTAATTTATGGAGCTAAGAAAAATAATAACAAAATTCATCTGGAAGAAGAAAAGGTCTAGGATATCAGTGGAATTAATGAAAAAGTATGTAAGAGAAGGTCGCCTAGACATACCATATCTTAAATAGTATTATAAAGCAGCAATGATCAAAACCACTTGCTACTGGCTAAGGAATAGAGTGGTGGATCAGTGGAATAGGTTAGGTACATAAGACACATTATTGAATGACTACAGTAATCTACTGTTTGATAAATCCAAAGACTCTAGCTTCTGTGATAAGAACTCACTTTTTGACAAAAACTGCTGGGAAAATTGGAACATAGGGTGGTAGAAACTAGGCATAGACCAACATCTTACACCATATACCAAAATAAAGTCCAAATGGGTACACAATTTAGAGATAAAGACTAATACTACAAGCAAAATGAGAGAGTAAGGAAGAGTTGACCTTTCACATTTATGGAGCACAGAGGAATTTATGACCAAACAAGAGATAGAGAACACTATGAAGTACAAAATGGATAATTTTAATTACATTAAATTGAAAAGTTTTTGCACAAAGCAAATGCAACCAAGATAGGGAGGGAAGCAGAACACTGGGAAACAATTTTTACAACCAGTATCTCAAATAAGGCTTCAATTCTAATATATAGAGAGAACTGACTCAAATATAAGTCATTCCCTAATTGAGAAATGGTCAAAGGATATGAACAGGCAGTTTTCAGAGGAAGAAATTAAAGGTATTTGTAGTCATATGAAAAAATGTTCTAAATCACTATTTGTTGGAGAAATGCAAATCAAACCAACTCTGAGGTACCTCAGAGCACCTATCAGAATGGCTAACATGACAAAACAGGAGAATTATAAATGCTGGAGAAGATGTGGGAAAATTAGAACACTAATGCATTGTCTTGGAGTTGTGAACTGATGCAACCATTCTGCGGAGCAATTTGGAACTATGCCCAAAGTGTTATAACAATGTGCATACCCTTTGACCTAGCAATACCACTTCTAGGGCTGTATCTCAAAGAGATCATACAAGTTGGAAAATGACATACATGTACAAAGAGATTTATAGCAGCTCTTTTGTGGTGGCAAAAAATTAGAAATTGAGTAGATGCCCATCGGTTGGAGAATGGCTGAACAAATTGTGGTATATGAATGCAATGAAATACTATTTTGCTATAAGAAATGATGAGCAGGCAGATTTCAGAAAAACCTGGAAAGACTTTTATGAACTGATTATATGTAAAGTGACCAGATTCAGGAGGCCACAGTACACAGTAACAGCTTAACTATGTGATAACAAACTTTGAAAGACTTATCTCTTCCTAGCAATGCAAGGATGTAAGAAAACTACAAAATACACATGATAGAAAATGCTATCCACATCCAGAAAAAGAATTATGGAATCTGAATGATCTCTCTCTCTCTCTCTCTCTCTCTCTCTCTCTCTCTCTCTCTCTCTTTCTCTCTCTGTCTGTCTTCTTTCTTGTGGTGTCTCTCATTGGTTCTAATTCTTCTTTACATATTACATGCCATCTTGGGGAGGGGAGAAATGGGAAGAAATTTTTGAACTCATAAACTTATGGAAGTGAATGTTAAAAACTAATTTTTTGAAAGTAAAAAAAAAGTCAAGAAGGGAGAGTCTAGTGTGAAATATAGCAAAATCCATTTTTGATATTTTAAGATTAAAAAAATCTATGAGACATCCAGTTCAAGATGACCAGTGGGATATTGTAGATGTTATTTTAGAAGTGAGCAGAGAGGTTAGAAATAGACAAGTAGATTTGCCAATCATCAACATGGAGATGATAATTGAATCCCTGTGCACTAATGAGACCACCCAATCAAATTGTATAGAGGGAGAAAAGAAGAAGGTTCAGCACAGAGCCTCAGGGGATGCCTAACACTAATGGGGGACGAAGATCCAACAAAAAGGAAATTTATTGATAAAGAGGTAGGAGGTGAACTATGTGATAGAGTGGTGTTGCAGACATTTAAGCAAAGGAGAGTGTCAAGGAAGAAAATTTGACTAGGAGTGCCAAAGATTGCAAACAGGTCAGATAGGTCCTATGTCCTCATATTTCTGAAAACAGCTCTCCATGCAGATTAGCAAAAGTGAGAATAACATATTTATAAAGCACTTTGAAGTTTGTAAAATATTTCACATTCACTATGTTATTTGATTGTTCCAAAGATTCTGTGGGTATAAATACTACCAGTATACTATCATCATTTTACAGATAAAACAAAAACAAAAACAAAACAAAAGGAAAGTGAGGGATTTTCCATGATTTAGTCAGGATCACAATTAGAAAGTATCTGAGGAAGTGTTCAAATCCAAGTTGTCATTTATCTACCTATGGACCTATGAGGACACTAATCAATGATAACTACGACAGGCCACTAATCTTCTCCCCTTGCATTCTGATTTTGTTGCACACGCTTCCTCTAGATTTTCAGATGCGTATACTGGAATGCCTCACAGACAATTATTCGTCATATAAAAAGCAATCCTCTGCATTTTTGAACAGGGTTGTCAGTTTGTATTAAGAACAACACCCTTTCCCCTTTCACATCCCTGTGAATATTTGAATTAATTAAGTCAAGTCAAGATTTACTCTAACCTAATGACTTATAAATGTGACTCCTTGTGGTGATGTGTGAGGGAGAGGCAGCAGGAGCTTTTGACACTGCTAATGAGGAAGGTGTGCTCCACAGGGAAGATGAGGCACTTATCTTGATCTCTAGGAGTCCTTATATCTTTGTGTTTTGCTTTTAAAAAGTTCCCTCCTGCTATTAAAGTGTGTGTGTGTGTGTGTGTGTGTGTGTGTGTGTGTGTGTGTGTAGAGAAGGACCTGCCCACTAGGGACCAAATTTCCAATTGGGCAACAAGGACTTTCTTTTTCTCTCTTCCTTCCTTCCTTTCTTTCTATCTATCTTTCTTTTATTCTTCCTTCCTGAAGCCTGAACACCACCTAGCAGGAACCTCACCAAATAAGGATAAAAGTGTTTTTAAGAGTTTGGCATTGGCTAAATTTTATCTGGGGTAGAAGATTTCCACCTTTAGACTGCAAGCCTGAACTCCATGAAGGAGAGTAAAAGGCCAGTGGTGGGGTGGAGGATTGTTTACCTTAGGGTATAAAGCTCAAGTTCTGCCCTCTGAGTGCCTCCTCTCCCTACTGATTGTCTATCAGTTTGGAGACCACCCTTTCCCATGTGATAGTAATAAATTTACTTTCTACTTTCTACTTGAGAAACCTCTGAGTTTAATTTTGGGTTTAATTTTTGTCCCACACATGTATCAAGGAGTATATGATCTGACCATTTTGTTTAATACTGTTTAAAATGTTCTTCAAATAATGAAGCTGGATAAATTCCTTTTTCCCCAAAAAACACATTATTTCCCTTACCTAAAGCAAACACGTCAAACTAACCAGATTAACAAATGATTCAGAAATGTTTAACAAAATGTTTAACAAAAAACAAGACTACCTAGATAATGTTAAGTCCTGGCTTTCTAAGTCAACATAGAGCCACAGGGATTTATTATTTTTTTTTCTATTTGAGTTTGATACTGTTCTACAGTAGCATCTTGGTGTTCTGCTCTTCTAGAAACTAAGCTCCTGTATGAAAAGAAATAAAATAATTAATAGACACAGGGACAATGGTGCTCCTGGTGTGCGTCGTATGTGTACTTCTGTGTGTATGTATGCGTGTGTTTCATTAACAGTAGATGAAAAAATATATTGGTGAACTGAATCAATCAATATATTTTCTTAATAAAAAACCAGCTATGTAATTCATATTTTGTTTCATACTAAAATACAGTATTAAGTCAAGGATCTGTCTCTGAATTGCCCCCATATATCTGCCCATTGTCTGTCTCCATCTACACCCATATTTCTTTTCTTTAATTAATTAATTTATTTTTAGTTTTCAGCACTCATTTCCATAAGTTATAATTTTTCTCTTCCTCCTTCCCCTGTCCACTCCCAAGACAGAATGCAATCTGATATAGGCTGTACAAAAATGTTCTCATTAAACATATTTTCTCATTAGTTGTGTTGTATAGAAGAATTGGAATGATGGGGAAGAACCACAACGAACAAAACAAAACAGAAGGACAAGTAGTATGCTTTAATCTGCACTCAGACTCCATATTTCTTTCTCTGGATTTGGATGGCATTTTCCACTATGAATCTTTTGTAGTTGTTTTAGGTCCTTGTATTGCTGAGAAGAGGTAAGTCTATCAAAGTCAATCACTGTACAATGTGGCTGTTATTGTGGGCAATGTTTTGCTTCTGCTCACTTCACTCAGCATCGGTTAATATAAGTGTTTACAGGTTTTTCTGAAGTCTACCTGCTCATCATTTCTTATAGGACAATAGTATTCTGTTACATTCATATACCAAAACTTGTTTAGCCATCCCCCAGTTGATGTGTAGCCCTTCAATTTCCAGTTCCGGGCCACCACAAAAATAGCTGTTATAAATAATTTTGTACCTGTGGGTCCTTTTCCCATTTGTGTGATAGCTTTGAGATACAGCCCTAGAAGCAGTACTGCTAGGTCAAAGGGTATGCACATTATTATAGCCCTTTGGGTATGATTCCAAATTGCTCTCTAGAATCATAGAATCAACTCCAACAACAATGCATAAGCATTCCAAATTTCTAACATTTTCTCTAGCATTTATAATTTTCCTGTTTTGTCTTGTTAGCTAAACTTATAAGTGCTATGTGGTACCTAAGAGTTGTTTTGATTGGTATTTCTTTAATCAATAGTGATTCAAACCATTTTTATATGACTGTAAATAGCTTTAATGTCTTCCTCTGAAAACTGCCTGTTCATATCCTTTGACCACTTATCATTTGGATAATGACTTGTATTCTTATGAATTTGACTCAGTTCTCTATTTATTTTAGAAGTGAGGCTTTTATCAGAGATACTGGTTATACGTTTTCCCCCAATTTTCTACTTCTCTCCTAATCTTGGTTGCATTGGCTTTGTTTGTGCAAAAACTTTTTGATTTTATGTAATAAAAATCATCCATTTTCCATTTCAAATGTTCTGTATCTTTTGTTTGGTCAAAGATTCCTCTGTTCTCCACAAATCTGACAGGTAAACTATGCCTTGCTCTTCTAATTTGCTCATATCACCTTTATATCTAAATTGTGTAACCATTTGGATGTTATTTTGTTATACAGTGTAAGATGGTGGTCTACTCCCAGTTTCTGCCATACTGTTTTCCAGTTTTCCCAGCAGTTTTTGTCAAATAGTGAGGTCTTATACCAGAAGCTTGGGTCTTTGCACCACCCATATTTCTTACCTGATATTGCTGTTGGGTCCCTGATGCCATTAATGTTATTCAATTCTGTTGATTTAATGGACTCCACAGTACCAAACCATCTTAACCATGTATAGTATGTTGTACTGGCTCTTTAGATTTTTAAATTATTTTTAAAAATTCATTTTGTTGAATATTTCCCAATTACATGTAAAAAAATCAACAATATTTTAAAAATATTTTTGAGTTCGAAATTCTCTCCCATCTCCCTGCCCCTCCCCTCTCCCTGAAAAAAACAAATAATTTGATAAGAATCATACATGTGAAATCACGTGAAACATATTTCCATATTAACCCTGTCATGAAAGATAGAAAAATCAGGACTATATTACCTTTTATTTTTACTGAGTCTACTAAATGTCCATGATCATTTTTTTTCAGACCAAGTACTATCTAATCCCACTTTCCTCAGTTTCTGATTTGTTATATTGATTATTTGAATCAAAGCATAAGAGTTTACATTTAACAATGTTAAGTTTCATAATGTTAAATTCAGTCCAAATGTTCTTGGCTGTTAAGACCTTTTTGGCTCTGGCCACTTGGCCACTGTGTTAACTATCCCTTCCACATTTATGCCATCTGGGAATTTTTCGCAATCCCAATTAAAGCCAATTTTAAAATCCATTGTAATAATTAACATTAATTAAATTAAAATTTGACTAGAGCAAATGATATTGAAGACTCATTTCACCACTATAATCTATACTTTGTTCTTTAAGAGGAGTGGTTCTATTTGTGTATCATCATTGGCAATGGAAAAGTTTCGGATCTTACCAAACTTGAAAAATAATATATTTTCCTGTTGATATTTTCCTCAATTTTTCTTGCTTCAGCTTTTATTATTGAAGCTATTTGCATGAAAATAGCCTTTGTTCCTTGAGGCAGTTTTTTTTTTAAATTTTATTTCATTTTGCCCATAATGGCCCAGTGACAAACGGAAGTTATCATGGTCATAATACATATCCATTTCATCCCAGAGGCAATGCTAAGACACAAAAAACATCTTTTTTTTTTTTGCCCTCAGAAGAAGGAAGCATCATGAACTTGGCACTGAAATCTCATCTGATCATTCCTTACTGAGATGGGCAGCATCCTTGTTTGTTCAGGACAGAATAGCATCTGTTTCTCCAGGCCACTGTTCTGTACAGCTGATCGTTTCAATTAAATTATTGGAAGTCTGGCTTCAAAATTGGAAGGAAAGACATAATCAAGAGGAGTTTAGAAGTCAATGGTGATCTTAAAAGGAGGTAATTTATTTTAGAGAAGGAAAAAAGGGGTCAGTATTTTAATAAGAAGTTTCATATTTCTTTTGTATTTGATCATATTTTAGAAAGATAAGTTGAGGAATTGATATAAAGATTCATGTCATTGTGTTTCTTAAAGTATTGAGACATATTTTAAATGTGTATATCATACACCTTCCACTAAGCATAGAAAGGGACGAAATGAGGTAATGGCAAGAAAAAATGTGATTTTTTTATAAGTAATAAATGAAATTAAGGGGACTAAGGGGAGGTGATATGAAAAGGAACCTCTTTATTGTTAGGATAGTTCTGATAAAGGGACAAATTCTTGTACTAATCCATCTAGTCAGTACTGTATAAAATAAGGCTATGGTTGAATCTACCTATAATCCTTCCCCAACCTATTCCTGTGGCCACTGTGGAACTTTTTGCCTACACTCTTGTTGTTTCTAAAGTTATATGCAATGTGAAGGCTGGATTGTGGTAATTACAGTGCTGGAACTGGAATACAGAACACCTGAATTCGAATAGTGCTTCTGAAACTTATTAGTTGTGTGACCTTGGGTAGGTCCTTTCAACTCTGTTAGCCTCAATCAAGTCCCTAGGATAAATCGACTAATGAAGCAATAACATCAACTCTTGTTTCATGGAGGATATTCAAACACCAAGAGTTCTCTTAAGCTCAAGAAACCACAGATCCTTCAGAGGTACGTATGTGTGTGTGTGTGTGCGCGTGCATAGGTGTGTGAGCAAGCATATGTCTGTATTTTAGAATTTTATTTCTGAGTTCCCAACTTCACCCCAACAAAGGATCCTGATTCCTTTTCCAGAGAAGAATAAGAGAAACTCTCAACTGGCCTCATATTTCCTATTTGATTATTGCATTTGCAGGATCTCGAAGCTGTGTGACACAGCTCATAGAATAGGGAAGAAAGGAGATATCCTGCTGTAGACACAAACTAGCTATGTGAGCCTAAGCAAATCACTTAACATCTCTTTGCTTCCATTCTCTTAGGTATAAAAAGAAAAAAAAAATAATCATAACACCAACCCAAGGACTTGTGGAAATAAAATGATTTGTAACCCTTAAAGTGATATAAAAAGATTTGTGATTACTACTACTGTTATTCTCCCAATTGGGAGAGAATGAACTAACCCCTAGTCAATATGGACACTTATTAATTGCCTACTATGCACCAGGCACTATGCTCAGCTAAACTAATATAATCAGTACATTTTATCACTGCTCTCAAGGGAGAGGATGTTAGACACTCCTGAAATCCCTCTATCCTTTGGTAATTATGTCAGTATCAATTTCTCAATTGGATTCCTCATAGAGGGAAGGCATGGCAGCAGGCCCTCCAATCTTTCATTAGAGCTATCAGAGGAGTAGGGGAAGAGGGGGCGGACATAATGACCTAATAGTTCTGGACTGGTGAAGTGGATAATGAGAATTGCTCTGAACATGAGTTTCTTGGGGTTGTGCCATTTTGTTTGTTTTCTTTTATCTTCTCTCACCCCCTCCCCTTTTGATTATTACAATAATTCACAATGGAGCTGTCCTTTCAATTCAGCTACTCAGAGAAGGCATTGAGGACAGTGGGGCTCCATGGAACTTTAAGCATTCTGGAAAGAGGCATGTAATATGCTAGAAAAGAATTGACAAGAATGAGTAATCTAGACATGAGGGTTTTTAGTCCTGACTCTGCCACTAAATTAGTATGTGTCCTTGGAAAAATCTCTTCCCTTCTCTGGTTTTCAGGTTACTTACCTATAAAATGAGGTTGAATGAGTGCTTAGCATTGGCATATAGTAAGTACCTAATATATGCTTTTTGACTAATTGGCTAAATAGTCTCAAAAGTGCCCTCAAATCTGAAATTCTGACTGACAGGCATGTTGTTGCCAACCGTGACACTGAAGCATTGTTTGCATACGTAAGAAGAATAGTGGTTGCATCAATATTCATCATAATTTTCTCGTTGCCCAGAATAGCACTCATGTCATTGGAGGCATGGGGAAGATGGTGAATGTCACCCAGAGTAATGTGTAGTGAGAACTTTGTTTTCTTTGAGAGAACTGCACTGGTTGTGAAGGATAGAAAAGACCCCAGAAAATTGCTCCAGTTGAATCCAAGCAATACCATTAGTTGAGTTTCCATTCCAACCAGTGTGAAAAAGACAAAACAAAACAAAACAAAACAAAAATTGATTCTGTGTATCTAAGAAATTGACTGAGTGGAAAACTTACATTGTGGGTTTATTTAAAACTACTGATATGGTCATCTTGACATAAGGAGCACCAAAGCAAGTGACTTGTCTCAAAATCTGCCACTCTCTTAGGAGTCGTATCAATATTCTCCGCTTGGTCCATCTCCTTTCTGAAAATATACTGACGAAAAACAGTGTTCCAAAAGTGGTATGATTGGGTATAGCACAAGAAGAATTTTGCTTTCCTTTACCTGGACATTAGACCAAGACAAAAAAGCATTTATTGCCATCCTATTTTGTGCCATGCACTCTGCTAGATGCTGTGGATACAAAGAAAGGTAAAAACTCTCATTGTTCTCAAGAACTTTACTATCTAATAGAGATAATATATTCAAACAATGTAAAAAATGCATGTATATATTCATATATTTATATGAAAAATGGTGATTATTTCAGATATAAGCCACTAACATTTAGGAGACTTAGGAAAACCCTCTTTCTTTGTCAAAGTAGGGCTTGAGTGGACTAATATATAATCAGAAATATAAGTTTGAAATTACGTTTTCATAATGGACTATTCGATAGTCCAGAGTCAAGAGACTTGCAACAGGGACAACAACCTTCAGACTATTACCAAAGTCCAGATAGGAGATTATGAGGATCTGCACCAGGTATATGACTGCCTCATAGAAGAGAAGGAGGCGTATACAAAAGACTCAACAAAGATGGAAATCACATAACTTGGCAATAGATTTCATATGGGTAGTGAAACAGACTGAGGACACAAGGATGGTCACTAGGTTGTGAGGCTGGGTGACTAGGAGGATAGTGGTGCCCTAGAGAAATTAAGAAGAAGGAAAAGTTTGGGACTAAAGGTCATAAGTTCTGTTTTAGCCATGTTGAGTTAACATGTGTATGGGATATCCAGTACTAAATACAAAGTAGGGAATTGGAGATACAGCAAAAGATTAAAAATATATATATATAGTAATAGACCCAGGAGAAAGCAGTGTTATAAGAATTTAGAGAGAAGAGAATATTGAGGAGAAGAGTATGATCAGCAGGGTAAAAGGCTCCACAGAAATCAAAATAGGATAAAAATTAAGCAAAGTGCACTTGATTTGTAAATTAAGAGACCATTGGTAAACTTCAAGAGAAAAAATTTCAGTTGAAAGGTGAGCTCAGACACAGCTCAAGCCCCACTTTGACAAAGAAAGAGAGATTTCCTAAGTCTCCTAAATGTTAGTGGCTTATATCTGAAATAATCACCATTTTTCATATAAATATATGAATATATACACATATGTATATATTCATATATAAATATATACATCCATATATGATATATAGAGAGAAATGTGTATACCTAATGTGATGTTTATCTATATCTATCTATTTTGTTTTTACATTGTTTGAATATATTATCTCTATTAGATAGTAAAGTTCTTGAGAGCAATGAGAGTTTTTACCTTTCTTTGTATCCACAGCATCTAGCAGAGTGCATGCAGAGTGCATGCAGAGAGTTAAGAGGAGAGTAACCAGAAGGGAAGTAGGGAAAATGCCTTCTCTGACAAAAGGTAGGGCAAATATAGGTCAATCACTAGTAAGGATGAATAGATAAATTGATGTATATTTGAAGATGGGGGAGACAATGGCATGTTGACAGACACAGCCATTAGATACAGAAAAAATATTAAAAATAAGTGAGAGTAGGCATGATAGAGACGGCAATCTGCTAGAGAAAATGGGATAGAATGGGATGACTTATACATATGGAGGGGTTTCTTTTTAAAAGCTGAAGACTGACAGCTTTATATGATACAGGGGTGACAGAGGACAGCAGTCAAAGGCTTCTAAGTGGTGTGAGATGAAAACAAAGGGAAAAGAGTGGATTCTTCACAAGTAGAATCACAAGCGGTAGAGTAGATAGTTTGACGGCCTTAAAATCAGAAGGGCTTGTTTTAAAATTCTGCCACACAACCTGGGGTACACTAATCAGGTAAGTTAGCATCCCTCAACCTTTCCTTATCAGTAAGAAGGGACACTGATGAAATCTACTAGCAAACCAGAATAATTTGTAATAATCAAGTTACAGAGGAGTTATTGACCTTCATTGAGAGGCAGTTTCCATACTGGGTAAAGCTGCTTGACTTGGCCGGTTTTGGGTCAAGTGCAGCTTTTTATTTCTGGCTGAGTTTTAACATATTCAAAATCCTATAGAATATAGGATACTTTTTGTCATGCTGGGAAGGAGATAATTGGAATGGAGAAAGAAAATCACTCATCTCCTTGATGTTTCCTGGAGTCTTCATTTTTTTCTGATCATTAGTTCTCCTATCCAAGTAAATTCTTTCCATGCTTGCCTGGTCTTTCCTGTCAATATCCATCTTACTCAGATCAAATTTCCACTGCTCCATGAAATTTACATGATGATCTGAACTGGAAAATGATCTCTCCTTTCTCTCAAGTTTTGCATCATATGGCATGGTTCTAAAAGGTTTTTACCATCCTGAGTTATTCTGCACTGGACATACTCTACCTGATCACTTTCCTTCTTAAAATTTGGTGTCAAGAATTAAATATAATTTTCCCAATATGATCTGACAAGGGCAGGATATAATGGGACTGTAATTACACAGAACAGTAGAGGAAGCCTGTGGACAGCCCCATCCTTCTTCTGAAATTGAAGAAAGCTAGGCTTTCACTTGTTCATAGAGATATGGTATTTAAATGATATAGGAAAAAATAGAGTGGAAAAGACCTCAATTTTCCTGGAATGGATTGGCTAGAAAAGGATCAGGGCAGCTAGGTGGGGCAATGGAGTGAAAGGCCTAAAATCAGGAAGACCTGCATTCAAATCTGACCTTACACACTTACTAGCTATGTGGGCAAGACACTTAGCTCTGTTTCCCTCAGTTTCTTCATCTATAAAATTATCTGGAGAAGGAAAGGCAAGCCATTCTATTATTTTTCCTAAGAAAACCCCAATTGGGGTCACAAAGTATTGGACATGGCTGAAAAAACTGAACAACAACCAAAGAGACATCTGCTTCTGATAGCACCTTTTTTGAAATGGCTAGAATTGGATGAAAAGACGAGTGAGATACAGAATGGTTATCTTTGGCATCAAAAATCTCAGCTGAAAATGAACTATTTAGATATAGATCTCTAAATCATATTTCTGTCTATTTCTATAAAGTATTTCTATATGTATGTATGACTATATCTATCTATCTCTCTATCTACCTACATATCTCTATCTATTTATGATATTTAATTGAAAAACTAAGGGATTTGCATAGAGGTAACAGAGACAATAGTGGACTGGAAATCAGGAAGACCTTGATTTAAATCCTGTCTCACATTATTGACTGAATTTGTGAATCTGGGAATCTCTCATAATTTCTCTGATATATGATTATAAGTATGTAGTATGTGCATATACACATATGTTTAATGTTGTGGGAAATTTTTATTGCATTTTTTAAACCTCACTTTTTGTGGCTGAGAAATCAGACCTGTTCATTAGAGACCAGATTTGTTTAATGCTTCACTAAGAACCTTGTTTGTGCTGACCAGAAACCCAGTCAGATCTGAACACTGATGAAAGGAATGTGAGAAGTTTTTTTTTTCTTTTTTTTGCTCCCATTATAGATTTCAAGCAGCCATACGTCTTATCTGGAAATGCTCTCTGTGCTGGCCAATCAGCTACTATTTCTGTGTTCTTTTTTAAAAAATTTTATATAATGTGTAAATTATAGACACCCAGGGAAAAGGGACCTGCTTCTTTCTTGGCTTTCCCCTCTACTGGTTGACTTAATAAACTTCTTTCTAAATTATTTAATTTCTGGCTTTGTTCTCAGCCAACAATAATTGTGTTTGTCTATATAACATACACAAATGCACATATAATTTTACATATAGCATATGTATATATTCGTATGTATATATAACTTGCATGTATACACATGAACACATACGTGTACATATGCATATGTATGTAAATGCAAACATATATGTGTATATGTATGTGTATATGTATATGTATGTATCCACATCTGTGTTTGAATATGTATAAAACAAATCTCAGAGGAATTAAGAGAGTTGTTCAGATTCACAAAGTCAGTAAGTAAGCTGAAATAGGATTTAAATCAAGGTCTTCTTGTCTCCAAGTCCAACATTTTATCCACTACCTCTATGAAAATTCCTTAGCTTGGCAATTAAATGCCCACAATGTGGCTTGGATTGCATTTTCTAGACTTTTAAAATATTACTTCTTTCATAAACTATGCCTTCAGTTAATCTGGGATAGCTGGGACCTTGGCCTTCTCTGTATCACTTTCATGTCTTTGCAAGGGATATGCACCATTTACGTAATGCATTTCTCCTTTTCTTCCTTATCCTAGGATCATTAGCTTCTTTCAGATTTTGTCTCATATACTTTATCCTATATAATTTTGCTGTCCTCCCAGTTCTTGGTACCCCTCCTCTCTACATGCCCCTTCCATATTTCATGTATTTCTTATTTGTTTAACTATGCGTTTTATATTCATGTACCTACATACATACATACATACATGCACATATACATACACATATACATAGATACGCATATGAGTGTTATATATTTCTATCTCTATATCATCTATCTATCTATATCTTTATATATATATATGTATCTATATGTGTATATATGTATGCATACACATACATATATACACATATATATAGACATACACACATATTTATATACACATACATACACAGACATGCACATATACATATATACACAAATATATATATGTATGCATGTATGTGTGTCTATGTATGTATGTGTAAGAGATGGGGGAGCAGTTTTGTTTCCACAGAGTTGAAAGCATTCCTCTTCCTCCCCCTGCCCCCCAGCTTTAGCAGAATGTAAGTCAGGTGACTGGTTAGAACTAGCTCTAATCAAAGCTCTGGGGTGAAAAGTTAGAGGCTTGTATACATGCTTAAATGAGCCATTTGAGGACAGCATGACACAGGCAATCAGGGGGTTATAACTGGCCAATGAAAAGCCTGGAGGGAGATTTGAAGGGAAAGTCAATAAAAGGACTGGAGTCTATCTGAGTCCTTTTTACTCTGCTGTACTCTGTTCAGGGGACTTGCCCATTTATTCAGACCAAGAAAATGTAAAACATAATTAAAGCACCCCGACTTGGGTGCTCATGAGAAAGAAATAAAAATTCCTGTCTGCCTTCTCTCAAGAATGGTCTCTATTTTTCATGTGAGTAGTGGTCTCTGACCCACACATATGTATGTATGTAGGTATGTATGTATGTATGTATGTATGTATATCCCTGTCCCCAGGAAAAAAGAAAAGGTGAGCTTCTTGAGAGTAATGAATGGTTTTTTTTTTGTTTAACAATTTGGACTTTGTATCCCATAGCCTAGTTGTTTTGCAAATAATAGGCTATTTTAAGCAGGTAAGAAACAACAGCAACAACAAAAGTTTGGTAAATGGAATAGGATTGAATTAAGGAGACCTAAGTTAATCTCTCTATATTTTAAAAAAAAAATATGATGCTAAGCCCCTTGTAGCAACAATCTGCTAGCTGCTGCTGTAGGGGTGTAAGATCCACCAAAATCTAGCACACAGAAAGCTGCCAACACAGGTTCTTTGATCTGATTTACTAAGAAAAGTAATCTTAAGGGGTTAACAATCTCAGTTTGCTCAAACATACACATATCATTCACTTAGTTCGAGTAGTGGGGGAAGATCAGCTCCATGAACTTTAAGGCAAAAACAAGCAGAAATTACAAACATCAACAGACAGACCTTGTCTGATTCAAATTGCAATTCATAATTACCAGAGAAGTACCAATATCTGGGTTACAAAGCCAGGGGGCAGTTATGGCTTGCCCAGAGTCTCGACACTCCTACCATGAGTGTGCTCCAAAAGTCAAACACGAAACTTCCCTCAGGGCTCTGACCTCACCCAGGTTGGGTGTATGAAAGTTCCCCATCCCTAGTATCACATCGTATATAATTCTATGACTCTTGATTGTCTTAATGCTGAGAAACATGCTGAGGCAAAATCACACTTTATCTGCCCCATTCAAACAAAGGCCAGAATCATTAAAGGCACTTAAGAAAAGAAAAGAAAAAAAAGTCCCACCTTAATTACTATTACAACCCTGCTGGAAGTGACTGCTGCATATGGTTTAGCATGTATCAGGTGCTACCAGATTTCTAAAAGATGGTGATGGTTGGTTCATGAGAAATAGCTCAACGATCAGTTGTTGAATTTTATATGGATAACACTGATGAATTTTGAACTCTTTAAGGGTTAAGTGCAGTTTTCAGAGCTAGCAGAGGACATCTGTTATGAATGATACCTATTCAGAAGAACAGAGAAATTGACTGGGGAAAAGTAAAATAAGAAAAAAAAAATCTCAGCTTGATGCTTTCTCTCCCCTCCCTACATATGCCATTTACTCAGGCATTTTATATATCAAAAGGGATCAAACCATGGTAAATATGTCTAAAACCTTTACTCCTATAAAAATATTTTTTTATTTTAAAAAAAGACTATGTATTATCTTTTTTGGAAACTGAAATTTACACACTGCAGCCTTCTTCAATCTGGAGAACATTTCCTATTAGCAGGTGAATGGTCACAGTCTTTTTTTATGGAGCTGAAACAAGAGTTGCTTAGTGCATGCTTTTTGGGATAAGGAAGGTGATTCATTACCTATCCCACGATCTTCTTAGAATGTTAAAAGAAGACATAATGGAAATCCAAGTAAATGCTTCAAAGCCGGTTCCTTTTTTTGCTTGGCTTCTGCAAGTCTCTGAAATTAAACTAAGAATGATTTGCTGAAAATGTTGGCATGGAAAACAATCCATGTTGGAGAGGAGTGTAAATGGAAATGGAATGGAAGTAAGGGTAATAATAACGAAACAGAAATTTTAGAGCTCTTTAAGTTTTCCAAATCAATTTACAGTCATTATTACCAAAGTCTTCTATAGAGATATAGAGAGATAGATAGATGGATAGATAGATAGACAGATAAATAGATGAAAAGAATTATTCACAGCTGCTCTTTTCTTGAGTATTTGAGATTTCAGATCCCTTTTCTGAGGTATTCATAGACACCTTAGCATGGTGTTGCTTTCTTCTTGGATCCTTGTACAGTCCTGAAGTTTCATTTACTTTTCCCTATATATGTACATCTCCCTATATTTGTGTGTGTGTGTATATACATATATGTACACATATGTGCATGTATATACATGTGTATATGTGTTATGTACACATATGCATTTGCACAATATGTTTATAAATAAGCATACATGTGTGTCCGTATGTGTGTATGCATTTATCTGTCTGTCTATATGTCCATATGTAAGTATACTAAGCCGGCCAGTCATTCAAATCCTGGGTTTTGAATTAAAATAACTTGTTATTTTATAGAAAACCCACAGCACATGAAATTATGTACAGCAATTGATTGTATTTCATTCATTCATCCATTGATAAAAAAAAAGATATTCTCTCATGCTAAAGGTAGGAGGGCTAGAATATCTTGTTAATTAAATATAAAAGTAGGTATATTGATTAGATTATTGAGATACTCAGATACTTTTGGAGTATATTAATAGTATCTAAAATTATTTTTATATAGTCGTCATCATTTTTCCTTCTTCATATACCTGTCCAATCAATCTATCAACAATTTTAAAACTTTGTTGCCTCTAGCATGAATTTTCCTCATACAAGTTTAGTATGATTCATCTGCTTTCCCATTTTTGTTCATGTCATTTCTACCTCTTCTTTAATTACATCAAGTACTATGATAATAAGTCAAAGTGTAGGTGTTCCAAAGACATTGATGGTCAAAAGACTTTGAGAAAATTCATTCATTGAGGACCTCCTACTTTATTCTAATCAGTATTGTTCAGTTTGACATGATTGGGGCAGTGATTATAAGTTCTGTGTATTTGGCCCCAGATCTGGGCACTGCCAATGGTAAGATTACCTGCATAATCATAGGCTGCTAGCTAACCCTTGTTTGACCTCACGTTTGGCAAGAGAGAATGGTCCAGAGGTACAAAAATAATTTGGGGGGTCTTTCCATGTAGTTGAGTCATCTCTGCCATATGGGGCTTGGTCACCATGACAAGGTCAAGCAACATTTGATCCTTATAACACTCCTGGGAGGTAGGGGCTATTGAATTTGCTGCATCTACCCCAGATTTCTCCTTTTGCAGATGAGGAGAACATTTAGATACAGAAGAGTTCATTGACTTGCCCCAAGGCCAAC
Source organism: Phalanger gymnotis (assembly GCA_028646595.1). Taxonomy (NCBI): domain Eukaryota; kingdom Metazoa; phylum Chordata; class Mammalia; order Diprotodontia; family Phalangeridae; genus Phalanger; species Phalanger gymnotis. The sequence continues at coordinate 307,345,794 of CM053625.1, forward strand.
AGAATTTCAGTGATTAAAAACCAAGGCTAGCTCAGAATCATAGTGCTAAGAATCAGAAGTTACATTAAAGATGAATCACTTTTTAGAACCCGTTCTTATAAAATTGAGGAAGCTGACATGGAAAAAAATGAATTAATTTGACCAAAGTTACAAGGACACTCACGAACAGTGTAAACAATGGAACATATCCTGAAGCTTACTAAATTTAAAAGGTATTACTTTTTTCCTCAGGCATTTCAATTTTGCAAAATCAGAGTATCAATAATAAAGATTTCCACAATCACTGCAGAATAATCCATGTCATTTGATCTATCCTATTTCACCAATATTATTGAATATTCCTCCCTTTCTTTCTCTCTGTGTTTTAATCAAATTTGTATCTTTTCTTTGCATGATTCTTGTCAGCTTTATCCCCTGGCAGGAATATTCTCTATCCTTACCTCTCCCTCTTATTACTTCATCCAAGGACTGGGAAAGATGACATATTTCATTTCCTACTTCATCTGGTCATCAATATTTTTCTTTCCTCAAAATACCATGTAATAGTTACCAAAGTCAGTACCATTCTCAACCAATAGAATACAATTTCACTGGGGGAGGTCTTCTTTCTTCTTTTTGTTTTTCTTATTGTGTCTTTATATTATTATTGTCCATCTATGGAAAAAAGTCTATTTTTTCAATGAAATAATTGGTTTGCTGGATTTCTCAAATAAATAAGAGAGAGAGAGAGAGAGAGAGAGAGAGAGAGAGAGAGAGAGTTAAAGGACTGGGGATTTTCTTCCTGGAGAGAGAAAAAAAATAGCCCCAGAATGAGAAGGAATGGGGGTTATGGAAATATTTAAATATGAGAGGCTTCCTGCTGAAGACAAAATAAATTTCCACTGACTCGGTTTCAGAGAAGAGATCTGAGACCAGTTTTTACTAGGATTCTGTTACCTTAGGAAAAAAAAAAATGGCTGAATATTAGTAGTCTCAAATGACTGAGAAGATGGTATAGGTGTAGATGCAGTTAGTTATTCCAGCAGGAAAGTTGTCCCTGATGACTATGTTCCTAGAGGGATTGTAGAAACCCAGAACCCTAGGACAAGAGGTGCATTAGAACAGAGACCTGGAAAATAGTTGAGATGAAATAGTGAAGATCTCTAGTGTTAGAAAGAAGCTTGCTAACCAGATGATAGCACTCTGGGACAAAGTGGTGGCTGTCCTTCCTTAATTTCAGTTTTGACTGCTTCTAACAGATATAAATAACAAGCAGTGTTGATTTCGGCTTAATATAAGAATTTACTGTTATTTGGGAAGCTACATAAGGCAATGGGAAGAGGCTGGATTTGGGGTCAAAAACTTGGGTTTGATTCTTGGGTCTGCCAGTTACTGGCTTATTTACCTTGTGTCCAAACTCAACTTTCTTGGCCCCAGATTCCTCAGCAAAATGAAGGGGTTGAACAAGATGAACTCAAGTACCTTTCTTCTACCAATCTATGATCATATAAATTATAGTCATATGAATACCTTGTTGATAGCTTCCACATATTGAGTATTCAAATATAGGGAGAACAGCTACCATTCAGGCATCATGTCAAAGGGAATTATGGGTAGATAGGGATTAGAGTGTGACATGTGGTATGGCAGAAAAAAAAAATATTTAGACTTAAAATTAAAGAACTAGTTTGAATCCTGAGCTTTGACACATAGCAGCTTGGACTTTAGCAGCTAGGTGGTAAACATGGCTAGATTATGGTGTGGTACTTGCAGTTACTAAAACCAGAGTTCAAATCATGCCTCAGATACTTACCAGCTGTGTGACCACAAAAAAAATATCCTTAACCACTGTCTGTCTCGGTTTCCTCAACTGTGAAATGCAGATAATTATAGTATCTGCTTTGCAGATTTTTTGGGATCGTATTAGATATTCGTAAATCTCTTTGTCAACTTTAAAGTGCTATATAAATGCTAGTTTTATTATTAGTCATCTCTCTGAGGTCAGTCACCCCAAAGGATTTAGTGACTGACCTCTGCAGTCCCTTCCATCTCTGTAGTTTTGTGCTGGTGATACTTTAAACTTTTGAAAAATCCTTTTTTTTAAGCTCTCTGTATCATTGTATAAATAAAATGAGTGAGTCTCAGCATCTCATGTGTGAAAGTAAGAGAGGAAGCCTTGGTGATCAGAAGCTCAAAATGAGTTTACCAGCAAAGAGAATAAAAGATATCCCTAGCCAGGAGGGACATGAGAGGTCACCGAGTCCAGAATCCTCATTTTATGGTTAGGGAAGCAGAAACACAGAAGGTTGACTAATTTGCCCAAGTTCACCAAGCTATTATGTATATGAGGCAGGATTTGATCCCAGGTCTGCTGGACGCCAATTCTAGAGCTGTACACAACATGACATGGAGGAAATAAAAGAAGAAACTATTATGCGCAACCACCATATTTGCCAGGAAACACTCATAGCTTCATGCATCTCGGTGGTGAACATGGAGCTCACCCTTTCCTTGGATCCATGTATCTGACCTCTTCCGGAGCTGTCCTTATTCTGCTCTCATGGTCTTTTTGTTGAAATTTCCATGAGGCAAAACAACTTTTAGAAAATGGTCATCTTTTCCCCCTCAATGCTTCTGTAGTTTGTTTCAATTTTGAGAATTCACCAGATCGTCACTTGCCTCCATCAAGAATTTGTACTTTATTACATATATTAAGCTCTAAACTTGCACCGGCCACAGGAAAATGGCACCAAAAAAGGCTTAAAAGAGATATTCATAAGTTGCACCCCCTGGGTGGTCTTTGGGCAATTATAAAATATTTATTAAACTTAGGAATAAACCGTGCAATTTCCACATTAGGTAGCAAAGTATTCCAGTATAGTTTAATTGTAGATATTTTCCAAATGTGCCCCCCCTCCACTTATTAAAAGTACAGCATGGTTTGGTCTTCAAGGCTATTTTCTTTTTCTTGTGCCCTTTTTATTTGAATACTAAGCCACATTATTTAGCAGAACTTTCAACAACCATCTGATTTTAAATTTACATTCCTTCTGGGCTACTTTTATACCTTTTAGATCAAAGTAATCCCTGAAAAGGAACACAGCCAGTTCTTTTATCCTGCTTTGTTTGTTTTCAGCAACAATTCTTTAACTATAAGATGCATATCTACATGAGTGATTGGTAAATAGAAACATCAGGGGAATAATAAGGTCATTTGACCTACCATTACCCAGGACTGGAATTACTGGAGAATATGTGATCTGTGGGCAGAGCTACATGGATATCCTGGACGTGTACTGCAAAATACACCTATGGGAAGTAGCATGAAAGGCACGCACAAATCAATATCTGAAGGTAAATTCAGATGATTTGAGGAAGGATCATTGCCGGAAC
>CM053625.1:307349665-307368592 GCA_028646595.1 Phalanger gymnotis
AGCTGTGGGACCTGGGCAAATCACTTAGGCTCTGTTTACCTCAATTTTCTCATCTGATCCTCTACCTCTCAATGTTTGATGAGGATCCTCTACCTTTCAATGTTTGATGAGGATCAAATGAGATAATAATTACCAAGAGTTTAGCACAATGCCTGGCACATAGAAAGTGCATAAATGTTATTGTTGTTATTATCTGTGCTCTAGGAAATGATAGAGTTGTGTAGCATAGCAATTTGTTTGTTGAGAAAAATACATATTCTTCAGTGTTCCCATTCATCTGTAATAATTATTTTACCTATTCTCCATGTTTTCCAGTTTTACATTATTCTATTTGTTTATCCTTCTGTCAAAGTCAGAGAGGGAAATAATAAAGTTTCCTATTATTATTGTTCTCATGCCTATATCATTTTACACTTCGTTAGTCTGTTCTTTTTAATTTAAATGACATGCCATTTAATGTAAATCAGCTTTATTTGCAATTGATTAATTTTATATTGTTCTGTTGTATAATATGCAATTTTCTAGTTTATCTTTCATAATACTGTATTTTTTTCTTTATGTGGAAGCATCTCATAACTTAGACATTGTTAATAAAACAATTACCCTATGAAATATAAATATACAGGAACTGAGAGTAAGTGACTGGTCCAGGGTCACATAGCTAAGAAATGTTTGAGGCAGGGATTAAATGCAGATCTTCCTGATTCTAGGTCCAATGCTCTATCCACTGCACTATCCAACTTCCACAAGGACAATTACCAAAGTCAAAGTGCTGCCACCACCCCCCCTTAAATAATTCCCAACAGTAGGTGCCCTAGAGATTGGATAATTCAGCCAGAGAAAAACACAAGCTCTAAGATCTGTAACCATAATCCCAGGATATGTTTTTAGCTTCTAGTGAATTACTCTTTGTAAATGAATCAAAACCGATACTTAACACACTGTTTTGGCACAATATAGATATGTAAGGGATGCTTATTAACCGACTGACCCAAGAGGGAATATTACTACCAAATAAGAATGAGGAGCCAAAAAGTATTTTCAATCAATAGACCACCCTGATGATAAACCTGACCATGATCTCAGCTATTTAGGAGAGGTGAATTTTATATATAGCAGATGACTAGCTTGCTATCTTCAATGATATGGATTACTTTAATTAAATTACATTTAAATTAAAAAAGACAGACCAAATGAATATGCCTTAGAATGGCTTTATTTTACAGAATAAATCAATTTTATTTTCCCTGTATAATCATAGCTATATGGAATTATTTTTGGAATAGTTTTTCCTCTTTTACAAACAAGAATTCATCTGCTAGAAGATCAGGAGGGAGGGGGGAAGGTTAGAGATTTAATGGATGGTAAGCTCAATATGTCACCATTTGGTAATGGCAGAGAAGAAAGCTAATGTAAGCATTGACAGAAACATAGCTTCCAGAAATAAAATAAGGAAGTGCAAATTATTCTGTATTCCACCCTCAGCAGAACTCATCTGGATTCTTATGTGCATTTCTGAAAGCTACAATTTAGGAATGATATTTAAAAACAACTAGAAAAATTCCGAAAAGGGCAACGAGGATGTGAATTTCTTAAATTTCTGCAATATAAAGACCACTTTAAGGAGGAAGGGATGTTTATTTTGAGAAGAGGGGAATTGCTCAGGGAGAATCTGGCATGTCTGTTCAAGTATTTAATGCACTAACATGTGAAATACATATTAAATCCATTATGCTTGACCTCAAACCAATAGAACGAGTAACGTGGGGAAATAAGATGTTTGCATGATTCTGGGAAACCACCCTCTATTTAAAGCTCTGCATAGTTGGAATGGACTTCCTTGTCAGTTAATGGTGACATTCCATTGGAGGATTTCAAATGCCAACTGCATGAACACTTATTTGCTATGTTCGAGTGGGAGTTCATGATCAAGTAAGATGGGTGCAGTAGCCAAAGTAAGACTCCTTTGATTATGTAATTCTAACTGTATTTTCCCTATACTCTAACAATATTTTATAAAATATTATTAGGTATATGTGTACTGGGGACGAAGGGATGGTTGGATGTGTGGAGAATAAGAAATGGAACATTTCAAAATATGTACATTACAGACTAAGAATGGGGAAAAAAGAAAACTGAGGTCATCTTGTCTAACACTGTCATGACAGATGAGTAAACTGAGCCTAAGAATGAGAAAAATACATCCAATTTTATATTGTCCAAACAGAATGACAGATGAAGAAACTAAAGCTTTTAGTGACTTCCTCAGTATCACACAACTAGTAAGAAGAACTAAGATTTAATCCTAGAACCTTGTTCTCTAAAGAGAGAACTTATTCTGTTGTAGAATAAGCTTTGGAATTTGTGGGATGAAATTTAAAAGATCAGCATTTACCAAGAAAACACATGCACGTGTGCACCTGCATACACACACACACACACACCCACACACACACACACAATCACAAAGGATGACTACTCAGAATTTCTAGCCTTTACACCTTGGTTTTCAGTCAAAGTACCTTTTTCTCACCACAATGGCCTCTTGCAATGAATACATTGAGGATGACAGATTTATAAGTGGGTATCATGAAGCCAGTTTCATTTTCTGTTTAATTCACTCTTCAAAAGACTCTGTCCTCTTGTAAGAGAAGCTGAAACCTTAGGAAATCACTTTCTGAAGCAGCTTGTAAAAGGCAGCAGAGTCAGAAACTATTGCTCAGGACAACCTCAGCTAGGTAACCAAAAATAGCCAACTTACATTCAGCCATTGGTTAAGTCTGATTACACATTATGACCTTATATGGATTATCTGATTCAGTCAGTCTGCTCTCTCTTCCTCACAGAGAAGAGCCTCCTTCTCCCTTCTTTACCTTTCTAGCCTTTCCTATGAGATGGGAATGCCCAGCCTCTTCACATAATCCTCTCAGGATGTCTAGCCTATATCACAGCTCTTCTGAAGTGCCTCTTCCAGAGAAGACCTGTCTTATAGCCCCAGATCAAAGTCTTTCTCCTGTGCTATCACTGTAATTCAGTTAATACATAACATGATTTACTTAGTTTTGATTACAGATAGGTAGAATATTGGATGATTAAGAGTGGAATCAGGAAGAACTGAGTTCAAATCTATCCTCAAATACTATGTGATCCTGGGCAGCTCACTTAACTACTTTTTGCCTCAGTTTCCTCAACTGCAAAATGAAGATAATAGTAAGACCATAGTTTTTGCTTTTCCTTCATTTTGAAAAAAAAATGGCATCACAAGTGATATGTCTACTTCTGCATGAATTGGATTTAAGTGAAGCATAGTCGCCCAAAGTCATTGGATTCAAAGTTCCACAAAGTCCTGTGGCAAGATAAAAGTCAGGATGAGTGGCAATGGCCTGGGATGAAGTGGATGACCTTGGCATCTTAAATGTCTGACCAAACTGTAAGCCAGAAGTGGAGAACCTCTGGACTTGAGGCCTTCTAGGTTCTTGGGTATGGCCTTTTGACTCAGTCTAAATTTTACTGAACAAATCCTTTTATTAAGGGGATTTGTTCTATGAAGTTTGGATTCAGTCAAAAAGCTCCAATTGAGGACCTAGAGGGTCACAAGTGTCCTTGAGGACACAGGTTCCTTACCCCTGCAAGCTCTACACAGTACCTGCTTCAGCTACCTTTGTGGTTGTTGGAACACATTGTTCCTATCTACCCATTCTACCAGGAAATATCTTAGCCTACATGGCATAGCCATCCCTCTAATTCACGATCAGGTTTGAGGCCTGTTGGTTACACTCAGGCTGGTTGAGCCTTGCTTAGCCTGTCTGCCCAGATGGTTTTGCCAGAGTGTGGCTGCTGTACGGCTTCTCGGAGCCGCAGGTGATAGTTCAGTGATAGATGGACACCAAAAGTGGATGAGCAGCCCTGAGAAGGGCTCAGCAAGCTCTCCCTCCAGCAGCACTATTTCTTTTGCATCTCTCCTCTACCCTAGAGTAGGTAGTTATTAAAGTCTTCCTTCCTTTCACGAAGTCCCTCTCCTGAGTAAATTCCCAAAGGGCAGGAACTATATGACATTTACATTTTTTTAATACTCAATACCAGGCAAAATATCTGGCGAAGAGCAGGTGCTTAGTATGTGTTTGCTGACTGACTGGAGAAAGAGGAGGGGGAGGAGGGGATGGAGAAGAACAATAGCAAGAAGTGTCACATCAGATGTGATACTTACTAGCTATGTGATTATGAACAAGCCAGCTAGCCTCTCCAAACTTTAGTCAACATTAAACCCAGGTAGAAGAATATCACACACATACGCATAAAATCATAGATCTTTATCCTGTGTAGGACTTTTAAGCTTTGCACTGCCTATCCATCCCTGCTCGCTGTTTTCCTATACCTCTCCTTCCTTGGGTGGCCAGTTTCTTAAGAGGACATTCTACAGTAGATGTCCTCACTTCATTTGTTCACATTGGTTTCTTGACTTTCTATAGTTGGCTACTGATCTCATCGTATTACTGAACTTCTCTCTCTGGAGTCATTATTGTTCTCTTAATCAGCAAATTCAATGGTTTTTTCTCATTACTTACCCCTTAAAGATCACTGTCATTAATTACCGTCTTCTCCTCCACAGTCCATTTATTCAAAGTTTCCATGACATTACTTTCTCCTGCTGTTGGTTTTTTCCTATCTATCTCACTGCTCCTCAGTTTCTATTGCTGAATCTCCATCATTGTCATATTCACTAATAGTGGGAATCTCCTATGTCTCTGGCCTGGACTATCTTTCCCTTTTCTATACCATTTATTTAATGATCTCATCAATTCCCATATATCCAATCATCATGTGTGTGCTAATTTTTTTCTCAAGTGTAGTTATTAATACCTAATGTCTCTACTGGCCTCCATTCTCATATCCCAAGTTAAATATTGCATATCTCAAACTAGATGTCCTGTATGTATCTTAAATAAAATATATACAAAAATAAACTCATCTTCTTTTCTCAAAATCTCTCCTCTCTTGCTAATTTCCTTATTTCTTTTGAGAATACCATATCATTCTCCCAGTCACTCAGGTTCACCAACTCAGAGCCATATTAAACACTCCAAGACTCCTCAGGATCAAAGTTTGCTATGGCCTGTGGATTTTAACTTCATAACCTCTCTTGTATACACCCTCTGCTCTCCTCTAACACTGTTAACACTGATGTAGTTACACACCACCTCATACCTGGAATGTTGCAAGAGCGTGTTGGATGATTTCCCTTCCAAAAATCTCATCCTACTCAAGTCAACACACCATCGGCTGTCAAAGTGATCTTCCTAACGTGAGCTTCCTTCCTGACAACCCCTCTATTCAATAAATTCAAGACACTCCCTATTAACTCTAGCATCACATATAAATTCTCCTTTATTATTCAAAGCCCTTCATAACCTGTCCTCCCTCCAAAAATCTTTCCAGGCTTCTCCAAACTTACTCCTTCCTTGGACTCTGTGATGAAAGAAGGAAGGAAAAAGAGAGAAAGAAAGAAACAAAGAGAAAGAAAGAAATATTAGTATTATTTGTGATAACAAATGTCTGATCCTTGACTATACTTTCAATATGCTGTGAAAGTAAGCCCCATTTCTATCTAAATAAAGCCTATTTTGACAATTTGTTTCAATGAAATTATAATCTCTCTCTTTGTTATTTACCCAGATCACTTGTTTATTCTTCACCCTGCTTCTGTAAAAAAAGTCCTTTTTTTGCTTTAGTTTTTCATTATCTCTGAAAAACTGTGAAAGTTTTAGTTTGAAATGTTTAACCTTCCCAAAGAGGTTAATCAGTTCTATTAGCATACATTAATTAGCCTAATTAGACTAGTTAGCATATTCTTATTTCTTTGCCAACACTAGATTTCTAAAGAGTACAGGCGATCTCTCATGATTAATGATATTTCTATAATTCTCTTGCTTACCTTAGCAGAGAGGTCAGTCCAAACTAAATTGCCTTTGCACCTTCTAAAAATGCATAGTTGTTCATCTCTCTGTCAGTCTCTTTTCTTCCCTTTCTAGTTCCTTCCTCTTTTTCTTTTTTCTTCCTCCTCGACTTTCAATTCTTTTCCACTACCTTTTCCTCTGAACCTCCTTACCTTTTCCAAATCTTAAAACTAAAGCCTGAAGAAGGAAAATAGTTAAATGAGCCATGAGGTAGGAAAATGGCACATTGGAAACAATGCTGTTTTTAGAAGGATAAGATGTAGGTTGAGATACTATCTTTGTTAGTTTGCCTCTAATAAGAATCTTATGCTCTATTAGTCCCATTTTTAATGGATGTCTTGGTTTTCAAAACTCATTCAGGTACCTAGGTAAAAGGAGCTATTTTCAATATTTAAAAGAAAAACTAAATGTAAAGTGTGATTATTAGCATATTCTACACGTCCTGGTGAAGGTAACAATGAGTATATTTCTTATAAGTCATGTCAATGTGCATTTAGCTGAGCTAGCCATTTCACTTTTTTAAAAAATAATGTACTTTCCCCCCCAGTAATCTTTCCTGATCATTGATTTTAAAAAGAAAAAAAAATCACCATGCACTCTCAGACAGTAGTTTCATCAATCTGGCCTTATTTAGCTGCTGACACTTCTGGACAGTCAAACAGGCCACAATCCTGCAGAAATCTCTAGAGAAAATGTTGAGAGGTCATTCTGGGAAATTCTTCCTTTGTACTGGACAGAAGTGATATACCACCTGCTGTTCTGATGTCTTGCTGAATGGTTGGGACTTACCTCTCCAACAAAGTCGGCTGTCTGTTAATTAGCCCCAGAAGAGAGACCCCCTTCTACATCCTCATTAACCTCTTCAGTGTACGTTGTTTTCCATGATGAGAGGGTGTCTACTTCTGAGTCTTGGGGCTGAGCTATTTCTCAGCCTTGGGGTATCCATCAGTAATTATATTTTGTCCTTGGTCATGGTTATGTTCTGAAATAAGGGCACGGGATCCAATGAAAGAGTGAGAATCAGCAAGAAAAAAAAACTGTTAATTTATCTTTCCTATCAAAGACACATCAAATCAAGAAGCAATTATTGAGTATTTATTTTGTACCTGTAACTGTGCCAAGTATTGGGGATACAAATAAATGCAAAAAAAAGCACCTGTTCACCTGGTGCTCAAAATCAAACTGGAAAGACATTATACACACAACTAAGCACAAATAAAATGCATTCAGGATATCTTGGAGGCAATATTAGAGGGAAAGGGTGAGCAATGAGGGAGTCTGGGAAAGGCTTCTTGCAGAAGGTGGGATTTAAGCTGAAATTAGAAGGAAGCCAGGAAAGCTAGGAGATGGAAGAAAAGAGGGAGAGAAAAATGTCTTGAGGATTAGCCGGTGAAAATGCAAAGAGGGAGAATATGCAATATCTTCTGTGAGATACAACAAGGAGGCCAGTGTCAATGGTTTGTAGAATATGAAAAGGAGTGTGAGTTCTAAGAACACTAGAAGGGTCAGAAGGCAGTAGGTTATGAAGTTGTTTAAAAGGCAAACTAAGGCTTTTTTAATTGATCTTGAAAGTAATAGGAAGACATAAGATTTATTAATTAGGGAGATCACATGGTCCAACATGGGCTTCAGCAAGATCACTGTTAGCTAAGTGGAGGTAAACTGGAGTGGGAAGACACAAGTCAGGAATATCTAGAAGATTATTACAAAAAGAAAGGGCTAAGATGATGAGATCTTGTGCTAGGGAGTTGACAGTATCAGGGAAAAAAAGAAAACATCTATGAAAGTTATTGGGATGGTAGAATGCATAGGTTTGTGGGAAACAATTGGGTACAGTCAGCACATGAGCTTCCAGGATGACACCTACATTTGGAGCCTGATTGGATGTCTGTGGTACATTGCACAGTGGTAGAAAACTAAGCTATGGGGAAGAGATATGAGGGATAAATAGTGGGTCCAGTTTTTGACATGTTGAATTAAAATGTCTATGGGATATCCAGTTTTAGATGTTATAGATGAGAGGTTGGACATAAGTTAAGAGGCTAGGACTGGAAAAAAATATATCTGAGAATTATTGTCTTAGAGCTGATCATTTGAAGCCTAAGTGTTTATTAAATCACTGAGAGAAATTTTCTATAGGTAGAAAATTAGTGGGCCCAGGACAGGGTCTTGGGATACAGCTAGAGTTTGTAGGAATGATCTGGATGAAGATTTATAATATGATATTGATAAGTAGTGATCAGACAGATAGAAAGGGGGTGGTTTCACAAAAAAAAAATAGAAAAAAAAGAATATCAAAGAGAAGAGAGTGGTTGTCAGTTCTAATGACTCCAGGAAGGTCAAGAAGGACAAGGACTGAGAAGGAAAAAAAAAAACATTGGATTTGGTGATTAAGAAATCATTTGTGGCTTTATAGAGAGCAGTTTAAGTTGAATAATGAATCCAGATTGCATAGTTAACAAGAGAATGAGAGGAAATGAAGTACAAGTATTCATTGTAGATAGCATTCTCAAGGTGTTTAGATATAAAAGGTAAAAGAGAGGATGGTAACTAGGAGGGATGAATAGATCAAGTCAGGGATTCTTTTGAAGATGGAGGAGAGATGGGCCTTTTCTTGTATGGTACAGAAGCAACCAATAGACAAAAATATATTGAAGGAAGATAAGTGAGAGATTCAGGATGATAGAGGAATTAATCTGCTGAAGAAGAATGGATGAAATGAGTTCACATATGCACGTAGAGGGGTTTTCCCTGACAAGAAGAGTTACATCTTCATGGGAGACAATGGTGAAGGAGGACGTAGTACAAGAAGGCCTCTAGGTGTCTGTGTGATATGAAATGGGGAGACAGGGAAAAAAAGAAAGCACTTGGCAAATGGCAACTAAATGGTAGAATGAATAGTGTCAGATATTGATTCGGGAAGACCTGAGTTCAAATCCATCCTCAGACACTTGCTGAAAAGACAAACAATTTGATACAGATTATACTTGTGCAGTTGTGTAAAATGTATTTCCATATTACCCAAGTTGTGGAAGAAAACAGACAAAATAATAATAATAACACTTTTTAAATATGTCTAAATCTGCCTTCAGAAAGTATCAATTCTTTTTTTGGAGGTTAATAGCATTTATCATCACAAGTTTTTTGGAATTATCTTAGATCATTGTTTTGTTATCTTTTTCTTATAATACAATATTTTCCCATCATATCCATATACCACTTGTTCCGTCATTCTCCAATTGACGAGCATCACCTCAATTTCCAATCTTTTGCTACCACAAAAAGAGCTGCTAAAATATTTCTCTGTGTGGTATCCTTTTCAGTGTTTTTCCCCCAAATTGAGATACAGACCTAATAGTAGTATTTATGGATTAAGGTTTTATAGCCCTTTGAAATTTTTTCAAAATTGTTCTGCATAATGATTGGATAAGTTCATAACTCCACCAACCAGACATTAACATCCCATTTTTAACATTCCAACCAACTTTTGTCATTTCCTTTTTCTGCCATACTAGCCAATCTGATAGATATTAGGTACCTAGGAATTATTTTAACTTGCGTTTATCTAATCAATAATCATTTACAGCTTTTTCACTTGTTTAGAGATATTTTTGATTTCTTCTTCTGAAAAAATATCTACTCATATCCTCTACAAATTGGAGAATTACACATAGTCATAAATTTAACTCAGTTTTCTACATATATGAGAAATTAGATTTATGTAAGAGAAACATGCTGTAATACACTACCCCACCTCACAGTTTTCTGTTTTTCCATCTAATCTTGACTGCTTTGTGTTTATTTGTGGAAAAAAAACTTTTTTTTAATTTAACTTGATCAGATTTATCCATTTTATATATCAGAATGTTCTCTCTATTTTTGTTTGTGTCTCTCTCTAAAATCATGCTCATAAATTCTTCCCCTATGCATAGATCTAATAGGAAAATATTCTGTTCATCCCTAGTTTTCCCATGGTAACACTCTTTATATCTAAATCCTGTATCCATTTTAAAGATGCATATATTGTAATGGAGAAAGACACCATACCAAATGGGGTTGAAAAGAGGGGCAGGATAAAGGTCCCTAGAATGGATGCATGGTTTTGAATGGAAATATTTAACAGACAGGCTTTGTCTGATCAAGACATCATTTACATACTTACCAAAAAGAGAAGCACCAACATCTGGGTTTCACACCAACACTCTTCTAGTGAGTGAGAGCCCCAAAGGCAAAACACCAACCTCTGAGTTTATATACCCTGTTCAGGGTCAAAGGGCATCAAAAACATGAGACTCAAACTGGTGTAAATTAGGCTTTCCCTTGAAGTAAGCGGGTCATCAAAGACTCCTCATTTAATCAAAAAAAAAGGCCAGATTCATCAAGGGCACTTGATTAAATAAATCCTCCAAAAAAGAAAGCAATAAAAAGTCCCACCTTAATTACCAATACACCAAATGCCTATTGAATATTTCTACTTGGGCGTTCTATGAGCATCTGTAACAGTATGTCCAAAATGGAACTCTTTATCTCTACCAATCAATCTACTCTTTTTAAAACAGAACATTAATTTAAGTGTGGCCTTAATCCTCATCTTTTAGGCTCCTGGCTTGAGTCATCCTTGACTTTTTACTTTCTCTCACCTCCTATATTTAAAAATTTATCTAATTTGTTGATTCTGCTTCAATAGTCTCATGCATCATCTCCATATCTTCAAGAACATAATCACTACTATCCTAACCTATTTTACTTAATGAATCTAGTATTTATTAAGCTCTTAGCATGTGCTAGAAAATGCACTCAAGATATAAGTTCAAGTGTCATGCTTGTACTTACTTTTCCCCTTAACGGCCTTTTCAGCTTGCCTTTGTACAATTCTTTCCTCTCATTAAAATGATTGAGGGTCAGGACTACCTTGCTTATTTGCATTCTAGCCCAAGTAGTTAGCATAATGAATGGCACATAGTAAGTTCTTGACATATGTCCTCTGTCTGTCTATCTCTCTATCTATCTGTCTATCCATCTATCTCTATCATCTACCTATTATCTATCTAATCTATCATCTAACTATCCATCATTCTATCTTTCCAGACTGTATTCCCACAATTGCTCCTGGAACATTCCATATTTTGGATGAATTGTATTACTTGCTTCCCCTCCCCCACCCCTACACAACATTCTTTCTTCGGGTTCTGTGACTTTGTGCAGGCTTTCCTCCACACCAGAAACAAACTTCTCACCTGCACTGCTTTTACTTGCTATTTCTCTTCCAAACTAAATCCAGGTTCTTCATGCTTCATGAACCTGATCTCTTGACCACTCCCAGTTAGTGTTCTCCATCCAATCCAAAAGATTTCCATTAAATTTCTGCTATTTAAGTCACATACTTTTCATCTCTGTGTATATTGTATTCTTTATCTTATACCACCTCCATTATGCTCCATGAGGGCAGGCTATTTTTTTCTTTACTATATAGAAATTAGCATGAGAACTCTTGTCAATTAGTAGCAGTAGTGGTAGTAGCAGTAGTAGTAGTAGCAATAGTAGCAGTAGTAGTAGTAATAGTGTCAATTAGTAATTCATATCCATAGCCATCACAGAATGTAAACTCTCTAAAGACAGAGACCATTTCACTTTGGTCTTTGTTTTTCCAGTGCTTCACACAGTGCTTGTCACATTGTATGTGATTATTCAATTTTTGATGCATCCAACTGAAATGTATTCACACCTTCATGCAGGTGAGGGGTGGGAAACATCACCATTAAAGTTACAGTATCCAAGCTCATTTTTCTATGGCCATTTAAATTTTGTACCTTAATTCTATAGGTCTCTCACTCACTCAGTTAAATGAGATTAGACAAAGTGATTGCCCTAGTGTCTTCCGAAACATTCTTTTCTGACTAGTTCTCAAGAGCTCTCCAGTGATATTAGAAAGACTATGCTGCATATCGATTTAGTAAAGTGATTATAAGGAGGTCAGATTCTTATCTTCTCTTAACTAGTTTTATAACCTTGGGTAAATCACTTTATCTCTTTTAATTGAAGATTTCCCATCTGTAAAATGAGGATATTTCTATTTGTACTGTATACAGATCATCAGAGATATCTTCATTTGCCACTTACTGTACTCTTGGATTTTTTAAAGTGTCCATTCATTCAGTCAGTCAGTCAGTAATTCAGTCATGTAGTCATCTGTCTATTTGCTTATTTATTTATATATTTCTTTGTTCATCTATCTATCTATCTATCTATCTATCTATCTATCTATCTATCTATCTATCATCTATCTGTCTAACCATCCACCTATCTATTCTAGGGATCTCGAACGGCAAGATCACAGGAACCCAGAAATTCACAACTGCTCAGTTTCCCCTACCATGGGCCATTCCCTCCCTCTGATTGGAGAGGTAGACATTGGAAAGCTTCTCCTGGATCCTTAATTTTAGTAGGTTGTCCAGGGTAGGAATATCTTCATTTTCTACTGGGCTGTACTCCTAAACTTCATAATGCCAGCTGCCTCAGTTGTGCCCACCACAAGGCTTTCCTTACCACAGCCCCTACCACACCATTTCTCAGCTGCTTTCTCATGTATTGTTTCCTCTATTAGATTGTGAGATCCTTGAGGGCCAGGATTGTCTTTTGCCTTTCTTGGTATCCTGAAGATTAACTCAATGCCTGGTATATAACAGATGCTTAATAAATTTTCTTTATTTGACTGAATGACATAGTTCAAATTTTGAAATGATAAAAAGCAATGTTTAAAATTTTATAAAATCCAAGATTACTATAAATGGCATTAATGTTTTCAATAAGATTCTGGCATTGGAGCCTGAAAGACCTAGGGTTCCAGGGTTATCTGTGTGGCACATATTAGTTGTCTCATCCTAGCTAATTTTCTGAGCTTCTCAAAGTTTATCAGGCAATTGTCTAAGACACAGAGAAGAAGAAAAATTGCATTGTAGAGGGACATTCCTCATCTCCTGAAGTCAATATAATCACTAGTTCAATCATTATCCCTATATACATGCAAGTTAGTATTTCTAATGGTTGAAAGGTTTTATTTATCCCGGTAACTTTCTAGACCTGGAAAATGCCCGAGAAATATTTTATCACTGCAATAGAAGGTGTTTCCTAAAATCAGGAAGTATCGTTGATCTTGTTTAGTCGTTTCTGTCATGTCTGAGTCTTTGTAACTCCATTTGTGGTTTTCATGGCAGGGACACTGGAGTGACTTGCCATTTCGTTCTCCAGATCATTTTACACATGAGGAAGCTGAGGCAAGCAGGGCTAAGTGACTTGCCCAGGGCCACAGAGCTAGGAAGTGTCTGAAGCCAGATTTGAACTCAGAAAGATGAATCTTCCTGACTCTAAATACAACACTCTATCCACTGTTCCACCTAGCTGCCAGAAATCAGAAAAATCTGAGTTTAAATTCAACCTCAGACACTTACTAGATGTGTGAACCTGGGTAAATCACCTAATTTCTGTCTGCCTCACTTTTCTCAACAGTAAAATGGTAATTGCAATATTATTTAACTTCCAGGGTTGTTTCATATATCTTATTAGATAGTTATTGTAAAGAAATGAGCACAGTGCCTGGCACATAGTAGGTACTTAATAATGTTCCCTTCCCTTCCCTTCTTCCCTTGCCTTCTTCTCTTCCCTTCCTTTCCTTTCTTGTTTGTTTCTCTGTCTTTGTTTTTTGGAGGGAAGAAAACAGGGCAATCGGGGTTAAGCGACTTGCCGAAGGTCATACAGCTAGTAAGTGTGTCAAGTGTCAGAGGCCGGATTTGAACTCAGGTCCTCCTGACTCCAGGGCCAGTGCTCTACTCACTGCACCACCTAACAGCTGCCTTTCCTTTCTTTTCCTTCCTTTCTTCCTTTCCTTCCTCCATTCTCCCCTCCTTTCCTGCCTCCCTTCTTTTCTTCCTTAACATCTTTCTTCCCTCTCTCCCTTTCTTTCTCCTTCCATTCCTTTCTTCTTTCTTTCCTTCTTTTTTTCTTCCCTCCTTTCTTCTTTGATTCCTTCCCTCTTTCTTTCCCATGATGAGACCAGAATCTGTGTCTGTGTATAGATGATTCATTAGCCTTTTGTCTATGCCTATTTTGCAGTAAATTCAGAACTATATAGAAGGATGGCATGCAATCCAATCAAACAAATATTTTGTATGTGCCTACTCAAAGCCAGGACCTGTACTAGCTAACCAGAAATGTAAAGATTAAAAAAAAAGTTTCTACATGTGCTTACATTCTCTGATTTTCATCATGTAAACAGTAAGTAAAACCAAATCACAACATGTTAAGATACAGTCCTGTTCTGATGAGAGATGGCTATAGGCCATTGGTGGCTTTTGGAAAGAATATTTACTCATATCTTTATAAAGAAGCTTTGCCGCCAGCTGCTGTGGTGTCAAATGGCCAGAGATGGCCAAATGCCACAGAGAATGAAAAGAGAACACAGGCCAAGTGGAAGAGTAAAGAACAGCTCCGTTCATTGTGCAGAGAGACAGGGCTTATATACTTTTTAGGCAAGCAGATCAACAAATTTACGTGTGAGGCATTTGTTATATAGCATGACTTCCTTGTGCTTTTGTTCCCCTTTTGCTGTAAACACTATCGTATTAATGGCCCACAGGTGGTATTTAGGATGTGTGTGCCATGGGGGTTTTGGAGAGAGCACGTGTATACCGAGGAGGCTTGGAGAACCTTCATCCTAAACAGCATGTGTATGCTGAGGTGGGGTATGGAGAGCCCACATGCAGAGTTATCAGCCCAAGGGCAAGAACAGGCCTCTTTTCCGTGTCTTATCCCAGAATGGACTTTCTCAGAGCTGGCCTTCTACAAAGCTTGGTGTATTTATTCCTCTTTTAGTCTAGGGGAAATGAAGTCAGTAAGACCTGGGTCAAATTTCACCTCAAGCACTTACTAGATGTGTCATTCTGCATAAGTCTTAACCTCTCTGTGCCTTAGTTTCCTCATCTATGAACATACTGTCCTCAAAGTTCTCTGCTAGCTCTAAATCTATACTCTTTCCTCTGGTTTCTTCACTCTGCCATAATAATATTTCATTTCAAGGTAGAATAAGAAATAGTCATATTATTCAACACTCAGATTAGGACAAAAGGAAAGGAAAATATTAGAACTCAAAGTCCACAACCTGATGGAGACTACATTCCTTTCTCTAAATTCTACTTTACTTGGACAGAGATGTGTGGTTGCATCTCCTGCTCCTTACATTTAAGGCCTCAGTTATGAGAGGAGTTATCATTTGCATTGGCAAAGGGAGTTTCCTAATGGATACTTTTCTTCCCTGGAGAAATCACAGGCATGTGCCAAAACAGTACAACCTTATTCTCTGGCAGTTTGATATCCTTTCTGATAAAGGGAGGTATGAGACAGAGAACCTTTCTGTGCATCGGGCACAGCAGAGGAGACAAAACAGAGAGTCAGATGGAGGACACAACAAGCTCCCCAGGGCACTAGTACAGTAGCTCTATGTTTGGGGATTTGGCCAATTCGAAGTTGCAGCAGGGATTCTGTGTTCCCTCCTCATTTTGTAGAAATTTTCTTATGTGATTAGAAATGAAACTTTTATAAACACTCAAAACTTCTCTGAAATAACAAAGGACCCCAAAATACCCATTTTGAATATGCAGAGACTAACTTTATGAAAAGAATATCTCTGAAGGATGAGGACATGCCAAAATTTCAACCTTCTAAGGCCAAAAGAGCTACGTCAAAGGAGTGAAAAGAGCTCTATGGGGGTGGGGTGGGGGGAGATTTACTTCTATTTATTTAGTTCAGAAAAAAAAATTCCCCACCAAATTTGCACTCAAACCATTCATCAATATGTGTAACATATCTTTTTTTAAAAAATTTGTTATAAATACAATTAAAACTTCAGAAAATTAACAAAAGTTGACAATTAACAAAAAAGTTAAGATACAGGTTATCTCAAGGAGGAATTCCAGGTTGGTCGAGGGCTTCAAAACCATGTTATGAAATGAACTTGGAGTGCTTAAGGCTTGAGAAGGGAAGACTCAGTTGGGAATGAGAGAATTGTATAGCTATATTCAAAAGTTACATAGGTGATACCATGGAAGGCTGATTATTCATGATCTGTTTGGCTCCAGATAGCAGAATTTTAAAAAAAATTGTATTTGCAGACTGGCATATTTGACTCAATGAAAGGAAGAAATATCCTAATAATTACAGCAGCATCAGCTACCTTGAAGCATGGTATGCTCCTCTCCCTTACCCTGAAAATTTTCAAACAAGGACTTTGTAATGACTTGGTGAGATTTTCTTGAGGAAATTGTGGTTCAAATTCTCTATATTGATGACATATAATGTCTAATGTTTTATATCTTTGATTCGTTGTTACTAATTCTACTCTCTGAGACAAAGCATAAAAAAGTCACATCTCTTTTCCCTTTCAACTATCTACAAAAAAAACCCAGAAGCCAGATAATATATACTCACTAAGTCTTCTCTTTTCTAAGCTAAACATCTCCATTCCTTCAGCTAATCCTCATACAGCTTGGATTTCTTTATGTTATCATGAGAATCAAAAGGTTGGAAGAGATTTGTTGGTATCTGCTATCAAGGTCTCAAGCATTGCTCTTGAGAATTAGGTAATCAGACACATAGGAAGAGAAAGGTTACTTGCTGCATAACTGGAAGTAAAGACAGTTTTTTTCTTCCCTGGTGCCCTTTCTGAATGTGTGTCTGGAGCTTGAATTTCAAGTGGGAGGCATATTACAAGACTGCAAAATTGTGGATGTTGAACTAATGTCTGAGAGCTTAAATTTCCCCCAAATACTACCACTTATGGAAAGAATATGAGGCAACTAGGCTTTTCCATTTTTCCTCAAATTATTTAATGCTGAACATTCTTACATCTCCCTTGAGAGCTTCCTGTTCCATTGAGATTTTCAATCGCTTAATTCTATTGTATTGAGTTCCATCCTATGCAGTCTTAGCCTATTTATCTTATCCTACACTATCCTCTCCTGTTATTTAGTACAAATATATACTACTCAATTGGCATATACATATTGCTGATATGTGGGCAACAGCCAAGGTAATCATAGGTCTAGGTATGGTCCCTATCACTATTTCTATCTTATTCCATTACAAGAGCAAAAATATAATTTGACCCTAAATACAGTGGGGCAGTGGAAAAAGCCTTGAACATTTTTGACTCTCTCTGTCAGAGTATTGTATTAACTTTCTGATTGACCTCTCTACAGCAAATATCAGCCCTTTAAATGTGATCTGCCTAAGTGCTAGCCTGACTATATCATGTCCTGCTCCATAAAATGGCTCCCTATTCTCCATAAGATCACATATGAAATCCTCCATTTTGCTTTTAAAGCCCTTCAAAGTCTGTCTAGCTCTCATCTTCCATGCCTTGATTTTTTTTACTCAAAACAAAGTGATTTATTCTTTAATAATACCAAAACAAAGGCCTCAAATAAATGCTCTAACAAGGACTCAGAGCAAATGAGAATTTCCACCTTGTAAAGTGTACATAATAAGTTAGAGAACAAAGGGTAATATCTTGGGGCAACAAAGCCAATGCCTGCCCATAACTCCCATACTGAATGATGATGACATCTTATAGCAAAAAATCCTTGGTTGTCTTGAGCCAGTAAGATATAGTATAAGGTGAATGGCATTGGATTTGGAGTAAAGGGACCTGAATTTCAATCCTACTTTGCTACCTGTACGAATCTGGGGAAACAACTTTACCTGTATCGGTCTCTGTCTCCTTAACCATAAAATAAATTGGGTTGAACTTGAAAAGGCTTCTTCCAGCCCAAATCTATGATTTTTGAACCTTGGTTCTTTCAACCGGTCCTCACATGGCCTTTCACTCTCATAATTTTTCTTTCTTGGTTATTTGTCATTTTATCAGTACCCTTAAAAAGCCATGCCTAGAATGGATCATAAAACTGATGCTATCACCTCCACAGTCTTGGTCACTCTGCCTCTTGAATCATTTCTAAAGTCGTTTTAAATGATTTTGGCAGCCATGCCATGTTGTTGCCTCATGTTAAACATTATATCCAAGAAATCCAATGTCTTTTAAATGGTTATCTACTCACATCTTGCACTTGTAAAGTTGATTTTTTTAACCTTAGTGTAATATGGTATCCCTGCTCATTAAATATCATATTAATTAAACTTAACCTCAAATTCTAACATAAGAGGTTTTTTTTTAGATTCTGATTCAGTGTTCAAGTGTGTTAATTATGCCTCCTCATTTTGTGTCATCTATGATTTTGATAAGCATGTCATCCAGTCCTTTATCTAGGTTATTGATGTACATGTTAAATATCCCAAGAATGAGAATAGATCCCTGGGGGACTTCTCCAAAGACCTTCCTTTAAGCTGGCATTCAACCATTAATAACTACTCTTTGGGGCAAATCATAACTGCTAGATAATTACTCTTTGTGTTCAAATAGCTCTGAATTCACATATGTATACAAGCAAACAGTTCCAAAGTTTTTATAATGATAGCAATTAAAAAATCAGTAAAATATTTGGGTTGAATTGGTAAATACAGTAAAATTCTGTAAAAAATAAAATGAGTAAAAGTCCATAATTGTCTCCCTGATCTAACGTTGTTTTCTCTTTTTGATGTTTACTCTAGAATCCAGTGTCACTGTCTATCTTCTTTCTTTCTCTTGCACAAGAGATGCAATATCTTGACTCTGTGCATTTTACCTGGCTGTCCTTCCTACCTATAATGCTGGACTCTCTAACCTCTGCCCTCCAGCTCCTTGAATTTTATTGAGTCATTCAAATCTCAGTTAAACTATAACCTTCTTCAAAGAGACTTTTTAGGTCTCTTTTAATGGTGGCCACTTCTTTTTACATTATTTATAATTTATGTTTTTATATCTTGTCTGTACATAGCTGTTTCCATGCTCTCTACCATGTTAGAGTATAAATTCTTGGAAGATAGG
>CM053625.1:307377237-307387401 GCA_028646595.1 Phalanger gymnotis
CTTTTGTTTACTTTGAGTGAAAGTACTTTCAGCTGTTAAGTCCTAAGCCCCAGGCCCAAAGCCCTATCAGGTGTGAAACCTTTGTGGGCATAGATTGATGACTTAAGAGAGGCCAACTCAGGAACCAATGGTCTCTGGTCGTTGAGGCGGGGCTTGAGAACGCCAGAGGCTTCGCTGCTAGGAAAGGTGAGCTAAGAGACAACTACAGCTGAAGCTGAAAAAAAGCCGAAGAAGGAGACCTGTGTGAACCCAGGAGTGCGAGCAAGGACTTGAGGTCAGTAAATATGATTTGGCTAAATACTATCTTGTTTTTCTGTGGCCTCCTCGTTACTCCTGTGAGGTGGGCCTACTAGGCCTGGGTTTTTTTGGTCAAGATGTCAGAATGGGGAGGCTGGTTCGCTAATTTGTTGCTGTGGGGCCTAAATAAATGTTTTATTGCTTTCTACTTAGAGAATCCTTCATACCTTGCAATTTCGAACCATTCAAACATATACATGATTATATTTGAGATTATAAATTCGGCCTTCCTACTACAAAGGGCTATATATTTTTAGATAATAATACGGTTTTCTCCATTCGAACTCTAGCCAAAGATCTCATGATAAATTTAATTTGTTCCTATGCAGAATAAAGCTTTACTCTCTTTGATAATGGGGCTGCTTCTCTGACTTGTTTAGCTCTATTACTGAAAGTTCTTTGGAAATTCCAGGAGACACAAGGGATTTTTACAGAATCAGTAATCACTTGCTGATCTTCAATAATGACATAAATTCTTTGCTTTGCCTTTAAAAACTGAAATTCCACCTTCCCTGCTCTTCCACTTGAAGCAAAGATGCTTCATTGTTTTTGCAAGTGCTTCCTGGTGAGAGGGGGCTGGACAACCAGCAACAGAGACCTTCCATGCTTTCTTTAACTTTGGAATCTAATGAATTCCTTTATTCCTCTTGTTCTTGTGACTTTGCTGGCAACTATTCCTGACAAGGTATCTGGAAAACAGATTTAACGAGGAGGGAAAAATGAGTTCTTCCTTCAGCCGACATTTCACCGAGCACTGAAAAAAAAATGTTTTCAATTGTCAAAAGCACTTATTATTAAACACAACATTTCCATATAATGAGCCTATTTCTTGCCTGCCTTTTTAGGGTTCAAATGTACATGCTTTACCTTTTTCCATTACCCCCCACACTGACTATGTATTTTGTTTCCAAAATATGTTTAAGTATTTTCATATGAAAATTAACTTCCTTTTAAAAGTTTTAAACCTATAGAATAATTAAACCTTTCTATCATGTTTTATTAAGCCATAGAATCTTTTGCCTTAATTAGGCCTTGAAGGAAGCTGGGGATTCTAAGAGAAGGAGGAAAGGAGGGAAGGCATTTCACTCACTGGGGGGCGGGGTAAATTCAGGAGGATCACATTTGCAAAAGCCTGGAAATGAGAAATAGAATGACTAATTTGGGGAAAGGCAAATGGGCCAATGTGGCTCAGACTTTGAGTGTATAAGAAGTCAAACGTGAAATAAATCTGGAAAGGAAGACTGAACCCAGATTAAGAAAGATGGTGGCTTTCTTTGCATCAAATACTTTTCAGAACAGAATGTTATAACTATGTGAAATTTTAATGGCCCTTGAATAAAACCTACTAATTTCAGAGCTAACAAAGCTTAGAATTGTTATAAAGTCCTTTACTGATAGGTCTCCCCATACCTTAGGTCCTATCCTTTTGATTGAACTCTGTTGCCTTAATAATGCTTATTTGATTATGGATCTCATCCTTCACCCTCATCACTCAACTCAATTCATCTCAGAATCATATAATTTCACAGTTGCAAGAGACCCCAGTCACAATTAAGTCCAACTCATGTCAGGAAGAAAAAAAAACACCACAAGTGGATAACCTCTTGTGTGTAGAACACTTGTCATTATTGCTTTCCCTTTGTTTTCAAAGAAGACCAAGGTCATCACAGGCAATGGCTTGACTTGTGAGTGAATTGGATTGAAGTAAGCCAGATTTAAGTAATGTCACCAACCTCATTCTGTCTTCCAGAATCATTAGAATCCAGTGGTAGGATAATGCCACTGTAGGTGCAGTGGATGACCTTGGTGAATCTCATGTCTGACTAAGCTCTAAGTGTTCCATGGCACCTGCTTCAGTCACCTTCTTGACCATTGGAACAAATGGTTCTCATCTGCTCATTTTGTTTGGGAGGTTTTCATAAGTTTGAGATAGACATCTCCCAATTCATCAATGGGGTTGAAGCCTATTTATTACCTTCAACCTGTTTAGTACTCTGCCAAGACAGTTGAGCAGGGTGTGGCTGCTGTGCATGCTACATGCTGGGGCATGTGGGGTATTCAGGAGGACTAGCATCTCTGACGTGAGGGTTTGCTGAGCACTTTTCAGGGCTGCCCACCGACCTTTGGTATTCACCTGATTTACCCAACTTTCACCTGAGACTACAAGAAGTAGAAACTTAGAGTGAGGGAAAACCTACTAATCCCAAGGCAGTAATCTAACTTCTACCTACCTCTCATTTTCAGGATTCCCTACAAATTGCCTACAAATTTAAATATCCTTCCTTACAACTTTCAGCCCTTACTATTATTTCTCTATGTGAGGACACATAGAACAAATTTAGTTACTATTGTAAAGTCAATCAAATAACTAGGCAATAATGTTTTTAATTCATTCTAGAGGCAATAGCCAACCTCCAGAAACTGGAGTTTTCTGAACAGGGGACTCATTTGAGGAGATCTTTTGTCCAGATGTAAGCCTCTGGATGTAAAATAAGGATGACCTGATTTCAAATCCCAGCTAATAATGACTGAGCATGAGCAAGTTTCTGAATCTCTGTCTACTTAACGTACCTTATTTCTAAAAAAGTGGAGTTGGCCGCAATGACAGTCATGATGTCCTTGGTGAGAAAGTTCAGTATCTCATTTCTGCCTCAAATCCCCATCAAAATCACATTAAAGGCAATAAACATCAGAGGAGAAAGGGCGGTGTGTTCTCACATGATTCCATTTTGGCGCTACACATATTTGCCAGTGTTTCTTTCAAGATAAAGAAGCTACAACTTCTCCATTTATTTTTAACTAGTAGGGCAATCCGGGTTTATCTCTGACCACTTATTTCCACTTCTCTACTTTGTAATCCTAAATGACAGCATACATAAGGAAAATATTAGCCCTAAAATGGATCACTTTTCTTGTGCCTGAAGCAAAGATTACACTTATTTCTGAAATTGCTTAATATTAAACTAATTACAGCAATAGTAATAAGAACAATAGAGAAAAATTATGTAACATTTTAAGGTTTGCAAATGACTTGTCTTTTATTATTTCTTTCGATCCCCGAACAACCCTTTGAAGTGGTTGCTACTATTATCCCACTTAAAGACGAGGAAGCTGGAGGAAGCTGAAGGAATTTGCTCTGTGTCACAGAGATGAGCACTGTGTCTGAAGCTAGATCCCAAATCAGGCCCTCCTATACTTAAGATAAATTCCATTTCCACTATCATGATCCAAATACCAAAGATTTCCTAGTGAATCACTGGCTATGCCCCACAGCACTTCTCTTATTCGTGACATGCCTAATGTGAAGAACTCCGCCCTCCAGAGTTTTCTTATTTCGGACTCATCATCTCTTCTGAAATTCTCTCAAAAGTGAAGTATCTGGACAAAATCA
This sequence comes from Phalanger gymnotis, assembly GCA_028646595.1. Taxonomy (NCBI): domain Eukaryota; kingdom Metazoa; phylum Chordata; class Mammalia; order Diprotodontia; family Phalangeridae; genus Phalanger; species Phalanger gymnotis. The sequence continues at coordinate 307,380,926 of CM053625.1, forward strand.
AGCCAGATATTAGAGAAAATTCAGGAACAATGGTGTAGAATAACATGATGGCTGTCAGAAAGTATGCTTCGTGATCCTACCCATCTCTTTGAACATTGGAAAGTCTCTTCATCTTATGGAGTTATTCGACATTAGACTTAAACTGTTTAATCCCAGAGATCTGAAAGAAGAAAGGAGTGGAACTCACACAGAAATAAGTTAAGTAAGTTAGAGATCAGGGAGAACAACAACAAAGAAATAAACAAAAAGACTTTTGCTAACAAGGAAATTTTTCTAGAAGTAGAATGGGAAATATTGAGGCATAGTAAGAACCCTCTAACTAGAGATTTTCAAAAAAGAGTCTAGATGAGCAGCTCCTAGTTTTGTTGAAATGTGGCATCCTTGTATGGTGGATTAGAATATATGGCCCCTGAGGTCATTTCCAACTCTGAAATTCTGACATTCTTTGAGTTAGAAGGTATATTAGAGGTCAACTAGGTTAAACACCTCATGCTATAGATGCTCTTCTTTCTAACTTTTAAAAAAGTAATATTCCTTTCCTTGCATTGTATAGTCCATGCAAACTCAATAAATTTCTTCCCCATGATTATGGGCTGCATTCTTACAGTAGACTTCTATTGTTTTTCTCAGGTAGCTCCTTTTTACTGTGACTTCCCCTGACCCTCTTTGCCAATTGACCTCCTCTATATCCTATAAATTCTGGTCCAAAGATTGCCTTCTCTAGAACCCATTTCTAGAAATTCTTGGTTCTCAATGATGTTATCCCTCCTCCAGGTTTTCTTTAAGACTTTATTGTGTATCTCCCTAATATTCATTAGAGCTCTCATTTATAGTAATTTAAAATAAGCGAAGTACTTCAGAAAGTGTTTCATTTAAGAATTTCAATCCTGTGAAATAACAATTCTTATCATTTTACATTTGAATAAGCTGAGGCATGTATAAGTTAAATGACTTGCCCAATGACTTGTAACTAGTAAGTACCACAAGTAGGATTCAAATCCAGATCTTTACAAATCCAAGTCTATCACTGTATCCATTTTGACATGATGCATTAAAAAACCTGTCTACGAAACAAAAACTCCTTGCAGTACAGACTAAATCAATATTTGTCTTTTTATTCCCCTGACACGATGGTTGGGACATAGTAGGTGATTAATGCTTTTATTGATTGAGTACAATCAAATCTGTACACATTACCATATTTTTCACTAAATGTAATATATATGTGCATATATATACATATGTGCGTATATATGTATGTGTGTTAGTGTGTATGTATATATATATATATATATGTGTGTGTGTGTGTGTGTGTGTGTCTGTGTCTGTGTATAAATATATATAATGTTCCTAGTCCCTGACTGAAAACTCCATGAACTCAGGGATGGCATCTTTTCTAAACTTTTTCTTGATTCACTGTAATGCACTGTGACCAGAAAACATTAGGTGTTTATAAAATGATTGATGCTGGATGGACTGAAAGGAACTGAGACTCTCATTGAGTTGATCTCATAGGGAGTCTGATCATTAAGTATAATTAAGTATGATTAAGCATACAAATTTCCATGATTCTATTAGTTTATGGGGGTAAGAAGTGACCTGAATGATCCAGAAAATCTTTCCTATTTTAGAATTATACTCAGTCATTTTCTTGCACCAATTTACAAACAATATAACGTGATCATTAACCATCACCCTTTCATGAGGCCAATATAAATTATTCCCTTTTTTTTTACTGTGTAACAAAGATATATTTTAAAATCTGGTCATCATGGCATAACACGCCCCCATCCCCACCAAGGCCAGTGTCAGTATTGCTTAGAAACATATCAAGATGCCCTTCAAGACCCAAGTTCTGTTTCTCTGTTCAATGGAATGCCTATATTAACCACTAATTCTACTAGATTAAGAGATTATTTTTCAGTTTCATAGAATCATACAACCTCAAGGATGGGAATATATTTCAGTGGCTCTCTTGTTGAACCCATAGATATGTAGAAATCACATCCCAAACAAATCCGTTCAATGTTTTCTTTAAAGTCCTCCAATGAAGTAGATTTCACTACATGCTGGGGCAGCTCATTCCACTTTCTGTGCATACTAATGCTCCATTGTCATACTTTCTATATTAAGAGAAATATAAGAAATCCCTCAGCATGTTGGTTGACTGTCTGGTGAATTTATGGAAAATCACGGATAAGGGTCTTACAACATAAGTAGGCATGAATGGGTTGTGTTCCACAGGTAAGAAAAGGACAGAAGGAAAGGAGACAATTATCTGTTTAGCATGTGTGCCAGTGATTATATTAAGCATTTACAAATCCTTCACAACTATGAGAGGTAGGTGATGTAATCACCTCCACTTTACCTTTGAAGAAACTGAGGCAGACAGAGGTTAAATGACTTGCCTGGGTCAAGACAGGAGGTAATACAGAGCTCGTAACTGTCTGAGGCTGGATTTGAACTCAGTTTTCACTCCAGGCTCAGAACTTTATCTACTGCATCAGAGAGCAAAATGAATGGCTTCACATATCTATTTGAAAAATCAGATATTGAGCTTTTTGCATATAGCTAGTTTTTTTCTGAACTGCCATCTATTGTTTCTAATTTTGATGCCTGGAGCAAAGATGTGAACATTTTCAGTTACATTTGTAGTACCTGCCTCACAGTTTTTGTTTTTGTATTAAATGAGAAAAGTATTTCAGAAATTATATGGTGAATTATTTTTTAAAGGATACATTATTTAATTATTTGTTTATGGAAGGCTAATCAGTTATGAAACTAAGTTTTTAACCTTTTTTTTTTCAAAATAGAGAGACAGGGCATTTGATTTCAGTGGTATAGGGAATACTCAGCTAAGAAAACTTGTCCAAGCAAAACAGGTCAGTAGCTTATCTAAAACTTACATTCCTACTCTTACACTGATAGTTTAAAGGGTTGGCTAGAGCAGTGGTGTCAAATGGAAATTGAAAGAGATCCCTGTGGGAAGCATAGTAACTTAAAAAAAAAACCACAAATAACAATCTATGTTGTATTTATTGTAATTTTATTTATCTTGTTGAACATTTCCCAATTACATTTCTTTTTTATTTTGGACCAAGTTCAATTTAAACATTTTTTTTGACATTTTCTATTATTTATTTAACCTTTTTTTTTTTTTAAATTTTGAGTCTCCATCTCTCCCTCTCCTTCTTGCAGCTCTCCTAGCCACTAAGAAGGTAAGTAATTTTATCAATTATGCATGTGAAAACATGCAAAATATATTTCCATATTAGCCATATTGCAAAAAAGGAATGACTCTTAATTTTATTTGACTCAATTCCCCATATATTTGAGAGAAAAAAGATGCCTTTATCAGAGAAAATTCCTGTAATATTCTTTATTTCTTACCCCCATAAACTAATAGAATCATGGAAATTGGTATGCTTAATCATACTTAATTATACTTAACTAGTAAGTACCGCAAGTGGGATTCAAATCCAGATCTTTACAAATCCAAGTCTATCACTGTATCCATTATGACATGATGCATTAAAAATCCTGTTTACAAAACAAAAACTCCTTGCAGTACAGACTAAATCAATATTTATCTTTTTATTCCCCTGACACGATGGTTGGGACATAGTAGGTGATTAATGCTTTTATTGATTGAGTACAATCAAATCTGTACACATTACCATATTTTTCACTAAACGTAATATATATGTGCATATATGCATATATGTACATATGTGTGTATATATGTATGTGTGTGTAATATATTTGCTTCTTCATTTTCTACTGGATCTTTTATTAAAATTTAGGTTCCCTGCTTAGCCCTGTTGTCTCTTTTCTTTTTTTTTGCTTTTTCTTTGTCTGAGACCACAATTGTTATCCTTGCCTATTTTACTAAAATGAAAACATAATAAATTTTGCTACATCTCCTTATTTTAACATAGTGTCTAGGTCTTTCTATTGCAAATGTGTCTTTTGTAAACAACATGTTGGACTGAAGTTTCTAATCTATTCTGCTATCCATTTTCACTTTATGAATGAGCTAATCCCATTCACATTCACACTATTTCCCTCTATCCTATTTTCTTCTGTTTATCATTCTCTCTTTTATTTTTCTCCTGAGCCTCCTCAAAAGTCTCTTTTGCTTCTGATCACTGCCTCCCTTAATTTATTCTACCTTTTATCATCACATCCCTTCTTTTTATGCCCTTCCCCTCCTATTTCCCATTTGGGTAACATAGATTTCTTTACCCAACTGATTCTCTCTATATATATTCTTTCCTCTTTGAACTGATTCTCATGAGATTGAGATTCAAGCATTTCCCACCACATTTCCATTTCCCCCCTCTACTGTAAAAATTATCCTTGCATATTTCTTTCATACAAAAAAGTTTTCCGCATTCAACCTCTTCCTTCTCCCTTTTCCCAGTGTATCTCTTTTTTCACCCCTTCATTTTTTTATGTCATCCCAACATAATTGACTCACTCCTGCTCCCTCTGCTGTAGAAATTGCTTCTAACTGCTCTAATAATTATACAATTCTTAAGTATTACATATATCATCTTTCTAAATAGGTGTGTCAACAATTTAACTTTATTGATTCTCTTCTGATTTCTCTTTCATGTTTACTTTTTTGTACTTCTCTTAAGTCTTGTGTTTGAATATAAAAATTATCTGTTCAGCTCTGGTTTTTTACAACATGAATGCTTTAAAGTCCTCCATTTCATTAAATGTCTATTTTTCCTCCTGAATGATTATCCCAAGTTTGTTGAGTAGGATATTCTTGGTTGTAATCCTAGCTCTTTGACTTTTCCAATATCATATTCCAAGTCCTCCTATCCTTTTAGGTATAAGCTGCTAAATCTTTAATCATCCTGACTGTGGCTCCATGATATTTGAATTCTTTCTGTCGGCTCGTAATATTTTCTCCAGGACAAAAGAGCCCTGGAATTTGGCTATAATATTCTTGAGAGTTTTAATTTTGGGGATGTTTTCAAGAAGGTAACAGGTGAATTCTGTTAATTTCTATTTCACTCTCTGGATCTAAGTTATTGAGGAAATTTTTCTTTATAAATTCTTGAAATTTGACTTCAAAGCTCTTTTTCATCGTGCTGCAATAACAATTCGACTAGCAGCAGCTGCTGAGGTTTAAGACTCAACATGACCAGCAACAAGAGCTGCCATTACAAGGTCTTTTGCTCTGCTTTTCTAAGGAAAGTAACTTTAAGGGGTTAACATTCTTACTTTAATCAAACATACATATATAACTCAGTTCAGGAGAAAAAGCCAGCAACCTGAACGTCAGAGCAAATACAAACAAATTATACAAACAATACAAAAATACAAACAAACAGACCTTGTCTGATTCAAATCTCAATTCATAGTTACCAGGATTTTACAAAGTCCCAACATCTGGGTTTATAAACCAGGGGACTCCTAACGGCTGCCTAGAGTCTCTTCAAGTCATGTGCCACTCTTCCAGAGAGAGCCCCAAAGGAAAAATGCCAACCTCTGTGCTTATATATCTTGTTCAGGGTCAAAGGGCATCACTATGTGCAACTCAAACCAACATGACCTAAAAGCTTCTGACGTCAGAAACACGTGACTCAAACTCATGTAAAACAGGCTTTCCCTTCAGCCAAGCAAGTCATCAAAGACTCCTGATCCAATCAAAGAAACAAAGGCCAGGCTCTTCTTTTTTTTTCAATAAATTTTTATTGATAATGTCTGTTTTTATATGGCTAAAATCTCCCCATGTCCTCCTTCTGTTCCAGAGAACCACTCTCCATTAACAATTTTTAATGATTTTTTTATTTGATAGTTTTTAGTTTTCAGCACTGATTTCCACAAGATTTTGAGTTACAAATTTTCTCCCCATTTCTACCCTCTCCCCCACTCCAAGATGGCATGTATTTTGATTGCCCCATTCCCCAGTCAGCCATCCCATTTATCACCCCACTTCCCCTCCCCACATTCCTTTTCCCCTTATTTTCTTGTAGGGCAAGATAGATTTCTATGCCCCATTGCCTGTATATTTTATTTTTCGCTTGCATGCAAAAACAACCATTTTTTTGAGCATCTGCTTTTAAGACTTTGAATTCCCAATTCTCTCCCCTCTTTCCTCCCCACCCACTCTCCCTAAGAGGGCAAGCAATTCAACATAAGTCACACATGTATCATTATGCAAAACACTCCCATAAATAGTCATGTTGTGAAAGACTAACTATATTTCCATCCATCCTATCCTGTCCCCCTTTAGTCAATTTTCTCCCTTGACCCAGTCCCTTTTCAAAAATGTTTGCTTTTGATTACTTGTTCCTCCTATCTGCCCTCCCTTCTGTTGTCCCCCTTTTTATCCCCTTCCCCCTACTTTCATGTGGGGTAACATACCCAGTTGAGTGTGTATGCTATTCCCTCCTCAAGTCAAATCTGAGGAGAGCAAGATTCACTCATTCCCCCTCACCAGCCCCCTCTTCCCTTCC
>CM053625.1:307387901-307409842 GCA_028646595.1 Phalanger gymnotis
CACCAAGAGAGAGGGAAGGGAAGGGCCCCTACCACTTCAGGCCCTGATTTTCTAAAAGTTAGTTTGGTCATTACAAGGTTAAATTCCAAGCCTCTCTTACTCCCTCAGACTTTCCTTATTTCAGAAATAAGAGAAGAGCGTAACCCCTGTATTTTTACCCTGTGAAGTCTTCACAATTTATCCTTCCCATTCACTCTGAAGACTGTTTCCAAACTACCTGTCCAGTATTGACTCTTATTCCTTTTACTGCCACATTCCTTTCAACATAATTTATGGTTATTTCTGCAATAAACATTGTTTGAGCTATTGTAATCTCTTCCTTTATTTAATTGTCCCTTCCCCACACTAAAATGCTTTTCTAATCCATCAATCCTTCCCACATGTATGAATGATGGATATATCCTATATATCTCATTGATCTATATTTAGATATTTCTTTGTGTTCATTGAATTCTTTCTTTTCCATATTTACCAAATTAGAGGAGCAACTCCTTGAAGGAAGGGATTATATGCTTTAATTCAGAAAATTAAAGAAACAAATTGGAAAAGACCTCAGTGACTATCTACCACTTGTCCTTTGTCCTCTATTTCGAAGAGGACATCACAGGGTGTGGTTTGATTGGCATGTAAATTATATTTAAATGAGGCAGAAAGGCACAAAGTCCAGTGGTGAGACAAAAGTTGAAATAACAGGTGATGTCCTAGGATGTGTAGATGACCTTGGCATCTTTGGCGTCTGACCAAAGTCTAAGTACCACTGCATAGCATCTACTTCAGCCACCTTCATGGCTATTGGAACAAGTTGTTCTTATCCATCCATTCTGCCAGGGAAGTCTTCACTCCCTGAAAAGTTTGAAGCCTTTCAGTTACCCTCAGACTGGTTTAGCCCATCTATGGAAATGGTTTTAGAAGAGTGTGACCACTCTCAAAAAGGCAAGCAAAGAATAGTAAAAGAATGATACATTTACAGTCAGAGGACCTGGATTTAAATTCTTCTCTAATATTTATTGTCTGGGTGACTCACTTTTCCTTGTGTCCTCCTCTCCCCTTCTCCTCCCTCCCTATCTTCCTATTCACCTCCCTCCACTTGCTTCTGCTTTCTTCCCTTCTTCTTTACACCCTCTCTCTACCTTCCCTTTTGCTTTCTTTACTCCCCATCCCTCTCCTTCCCTCCTATTCTTTCTCTTCTCTGCTCCTATTTTTTTCAAGTTTTTGTATATATCTGTATCTCCAGTACTTAGCATTGCAGTAACAAATAGAAAAACTTAATCAGTGTTTTATCAATCTATTTTATACACATTGCTTAATCACTGTATTCCTCATTTTCCTTGAGTGTCAAATGAGGCATTTGAATTAGAAGGCTTGGATATTTGCATCTTTAAATCTATGATTCTATCATCTATAATCTCTCTGGGAATGTTGTACACAGTAACAGCAATGTTGTGCAATAACCAACTTTGTTAGACTTAGCTCTTCTCAGCAATGCAAAGATCTAAGACAATTCCAAAAGATGAATGATGAAAAATGCTATCCACCTCCAGAGAAAGAATTATGGAGTCTGAATGCAGATTGAAGCATACTATTTTCTCTCTTTTTGCCTTTTTTTCTTCCTTATAGTTTTTTTTTTCATTTCGTATACTTCTTTCACAACAAGACTAATGTGGAAATATGTTTAATATGATTGTATATGTATAGCCTATATCAAATTGCATGCCATCTTGGGGAGGGAGAGAATTTAGAACTCAAAATCATATGAAAGCAAAAGTTGAAAACTAAAAACATTGATACAATGTTATGATATGATGAATAGAATAGAATAGAATAGAATAGAATAGAATAGAATAGAATAGAATAGAATAGAATAGAATAGAATAGAATAGAATAGAATAGAATAGAATAGAATAGAATGTAATCTCTCTGGGCCACAATATTTTCATCTGTTAAATGAGTGGAGTTGAACTACATAAAGGCAGCTAAGGGGTATAGTGGATAGAATAAAAAAAAACTGAGTTCAAATCCAGCTTCAGACACATACTAACTGTATAGCCCTAGGAAAATCAGATCACTTAACCATTGTCTGCCTCAGTTTCCTTCTATATTTAAGGTGGATAATGATAGCATATATATCCCAGAGTTGTTCTAATGATAGAATATGATAATGTGAAAATCGCTTTGTGAACCTTAAAATAGTATATAAAGGCAGTCATCATCATCATCATCATCATCATCATCCTCCTTAATATTAGATTATAAAACAGCCAAATTGGTCTTGCACCGCAAATCTACATCCTATGATCTTTTAAGTTGTCAGGCCTGTTCTGACTCTATAAGAACACTGTACCCAACCCATTGAGCACAATGCAAGCCTAACAAAGGTTTCCTGAATTGAGCTGAGTGTCATGTGTGATGATGATCTATTTCCTGACATTTTCTGATCAGGAGGCAGAGCTGAGGGAAAGAGCATTTTCTAGTAATGAAGAGGCTAAAATAGAATAACAAAACAGAGGTAAACAACGAGAACAAACCGTGGCTGTGGACAGAATGATTACAGAGAGGAAAAGAAAATAAATACCCAAAAAAATAATCAAGCCAGCAGAGCTGAAACTCTAGGTACTGCCAGGGTCTTCCTTGGAATATGCCCACATGGTAGCTCTGAAGCTATTTGTTTTATTGCTTTGTCATAACAGTTCTGGTTCTCAGTCAATGCTCAGTCAATTCTTCTCACCCTGGCCTTAATATGCCGGACTTGCAGAGGCCTTTGGTGAGCATTCCGGGACCAGCCAGTATTGAAGACTTCTTAGTAATAAATGGAAACATCTCTCCCTCCCTCCCTGCTTCTTTGGCACTGTCTGTCTATCTCTTTGTCTATTCCCATTGCTGTATCTTTTCCTCTTTCTATCCGTTTCCCTTTCTATTGCTCTTGGCATTTCTATCCCTGGCTTTTTTGTAGTGCTCTCTCTCTCTCTCTCTCTCTCTCTCTCTCTCTCTCTCTCTCTCTCTCTCCCTCCCTCCCTTCCTCTTTCTCTCCCTCTTCTTTTCTCTCTCCCCTTCCCCCTCACTCTGGACCTCAATCTCCTCTCTTTTCCTCTCCCTCCATTTCTCTGTTGGTCTGTCTCTCTCTTTCTGTGTCTTAATCTGTCTCTATCTCTGTCTATGTCTGTTTCTTTCTGTGACTCTGTGTCCTCTCTCCATCTATCTGTCTCTGTCCATATCTGTCTTTTTCTATCTCTCTGTCCATCTCTTCCTCTCTTCCTTTCTTTGCCTTTATCCTTTTTTCTATCTTCCATTTACCCTTTATCTTTCTTCCCTTCCCCCCCTCCCTCCTCTCTTCTACACAGAAATTTTATGGATAGTAAAGAAAGAAACTCAGTGAAGCCAACACAATCTCCTTTTCACCTGCTGTCCCATCTCAGAGATGATGGGAACATCATCAAACAATGAAAGAACAAGGGAAGTGTGGAGAATCTCCAGAGGTACCAAGGTGAAGAGAAGAAGAGCTGGGAAGTCCTAGATAAGCCATATTTGCCAAATCGATTCACCACCATCACTTTTCCAGAATCTGAGAGGCAAAGGACAGATGATAGAAGACCCTTAAGTACCAGTTTCAATAGTCTTAAAATATGCTTTAAAAAAAGGAAGCATTTTTTTTTACATCTCTGTAATGGAAACAGAAAATGATACAGACATGTGGTAGTGCTTGGGACAGAGTTGATTGGAGAGAACAACACCATTAAAAAAAATCCTTTGGGTTATATAGGAATCAAATCAAAGCAGAAACATGAGGCAAATGATGGTAGTCATCAATCCTCCTGTCCTGCTATGTCTTACTAGATGTGGGTCCAGAGCCTTTATGACTCTGGGCTGTCAAGAGAAGAATAGGTAAAGGACAGACATTGTGTTGAGGACTCATGAAGTTCTGAACACTAGAGGCAGATAGTGGCATATTGGATAAAGCACCAGGCTTGAGAATTAGGAAGACCTGAGTTCAAATCTGACCTCAGAAACTTTCTAGCTGTATGACCCCAGGCAAGTCCCTTAAACTTCTTTGCTTCAATTCTTCAACTACAAAATGGGTGTAATGACAGCAAGAACTTTCAGAGTTGGTGAGGGGAATAAATGAGCACAATGATGGACATTCATTAGGAATTCTATAAATGCTTATTCCCCTCCCTGATCCTCAACTGAAGTGGTAGTCTGTGACCCAATTCAGCTACTTTTTGAGGATTATGTCCAATTTGGGGCATGACATTTAAAAACCCCATTGATTTAACAAGATCATTGGAGAAAAGAGGCCAACCAGCACGGTAAGCGTCTTGTAGAACTTGCCATCTCAGGATCAATTGAAAGAGTTGAAGATCGAAGCTTTTCTAAGCTGTAGAAGAGGAAATCTTCATGGAAAATTGCAATAGTCTTCTCATATTCAAAGCTGTCACACTGAAGAGGGACACCATTTGTTCTGCTTGGTATCAGACGAAAGTGCTAGGAGCCCCTGGAATAAGTTAGACAATTTTGGTTTGACAGTATTAAAAGAAGAGAATATTCCTTCCTAATAAGTGAAATTGCTACAAGATGCCCTGGTTGGCATCTGTTGGATGTCTTCGATAGGAAGCTGGATGGCTATTTGTGAGAATTCAATAGATGGAATTGTTGTGAACAGTTTGAATACTATGTGATACATGAGCACTTAATTAGTATTTGATTAATTGATAAGGAATGGATTAGAGTACCCCGAGTTTCTCTACAGAAAAGAATGTTTAATGCAAAAGACTCAGAAGAGCATGCTCACAAAGACTTAAACATGCACCAGTTAACTATTGAGGTTGACTCTTGAAACATCAAAACATTAGATTTTTTAATGACAACTCCGAAGCAATAGTTCACATTTGCTGTGGCTCTGCTCTGTCTTCCTGATCTTGTGTAAGCCAGGCCAGGGATTGAGATGCTCCTTCCTAAGACTGTCATTTTTCTTCCCCAAACAACAGTATTATATATAGGGAAAGTACGTCCTGCAGACAGCTGTCATACAGAAATTGTGGGACCTTGGACTTCCTGTCCTCTCAAACTGACAAGGTTGCATCCAAAGTTGGAAATGTCCACCTCTAAATTGCTATTTGGTCACCTCTTCTGAGGACATAAAAATAACGTTGAATTATATATAAGTAGGGTTTTGAGGTTCAATCTCAAATACACGTGAGCCAAAAAATCTGCTGGCTATGACATGGAAACAGTTCATCATTCTCCAGCTTTTGGAGGGAGATGTTTGAAGAACTCTTTCGTCCTTGGTAGATAGGGAGAGAAAGAGTGCTGTCATATAATTGCATTGACTCTTTCATCAAACCTCTCTGTAAGGAGAGGCCAAGATTCACAAGACGGAGCACTTGTCCTTAGGAAGATTACGATCTAGTGCTACGTGTGAAGAGCAGGCTAGGGACAGAAACCCAGATACATATAAATTAGAATATAAGCATAAGAGAGGATTATGAAATGCTGGTTCATAAGGGCAGAAATCACTTCCTACTAGGAATTACAAATATAGAGAAGATTTCATGAAAAGGGCAGCTTTTGACCTAGGCCTTGAAGATCAGGCAGAATTTCATCAGGCAAGACACATGTATGCAAAACAGAGAGGACATTCCAAGCATGAGGAATAATGTTACAAAAAGTGAAAAATCATGAAGCATGTTTTAAAGCTTGAAAGAATCATTAATTTAATCTCTCCAATTCACAGAAGAGGAAACTGAGGCATAAAGATATGATGTCTCTTCTCTAAGGCCGTACAATAACGATATACTATATTTCCTTCCCTTTGAGTCCTGATCTCTTTCTGACCCCAGATAACCTGACATATCAATTTATGTTGATTTGTCAGAGAAAGCGATGCTTTGGTCCATATGCCTTGGAAAGAATATGGGTGAATTCAAATAGGAATCTTTTAGAAATGAAAGGCACTGGAAATCATTCTCCTAGAGTAAAGGGAAAGCTGATTAGATAAATAGACTATGAAGTAGAAAAGTATGGTTTTCCTACAGCCATAACCTTCTCCTAGATATGTTGTGGCCATATAAGGACGGAAAGCACTGTGAAATGGATACACAGTGTATAAAGGAACATGAGTTCTAGTCTCTGCTTACTAGATGGTCTTGGTCATTTTTTTAATGAGCTTCAGTTTCTTCCACTGTCAAAAGAATGTGTTTGTGTGGCTGTTAATCTTAGGCTGGCATTCTGTGGTTCTTTTATTTCATATCTCTGAAAAATTATTTATAGCTTTTGCTTTTACATAAACATTTATTAACCAATGTATTCCTCTTTCCTTCTCCATGAAGGAGCCTTTCATGTAAGAAAGATTTTTTAATGAAAAAAATTCAACAAAACTAACCCATCTATCAATGAAATCTCAATTATAATTACACAACCTTTTGTTATTTTTTTCTTTCCACTCGTGCTGTTATACTCACCGTGTACATCGTTTTCCTGATTCTGTTTACTCCAATATAGAATGAATAATACAATTCTTACTATGTCTCTATGTCCTTTGCATTTGTTATTTCTTATGGTACATTAATGTAGCACAATTTCCTTGATCATTCACCAATAGCTATTGTGTTTGTTTATTTGTCTGTTTGTCTTAAGGAGCGTTTTTTAGACCTTTTTTTCTATGCATTTTTCTTGTGTTTGTTTTTCCAGTGCTTAGCACAATGCCTGGCACATGGTCAATGTTCAATAAATGTTTCATCCACCTGCCTGTCTATTTAGCTAGCTAGCTACCCATCGAACTATGTTTGCCCCTCTTGGTGGATACGATTAGCAGTGCATTGTTTTTTTCACTTTCATCATTCCAAACTGTTGTCCAGAATGGCCCTTCTGTGATTCTAAGGCAGCATTCTGCATGCTAGCACCACATGGACTGAAGGAATGACTTTGGTTTAGCTATTCTCTGGAGAAGGCAGACTTTATTTGCATTCAGGACAGAAGAAATCTGCACTAAAGGGGGCTTCTTCCCATGGGAGAAAAGTGAATAGGAAGACAGCTAGTTCATTATTGTTTCCAATGCACTCTAAGCCTTCAAGAATTTAAGGGGTTAGATCAGAGTTTTTAAGACTAGGAAACACTTACTCGGTGGTGGTTACTATGGATTTGTCGATGAACTCAATTATTTTCAAAGTATAGTGAAACAAATGGCAGGGATGTACAAATAATGCCGGCTTTTGAAGCCAGATTCTCCCAATAGGATTCTGTGATTGTACTGAATACATTGGGCCTTTGTAGTAGAAAAGTGCTCTGTGCCAAGAGGCATAGTCTGAAATATATGTGAAAAAATATAATAATTTACTATTTTAAAATAAGGTCACAGACTTAATACATTGTTGATGATTGGTTTGAATATCAAAACTTTTATAGAATCCCAGATTTACAAGGAATCTCAGAGACCCCCTTGTCCAAACTGGATTTGGTCAAACAAGGATGTCCTCTACTAAAATCACTAAAGACCTCCACATGTGGAAATCCCTACTCTCTCGCAGGAAAGCCCACTCCACTTTGGAATACCAATAGATAACATTTGATTATGTGCATTTTGCCTTGATTTACTCTTTGTGAATGCCATCTGCCCTAGTTTTGAATTCTTGGGCTAAGCAAAAGAAATTTAATTAACCTTCTCCATGATGGTAGGTGCCCTAGCTATGCATCTTTCATTTCCCACAAGAGCCCTATATCAGTTTTCTTCACTTTCCCCCACATTCTTCAGTTTCCTTTCATGCTATAAAATAAGCTCTTTGAGGGCAGGGGCTGTCTTTTTGCTTATATTTGTATTGCTAGCACTTAGCTCCATGTCAGCACATAGTAAGTGCCTAATTGATGCTTTTTGAAATCTGGAAACTTGATAGATATAGAATTATATAATCTGAGAGATTTTAGTCTAACAGAAATACTATGTTTGAAAATAACAACCTCACTTCAAATAAAACTTCTCTTTTATAGGGTAAATATCTCTTGTTCCTTTAATTGACCACCATATGACATGAAGCAGATTTCTTTCACCATCGTGGCTTCCATCTTTTGATTCTCTATAGATAAAAACAACTACAACAAATAAGCAAAGATAAAAAGAATAGTACTGGTAAGAGTAGAAGTAGTATCTATTGTCATCTTTGTTGTGTTATTGTGGGAGTTTTCCATACTAATGGAAAATATCACACCTGATTTAAAACAATCAAATTGAGATTGGTTTTGTTGTTCAGTCATTTCAGGTGTGTCTGACTCTTTGTGACCCCATATGAGGTTTTCTTGGCAAAGATACTAGAGTGGTTTGCCATTTCCTTTTCCAGCTCGTTTTTTACAAATGAGGAACTCAAGCAAACAGAGTTAAGGGACTTATGCTGGGTGACACAGCTAGTATGTGTCTTAAGCTGTATTTGAACTTATGTAAATGAGTCTTCCTGATATTAGTGCTTTACCTACTGCATCACCTAGGAGCCCTAAATTTATATTATATTACTATCTTTATTGTCATTATCATCACCATCATTATCATCATCATCATTACCACCACCGTAATCATACTTTTAAATCAATTGTGATGATTACTGTGGAAGTGTATTTTGAATGACTGTGGATGTATAACCTATATCAAATTGCTTGCCTCTTGGAAGAGAGGGGATGGGAGGAATCATTTGGAACCCAACAATTTAAAAAAAACAATTTAAAAAATGTTTTACATGTAATTAGAAAAAAATATATTTTAAAAAGACAACAAAGAAATATTAAAAAAAATAAATCCAATGTGGTAATTTCATTATCATAGAAAACTCTCATTGCAGAAAGTCTTCCCACCCATACAAATAAACTGCTCCTTTGTGACTTCGGGTCTTCAATAATGGACTGATCTGCCAAGAGGTTAAGACCCTTGTTAGTGTAACAAGGCCAATGTGTATTAGGAGCTAAACTTGATTCTAAATCTTATGACTCCAAGGTCAACTCTTATCTATTTGTCAATGCTGTCTTTTTCTATGTAACTTTCTTAACCTGAGGCTCCCAGAAATGAAGACAAAATTGGGATATCTGAGAACGAAGTGCAGATCTTGAGGAATCATAAAATTTTCCTTCCTCTCCTAAACTTCTGTGTGAAAGTTTTAATCATAAAAAAAGAAAACCTTAATGTGCGTGTGTGTGTGTGTGTGTGTGTGTGTGTGTGTGTGTGTGTGCTGCATAATTTGGCAGGCTGAACAACATGTCTATGGATCACTTCTCAGAATAATGTATTTGAAGATATATAACAAAATACATAGGATTGCAAAGGAAACCTAGTGCATAGAAACAAAATTACCAAAATAAACCAAACAAAAATAACACAAAAATAAAAGAAATTCACTGATCCCAAGTAAAGAATGGTGAAAAGATGCAGGTACATTCATTACACTCAAAATATACTAGTTGTCTGTCAGGACACAAATTCAATGCAAAGACAGTTTCACAGATCTCTAGTACATTGATTGATTGATAAAGTAGCCTGAGAGGATAGAAGTAGGAACAATGAATGGAACTTGCAAAGAGAGAAATTTTAGTTAGATGTTCAGATAAGGAGCAGACTTGCATGGAATCCCAAATTAGGAAATTCTTTGTACCAATGCAAGTAGAGATGCTATTGAAAGCTTAAATAATTTGTCCTTGCTATACAACCAGTAGATATCAAAGTTGAGACTTGAAAACAGATCGTCCTGATTCCAAGACAAGATCTTTACTAACTATAACCCACTACCTAATGTGATACAAAGTATAAATCAAATTAAATCATCCTCATCCTCATCATCATTATTATATGTTTTAAAATGTCAAAAGCATTCCCCTTCCCATCAGTATACATTTGACAAGGCTTCTGCCACAGATTGATAAAATATATTCAAACAATATGTCTATGACACATAGATTTACAGCTGTGGGGATCTTAATAGTCAGTTAGTTCAACTCACTAATTTTAAAGAAGATGAAACTGAGGACCTGATAGATTACAAGATTTACTTCTTACTCAAGGCCACATTTAATGAGGGAGTAGGTCTAGCATTCAAAGACAGGTTCTCTGTTCCCAAATTCAGTTCTCTTTCTAATAATAATGGCTTACTGTACACACACACACACACATTCATACGTACCCATACGTAAAATAACGATATACATTAGATAGATAAATAGATAGAAACATGCAGATAGAACAAAGAGACATAATTTCATTTGAGTCTTACAACGATTCTGAGTTGGGTGCTGTTGACTAACTGCAGGTGAGTTGAGTTTTTATAGGTGAAAAAAACAAAGTTCAGAGAAGGTAATTGATTTTCCAAGGTCACGCAGCTCTTATTTACTATAAGTATGTGTTGCAGACTTTGAAACCATGTCATCCTAACTCTAAGCCCAGGACTAACAAACAATAGCTGCGTTAGATTTTGGAGAACCAGAGTCTGATTCCTAGGCCTTCTGCTTACTGCCTATGTAAGTTGGAGCAAATTCCTTAAACTATCTGAAACTCAACTCCTCTTTGAAAATTTAATGTCTTGGAATAATAGGCCTATATGATTCTTCCAGTTGTAAATCTATGATCCACAATACAGTGCTGCCATTCTACTTAACTACATTGACTGCTAGAAAAAGAAAACTGAGAACTGGGGGGCCTTAACCGCAATCCAGCCTCGGTTGCTACCTTGCCCTGTGGCACTTAGCACCCTATTTCCTTTCTCTTGTCATATGTCATTGCATCCACGAAATGAAAGTGTTAAAAGTAGATTGTCACTGAGGTATTTTTCAATTCACATATTTTATGCTTTTGCTACTAGGCTAATTGAGCATCTGTAGAAATTAAACCCAAAATAAAGAACACTGAATCATCTAAGTGGTATTTTGGACATAGCTGAAGTAGAAGACCTGTATTTCTTTCATTTTTTTCCAAGTGTGGAATGAATTCTGAATAGTATTCCTTTCACTTTGACTCAATATCCCCATATTAGTTTTATCTTTAAATAATGAAAAAAATACAAGAGGTGAAAATTTTATTTTCAATTGTAGGAAGTTTATCATACTTACATAGGAGGGCAGAGAGAAAAAGAAAACACATTTCCTTATTGCATTAAAATTGACAAAATATTTTCTCCCAAATATGCCTGTGAAATTAGTAACACAAGAATTATCCTCCCCATTTTGCAGAAGGGAAAAATGGAGTCCCCATCACATAATCATTCTTTCAGGATTCGTATACTCCATTGTCCAAATGGCATTTCAAATTCTTATTTCATTCCCCCCACTCTATGTTAATGCTCATGGCTATGAATGTTGTCAATTAATCATTTGCAGAAGAAATTTACTTTTATATGCGTAATAGGTTGATATTTTTTCCTCCCAAACTTAAGTTCTTCTCCAGTGATGCTGTTTTCTCCTTCAAAGCACTCAAGATGTTTTAAACCCACAACTGCACATTTTAAATTAAATGTAATCGTCTTGAACATTTACATTGTGTCCAAATTGTTTGTTTTTCTTGGAAGGCATATGGAAATATCTTATAGTTAATGAAGGAATGGAGTAATGGTTATTATTGCTTTCCAGTAAGCCTTTAAAACCCCTATTTTCATTGTCAGCCATCTATGGATCCATTTAACAAATGTCAAGATGAAAGGCTTCAGCAGAGATCACAAACACTGCTTCTTATTGTATTATGCTTGCAGCTGTGATAGTCAGTATTGAACTTTTCTGTTGAAGATCAATATGTTTTATTTGACCAACAAGGGAATGCTTTTACAAAAGACTCTCTCTGTGTTTAATAGAGGAGAAGGGAATTAATTTTAAACTTCATCTGACATGACTGAAGTTGAATTGGGGATGGGCACAGTAAGAAAAAGGAAAATCTTCCCAACAACAAAAAAGAGGTTTCATCATTGTTCTAGAACTATGTTAAATAAGATTTTAATTATGTTTCAACTATTAATTAGAAGGAAAATAGATAGTAGAACAGAGTGGCATTAGAAGCACAAGGCTTCTTAATATCACATGTAGGATTTGTGCTCTTGTCTCATCTAACAGGTTGTAGACTCTTACAATACTCTGTGGGTGGTTCACCATAGTGTTAAGGTAACTGGGCTTTTGAAAGGGCTAATGGCAGAACAAAAGCTTGGGTAGATCTACCCAATCTATGCCAGTCTTCAACTATGGGTTTGGTAACAGACTGCTCATCTGGCTTTTAATGATCAGTCTAGATGAGATTCATAATCAATACAATAGTAGATTGAATTAGGGTTAGAACTGAGGTCCAGGTTCCTTTTTGTTCTTTGTACTTGTATTCCCAGCACTGAGCCCAGTGTAGCACATAGTAGGCACTTCATATTTGTAGATAGAACGAATGCTCTATCAATGATTATTCACGGAATGAAAATCCCTAACTACCAACCCAAGTTACAAAAGAATCAATGTTGTCATTGGGGGAGTGACTACATACATGGATAAAAACAAATTCCATGAGCATTGAGTTATTTTTAAAAGTATCTAATTACAAATGCTTTGTGTGCAGATAACTGATCTTGTCCATTTTTCTAGCCCTCATTGTATCTAGTCACTGTTCTTTGCAATCACTGTTGCTCATTTAATGTTTGTGGAATTCATTTATATGCAATTCAATCAACACCTATGCATTTGTACAAGGAGTTATACTGAATACCAAATGAATGAATGAACAGATAGAGTGAATTCTATGATCTTTTTTTTTAAGTCAGAGGTTTCAAATCATATATAGGATCATAGCATAATAAAAGAGGAATGAATGGAGATTAGTTTCCTTTTCATCTATAATCAAAAAGGAAAAAAAAAAGTAATTTCAAGTTTTAATTTATTTTTCCTCCAGTTTTCTTTTTTTAACTATACCTGAGGAAATAATGCAAGGTATAGGAAAAGTAAGGGACATCATGACAATGGGGGTCAAACCCCTATTCCTTAATCCAAGCTACATCTTTATAGGAAAGATGTAAGAATAGAAACCTCAAGTTGCTTATAGAGAAAGGAGTCAGGGAAATTTGGTGGGGAAAAAAAACAATACACTGATTCTATAGTTTAAATTTTGTCTCTGGTTCTTGCTACTGTTGTGACATTGACCAAGACACTTTACATCCTCTGTACCTCATTTTCCCAATCTTCATAATAAGGGGGATAAGACTTGATGACCTGAGAGTTCCTTTCCATTTCTTGGAGTATGACATGAGGATCCTATAATCTTAAGAACATTGCATCATCTTTCTGGATGGACCCCAATGTGGGATATACAAAAGACAAAAATGAGAGTCAAAGTGGTAGATGGGCTTCTATCTACACCATTGCAAGGAATATGCATGTCTAAGAGGCCATGGAGCCGCTGAAATATTGAAGTCCATATTCAACTGAAATTACAGTCCAAAGTTTCAAAGATTTACCACAATGAAAGATACTCTTAAGAATAGGAAAGTGGGTATTGAGAAGGAGTGAATACAATGCAATTCTATTAGAAAGAAAGGGATTGTAGAGGGTGTCTGGAAAGGAGGCAGCTCTGAAGGATGAGAGAGCCATCTGGTATAAAAGAGAGATGACTGGGTGCAGTTTCCAAAGAACTGGAGTCCCACTTCTATTACTGGCTTCTGCAATGACGATGAACAAATTACTTGAACACCTTCTGACTCAGTTCTGTTATTTGTATAATGGGATACATTGAGGATCTAATTGGGAATTAGATGAGAAAGTGTGCTCTAGCTCAACACACTAAATTAATCTTAGCTGTTATTATGGAAATGGAAATGAATGGAAGTAGCACCTGGACACCAGGACTGAGTATATATATATTTTTTTTTTCTAGAGGAGAACCATGGGGGTGTGACAGTAAAGATTCAGGAGGAATGTTCATGTTCAGAGTTGTAAATTCACATATGTTATTCCCCACCAAATTACCAATGCTGATTTTCTCATCTCTGATTTCTCTAGAAAAGTGACATATTGCTGACAAGCAGCTATTTTAAAACTCCAGGTGCAGATGTTACCCCTCCTATTTCAAATATCATTGGATCAAGAATTTTTGCACAATCCCTCCATAGTTGAAACTAATCTTCCTTAAATGAGCTCAGGTATCCTTAGAATTCTCAGTAAAACAATCCCTCAAATGATGGGAGAGAAGAGAAATGATGAGATAGATGAGAGAGAGAGAGAGAGAGAGAGAGAGAGAGAGAGAAACTTGGTGCAGGGAAAAGAACCAGTAATGCTATTGTAATACGCTAGGTGTAAGGTGATGAGGGCCTTGCCACAGTGGTTACAGTGTCAGAGGAGAGAAACAAATGTATACAAAAACTTGTATAAAGGCAAAATCATTAGGATATATGAGGTGGTCTAGGAACAATTTAAGGTGACACCTAGGTTATGAGTCTGGATAACCAGAAGGATGGTAGTGCCCTGTACCTTAGGCAAGAAGAACAATTAGGAGTGTATTGCAATAATCCAGGTGAGAGGTACCTGAAGTAAAGTGATAGCTGTGGGGGTGAAGAGATGAGGTCTAATATAAGATAAATTGTGAATGGGAAAATAACAAGATTTGTCAAGTGTTTAGATGTTTAGGGAGAGGGAAAAGGAAGAATCCCAGTTAATGTTGAGATTGAGAGTCTAGGAGTCTGGAAAGGTAGCAATGCCTTTGACAAAAATAACAATATTTGGAAGAGAGGAGTGTAAAGAGGGATCGGGCATTTAGTTTTTCACATGCTGAGTTTAAGATGTTTTCAAGTTATTTTCTGAAATATTTGGTATATAATTGTTAAGGCAGGACTGAATCTCAGAGAGAGACCAAGGTGCTATAGATCTGAGAATCATCTCTATGGACAAGACTGTGAAATTCACAGGAGTTAAAGAGGTTACTAAAAGAACATTTGTAGAGGGAGAAAAGAATAGCCTAGAACCAAACCTTATTATTAATACTACATAAAATTTAATTTTCCCCTGTGTGATCTTTTTATTAATGTCTAATCAGACTTCAAAGACACCAAGGTCATCCACTGCATCCTGGGCCATTGTCAGTCATCCTGACACTTGTCTTGCCACTGAACTTTGATAATTCTGGGGAAAAAAGGGTAAGGCTGATGACTTGTGCAATTCTGCCTCATTTAAATCCAATTCACATGCAAGACTGGACAACCCAGTGGTTGTCATTTTTCCTCTTTGAAAACAAAGGATGAAGAGCAACAAACTGAGTTTATACAACATCCATGCAAATATAAATCAAACTATCATAACCCCCATCAGTTTTTTTTCATATTCAAAATAAATATCTTAATTCTTGAATGACCCATATTTGACATGAATTTAAGAGTCCTCACCCTCCTGGTTGGCCTATTATACTACTATACTGTTTGTTAATGTCATTGCTTAAATGTGTCAGCCAGAAAGAAAAATAATTTCTGAAATGTTACCAGGGAAAGTTTTAGAAGGAGCTAATATTTGAGATGGGCCTTCTGGTAAAGTGTAAAGGATGTTGGATTATATGTCAGAGTGAACTGTGAATCCTAACTCTGCTACTTAAAACCTGTGTATATTTGGGTAAGACACAACCTCTCTGTGTTTCAGTTTCATCATTTTCAGAATGATGGCATTGGACTTGCTGACCCCATGGGTAATTCAAGCTCTATTGCTAAGATTTCATCATCCTTTCGAAGCACTGTATTTTAGAAGCAGATATAGGGAATATATGGTAAAAAAAAAAGGGGAGGGGGATGACCGGGAAGGGATGAGTCCAGAAAAGAGACACAGCATTTTGGATATGTTAGGGATGGGGCCACATGTCTACTTCAGTAGACAATATATTAAGGCTAAAGACTTTGGGCATCATTCCATTGTCGGTGGGTAACCATTAGAATACTTGCTGTGTCTAAGGGGAAGGAGGAAGTGATTCATCACCAACTATTTGGTCTTGCAGTATTGATTATTAAGCAAGGAAACTGGGCATTGAAAAAAAAGAAACCTTTTAGTTTGCCCTGGCCAGCTTAAGTTGTAGGAAAGAAGACAGCAACCAAGAAGGAAGGTGCCAGATACGAATCTCCAAGTTTGGTGGATTTTCTGCAGTAAGAGAGGATATGAAGATTTCTTTCACCTTTTGGTTATTGTTGTTGGAATTAGAAACAAGGAAACTACATTCATAAATATATTAGCAAGTAAAAGACAATGGTGAAGATATTCTCAAGCTATTATAGTTCAGAAAGTAGGATGGATAACTTAATCAATTCATCTCAAGGTTATTTTTTTTCTTCTTTCATTTGATCCTTTAACAGAGATGACATTATCCAACAATGTATTACTTACAGACTGAGTCCATTGTTTAACTTCTTGTATATAAATCCCAGTCGTTTCACAATCATTTTCCTTCTCAAAGTGGTTTTTTTTTTTGTGAGTTGTTTGTAAAGTTATGTTATTTTTTTTAAAGGAAAAGAGAATGCGGAGAAGGAGGAAGGCAAGCAAATTCTGTAGATAAACCTCACAGTTTAGTGCCTTGTGGTGTGGTTTGGAATCCAGCTGTGTGTTGTTCTCCTATCTGAAGAGGTTTGGGAGGAGAAATTAACCTTTTTCACCCAGCTCATTGTTAAATGAAGTTCTCCCCTTTGGGCTAGGTGATAATTAGAACAAGGAATGAGGCATTTACCCACAACATTTGACTACATAATTAGGTTTTCTTAGTTGTATTCAGATTTCACAAAGGAGCATTTCTGAATGCTAGCCTTTCACTGACAATAATGGGCAGACTGTGCATGACTCCCTTGGAGGCTACCCTCAGTGGGGGTTTTCCTGGAGAAGTAGCTGTGAAATTGTGCCCATTGATGTTCATGGCAATTGTGGATGTGGAATGTGTCTGAAGGCGGGATTTGGCTCAGTGTGCTTCTTTCCATCTCCCCTTCATTTCATTGCACTGTGACAGATCCTGTTTTCTGAAGTACATAGTCCCAATGGGAGCTGTGAGTGAAAAATCTAAGACTGCAATTTGGCTCAGGGAAATACAAGAGGAATTTCTCAACTGTTTGCTGTGTCCTATTGTCTCCAAAGTACAGGGTGAGGGAGGAAGGAAGAATGACTGGTTGAACTTTCATTACTATAGAAAGTGATATAAGTAACACCCTTAAATATTTATTGTTGACTTCCAAACAGTCAAGATGACAAGATATCATGACATGCCCTCTTGCATCTCCTTGAAGTGCTCTCCAGGAAAATTGCAGTGACCCTTTTACAAATTTTGCCTCATACTTCAACTAATCAATTGACTAATAAACATTAATGAAGTGATGGCAATTTGTCAGAAACTATATTGAGTTCTGGCGGTAGAAAACAAATAGGAAAAAAATATGCCCTCAAGAAGCTTACACTCCACTCCCAATCTCTGAGTTAGATCTACTCACACTTATAGAAGTCATCTAGTACAAAATGTACCAGAAATATTACCTTGTCCACAATCTGTGGTCAATCTTTGATTGAAGACTGTTAGTGAGAAGGAGCTTAGCGCTTTCTGAGGTGCCCGGTTCTACTTTGGGATGATGCTATTTCATAGTTATATAGATAACATATAAGACATAATTGTCTTCTTCATAAGTTCATCTGTTATTCCTAGTTTGGCATTTGGCATACCAGCCTAAGCTCTTCTCCATGTGACAGCCGTTTGAAATATCTAGAAGTCCTCACAAGACTCTTCTTGAACCAAACCCAGTTCCTTCAACTGACCTTCTTAAGACATGGGCTCCAGGGCCTCTTCCACTCTTATTTACTCTTCTATTCGCCTCCAATTTCACAGTATGCTTACCTGGGACAATGATTCTACAGTGAGTAAAAATTTTAAAAATGAGGACACTCTGTCACCATTATTCTCCTTTAAGCTTTTACTTGGGATTTTTCAAATTGGAGCCATCTCCATGTCCAGTTTGTAAGAAAGCACAAAATGAATGAGAAGTAACTAATAGATCAAGCCTTAGAATATCTTGGTCAACTCATATAATGTCTTATATTGTCATTTATTTTTTTCATTATATGCCACATCCTTTTCATTAATGTCATCCCCTAATGTCTCATTTCAGAACAGAGTATCAATTAATTTGCGAAAACTAAGTTAGTGGGGCTATAGCTCAGGTAGTTATGAAGAAGCTATAAAGGGCTTGACTAGGAGACACTTGAAATGGACTATTTCTGATATTTCAAAACACTAAAGTAAAGTTCAAGTAACCTCTTTATCACAGGCTGATGAAATTTTCTACCACAGCAAAACTCAAAAATCTCTATTAAGTCACAGAGAAATTGTGATCTGCATGAGTGGAGAGGGTATCCAAATCAATGAATTTGCAGGATCTATAAACATGGTGGTTGTTCAGTCATGCCCAACTCTTCATGACCCCATATAGAGTTTTCTTGGAAAAGACACTGGAGTGGTTTCCCATTTCCTCCTCCAGCTCTTTTTCTAAATTAGGAAACTGAGGGGAACAGGGTTAAGAGATTTGCCCAGAATCATATAGCTAGTAGGCGTCTGAGACCAGATGTGAACTCAGGTCTTCCTGACTCTAGGATGAGTGCTATATTCAAACTGCACCACCTAGCTACCCCATAGAAGGTGGAAGTGTTCAAGGAAGAATGTCTTATCTCTGCATATTAGATTGTAAAGTCCTGGTGGTCATTGTCTATATGTCATATTTCTTGGCATTACCTTCAATACCTAGCAAATTATGGGTGCTCAATCAGTATTTCAGTCACTGACTAGATGAAGGTAAAGAGAATAAATACTTACACCACCTACTGTGTACCAGGCACTATGCAAATTTTTACATATATTATCTCATTTGATCCCCACAACAAACCCTGAGAGGCAAAAGCAATTATTACCCTTATTTCAAAGTTGAGGAAACAGTGGTTAAGTGACTTGCCCGGATTCCTAGGTAGTAAATTTCTAAGGCTAAATTTGAAATCAGGTCTAAGTGCCTCCAGGTCAGAGGCTCTATCCTCTATACTACCAGCTGCCACTGAGCGCCAAATGCCTGGACACTAAGTTGGTAATCTGGACATTGACTAGGTTCATTGAAGATATAGGAGACAGCTACACTAAAAAGTCATGTTTGCAGAGAGCATCCTGGAATTCATAAAAGCTTTGGTACAATTTTAAGGACAATATTAAGAACAACGATTATGCAGAAGTAGGCGTCATTTATGTGGAGGCAGAAGCAAGGCATAAGAATATTTAAAATATTAAGAACACGGTTAAAAATAAATTATTTTACCCCCCCCAATCACTTCTCTAATAGTTCATAAATAACAGCAAATGAGACATAAGTACTCTTAGACTGTCAAGTTTGTTGACACATACAGATAAATTCCTTAATATATCCCCAATGGAGCCAATATGAGTCACGGGGATGCCTCTCCCACCATTTGGTATTCACAGCCCTTAATTCATGGGATCATAAAATGTAGAGCTCTGGAAGGTTTTAGAAATCATCTATTCCATCCTTTCATTTTGAAGTGAAGGAAACTGAGGCAAGAAAGGAAAGGCTTTGTCAATGGTCACACGGCTAGGAAAAAGAAGAGCTGAGATTCAAAGCTAGGTATTCTTGTTCCAAATTCATTGATCTCCTGACCTCACAATGTTGATAAATCAAGGTCATGAAGTAAGGGTGAAGGATGTGGGGAAATGATGTGTACCCTCACTCTAAAGGGATTGTTAGTTCTATTCTTGGGAAAATCTAGCATGGCCCTGAAGAACCTGATTCTAAATGCTAAATTCATATTCACCATAGAAAACAGCTAACTCTGGCACAGTCCTAATCTGAACTTGGTTCCTAGGAATCTGTGTAGACAATGTGTTCAAAGTTAACTGGGCTCCCAAAGACTAGATTTTCTCCTGTAGAGGAGCTAAATAGCATGATCTTAGGGATTCAGGATGAGAAGACTCTGACCAGATATTTGGCCACAGCTAGCTGGGTATTGGAAAGACCTTTGGAGTTGGAATCTCAAGATGTAAATTCAGACCCAGGCTCTGTTATATAATATACATGTAGAGCTTGAGACTTCAGGTTTCCTCATTTGTAAAATAAAGGATGTGGGCTAGATGACCTCTAAAATTGCTTGTAACTAGAAATCAGTGATCCCAAGATCCAAATTGCTAGAACCAATTTTTTTTCCAGATCACGGGATAGAGATTTTAGCCAAGCATCTGGAGTCGTCTACATAGCCAAGTTGTCAAGAGCCCAAACAGCTATTCCTTCACATCCATGTTGGAAAATGTCTTTACTGGAAATGTGAGAATTGTTTGTGAGTTGTCACCTTGTTATTTACAGAGCTAGAAATCTACATTGATGATGATCAAAACTGACGGTGTCATATCTTAATATTGCTACTGTTTTCAGACTAGCTTAGATGCCTTTTGGAAATAGATACCCTTTGGATATAAGCTACAGACAAAAATTCTGCTCAGCTCTGACTCCCCTACTTCCTGTTAATGTATAAGAAATCTGAGATTGTTGACAGCTATGTTAATGAAGATTTGGTAGGCTCTTCTATGTTAGAAAGCCGTCAGGATTTCGACTCTACTGTCTCTCTGCTCTGTTCAATCTCCAGAGAAAAAACTTCTGGGGGAAAATGATGTTTTTCAAAAGTTATTGTTTATCTTTATATCACCAGTGATCCCCACCTAATCAGGGATATCTATAGACTTTAAGAATTAATATAGACGGGGGCAGAGCCAAGATGGTGGCTGGAAAGCAGGGGTTAGTGTGAGCTCCCCACCAAGTTCCTCCAAAAACCTATAAAAAATGGCTCTGAACCAATTCTAGAACTACAGAACCCACAGAATAGCAGAGGGAAGCAGGGCTCCAGCCCAGGACAACCTAGATGGTCTCTGGGTAAGGTCTATCCCTTACGGAGCTGGGAACGGAATGGAGGAGAGTAGAGCCCAGCGTGGGCGACCAGGAGCTAGGCAGAGCATGCCCTAGCACCCTGAATCAATGAGCTGCAGCAGTTACCAAACTTCTCAACCCACAAACCCCAAAGACAACAGAGAAGGTTTGCAGGAAAAGCTGCTGGGGACAGGGAGTTTGCGGTTTGGCTACCACCCCGGGGGCAGCGGAGGTGGGGCAGCTACAGAACTACATCTGCGGTTGCTTCTGGCCCCAGGCCCACCTGCTGGGAGGAATTAAGTGGCTGATCAGAGCAGGAGTGAAGAGCCTGCTGAAGATCTAAGTCCAGTCAGGGTTAGGGTTCTTGGGGAAGGAGGAGTGTTGGTGAGGCAGAGCTGGAGCATCCCCCTAAGCGTGGAACATAGAACTCTACAAGCAGTCATACGCCACTAAACAGCTCAAGGGTCAAGTAAGTTGGCTGGGAGCATGGCCAGGCAGAGAAAACACACCCAGATTCAGTCTCAGACTCTGGAATCTTTCTGTGGTGACAAAGAAGACCAAACATACAGCCAGAAAAAATTAACAAAGTCAAAAAGCCTACAACAAAAGCCTCCAAGAAAAACACAAACTGGTCTCAGGCCATGGAAGAGCTCAAAAAGGATTTCGAAAAGCAAGTTAGAGAAGTAGAGGAAAAAATGGGAAGAGAAATGAGAAGGATGAGAAAAAACCATGAAAAACAAGTCTATGACAGGCTAAAGGAGACCCAAAAAATACTAAAAAAATATACTGAAGAAAACAACACCTTAAAATATAGACTAACTCAAATGGTAAAAGAGCTCTAAAAAGCCAATGAGGAGAAGAATGCCTTGAAAGGCAGAATTAGCCTAATGGAAAAGGAGGTCCAAAAGACCACTGAAGAAAATACTACCTTAAAAATGAGATTGGAGCAAGGGGAAGCTAGTGACTTGATGAGAAATCAAGATATTATCAAACAGAATCAAAGGAATGAAAAAATGGAAGACAATGTGAAATATCTCATTGGAAAAACCACTGACC
>CM053625.1:307410342-307445840 GCA_028646595.1 Phalanger gymnotis
AACCCCTGGTTTTATATCTTTTTCAGGGTCGAGTGAGTCATACATGTGACTCACTCACGTGACCTAGAATCATCACAAAGAGGTGACTTAAACCCATGTGGTCTAAAAGCCTCTGATGACCCAGACATGTCACTCAAACTCATGTGTAAACTAGGTCCTCCCCTGAGGCAAGGAGGTCACCAAGGATTCTCAATCTAATCAAAGAAACAGGCCAAACTCTTCAAGGGCACTTGGTTGAACTGAGTGCTAAGAGCCCATTTTATTTACCAACATAGTAATTTAAACCTAAAAGCTCTCCATGCCACTGCTCCACAAATGTAATTCTATCCTCTCTCTCTCTCTCCCTCTCTGTCACTCGCTCTCTCTCGCTCTCTCTATCTCTTGCTCTCTCTGTCAATAGATCAAGATCTAAATTACATTAGGATTATACAATCTCAGATTCAAAAGATACATAGTCAATTAGTTCAAGCCTCATCTAGAGAAAAATACCCTCTACATCTTATCTGGCAAGTAAGTTGTTATTGAATCTCTTCTCAGACGCTTCCGAGAAGAAGGAACCCACTGACCCAGAGCCAGCCCAAACCACTTGAGTGCATATTTCATTTTTTTAGGATGCCCACCCACCTGTCCACACATTGGGCATAAATTGTACTCTTTGCTACTTTCTGCCCATTGCCCCTAGCTCTGCCTCAGAATTGGAAATATATTGATCGGACCATAAAAATAGAATTTCAGTGTGATATAAGACAGAGGCCTACCTAGATATAGAATTCTGACCTAGGACCTACTATTTAACTTCAAAAATGAGACTTCCATTCAAATTACTGATTAGACATCCGGCAGGAGGGAAAAAAAAAAACTGGTTAATTATATTCAAGCTTGGTTTTGTAAAAGTGAATTCCTTCAGAAAAGAGTGTTCAATTACACATTTCTGTGAGGTCTTCAGTAAGTTATTTAGAATGTTTCAAAAACATTTTCCTAACCACGAAAAATAGACCTAATAATGGTTTCCTCTTGGTCAGATATATTACAAAGACCTATCCCATCTTCTATTTATAGAATCAGGCAGTTAACACATTTTAGAGTAGAAAAAGGCCTTTAAGGTCATCCAATACTACTATTTCGTTTTACAAAGGAATAAATTAAGGCCAAAAAAATCCAATGATTTGCACAAGGACATTCTACCAATCACTTCAGAACTAGGACAAAAACCCAGGTGACCCTGGTTCCCTATACCACACTCTTTAGATTAACCTACCTTTTTGATTAAAGAATACAGATTGGGGGGGAAATTATGTACATTTGAAAACCTCAGTGGTTCCATTCTATATGTATATTTTTAAAGTTCTGAAGGAGAATGAGACTTTCAAGAAAAATCTCTGGCAAAAATCCAAGTTTCCAACGACAATACATAAGGAACCAAACAACAAATATCACTTCTAGCTGTTTCTAGGGTATCTTTAAGGGGAATTTCAAGTGAAGCTCAGCAAAGAGTTTTCACATAAACCCAGAGTCTTAAAGGGGTTAGAGAAGAAGTGATGTAAATGCAAACTGACAAAAAGCAACCCCTGATCATGAACAAAGTTGTCAGAAAGAAAACAAACCTCATATGTGCAAGAACGTTCTTTCCAGTTATCTGGAGAGTCAGGAGGAGATTGGAGAGAGAGCTAGCTGCAGTATTTTTTTTCTTTAATTTACAGAACATGAAACAATTCAGGCACACCAGTGCTAAAGTGGTAAAAAGAACTGCTTCACTCTGATAACCACCTAGAATATAGATAAACTACCCAGCTCCAATTCAGGAGCTTTTTAATTCAAACCTATGTCAAGCCCACAAATTCTAGCCTCTTCTCATCCTTTACACAGCCAGAAGACATTTGAATGTGGAAGAAGAATCAGGAAAAGTTTGAAACTTCGATTTAGGGGAAAACCAGAGATTTATTAAGCAGTGGAGCAGAACAATGCAAAAGAAAGAAGGTGTAAATCTGTACCTGGGGATTGTTTTTCTTTGAATCTGTCTTTACATAATATTTTACCTCGATGTTAATACGTACATATAGATGGTGGATTGGGACAATGTCTGTGATTTCCTTGGTATATAGAACAGCTGAGAGGGGAAACTATGTGCATCTGCAGCTTTTCTATAATTTATAGAAATTGTTTGGGGCACTGAAAGGTTAAGTAACTTTTGGAAACTCACAGAGACGGTTATGTCTCAGAGGCTGGACTTGATATTCAATCTTCTTGTCTTTGAGGCTGGCTAAGTACCATGCAACATTATTCCTCATAGATAGACAAATAGGCAGATAGATAGAGAGATAGTATGCATTTATGTAGGTAGGTAGGTAATATAAAAATAAAATAAATATTAATTAGCCATACCCATACATACAGATAGGATAGGGGAATTAGATCTTCATTGATTTAGAGAACAACTAGGAGTGGAAAATCCTTCTCAAATTGAAGGCTGGCACCTTCTTTGAACCTTTTAAATGTAAAGAGCTGCCTAGACGGGTGAGAAGGGCTAAAAAGTAATCAACATTTCATTTATTTATAACATTTATTCTATCCATTTTTTTCTCTCCCTGGATCACTTGGCCTGGCCTGCCAACCTGCCCATGAAAGAAGGAAATGCCATTCTATTGTATGCCTTTCACTAATATTTTTAGCCTCTTCTGTAAATAAAAGCCTCTTCTCTCTTGGGTACACACCTCCTTTCTACTTTCCCAGCTATACCTACCTAACATGATGAGAGGAATCTAAACTGAGGCTGAACCTTTAGAAATAGTTATAAGTTATCTGGACTCATTACTCAATACTTAATAAACTCACACTCATTCCAATCATTCTGAACCATTGGTTGTCATCCAAACCCCAAACCGTGTCTTCCACTGCCCAATCTTTTCTTCTGATCCCCTTCAGCCCAACCCTTTCAATGTCAAAACCTGAAGCTTCCTAACTTATCTACTGTGTTCTCTATAATGTTTTCTTCATAGGTAATAGACTTATTTTCATCTTAAACTTTCTCCTTTCTCACTTCTTCCATCTTCTGCCTCTCACTGATACCTGATTTCTTCTGATAACACTGCTTACTCGGCCACTATATCCACCACTGGTCACGCTTTCAATCATTCACCTGACTCATTGGTCCAGGTTGAGGACTTATAGTACTACTTATTGTCCATTGATACTTTTAGGCCCTCCCTCTACCACCATTAACCACTCAGTAACCTTTCCTTTTTAACATTCAGTCAATCTATATCTAAAACTCAATCAAAATTCAAATATCTCTTGTCAACAAACCCCTAGCATATTCTCCACAATAAGTTTAGTGACTGGCTTATATTCTCTCCTCTCCTCTCCATCTCTTTCCATCCTAGTAGTGTACTTTATATGCATACACACATATGTACATATACATTTGTGTGTGTGTGTGTGTGTATTCCACTGAGTGTCCACTCTACTTTATGGTTATTATGGCTTCCTTACAATGCCAGGTAAAATTTCAACCTCTTTAAAACAAAAACCAAACCTTTACTGACCTCTTTTTTCTCTTTTATTTCCAGTTTATCCTGAAAATACTTTAATTCTTTGCATATTTTCTCTCCCATTAGATTGTAAGGTCTGTGAGAGTGGGAACTATCTTTTGCCTTTCCTGGTTTCCACATCACTTAGTACATCTGGCACATAGTAGGTACTTAATATATGATTATTTTACTATTACCTTTGTATTTTAATTTTTTGCAAAATATATTTAAGATAGTTGAGTATATTTTGGCACCTATATAGTGCTTAACAATTTTTTTCTTTTGTATAATTGTAGTACAGACTTTGGTCAGTAGCTTCAGTTATATTCACAATGCTAAATCACCAGAAGCTTCACAGAGGGAGATTTTTAGTTTTGCATTCTGAGTTTTAGGGATAATTGAGGTGCTCGGGTTCATTACTAATATGTCTAATAATTATCCCCTATTCAGTATATCTCAAAATCAATTGGCTAGTTAATATGTCTCTTATATCAATTGATATCATTTAATTGTTACAAACAAACATTAGCTGAGAAGACATAATGAGGACCCAAAATATAATATCTCTTGAGATTTTGATGACTCACTGGTGCTTCCACACCAATTCAGTCCCTTGGGAGAGTAGCCTGAAACTTCAAGTTTATCTTTGGCTAGGAGTCCTTTTCTAATTTTACACAATCTCCACCAAGTTTGCTTCTGGATAAGGCATAGCTAATGGATGAGCTGTCTCATTTCTGGGTAACAGTTCAATATCCTGCTAAGCTGGGTCAAGTCAGCCAAACCTCATGATTGTTGGCTCTTCACAGAACTCAGAGGTGGCTGCTGGCGGTCTCTATAGCTGATTCAAGTTGAGAAGCCTCTCTAATGGCTATTGCAACCTTTAAAAGCACTAAAATTGTGACATATTTTCTTTTATTCTTCTTAGGAATCATTCACCTACAATTAAAAAAGAATACTGATAAGAGACACAAGAGACAAGGGCATTGTGTATTCATGGCCACAAGGCAGCTGCATAGAGGAAGGACTCCTCATCCCAGCATATCCAGCTCAGAGTTTATGCCTTTAAAAAGGTGAAGGGAAAGAAGGAGAAGGAGGAAGGGAGAGAAAAAGAGAGACTACTCGTAACTTAAGGTTGTGTTTTTTTCCCCTAATCTATAAGCCAACAGACAACAGTCATAGTCCAGTTGCATGGAAACTAGAGAGTGGGGGTAGGTGGCTTTCCACTACACATGTCCAGAACAGGTACACCTATTGGCTTAGGAAAAGGAAAAGAATAAATAAAATATTGCATATACTCTGCATAATCCTTCGTGAAAGACAAATCCATTCATACTACATGAGGGACTAAGCCCATATTGGTGAATCCATCATTACATATGCAGTCATTCTTTCAATCATTCATCCTTTCATTTCAGTTCTTTACATTATACCTCATCTGGGTGGCCTAGTTATTTATGTAAAAAAAAAATTCTTTGAGTTTTAGGACTAAGTGATCAGGAGAAACTTTAAAATTATAAATAAACATAGATAGATTGATAGATATGATTGATGAGAGAGATAATGTATAGAAGATGACTTGAACATTCTTCCATATTTAATTATGATAAACATCACAGAATTTTAGATACCTCTTTTTAATAACAAGGGCCATATGATTACCTCCTATAAATTCAATTGATATAATCAGTGAATGAAATCACAAAAGATGAGTATTTCATGTGAAAGTAAGATGTCTATATGGTGATACTTTTATGAAATTTGAGCACATCTTTTTTTTTTAATCAAGAAAAGAATAATACATTCAGCTGAGCTAACAACTTAGCCTTGACTTTTGTGTATTGAATATTTAGGTCCTAGATCAACATCAGAGTTTGAATGGCAATTTCTAAAAATTTGCCAACCTGGAGCTGCATATGTAGGTGACCACTTAGGGATGAGGGGAACTTCAGTATTTTTCTTTCTCACACACATTGACTATAGAGCTATGAAGGACCACTAATGGATGAGAAAGAATCATCATATATATCAGGAAACTGAGGCACACACACGTGAGACTGAAACATATTCATAGACAGAAAAATTCAAAGGAAGAAGCAGCTGTAAGGATTGTGACCTTGAGTAACAAGGAGTCAGATTATAGAGATGAGTTGCTCCTGAACTCCAGAAAAAAGGAAGACCTTTCGGGCCCTGTGGGCTAGGAGTTTATAGTTACTTATGCCACACCTGGGTCTTATACACATAGGCCTCACTACCATTATTATTCTAATTTTGAGACCACTCTTCCCATGGGTCTATATGTGTTTATGGGAGGGTAAACTCATGTTTAATGTAGAGAATCTTTCTAAGTGCAGATTTTGCTGTGACATTTGAAAAAATGACTTTGATAAAAGTGAAATGATTGCATTGGGCGATCATTAATGGGAAGCACAATAATAGGGGAACATGAGGTAGAGTAGTAGGAGTGGCCTTTCATGTCTAGATATATGATCCACTGAGCCAAACAGTAGCCATCCACAATGCTACTTCAAGAGCACAAGATAACAGTTCCTTCTGGGGACTCAACAGAAAATTTGAATATATATTGGTGGAAGAACCACAAGAGAGGATTGTATTTCCTTTCTACCCCACCCCTCTGAGAGGTGGGGCAGCTCTGGACTGCTGAATTTCCCAGGAAAGTCACACTTCATCCATTCAGAAGCTATTCCTCTGACAACATCCTTCCTATCACTTAGAGTTAAACAACTTTCCAAGATTGTCTGTGGGATACAGAACAGTTTTGTTTATTTGTT
This sequence comes from Phalanger gymnotis, assembly GCA_028646595.1. Taxonomy (NCBI): domain Eukaryota; kingdom Metazoa; phylum Chordata; class Mammalia; order Diprotodontia; family Phalangeridae; genus Phalanger; species Phalanger gymnotis. The sequence continues at coordinate 307,416,659 of CM053625.1, forward strand.
TGCTTTCTTGCTTTATGGAATCTTGCTTTTGTTTGGGTTTCTCCTTCCCTCTTGCCCTTCTAACTGTAAACAACAACATATATATTTTCTAAATCATTTCTTAGAGATTTTATTACTTATCAACACATTATGGTTACACAGAAATCCAGAATTTAAAAAGAAGGAAGTAACGGCTCATGTTTTGTCTTTTGCAATATTACTATAATATGGGAAGGAAATAGAGTTGTAGCTAAACAATAGAAGATGATGTGAAAAACTTGCATGTTCACTTTGAGCTCATTATATTTTATGACAGGTCACATTGGACTTAAATTTTCGAATGACTTTTCATCAGTTTAATTTTTTCATATTTGAGAAATATATATACATATATATATGTGTATATATGTATTATATGCGTATATATCTGTACACATAAATAAATAGACATAGAAATCTAAATAAGTAAATATACAGACAGATAGGTAGACAGACAGACAGACAGACAGACAGACAGACAGACAGACAGACAGACAGACAGATAGATAGATAGATAGATAGATAGATAGATAGATAGATAGAGGTACCAGCCTAAGAACAAGTTATCAAGACAGTCCAATTCATTTCATTCCAGTTTAATTCAATTCAACACAATTTAATTGACCAAGTATTTATTAAGTACCTACTCTGTCAGACATTGTGTTAGACTCCTTCCTTTCTTTGTTCCTTAATTCCTTTTTTCCTTCATTCCTCCCTCCCTCTCTTCCCTGTCTTCTCTCAATTATCTTTTTCTCCTCCTTTGCCCTTCTCTTCCAGCTTCCTTTTCATTTCTGGTTCACTTCTGCCCTCCCTCAACCCAATGCTGCCCAAATTTCTGCCTTAGTTCAATCAATCTGGTTTTTTTAATGCAAAAAAAAAATATGACATAGAGGTTAAGAGGAAGGTATGGAATGCATCCCAAAGGATCCATTGCATAATGGACATGTCTGATTCCAAGAGTCCCTTCAATTACTGAGCAGGTTTCAGGAAAGCTCTAGAAACCAACTAATGCCATCATCTCATTTTTTCTAATGAAAAAGAAAAAAGAAAAAACAGAGGCCAAAAGAAAGTAAGTGGCATGCCGAAGATCATGCAAGTTAAAGATTTTGAGAATTAAAAGGGAACTCAGCAGCCAAATAGGCCAACCGATACCTAGAATATTCCCCCTTTCCCAATACCATTAGTGAAGCATCACCTACTCTTTGTTTGCCAAGTCTCCAAAGACAAGAAACCTGTTGTTTCAGAGTCAGGAATTCAAACCAAGTCCTCTGATTTCAAAAATATCAACTCTTCATTGTCATCTGCTGAGTCACCTAAGTGTCACACAACTCTAGTCAGATGGAATCAAGAAGTGTATTCCTAAGCAGCAACTCCTGCTTCAAATTGATTGATATTTGGAATGTAAGTAATCTTAGGAATTTGAGGCAGTGGACTTCAGAAAGAAAGAAAGTTATAGGAAAAATTCATTTTCACAAGAAACTGAGAAAAGCTTATTCAAGGTTTCAGGCCATCTTAAGGTAATGAATCACTGAATTGAGTTATCACTTATTTCAAAACTGAAAATCACCCACCTGCAGAATGAAGAGAGCTCAAGAACTGCAAATGAACCCAGTCCCCTTCTACCTCCAGCCTCTTCCAGCCCATTCCATCTCACATTTCTGCTTTGCATCAGAGGCCTGCCTGCAATCTTCAAAGTAGATACATAGACCTTAATATAAGGGGATGACTTTGTATTACATAGCAAGGATGCACACCAAGCTGGTGCATTCATGTATTTTAAAATATATAATAGAACTAACAATATACACATTGAATGCAAGGCTTTATATAGCCTAGCAATACCAGTTCTTTCCAGATATCAGATAGCCTCTAGGGATCTTTTTGCAAATGTTATTGGTGACATAGAGGGATTAGCAACATAGATCTACTATATCTTTCCACATTTCTCTGCATTACCAGGAAACGAATCAGCAGGGCGAAGTTGCTGACATAATGGAGAGCAGAGAGAAATATAGCTTCTCTGCCACTGCTTTTTCACCATGAAGATTACATCTGCATATGCATTTAGGATTTTGAGATAGATAGCTTCTTCTATAAATAAGCAAGTTGGACAAGTACAGATCATGTAGGAACATAGCATAATGCCATTCTTCTCAGCGCAAAGAGAAAAAAAAAATCAAAGGAGAATGAACAAGTTACCTTCCTTTTCCTGGCCTCAGTTTCTTCAGTTGTTAAGACCCTCATACTGCATGAGTAATGTATGTCAGCTCATCATTACACAGACTTTTATTAAGTGTTTCCTATGTTCCACTGCCAGAGACACAAAGACAAAGAAAGGGAGTACTCATGGAACTCATAGCCCAATGGGACAGAAAACATGGAAGTTAATAAGCCCAACCCAGACAAACACTGTCTTTGTTTCCAGGAAAACTTAGTTTCAGAACATGCCTCTCAAGCATACTGGCTATGTGTCTCCAGGCAAGCCACTTAATCCCTCAGTATTCTGGGCAACTGTCTACGGCAAAATTACAGAGAAGGTGCCACATTGCATTGGTAAAGGGTTGTATTTGTCCTTTGTTTTCAAAGAGGACCATGACATCAAGAGAATAATGACACGATTTGCAGTTGACTTTGATTTAAGTGAGGGAGGGCTGTGCAAGTTCACCAGCCTCACTTTCTCCTCCAGAGCCATCTGGGTCCAGTGGCCTGATATTCACCAGACAACTGGAGATGGCCCAGAATTCATTGGGAGACCCTGGCCCTTTTAGGCTTAGGCCTTTCCAGGTTTTCACTTTCAGTTTCTCAGAGTGAATATCAATGGTAACTGTTTCTCTTTTGAGGAGCAACCCTGAGGGTCTTCCCCTCTCAGTTACATTTTTTTTTCCTTTTTTCTAATTCAAGTGGCCATGTCTTGACTTGCTTCTTAAAGAGGCCGATTCATTGAATGGGCTTTACATCAGTCAAATTGGTAAAGCAAGATTTCTCATCAGGGAGTTTCTATCTCAGTGAGATCACAGGTACAATCCCTATTGTTATCTTGCACAATTTACAGAGAGTAGATGGAAGATGACCTTAGAGAGGAAGATTCAAGCTTCCTTATGAATGTCTCCACTAAGATCTTGAGCCAATTCAACTTAATTCAATTCAAGAAACATTTTGTTAGAGCCTAATACGGGGAATTCTTTTTTCTGGAGTTTGGAGAATATCAAGATATCCTAATCTTCATCCTCATCCTCTGTTGATTATTAGCACTCTTTTCTCATCTGGAATAGGAATGATCTCAGAGAACCTTGAGAAGATAAGTTTATGTCCTAATGATTTATTTAATTTCCCCTAAAATTTTATTTTATGGAGAATAGTTCATAGAGTATTAAACACACAATGTTATTAGCAGAACAACTTATAACATGACTAGTTCTTTCTGAACTCCACTGAGAAAAAGATAAGAAAAACAAGATGATTCTACTGATAATAACTATTCCTAACATTTATATAGAACTTTAAGCATTTCAACATATGTGTCAGACTTAACCTCCTCTGATTATCACAATACCCTATGAGATTGGGGTTAATGTTATCCCCATTTCATGTAAGAGGGAACTGAGTCTCAGAGGGGTGGAATGATCTGCCACTGCACACAAAAGTGGTGACTTTCAAAGCTGAAATCTGAGCTTAGGCCTTATAGATTCCAAGTGCTGTTACATCACATTTGCTGCCCATAGAAAAATTAAACAGAGACCCTACTATCCAGGGAATTGTAATGCAATTGACTCATTCTTTCAACTTAGACAAGAATAAATCTTTAACAAAGAGAGATGTTGCAAGGAAATAACCAACTTAGATTTTCTTAGAAAACTTAAGGAAAGAGAATCATTTCATCTATGATATTATAGACATGGATAAAAAAATGAGTAAGATTCAAAGAAATCTATTGGCAGAACTCAAGATTTAAAAAAATATAAATTAGGAGGAAAAAATATGTCAAAACTGATGGCGTACCTGGAGAAGAGCTAAATGAGGCCATAGAATGAATAATTCTGTATCTCTTGCGGCAGTGTCCAGAGGTTCATCATCCATCTACATTGAAAACATGTACCAGAAGCAAAAATTAAGTATAAAGAATGAGGACAATATATTAGGACAGATGGAGCACAAGAGTGAGTCACAAGGTGGATGGTGGAACATTTTTGGTATAATCTCTTAAAATGATGCCAATTCTATTCACCTTACATCATTTTGCTTATCATATTGGATGAATAGATCATAGACTCATATCTGGAAAGGATATGAGAGTCCATTTAGTCCAACCCTTTCCACTTATGCATTAGGAATATGAGGCTCCATCAGGTCATGTGACTTGCCCAGGATCATATGGCTAGTGAGTTTCAGAGGTGGGATTAGAATCTAGGTTTACTTTATTCCAAGACTAGAATTCTATCTACTACACAATGAAGTTTCTAAGATTTACTCTCTAATGTGGAAATACTATATGTACACAAATTTGTGTTATATGAAACAAATTTAGTATTGATGTAAAGAAAAACAAAACTTCCTAAACAATTAGAGTGATAATGATCACAAAGTTTCACCCACTGTCCCCCAAAGTAACAGATTTTGCTTCTCTGGAGATCTTTACAAAGAAGCTTCATGTCATTAAGGAGATGTATAATTAGATGGGGGTTCAATTCAATTTATGTCAATTTAGTGAATACTTATGAGGCACCACCCTCTGGGGCCACTTCCTCAGGTGAACTGGAACTTTAGAGCCCCAGAGAGTGCTGGACTACCACGCCACTGCCTCAGATTTTTAGCAATTAGCTTGAGGGATTGGTGGTAGCTGCTAGGGTAGCTTATATGTCTCCATCTGGTATGGCCTCTAATATTGTTTAACCTATTATCATTTCAAAAGAGGTATATACTAAAGGGATATAATATTGTTTTTACAAAACATTCTCCCAAATTAAGTGTGTATTCTCCCATGAGTATGTATAGAATTCAGGGGAAAGTGAGTTTAACCTTGGAGAACTAACGTACCAAAATATAAATTCACAGCTCTGGATTATGTGATAATCTCTTTGAAAAGTATCATGGGTAAGAGTTACAGTCAGTTATAACCAAGGTACATAAAAGGCCCAGACATCTCCATTGAATCAATTATCAAACCAAAGGCATGAACATTCTTCCATGCACAAAATGTGGATGATGGTCTCATGTGTTGGTGCTCCTTTCAAGACTCTGAGAGTCAGTATCTTTTTAGACGCTGTATCTGCAGTTCTCTTAACCCCAAAGATGGTGTAATGCCAAAAGGTTTCTCTATGTGTCCAGTTTGTCAATTGTAGGATTCCTGAAGGATTCATTGTTTCTTGGGCTTGAGTGTTATATTTCTGTTCTTGGTGCCTTCTAGTACTGGTGCAAAAGTTGGTTCCTGGAGCTTGATTTGATGAGAAACATCCATCTGCTAGCATTTTTTTTCTGTAGACACATAGTAGGTGCTTAGCAAATGTTTATTGATTGATTGTCAGTCAGTCATCAGTCAGCCAGCATTTAACAATTACTATGTTCCACCACTGTGCTAAGAGCTGAGGATACAAAAAAAAAAAAAAAGGAAAAACAGACAAACAAAAGCCCTTGTGTTCGTGGAGCTCACAATCCAAAGGTGTAGATATCAGACAAACTACTATGTACAGACAATATATAGGAAGGAAAAATTACAATAATCTTAAAGACACGGCATTAAGATTAATGAGGCTTGAGAAAGGCTCCTTGCCAAAGCAATGATTTTACCTCAGATTGCGAGAAAGCCAGGGAAGCCAGACGATGGAGATGAAGAAAGAGAGTTCTAGGCATGAGAGTTAGCCAGGAAAAAATCTTAGAGCCATCAGATGAGATGTTATTTTTGAGGAACAGCAAGAACACTAACGTCACAGGATCACAGAGAGTGGGACTGGAGAAAGGTACAAGAAGGCTGGAAGTAGAGGAAGGAGTCAGGTGATGGTGGGCTTTAAAAGTTAGGGAGGTGACTATATTTGAAAACTATATTTGATCTTTACTATCTGTGACTATTTCAGTTGCTGTTCAGTCATTTAAGTTAAGTCTTACTCTTCATGACCCCATTTGGGGTTTTCTTAGCAAAGATCCTAGAGTGGTTTGTGGTGTCCCTCTCCAGCTCATTTCACAGATGAGGAAACTGAGATAAACAGGGTTAAGTGACATGACCAGGGTAACATAGCTTATGTGTCTGAGTCTAAATTTGAACTCAGGGAGACTTGTCTTCCTGACTCCAGGCCCAGCACTATCCACTGAACCACTTTGCCGCTCTATCTCATCCAATCCTGTTACATTTGTTCAATATCATTAACTTCTTTTATCCCATTGTGCAAAAAAATAAGAACTAAACAAAACAAAACAAAAAAGAACCTCTTTTCATTACTTCCAAGTTGATTTTTTGGTGCCTGTTGTTTTTCAGTAGTTCAGTCATGTCCTACCACAGCACCCTACAGATGAACATTTAGGGTTGGAGGTTCTATCCTCCACCATCTCTTGAATTCTCTCCAAGTTCATGTTCATTGTTTGACACTATTCATCTATCTCATCTTCTGCTCTTCCCTTTTCTTTTTGCCTTTAATCTTTCCCAACATTAGAGTCCTTTCCCATGACCCCCATCTTCTCATTATATGGCCAAAGTATTTAAGTTTCAGATTCAGTATTTGACCTTCTGGTGAATAGTCTGAATTAATTTCTTTAATTATTTACTGATTTGAGCTTGTTGTTGTCTAAGGAACTCTCAAAAGTCTTCTTTATCAGCACAATCTGAAGGTACAAATTCTGTGGTGTTCAGTCCAACTCTTACAGCCATTCATTACTATTAGAAAAACCATCATTTTGACTACATGGGCCTTTATCAGTGAGGTGATATCTCTGCTTTGTTAGTATGCTGTATTGCCATAGCTTTCCTTTCTTACCCACTTAATGGCATCTTATTTTCTCCAATTACATGTAAATATAGTTTTCAAAATTCACTTATGTAAGATTTTGAGTTCCAATTTTTTTCATCCTTCCTCCTGCCCCTTTCCCCTCCCCAAGATAAGCTAAACCTGTACAATCATATTCAACATATTTCCACATTAGTCATATTGTGGAAGAAGAATCAGAACAAAGGGGAAAAACCATGAGAAAGAAACAAATAAGAGAGAAAGTAGTATGCTTTGATCTGCATTCAGACTTCATAGTTCTTTCTCTGGATGATGATAGCATTTTCCATCATGATTCTTTTGGAATTGTTTGAGATCATTGTATTGCTGAGAAGAGCCAAGTCTATCAAAGTTGACCATCACACAATGTTGCTGTTACTGTGTACAGTTTTCTCCTGGTTCTGCTCACTTCACTAAACATCAGTTCATGTAAGTCTTTCAAGCTTCTTTTTTTTTCCTGAAATCTGCCTGTTCATCATTTCTTATAGCACAATAGTATTCCATTACATTCATATACCACAATTTGTTCAGCCATTCCCCAGTTGATGGGTATCCCCTTAATTTCCAATTCTTGGCCACCACAAAAAGAGTTGTTATAAATATTTTTGTATACATGGATCCTTTTCTCTTTTTTTATGATCTCTTTGGGATACAGATTTAGTAGTGGTATTGCTGGATCAAAGGGTATGCACAGTTGTATACCCATTTGGGCATAAGAGTCTTTTAATTTCATGGTGGATACAGTTGCAATCTGTGGTGACTTTAGAGCCCCCAAATATACAGTCTGACACAGCTTTCATTTATTCTCCCTCTATTTGCCAGGAAAGAATGGGATCAGTTGCCAAGATCTTAGTTTTTATTTATTTGGTTTTGTTTTTTAGCATTAAGCTTCAAACCAGCTTTTATGAACTCTTCTTTCAAGCTCATCAAGAGGCTTCTTAATTCCTTTTTGCTTTCTGCCATCAGAGTGTTGTCATCTGCATATCTGAGATGGCTGATATTTCTCCCAGCTACCTTAATTCCAGCTTTTGATTAATCTACCTTGGCATTCACATGATGCACTCTGCATATGATAAATAAGTAAATTAATAATATATGGCTTTGCTCTACTCCTTTTCCAATCTTCAAACCAATGAGTTGTTACATGTTCAGTTTTAACTGTTGCTTCTTGGCTTATGTATAGGTTCCTCAGGAGACAAGTAAGACAATCTGATACTCTCATCCCTTTGAGTATTCATCACATATGGTTGTGATCCACACAGTTAAAGCCTTTAGTGTAATCTATGAAGCAGAAGTATGTATTTTTTTTTTCCAGGAATGCCCTTGCTTTCTCTGTAATCCAACAAACATTGACAATTCGGTCTCTCATTCCTCTGCCTCTCCAAAAGGCACCCTGTTCTTCTGGTATTTCTTCTTTAAAATATTGCTGAAACCTAGCTTGCAGAAGTGTAATCCAGTTCATGGCTTTGGTTTGACAATTGATTCAATGGAGATAAGTTCCTATATACACCTAGGTTATATCTTTGCTTCTGTTACTCAAAGAGTACTCAAAGAGATTAAAAAATAATTATAAAAATCTCTGGGCATGATCATAATGTTTACTTTACACATTTTCATAGGCCTCCTGTTCCCATTTACCAAAGCCACAATCTTTATCTCACTGTTTTTCTCCATCTCTATAGATATGTATTGTTTCTATATCTCTTGTTCAGTCTGTCTCTGTGTCTCTGTGTTACTCTCTATCTGTCTTTGTTTTTCTGTTCCTCTGTATCTATCTCTGTCTGTCTGCCTGCCTTTCTGTCTCTCCTCTATTCCTGTCTGCCTCTCTGTCTCTCAGTCTGTGTCTCTGTGTGTGTGTGTCTCTCTCTATATATATCTCCCTTTTCTGATTTTTTCTATCTCCTCTGCATCTCTGATCATTTTTCATTCCTGGAATAAAAACATAATTCAGCCTTCCACAAATAGATTCTGAGTATGCCCACATAAATAAGGGGTTGCATGGAGACAAAGAGGGCATGGAGTTTCTGCCTAAACCTCATTGGCTTGCTGATAATTTTTATTAGAGCCACTTCCTCATTTCCTCTTGGCTGTGGGAATAGGTGTTCCTGCTGATTCTCAGAATTTTTAACTGTCTATATTGTATGTGGCTCCTCTGAACTTATCTTTTTAAATTGCTTCAATGCACATTTTGTGGGCAGCACAAGCTAAAGATACTTTTCAATGGGAAACAGTTTTACCAACAAATAGGTTTCCTGGGTAGAAGGGTTTATTTCAGGCACTAAGATTCATTATTAGAACAATTAAATAAAGCAATCATTCATCAGAAAATAACAAAATCACAGAAAAATTAAACATAAAAGCCTGACAGGCATTTTGTTCAAACATGGAACTTAACAAAAATCCCCTCTTCAAAATACCTGGTATGTGTGCAACAACCCTTTGCTTAAAGGGCTGCAAAGAATGGGAATCCTATAACACCTATGTCTGCCTTTTTTCCTAACACACACACACACACACACACACACACACACACACACACACACACACCCCAGGGTTGTTGGGAGAATGAAATGATAGAATTTTTGTAAAGCACTTAGCAGTGCCTGGAACATTGTAGGCTATTAATAAATATTTGTTCCCTTCCCCCTCAGGTAAAAAAAAACGAGAATAAAATGAAAAACCTTAGTATGTAAGTGTGACCCAAGTTGAATGAAATCCACAGTATGTGGATAAGGGGTGTTGAAAAGTGAAAGGTCTTAAAGACATAGATCTCAGAGATCACCTTACCACTACCACCCTCAATACTCCCACATACAAAGGTCAAGAGTTATATTACAAATTAGTATTAGTACATGGAAAGTACCAGAAGATCTGAAAGAGCAAGAATGACTCAGCTGAAGATAGAAGGATTCAGAGAGAATGTAGCATTTGAGTTAGGTTTTACAAAATAGGAATGAGATCAGCATATGGAGACGAAGTAGAAACACTTTCTGAGATACAGCCATAGCTTGAGCCAAGGTGCCAAGGCAGTAGAATGTGGTCCGATCCACGGAAGCTAGATCCAGTTGTAACAATGACTCCGTGGATTCTGGCATCTAAGAAAGAAGGCCATGTATCTTCCACGTTGTTCTAGAGATCAAAGAAAGGAGGCTGGACACTAGTTCCTAGTAATCTGCCTATACTATCTCCAAAGTTACAGAAATGTACGTAGATACTTGCAAACTTATTTTTCTGATGTGGAAGTGGATGAAATGATCAGTATAAAAATTATTTCAAAAACATAACTTTAAAGAATGAACAATGTCTCTCTTCTTTCTGGTTTGCAGAAATAGAAATAAGAGAAGAGGGAGACAGATAGCTGTGAGGGAAAAAAAAGATAATGCATAAGTTAAGGGTGGCATATTTTTTGGTGAAAAAATATCAAGAGGGAACAGGAAAGGAAAAAAAAAATCCAATACCCAAGTTTAACAATGCTCCTTAAACTGACAGCCTTTGAGCAACCTTTCCTAACTTCAATAAAAGCCAAGCTAAGTAACTGTTAGCCTCACAGTGAATTCTCCCCTGTCCCAGGTCTGTGTGTTCCTGTTTAACATAAGAATGAAGGACTCAAGAATTCCATTTTGAAGACACAGAAAAAAAATTAATTTTTCGATATAACAGATTGAAGATAGATGGGGGGAAAATCCCTGATAGGGACAATAGTTGAGTAGAAGAATAACCAGATTTAAAATCAGAAGTAGGGCTAGTTTTTCTGTTTGTTTTCCTTTTTGTTTGCTTGTTTGCATAGATATTGAGATAGAAGAGAAAATCAAAGCTATATAATCCAACTCCTTCTCTTAAAGATAACAAAACTGTTAAAGATAACAGCTGAAAATGTACATTTGAGTGACCTTAAGTCATTCAAATGGTAAAGGGCCAGGCTAGGATTTGAACCTAGAATTCCTGAATCTAGTCCAACATTCTTTTCACTGCCTAGTGCTATCTCCTAACTCAACTATTTTGTATCTATGTGTCTTTGATTATTTCTTTTTTTTCTTGATTTCAATTTTTTTTTTTTAAATCTAGAAGGCTCAGGGCAGGGATATTTTACATAGAGTCATCTCTGAGGGTTAACGTCTCTCACACTTTCACTTTCACTCTCCAAAAGCCCTTATCCACATAGCGTGGATTCCACCCAATCTAGGTCACACACACTTACATAAGAGAATGAAATGTTTCATTTTGTGATCTTTTTTTTTTTCCTAGAGGGAAAGGAACATACATTTATTAAGAGCCTATCATGTGCAAGGCACTTTACAAATATTTTATCATTTGATTCTCCCAACAACCCTGGGAGGTAGGTGCTCTTACTTTCCCCATGTTACAGTTGAGGAAACAAAGGTAGACAGAGGTTAGATGACTTGCCCAGGGTCACACAGCTAATCAATAACTGAGGCAATACGTGAGCTAAAGGGTCTTAGAATGGGAATGGGAATTCCCATTCTTTGCAGCCCTTTAAGCAAAGGGTCTTATTTGACTTCGAGCCCAGGACTCCATCTACTAGCTGTGCCACCTAGCTGCTCAACAGATAGAAATTTTATTAAATAATTACTTTTTTCCCCATTTTTAATCACACACCATTCCTTTCAGTGTACACTATACAGCTAACTTACTCCCTGATGCTCTTAAATATTTTTTGTTACTTTATCATTTCATTGTCAATCTATTTCCTGTCCCTGGAATGCCTCATTGACTTCTCCATTACAGACTGTAGCACTCTTACCCATCCACCAAGGATGAGTGCAAATGCCACTTCTTCCAGAAAGTCTTCTATCATCCTTCTGCTCAAATTTGGAAATAAATATTCCTCTTCTGAAGCCTCTTAAAGCACTTGGTAGCTCTGTCCTTAACTTCATCGTATTCTATTCCACACCAGAGTTTTTGTAAATATTTATAATTGCTTTTTGGAAATTTCAGCTGAAAAACAAACACAGTAGAGTAACCAAGTGCTTGTTTACATGGGCAATTTTAAGTCCATAATATGTACCATTTATTCTTTCAATTAATATGTCGTAGTAAAAAGAAAACTGAATCCACAATCAGACACCTCTATCTAAATCCTGGTTCTGTTGCTTATTTAATATGTGATCTTGATAAGTTATCAATTTTTCTGATATCCCGTTTCTATTTTTTTAATTTATTTTTTATTTAATATTTTAGTTTTCAACATCGATTTCCACAAGATTTTGAGTTACAAATTTTCTCCCCATTTCTACCCTTCCCCCCATTCCAAGATGGCATATATTCTGATTGCCTCATTCCCAAGTCAGCCCTCCCCTCTTTCACCCCACTGCCCACCCCCCAACCCCTTTCCACTTACTTTCTTGTAGGGCAGGATAAATTTATATGCCCCATTCCCTATATATCTTGTTTCCCAGCTGCATGCAGAAAACAACTTTTTTTGAAAATTTTTTTAAGCATCTGCTTTTAAAACTTTTGAGTTCCAAATTATCTCCCCTGTTCCCTTCCCACTCACACTCCCTAGGAAGGCAAGCAATCCAACATAGATCACACATGTATCATTACCTAAAACACTTCCACAGTGCTCATGTTGTGAAAGGCTAACTATATTTCCTTCCATCTTATCCTGTCCTCCTTTATTCAGTTTTCTCCCTTGACCCTGTCCCTTTTCAAAAGTGTTGGCTTTTGATTACTTCCTCCTCCTATCTGCCCTCCCTTCTATCATCCCCCCTTTTTTTTATCCCCTTCCCCTTACTTTCCTGGGGAGTAAGATACCCATTTGCATGTGTATGTTATTCCCTTCTCTAGTTGGATCTGACTGAATATGATTCACTCATTCCTCCTCACCTGCCCCCTCTTCCCTTCCAACAGAGCTGCTTTTTCTTGACACCTTTATGTGAGATAATTTACCCTGTTCTATCTCTCTTTTTTCTCTCTCTCTCAATGTATTCCTCTCTCACCCCTTAAATTTATTTCATTTTTTTTAGATATTGTCCATTCATATTCAACTCATCCTGTGCCCTCTGTCTGTATTTGCTTCAACTCCCCTAATACTGAGAAAGGTCTCCTGAAGTAGAAACATCCTCTTTCCATGTACGAATGTAAACATAACAGCTCAACCTTAGTAAGTCCCTTATGAATTCTCTTTCTTGTTTACCTTTTCATGTTTCTCTTGATTCTTGTATTTGAAAGTCAAATTGTCTATTCACCTCTGGTCTTTTCATTAAGAAAGCTTGAAAGTCTTCTATTTAATTGAAGATCCATATTTTGCCTTAGAGCATTATACTAAGTTTTGCTGGGTAGGTGATTCTTGGTTTTAATCCCAGCTCCACTGACCTCCAGAATATCATATTCCAAGACCTTCAATCTCTTAATGTAGAAGCTGCTAGATCTTGTGTTATCCTGATTGTGTTTCCACAATACTCAAATTGTTTCTTTCTGGCTGCTTGCAGGATTTTCTCCTTGATCTGGGAGCTCTGGAATTTGGTGACAATATTCATAGGAGTTTTCTTTTTGGGATCTTTTCCAGGAGACAATAGGTGGATTCTTTCAATTTCTATTTTACCCTCTGGCTCTAGAACATCAGGGAAGTTCTCCTTGATAATTTCTTTAAAGATGACATCTAGGGTCTTTTTTTGATCATGGCTTTCTGGTAGTCCAATAATTTTTAAATTATCTCTCTTGGATCTATTTTCCAGGTCAGTGGTTTTTCCAATGAGATATTTCACATTGTCTTCCATTTTTTCATTCTTTTGGTGATGTTTTATAATATCTTGATTTCTCATTAAGTTACTAGCTTCCACTTGTTCCAATCTAATTTTTAAGCTAGTATTTTCTTCAGTGGTCTTTTGGACCTCCTTTTCCATTTGGCTAATTCTGCCTTTCAAGGTATTCTTCTCCTGATTGGCTTTTTGGAGCTCTTTTGACTTTTGGGTTAGTCTATTCTTTAAGGTGTTGTTTTCTTCAATACTTTTTTGGATCTCCTTTAGCAAGTTGTTGACTTGTTTTTCATGGTTTTCTCGCATCACTCCCATTTCTCTTCCTGATTTTTCCTCTACTTCTCTTACTTGCTTTTCCAAATCCTTTATGAGCTCTTCTATGGCTTGAGAACAATTCATATTTTTCTTGGAGGCTTCCAATGTAGGCTCTTTGACATTGTTGACTTCTTCTGGCTATATGTTTAGATCTTCTTTGTCACCAAAAAAGGAATCTAAAGTTTGAGTTTGAGTCTGACTTTGTTTTCTCTGCCTGTTCATGTTCCCAGCCAACTACTTGACCTTTGAGCTTTTTGTCAGAATATGACTTCTTGTAGACTAGAGAGTACTTTGTCCGAAGCTTTAGGGTCCAAGCGCTGTTGTTTTCAGAGCTACTTCTACTCCACCATCATCCCAGGCTCTGTCCCAGCAGCACTCCTCCTCCCCCAAGAACTGCTAACCAGGACCATAATCCAGATCCAAGGAGGGTACAGCAAGAGAATCTGTTTTTGTGCCCACAAAATGTGCTCGTACTATGCTCTGATCCACTGCTAGATTCCTCCTGCCATATAAGTCAGGGACTCGGAAAGCAGCTGATGCTGGAGTTCTAGAAGCAGCCTCAGGAGCTTCCTGCTGCTGCTACTACCACCATTGAACCACCTCCTCCACCCCCAGTGCTGGTGGCCAGACTGCTCTGAACTCGATCCCACAGTTTCCCCCTAACCTGCTCTTTGGCGTTTGTGAGTTGAGAAGCCTGGTAACTGCCACAGCTCACTGTTTCATGGCCCCAAGGCCTGTTCTGGCTGGCTGTTTCTGGGTCTGGTCTGTCCCAGCTCAGCCCACGCTGGGCTGCCCTCTGCTCTCAGCACCATGCAATAGACCCTTCCTGGCAACCATCCAGGCTCTCCTGGGCTGGAGATCAGTTTCACTCTGCTATTTCGTGGGATCCACAGCTCTAGAATTTGTTCAGAGCCATTTTTACAAGTGTTTGGAGGGATTTGGGGGAGAGCTTAAGCAAGTCCCTGGTTTCTAGCCACCATCTTGGCTCCACCCCCTGCCATTTTTGCTTTCCAAAGACATGTTAGAAAAAAAAAATCTTCAATTTGTAGAAATCCTACTAATTCAAAAAAATCTAAACACATAACAATGCTTACATATAAGAGTAAAAGGATTTACCAAAATCCCCCAGTCAGTTAGAAGAGGCCTTTGTCTGGCATAATTTCATTAGCCAATGACTTTCAAAGTCTGTAAATACTTACTATAAAATTTTTTTATTGAATGATTGATGAACTGAGCATGCTTTCATCTGCCAATTGGAATCAAAGTTGAAATGGTTTGGAGTGGTTTAATAATAAATTAGATTTGAAGATCTTTCTCACCCATTAATATACCATGTGACCTGTTTACATCATAGGAAGCCTAAGTCACATGTGGTGGGTGGAGCTTACTGAGAAGAAAAGGAAAGTGTGTCACAGGAAATGCTCAGAGATAGTAGTTAGAGCTGAGGGAAGGAGCAGACATTGGTAACTGTGAGTGTATTTGTGGGAAGGCCCCAGGAGGGGGATGGATGGTTTTGGGATGGTGAAGCTCCTTGCTGTCATTTTGTGTATTGAATTTTTCGCTGCTGTAATGGATTGGGCTCATTGGTTATGGGATCCAGTCCTCTGGTATCTAAATAAATGTTTTACTTCTTCTGCCTTCTATGTGGAGAGTCTCTTATGTTTTTTGATATAGAACCACATAGACATTTTGACAATTACCATCTATATTGTGATTATTGCCTTGCTAATACACATGGTATCGACCCCACCCTCGCAAAAGACATACAAAGTATCTTACAAGAGCTACAAATCAACATAATATGATACAAGCTTTGCATTTTAATGCTGAGTTACTGCAGTTTCCAACATGTGTAAGTATGATGTAAATCCATTAAAAATTCCTAACTGATATTCGCACCTGTGACACCCAATGGCTGGCTGATGCCAGGCAAGTCCTTTAACTTCTTACTTCTGTAAGCAACTCTGGAAGACTATAAATGCAGAGAAGGTGACAACCTGTATGGATATAGGAATTTTCTTATTTTAAGAGTTCCCTACATTACACAAAGCACTAAATAGATTCCAGTCATCAGTATTAATTCTAATGGAAAATGAATAAATTTCTAACACATAAAATATTAACTATTTCTATTAAAATATTTACAACACTAATATATTCTCTAAATTAATTGAATGTTCAGCAGACCAATCTACCTATTTGTATATATATAGACATGTGTGTGTATGTGGGTGGGGAAGAGGACAGAGACAGAAAGAGCGTTAGGAACAGAAAGATGGAAAGAATGTGAAAAGATGGTAATTAAAGAATTCGATCATATGATTTTGCCCTCATATTTCACCATGCTATACAAAAAGAGTACTGCTTAGAAATTAGTGAATCTAGGATCCTGAATTCTAGTCCTAATTCTCACATCAATTATTTTTGGACTGATCTTGAGAAAGATGCTTCTTCCTTCTTTCCCTCAGTTTCTTTTTCTCATTAAAGAGGGAGCTAAACTAAACAATCTCAAAGAGCCCTTCTATCCTTGGAATTCTATGACTCAAGTTATTTCATATACTCACTAGAGAAGCTTTTAATATGAGCAATTTTTTTTCACCAACCATAACACATCTAAGTTAGTGTCTTTGGGATATATTCCCCATCACTACAACTTCCTGCCTCACGGCACCACATTTCTGTAAGTTCGATGTATTCACTTTCCTTCTTGAAAGTGAAGGTATAAATCTTCATGAACTTCATTAGTTGAGGCATAAGTATTCACTTAAGGAAGTTAAGGTTTAAAGATTATTCCCTCAGAATATAATCTCTTTAAAGTCAGATATATTTTTATTTTGTTTTGTAACCTTATTTTGGTTTTATCCTTGTTTTAAGCACCCCACATAATGTTTTGCCTCATAATAAATAGGTTTATGATAATTGTGGAATTCCTTTGAATTAGATTAAATTAAATAGATTTAAATATATTCTAGAATCTGATTTCAGAATTTAGAGAAACTATATTAAGACTATGCAAATGTTATTATCAAAGGCATTATGACACATTTTAACTTATTAATAAGCTGCATTCATATGTACAGAACTTATGCTGTTTTAAAAGAACAAATGTGTCACAGATGAGAGACCCAAGGATATTTTGAAAGTAAATGCCACTTAGTCATTTCCCATTGCTTGTAACAATTCAGCTTTTCTTTCTTATAACTTTAATGGGATGCAAGAAAAATGTAAAACTACAAAGCTCCTTTCAAAACAGTGTCATTAAATATCTATCCTAACTGGAAAAGTTACAAGAATACCCAAATGATTTTTCACATTGTAAAATTCAGTATTAAGGTTCAAATAATCAATTTCACTATTACTGGATAGAGGAGACTTGGATTGCTAGATAGTGATGGGGAAAAATAAAACAGGTTGACTAAGGATGAAATAATGTAACTCATATGAATGGTGCAGTCCCAACAACGACAGTAGCAAGAACAGTCACCCTAACTACAACCACAAGCATGAGAAAAGCAACAACAATGAAAAGACAATGATAACAGGCAAACCAAAACTAATGTAATTTCAAGTATCACTAATAAGAATATGAACCATATGACTCCCCTTCCCTTAGTTTACCAGAAATGTATTTCTTCCTCTTGCATTGATGTTCAACCTAGATATTCTCTCCTTCTAGGACCTCTGCTATTAGTTCCATATCAAGGTATTAGAGCTCTTTTTTACCCTCAAAAAACCTTATTTTTTATTATTATTTGTGGACATACTCTGCCATCCAATATAATGTGGACTACCTGTGTGAGAGGGCCAGTTTGTCTTTAATCCCAACTCTTTCCCTTGTACCTGTCACAATGCCCTACACACAGCATTCATATAATAAGTGTTTTGAATAACATGAAATTCAATATTGCTCAGAGCAAGGGAATTAATAGTTTTACCATGTTCTGACTTGTCAGGTCTTATCAGTCAGATTGGGATAAAGCATTTTAGGCAGAAAACAAACAAACACAAAACTAAAATGCCAATGAAGGATAGTAAGGCCCTGGAAATCTCATAGTTTGAGAATTACTGAAGCCACTATTTGTAGTAAACAAAGGGGATAGGAGTTTATGGGTGAGTCAGTCAGTCAATATGCTCCACTATGTGCTTGGGGCTGTTCTCAAATCTGGTAATATTAAAGGAGGCAAAAGGCAGTCCTTGCCCTCCAGGGGCTTGCAATCAAATGGAAAAGACAAGTAAATAAATATGTACACTCAAGACACACACACATACATACACAAATATACACACACAATTATATGAATACATTATATATACACATAAATATATATGCATGCTATCTATATAGATATATACATCTATATATCTCTGTCGATATCTACATATCTATATGTACATATAGATATCTAACTATATCTATTTTTGTATACACACACACATATATATGCATATACAAATACATACGCATATATGTATATACACATACACATACATATACACGAACACATATACACATACACACATATATGTATATGTATGCATGTGTAAATACATGTATATATGTGTGTATATGTATGTGTGTCTATATCTATATAAATATATACATATACACATATATACATACACACATATACACTTATATATTATATTATTATTATAAAACATTATATATATATATAATTAAATGAGGGAAGGCATTACAGTTAAGAGGGGGTCAGGACAAACTTCATCTAGAACATGGAATTTTAGCTGAAATCTACAGGAAGCCAGGAATGCCAGGAATTGGAGATGAAGATTAGAAGATTCTAGCCATAGGGGACATCCAAAAAAAATGCCTAGAGCTGAAATATGGATTATCTTCTTTGTAGAAAAACAAATAAGCCAATGTCACTGGGTGAAAAATGGGTGGTAAAGTATAAGGATGGAAGCCAGAATATGGAAAACCTTGATAGCCAAACATATGATTTTTATTACGTCCTAGAGATATCGAGGAGTCACTGGAGTTCGTTTATACTTATAGCATAAACTTCCTGGACATCTACATTGAAAATTCTGTGTCAACCTCAAGTTTTCCCTCTCCATCACCCTCTATATTTAATCAATTGGCACGTCTTGTCTTAAAATTTCCCAAATAAATCCCTTTCCGTCTACTTACTTAGTCCCCTCCCTGTTTGAACCTTTGTACCCTTTCACTCTGACTGCAATAGTAGGGGAGGGAAGAAGCATTTATTAAGCATCTGCAGCGTACCAGGCACTGTGTTTTTGTTCAGTCATTCAGTTCTGTCCGATTCTGAAACCAAGAACCATAGCATTCCAGATCCTTCTATCCTCCTCTATCTCTTGAAGTCTATCCAAGTTCATATGCATTGTTTCCATGACAGTTATCTATCCATCTCATCCTCTGCTGCTCCCTTTTTCTTTTGCCTTCAATCTTCCCTAATACTAGGGTCTTTTCAAAAAATTCCCATCTTCTCTTTATGTAGTCAATCTATTAAGCTTCATCTTCACTATTCGGCCTTCCAGTGAGTAGCCTGGATTAAATTCTTTAAGTATTGACTCATTTGGTCTCCTTGCTATTTAAGGGATCCTCCAAAGTCTTCCGCAGCACCTGATTCAAAAGCATTGAATCTGCAGTGCTCAGCTTTCCTCATAGACCAACTCTCACAAACATGAATTGCTACTGGCACAACCATAACTTATACGAATAATACATTATTATTTATTTTTATAATTATTATTATTATACATATGAACCTTATTTACAAATACTATCTCATTTGGTCCTCACAATAATCTCGTGAGGCAGATACTCTTATTACAATATCTCCATTTTACTGTGGAGGAAGTTAAAGCAGACAGAGGTTAAATCACTTGCCTTGAGCCACACAACTAGGAATTATGTGAGGTCACAATTGAACTCAGGTCTTCCTCATTCCAGGCCCAGAGCCCTGGATGACAGCACAACATAGCCTCCTAATAGATCACTTTGCTTTTATTTTTCTGGATCCACCCGTTCTTCACACAACTGTCAAAATCATCTTCCTAAGGCACAAATATAAACATATCACTCTTCAATCAAAAGGCATTAGTGCTTCCCTTTTGTCTCCAGGATAAATTGCAGAGCCCTTAACCTGATGTGGAAGTTCTTCCTGACCCTCCAGCCATATATCATATTACTTCCTTTCGTGATCTCTTTTTTTTTCCAATAAAATTAACTTGATGTATTGATTGTTTCTTCTTTTGATTATATAGACTTTGTCTCCCCTGCCTAGCCCTCCCCTGCATGTCTTTAAGAGGTATTAGACTGCCTACCAAACTGAAGGTCTACAGAGCCATTGCACTGACTACACTGTTGTATACCCATGAAACCTGGACCGTTTAGCAGCTCCATGCCTGAAACTAAGTCTCTTCCACTTGAATTGTCTCAGAAAGATCCTAAAAATTACCTGGCTAGAAAAGGTAGCTGACACTGAGATCTTCTCTAGAGCTGAATTGCAAAGCATTCAAACTCTATGGCAGAGAGCACAACTCCCATGAGCTGGCCACATAGCCCAAATTCAGGCTTACCTAAAAGTCTATTTTATGGAGAACTTGCAAAAGGCTGGTGCTCACATGGTGGTCAGAAGAAATGGTGTAATGCCACTCTCAAGTATCTCTGAAGAATTTTAGTATTAACTGTGAGACATGGGAAACTCTGGCACCAGGCCATCCATCATGGAATGCCTGTATCAAAGAAGGTAGAAACGAGAGGAAACTTGAGCTGCATAAATCCAGAGACACTTCTGTTTTACTACAGAGATGCTCTGAATGTCCTAATGGACCACGTGTGCCCAATCTCTGAAAGTGTCTTTCAAACTTGTGTTGGTTGATTAGCCACGTTGGAACATCGTACCCTGACTCCAACATGGTTATGTTATTGATCTTTGAAAATGAAAGATGAGCAACAAACAACCCGACAGACTCCGATTTCTACTCTCTTCTCTTTTGGTAACACTCATTCCAAAGTCTTTGCCACACAGTAGGTGCTTAATAAGTGTATGGACATTGGCTTAACTAACTTTTCTGCCAAACTAATCAGATCAATGAGTGGATGAAATGAGAAAAAAATGGATGTGAGGAACTTTATAAACTGCAAAGCATAATGCAAATAAAGATAAGGCTCTGTCATTTGGAAAATGGGAACCATTTCTTCTATATCAGCACCTTCCTGGTATCAGAAATTATGAAAGTTTTAAATATCGGGGAGTTTGTATGAAAGGCACAATCCCAAAATTTCAGAGTTGGAAAGATCTTGGTGATCCCCTAGTCCAAACCACTAAATGCAAGAATCATTTTCTTCAGCATGTCCAGCAAATTGCTAAACCTTAGCCTGAAATCTTCCTGGGAAGAGAAACCTTTGATCTCTGAGGCTGTCAATTCTGGTTCTGAGTCACTCTAATTATTAGGAAACTCTGCCTTATACAAAGTCTGCATTCACATCTTTGTAACTTCCACTCACAGCTTCTAGCTCTCATTTCTGGAATAAAAGAGACAAGCCTTTCATCAATGTGACAGTCTTTTAGGGAAATAGGTCAACTTCCCCAATTTTTATTTACATTTTCATATTTTAAAAAATGTTAAAAATACATTAGTCTGAAGTTTTTGTTGTTTTTTTTTGTTTAGCTAATATGAAAGAAAAAAACTTTTTCAATTGTTTTTTTTTTTTAATATTCAATTTTGAGACAATGTCTTGATCCCTTCTTTCTCATTGTCCCAGGAAGAACTCCTCCACCAGGGCAAATATCCCTTGATTGATCCACCTGGGGCCAGATTGTGGAAATAATAAATCTAGGATGACTTTTCAGTTCTTTTTGACCAAAAAAAAATAGTAATGGGGGAATAGAGTATTTTAGGAAAAAATAATTCTCTCCAATTAAGTTACTATTGTTCTGGATTGAAAGGACAAAAGGTAAACTTTTACATTCCTCTGAGTTGGATACTTAAGTAATATAATATTGTCAAAGTTCCTCATTTAAGAATCCTATAAATGTTATTTTAAAATGACTTGTGGGGGACAGATGAATGTGAGCAAAGGGGAACTAAGAAGATGTTATTTTTTTTATCTCAAACCAAATAATATTTAGCTAGGAATTTAGATAATTGAAAAAATGGTAAATTACCTTTAATTAGAAGGCTTATCCTGTTAACAAAGATCACAGTATTAATATTTTTTTCTTCAAAATCTTCTGTTCTTAAAGAGAAATATCACATCCCCCCTATATTTTTCTGATTGAAGCAAAACATTTTAAATGCTCCAATCAATCATTATCATCTAATATGATCTGAAGGCCTTTATTTCAATCAACCATTTCATCAACTTTATTGAGAGACTACTGCATACTGGGCACTGTTTTGTCCTTTTTTGCCATCTTTGCTATATTCTTTTTTAAATCTTTAATCATTAACAATTCATTCTTTATATAGCTTGTTTATACATAATTTAAATATTATTTCCCTCCCTAAATCATGAGGTCCTTGAGGGGAAGGATTATTTCTCTTCTGCCTTTTTTTATCCACAGCCTTTAGCATAGTTTCTGGAACAGAACAGATACCTAATAAATATTTATTGGTTGACTTGCCAAAATATGGCACACCAAACTGAACACAGTGCTCCAGATATTGTCTGGCGACCATAGAGTTTGGTAAGACTATTAGACCTGCTCTCCCCATTCTAGAATGAAAAGAATGAAAAATTTTGACACATGCATTCACAAAAACTAGGCAAACTATATTCATATTGTTCCATTGAGGTACTCATTTAGTCATCTTAACAAAAAGCAAAATGAGACGAACCTGTCCTGGCTTTTTCTGATGAAGAATTCATGTGGATTTTGAGTGATCACTGATTCCTTTCCTAGAATTCTATTAAGCAAAGTGTTCTGGGAATTAAAGCCATGTTTATAGGCCTATAATTTTCTGATGTTATTCTTTTCCCTATTAGAGACATTTGCACCTCTCCATTCTTTTGGGTCCTCTATTATTCCTATCAGTCTTTCAAAGATCAATGACAGATGTTCAACTGTTGTTTTTATTGGTACTAACCCCCATCCACCAACCTAACCCCTCCACTATATGACACAGCTTCTCTGGTCCTGGTGATGTGCACTCATTGAGAATATCTAGATAATACCTTATTATCTTCTTACTTATTTTAGATATGAATTTCCTATTATTCCTTTTCATTTTCTAGTAATTTGAAGATCATTCACTTTGGCAAATGCAAAATGAGAGTTGAGTTTTTCTTCCTATTCTCCATTATCAATTACCATAGTCTATTTTTTTTTTCATAATGCAATGGCCCTACCCATCCTTTGATTCTTTTGTGTGTGTATAAACATATACATATATAAACATGTATGTATGTGTATTAAAGTAATATACGTGTATATATACTAATATAAATTTTATATACAAATATGCATCCATAAATGTTCTTTACCTTTTATATTAAGCCATTTGAATAGCCTCAGTTCATTCTTATACTATTTTTTAAATAGAATCATGAGGGGGTGAAATGCAGATTTTGTATTCATTTGTTATTGCCTCCTCTAAGTAGGTACCATCTTCAGTGCTTGTTTTTAAAAAGAATAGACAATTAAATTAATCAATGCATTCCCTGGCCTGGACATACCCATAAGTTTCTTTTGACAACATCTTTCCTTGTGTGTTAGAACTATTTCTCTTTGTGCTTTAAATTTTCTTTTCTGAGAGATTCCAAGCCCTCTTGATCCGACTTTCTCCTTGGCATCCTTCTAGAATGTGCTCCCAGCCAGTCTGGCATCAAGAAATGAGCTCATTGGCCCAGACTAGCAGTAGAATTATGTCACAATTTCATCCGGTGGCTTGGACTCATTTAATTTTGTACTCATTGTGACTTAGGCTGTATCAAATCTGTATTTTTTCTGAACTTATTTTCTCGAGAGATCGAGATGGTATAGGAGAGATTGTGTCCCTGGTATTGAAGGGAAATGTTTGTTAAAGATATCCTAGTATATTCACTATGAATACATACATAAATTACAATAGCTTTAGGAATTGACCAGCAGGTCAATTTCAGTAAGTCTTGCCCTATGCTATGTGGCAGTTACTTTACTCAGGGAAATGCTCACACTTGAGTTTGTGATAAAAGCATTCTTAAGATTTTTAAAAGTGCAGATGAGTTAAAAAATGATAAAAAACACGACTGTCACCATGATTTCCCCCGATACCCTCAAAAAACTCCAAACTTTTGTCGATGATTGTTATCTTTGTGGTGGAAATTATGCTGAAACAACAAAACTCAAGATGTTTTGTTTCTCAGTGTATATCCACTAACATGTGACTTCATGAAAATCATTTCAGTATAGTTTCCTCAACTTTAAAATTGTGAGACTTACACATATCCTGCTTACTTCATGGAGATCAAATGAGATTTTTTTAAGTGCTCTATACACCATAATAGAAAACAGGAATTTCATCACCTTAATTATAATTGTAACTAATTCTGTTAAGAATAAAATTCCTAGAATCAAAATGAATTTGGGCTTTGCTGATGTCATTTTATCTTGTAGAGAGGAATTCAAAAAACTTCTACTGAGTCTCATTCACAGCACTAATTAGTAATTAGGAGGAAAAAATATTTAATCTTTCTTGGCCTGAGAGTTTGCTTGTTTCCCATTGTCTGTAAAGTGAGCAGTTGGACTCGATTATCTCTCAAGTCAGTCTGCATGTCAGAGAATCTGTCAATAAGCATGTATTAAGCATTTACTATGCACCAAGCACTATGCTAAGAACTGGGAAGACAAATGTAAGTGGACAGACAGTCCCTGCCCTCAAGGAGTTTACATTCTAATGAGGAAAGAAGCTAAAGAAGAATGAGAAACAACCTCCTCCCGGCAAAAGTACTAGGTAAGGGAGCATGGTAGAAGAAGTCTGGAGTACAGTGTGGATGTGTGGGTGTGTGGGGGGGTCTTTTCATTTTTACTATTTCTGAGGTACGACTTAGACTAAATGACTTTTGAAGTCTCTTCCAATTCTGAGGTGTTGTGATTCTGTGAAACCCTATTGTATAGTTTTATGCATATAAATGCAAATCTGGAGTACTGCAGAGGGCAGATAATGCAGAGAGAAAGGGATACTTAAGATGAAGGTACATGAGTCATCCCACTGGCTTCACATGTCTGTGTACTTTTGCCTTCATCTCTTTGGCCTCAATAGAAAGACAGGAAACCTCAATACTAAAACTTTGAAGTCAGAATACAGCCAGTAAGTTTTCCAGTACTATTCATTATTGAAGAAAGTGTTAGACTTTAAAGCATTTTCTCAGAGCAAGGTAACAAGAGAAGAACGTGAGAAGAGAATAAGATTTTGTTTTAAACTTAACAAGTAGCTTTTATAAAAAAGCATAGTTTTTGAACAATAGGTGTCCTTAAATTAAGTACATCCCTGAGTGCTGAAAAAATTTTAGGATTTTAAAGATGAAAAGGAAAAGAAATGCTTAGGGCAATAATTCTGTAGACAATCATGACCTAATATTAGAATGCTTGCAAGGAAAAATTAGGCCCTTCTTTGTCAGACCATGTGCCCAGAACCTAGCACAGTGCTTGGCGCACAGTACACACACAATAAATATTTGTGGGTATATTAACTGATTGACTGACATAACTATGGTTTGAAAACAACACTGAAGAGTTGGGTTTGATCATCTACTCTTTATTATCCATGTGGTATTTGGCAAGGCACTTAGTGTTCCAAGTCTCAGTTTCCTCAAATGTAAAATAAAGATCATACTACTCCTACTCTCAAACTCACTGGGTTATTGTGTGGTTGAAATGAGATGTTGTATCTTAAGTGTTTTATAATTTAAATGCTATGCAAGTTCTAGCTATTATTATGTAGGATCTGGTGGTGGTGGTCATGATGGGGGAAGGGGAGGGATTGGGAAAAACCTCACTAGTTGAAAAAAATGTAAAACTTGTTATTCTATTTTAAAAATCCATTTTGTATCATGTCACAGAACCAATTGATCAGTCTATTTATCAAGGGTTTAGTATTTGCCAGGCAGACATGGTTCTTAGCACTAAGCGTACTCAGAAAGATCAAGATAGTCATTTCCCTTAGAATTGGAACAGTCTTCAGAACATATTTAGTCCAAATTTACCATGGTATCCTATTCTAATTTATTCAATAAATGGCCCTTAAGCCTATACTTGAAAATGGCTAATTTTGGAGAACATTGCAACTACCTCCCTATGAGGAGAGTCAACACCTTTAAAAAGTTCTAATGATTGTGAGAAAGTATATGACATATTTTCTTTTCTTTTGCTTTTTTGGTTGGGAATGTATTTTTTAATTCATCTCTGTTTAAAGACACATTTGCCCAAATAAAAAAGATAATTCACAGAATCTAGAGTTAGGAACAATCATGGAAACCACCTAATCCCATCCATATCTGAACAGTAAGTCCTTCTACATGGTTTCCCAAAGTAGGAGTGAAATGAATCTCTAGTGTTATAAATATGGAGATTCACCCTAAAGATGCAGACTGAAATCTGCCCCATCCTGAGTGGCTGGCATATGTATCTTTCTATAGAAGAGTCACCAGTGGGATATTCATTAATTATCCCTAGCTTCTGTAACATGAGCAGTATGTCTTTTTTTTACTTCGACATTTCCTTGGTGACATAATTTCAACCACAGTTTCCATGTAATGTATTTTTGGGTGGGGGGGGTGTTGTAGTGTGCTATATAACAGAGAGACAGAGAAACACTATATATCTCTCCATTGTCTTTTGAGGGATCCTCAAGCTCTAGTCTGGGGTAACAGTAGTGTTCTACAAGCAAGGTTATGCTGGAGTCAGTTCTGGCATTCAAAAGCCAATTGCTAAAATGTTCAGTGTTTGCATTTGTGCCTCAGAAATTTTCAGTCTCTCTAAATTAGGGATTAATTTATTTTCTTGATGATCGTCTAGACTTAAAATCTCTTAATAATGCAGATTAAACTTAAAAGTGTGCTGTATCAGTAAGACAAAATTCCTGACCTTGAAGATGACCATGAATATGGCTGTACAATTCAGAATCACAAAGTATTAAAGATTCTCCCGGTAGAAGGCAGGGGAAGTATAACATTTATTTAGATGCCAGAGTTTTAAATCCCAAAACCAATAACTCCCACCTGACATAGTGACAGTTGTATCCCAAAGTCAGTAAGTCCACCACAATATAATAACAAGGAAATTATAACACAGAATTACAGCCAAGAATCACGTCATACTGCAACCTTCCCTGCTGCTGGGGTCTATCAATAAACACTCATGAATCCCAACTTTCTGCTTACCTGCACTCTCTCCTCCCTCAATTCTCTGATCTGATCTTCATAGCTCTCTGGTCTCTACTCTCTGCTCTGCACTCTCTCTTCAGCTTTCTCTCATCTCTTTGCAACTCTCTGAGTTCTGTAGCTTGCTAGTCTGAAGATTCTCAGCTCTGTTGTCTCAGAGTTCCCACTTCTCCTTGGGCTGAATTCTGACCTTAATGGCTACCTTCTGGCTATATACACTCTTCTTAGGACCTGAGGGCCTCATGCCCAGAGTCAGGAAAAGGGTGTAGGGCTAGGGCTCAGTACTTATTAAATTAAGGGTGTTGGCCTGCCTCTAATCAAGCCTCCCTTAACTAGCCCCACCTGAGGCCTATTGAATGAGTGCGAAAGATCTTTAAACACTGATTGGCGTTACATATGCATACGCATTGTCTCTTCTCACTTCCAGACCATTTTGTATTTCTATATCAAAATCGTTTGAATTAAGCAGGAGAGCAATAGAATGCTCAGGAAAAGAATTCATCCCCACACTGGTGGTTTGGTGACTATAGACTAAGGAGAAAAAACAGCAACAACTGGCAGTTATATAATGTCTTAAGGTTTTCCAAAAGCTTCATCTATTATCTCCTAATACTTTTGTCTTTTACTCTTGGTCACACAACGCTAGAAGAATAATCATGTTAAAAGCATGTACCTCCCTTCATCCAGTCAATTATATTTATTAAAAATTATATTTCTAATTTTTTCCCTAAAACATTCCTGCTATTTATCATTTTTTGAATAAAGAAGATTGCTGAGTTTCTGGATTGGGGAGCAGAGAACCTGGGTTCAAATCCTGATTCTGCTAATGACTACTTAATAGTAACATATTACTAATGTAATTTGTGTATTACTACTATGATCTTGGAAAAATACACTTTTGCTCTACAGGCCTCAATTTCTTCATCTTCAAATAGATGTGATTGGATTGGGTCACTTAAATCTATGGTGTGTGCCTTCTAAATTTCAAGTGGTTTCATGATCCTTGTGTTGAATTTTATGCGAAATGAAGTAAGCGTAGTTCTTGTTCTGTGTGTGTGTGTGTATGTTTTCCAGAAGATCTATATCTATTTTATAGAGAGTGAACAGGTATTTATTAAGTACTTCTTGCATGCCATATACTGTACGGAGGTGTGGTTGCAAACACTGGGGGGTGGGGGGGTAGTCATCGCCCTCAAAGAGACAAAAAGAACACTGTTAAGATCTCTCTGAAGAACTGTGGAATGGCACGTGAGATATGGGAGACACTGGCAAAGGACTGCTCAGTATGATGAGCTCACATCAAAGAAGGTGGTGTCCTCTGTGAGTATAGCAGAATTGCAGGGGCTCAAAAGAAATGTGAGACATGCAAATTTAGAGGCATCTCTACTTCAAATGCTGATATGGACTATCTGCACCTGACCTGTGGTAGAGCCTTCTGAGCTCATATTGGTCTGATCAGTCACAGTCAGACATAGTGCACCTTGAACCCCCAATAGTGATGTCATTCTGGTTCTCTCTGAGCCCAAAGAACAACAACCAAGTTGTAGACAGAAAGGTTGAAGCATAGGGAAAAGACTGTATACTGTATATACTGCCACATAAAGAAGAAATCAAAAACAGAAGAATATAATTTTCATATTTCATCATTATAACATTTCTGTAATGATCAAATTCCTCCACCACCCTCTTGCAAACTAGGCATCAGCTACTGTTTTATATTTTTAGGCATCTTCCTCACTTATATTTTTAGATTTTGAACAGTATTATAGCAATGTATCACTCATTAATAGGACTTTTTTTCAATAAGC
>CM053625.1:307446340-307463221 GCA_028646595.1 Phalanger gymnotis
AGTGTGTATAAACACATACAGGAACATATGTGTATATGTATGTATGTATGTGTTATGTATGCACATATATATGTACCTTAAACAATTATAAAGGGAGAAAGTTACCCAGACTAAGTCACGACTATCAGTTGATGGAAATCTTCTTGAAGTCAAGTCTGAGGGAGATATTTTGGCCAAGTGAAGAACACCTGTATCTACATCTCTGCATTCAGTAACATCATATAAGTGAATGTATGTATGCATGTATATATGCATACATGTGTATGTATGTGCATTCATTCATTCCATTCAAAGAGGCCCTTTTTTCCTGTATCTAGTCATTAAGAATCCTTATTCCACTTCTTGATAAAATAAAACTTTTTTTCATTTTCCATTGATATTTCTGCATATGAGCTCAATGATGTAATCTTCTTAAAGTAGCCGCCCTCAAACACCTAGAACTCAATTCTGAAATAAATTGACAAAGGATGCGATTTGCCATTATCGTATTTGCATTCCACCTGGGAAGATGTTAAATAAAAATACACAGTTCATTTTAAACTTAAGAATTAATTAAGAATTAATTATATTCTTTTATATTTATAATATATTTATACATTTATATTTGGCCTTCAGAATTTCAAAGATCTAAATTTTTGCTATGATTTTTTTTGAGATCCTACAGATGAAAAAAAAAATTCTGTTAGCTGATGGCCAAGATTCTTATAAGGAAACTTTTTGAACTACCCTAGGTAGGTTCTCAGAAGATGTAAAGCCAACTATTACATTCATATTTTCAGTTCTTTCTATTATGGTAGAACCTGCTTAAGATTTCCACATTTCTATTCCAACTAA
Organism: Phalanger gymnotis; assembly: GCA_028646595.1. Classification (NCBI taxonomy): domain Eukaryota; kingdom Metazoa; phylum Chordata; class Mammalia; order Diprotodontia; family Phalangeridae; genus Phalanger; species Phalanger gymnotis. The sequence goes on from CM053625.1 coordinate 307,447,175, forward strand.
CACAATTTACTAGAAGGAAAGATCCATTCTACACACCAAGGAGTCATCAAACTGTGTTGGTAAACAGAATGGGCTCCTAGCACTCAGTTCAACCAAGTGCCCTTGAAGAGTTCAGCCTTTGTTTCCTTGATTAGATTGAGAGTCCTTGGTGACCTCCTTGCCTCAGGGGAGGGCCTAGTTTACACATTTTGAGTATACACATTTGAGTTTACACAGTTTGAGTGACATGTTTGGGACATCAGAGGTTTTTAGACCACGTGGGTTTAAGTCGCCTCTTTGTGAGAATTTTAGGTCACGTGGGTGAGTCGCATGTGTGACTCACTCTTGACCCTGAAAAAGATATAAAACCAGGGGTTGGCTTTCTCTTTTTTGGAGCTCTTACCCACAGCCATGGTGGTGCGTGTGACTCTGGGTCATCCCTTATTATGAGCTCGAGGGGTGAATCTAGATGTTGGTAACTATGAATTGTATTTGGTTTGTCTGTCGATGTTTATAATTTGTTTGTATTTGCTCTGAAGTTCAGGGTGCTGGTTTTTCCCCTGATATTTGCATGCTGAATTAAAGTAAGCTTGTCAATCCCTTAACATTGCTTTCCTTGCTAAAGCAGGTCGAAAGAACCTGGGCTTTTGCAGCATGCTGGTAGTGTGCTTGTTGTTGGACTTGTGTTGGTCTTTCACCCCCACAGCAGCTGCTAACCAGATTGTTGAAACACAAACTATCCTCTAAGTATCCTCCACCAGACTCTACATGTCAATACCTCTCCTCCAAACCTTTGATTTCTTGGTGCACCTTTAAAGTCCAACTCAAATGTTTATTGATGCACAACTCCAGAGCCACCAAGTACTGGAGAAATGTCTACATCTCCTTAGTTGTTAGGGTTCTCTACCTCTGCAAATGGCTTTGGAAAATTTTGTTCAAACTTTGTTTTCATTCAACTGTGCTCCCGTTTTTCTGACAACAAACTGTAAGCTACTTGAAGGTGGGAACTGCTTCCCTTTCTTCTGTGTCTACCCTGGACAGTTTCTAGAAACACAGGATACATTGCATCAATGCTTGTTGACTGGTTGATTATGAAATAGTCTCCATAGCTGTATTTCTTTGTAATTAGTGAGACAGAACTGCTCACAGTATGAACTAAGTGGATGTTTTGTTCCAATACATGTTTTCAATTTTATGGCAGGATTTAGTAATTTACTGGCACCAATTAGCTTAATGTGCCATTATTCCTTTTGTTATGAGTATATGATGAAATGTTTAGATATGGAGAATCAATAATGGCACAATAATGTTTAGATCTTTGCATTATTAAAAAGTAATTATCCACATAAGCAGTCAACTGTGTGCAAGGGACTTCCTCTCTTTCCTATTCCCAAGAAATAATCATCTTCCCCAGTATTTCTTCTTGAGAACTCCTGTTCCTTCTGATAAGCATCTCTCTCATCCAACTACCATGTATTGGAATCATTTTGGAGTCAAGTAATCATGTTTAAATTCTGGACTTGTAACTTAACAACTACATGACATTGGACAAGGTCTTTCCACTCTCTGAAACTCAGCTTTTTCATCTATAAAATGGAACTGGATAAATTTAGTTTTTAGCCTCCTTTAGAGTTTAAATGCATGTTCTAGTTGTCACAGAATCATTTGCTTTCAGGGCCATGTCGCTAACAGCTTATTGGACTTTACTTCTTTTGAAAATGATGGAAGATCCTCAAGGACAGGGACTTGTCTTTTAGGTTTTCTTGTTTATTTATTTTTATTCCAATATTTAGGACTGTGCTTTGCACAATCTTTTTTTTTCCCCTGGTGATTTAATTTTAGTGCACATATTTTAATGAGAAGAGACAGAGATAGACAGACAGAAATAGGCAATAAGCCAGAGAGAGAGCGACAGAGATAGACACAGAGACACAAAAACACAGAGACACAGACATACATGCACACATACACAGAAACAGAGCCAGAGACAAACAGAGAAAGAGACAGAGAGAGAGAGAGACAGAGAGAAAGAGAGACAGAGAGAGAGAAACAGAAAGAGGGAGAGGAAAGGAGAGGAGAGGAGAGGAGAGGAGAGGAGAGGAGAGGAGAGGAGAGGAGAGGAGAAGAGAGTATGGAAGTGCATTGCTAGACTATTTTTTGAACACAGTTGTGGGTGGATTAGATAAGAGAATCTTGGGTCTGCCCTTAGGCGATTCGCTTAACTTCTGTTCAACCCAGTTTCCTCATTTGAAAATGTAGGTTGGCCTAAATAACCTCAAAATCCCCTTCCAATTTCTAATCTCTGCTCCCACTTTTTGTTTAGATGAGCTGCTTTTAGAGAGAAAGTCCAGTCAATGGACTTGACAGAACTAAAGAGGCCTCTCAGCCACAGGTAGTAGCTTCTGGGTTTCAGTATTTCTTCCATGAAATAATCATGAGCTTCAGTGAGGTTACTTTCATCTAGGATTATGCTAATCTAAATTAAAAGCAGGGCTATTCTTCCAAATGGAAACAAAGCACATGGGTCCCCAAGCTTGGCATTTCCTGATCCATTTTGGTGCCTTTGATTTTGGTTTGTATTCCCTGGAAACACACTTCAACACGGTGGTCCATGGGCCACTAACCAAAGTGAGAATCACCTCTTATTTGCAATTATATTTTTCATAAAGGGGGAAGGAGGAAGAAAAGACTGGAGAACTGTCTTCATTACATCAGTCAGTCATAACTGATAGCATTCTTTTACTACACATCCTTATTATGTTTCCTTCTGTATTTCCTCCAGGGTCATAATAGTGTTGTCCCTCCTCCCACTCAGGAGCAGGATCAATACTTCTTATGTACTTTAATCTGACGGATGAAGAAACAGATTTTGGATGGAACTATAAAGAATCTGAAATTAAACTGAACTGCATTCCCTGAGTTCAGATCCAAAGTTGTAAAGCTTTCTTCATTTTGAACGTAAAATCTGACTGATTGACAGATCCATCAAGAGCAAGAGCCCATATCATGGAGACTCCTTTCACACACAGCCAGGGTCTTTGAAGCTGATGAGGTTAAAGAAAATAGTCAGGTAGGGAACCATAGATTTTGGGGGGTACTTGAGACGCCAAAAGACCGACACGCTGGGTCCTGCCGAATGAATTCCACTCGAGCCTTCTCAGCCAAGGAAAAAAAAGTTTCTTAAAGATTCACCATAATGCGTAGTCTTATTCCTGATGCTTGTTTTCACAAGCAGGCCAGATTCAGTCAACTGAGCTAGATTGAACCTTCATGGAGGCAAGATGGAGCTTATATACAGAAAGACTGTGGGAGGGATTGAGGGGTGGTCAAGTAGTCTGGGGTGACTAGAGGAGGGGTTTAGGAAGGATCTTGAGGAGGAGTCTGTGTTGGTAAGCAAAATGGGCTCTTAACTCTTAATTTGACCAAGTGCCCTTGAAGAGTTTGGCTTTTGTTTCCTTTGAGTAATTCAATGTACTTTATTGAGTCTTACTAAGTGCTAAGCCTCAGGCTCTAACCCCTATTAGGTGTTAACCTAACCTATGTGGATGTGAACCTCCCAGGGTCCTAAGGGGAGGGGCTAACTCAACAGCCAATCATAGCAGCCTAAGTTCTGGTCATTCAGATGACATTTGATGATGTCTGAAACCCTACAAGAAGAGAAGACAGAGCCATTTGCGCAGGGCTCTCACTCTTGGTGGCGTTTGGAGACTCCCGGGCAGCTGTAGCTAAGAAGCCCTCCAGCTCATAAACACGGATGTTGGGACTTTGTTAAACTCTGGTAACTATGTATTGGGATTTGAATCAGATAAGGTCTGTCTGTTGATGTTTGTACTTTGCTTGTATTTTGCTCTGAAGTTCAGGGTGCTGGTCTTTTCTCCTGAACTAAGTGAATGATATTCATATGCTGAATTAAAGTAAGCTTGTCAACCTCTTAAGGTAGCTTTCCTTAGTTAAGCAGATCAAAAGAACCTGTACTTTTGCAGCTACTGGAAGCTTTCTGGGTGCTGGCTGTTGGTTGACCTTGCACCCCCACAAAAGCTGGTAGCCAGATTGTTGACACAGAGTCTAAGGGGGATCTTGATGGGACTGGGGTGACTAGAGGTCAAGACTCAAGGAAACAAGAGAATGAGATTTTGATGGGATCAAGGTTGGGAAGCAGCTGGCCAGTACAGGGCTAGGCTAGGTAGAGATTTGGGCCTAGATGATGAAAGGCTTATGGCCTCAAGCAAAGGCCAGATCAAGTGGGAATATTCAAGGAGAGTTCAAGGGAGTTCCCAGAGACTGTACCCTCATCAAACCAAGGAACAAAAATAGATGTCACTCTCAGCCTAATATGCTCCTTCCCCTGAAAAAAAATACCAGGTCCAGCAACATCACCCATCCCAAGACTCACCAATTTGGCCATAAATTCCCCAATGCTTTGAGTCTATATCCAACTTTTGACCAGAATAAAACTGACACTTGGGAATTACAAGAAAGATGTCTTTAGCATGAATATTAATGATCAAAATATTTTGACGGACTTGTAGAAAAAAAAAGCTTAAAAATGAAGTGAATAGCAAGGTCTTTACTAAGCAAACAAAAAAAAACCTCATTTAAATAGATGCACACAGATACTTGCACACTCCTCAGAAAAGCACTTCTCAGTTGCAGAATGTGTTAAACAGAACATTTTTTTAAATGAACACAATGGTCCTTACTTATATTTAATCACTTTTGTTTCATATAACTCCATTTTACCAATTCTACATTCCAAACTGAACAATTCGTCTTTTTGAGTTTATTACAAATTTAACTGTCATTATTGAAAACAAACTTTTCAATATATTATTATGACTACTAGTACTAATGAAAACAAGTTTATCTAGTAATTCAAGGATTGTAGAGTGCTTTAGGTGCATTATATAATTTGTTGCTCAAAACTGCACTATGAGGAAGTGGCTATTATTTTCTTTATATTACAAACTGAGTTTCTAAGGCTGAAGGACCTTTGTACTTTACCCAGCGTCTCAGATTTCCCATAGTTGGGTCCACAGGCCCCTAAAAACTCAAGAAGAATGAGAATTATTTTTTAAAAACTGTAATTTTGTATATGTTTTGTTCCTTAGTAGACATTATATATAAAGAGCTAGCAACAGATTCTTTATTAATTTTACCCTCTTTTGGGACTTCAATATGTTTTTTTATGTACAATTAAAAATGTCTTATTGGTATTTTTTAAAATTTCTGTCTTTACCCTCTAATCCCTTCCCCCCTCTGTCTCTCTTCATAGAAATCGTCCCTTATATTACAAGGCAGTGTGTGTGTGTGTGTGTGTGTGTGTGTGCGTGCGTGCGCGCGTGTGTGTGTGCACGCACAAATAAAACAAATCAATATATTGGCCCTGTCTAAAATTGCCATGTAGGGCAGCAGAAGCAAAGCAGAGTTATCTGATTCAGATGTCTAATAGGCATATTTTTATTATGTAACAGGACTTCAAGGGCAAAGTAGAATTGGATATATAGATCTGAAAGAAATGTGCCTAAAAATGACAACTGAAACTATGGTAGATGACGGTGTCATTACGTGAGTGAATATTCAGAGAAAAGTGGAGAGAGTCCAAGCTTTAGGATACACCTATAGTTAAGATGCATGGCCTAAGTTCATACAGGCTATATTTAAAGCTTTCTTAGTGCTGGTCTGGTTGTGTTTATACTATAAATCCATGTGGTTGAGACAAATAATCTTTTAAATACATAGCTGTAGCCCCTTTCGGCTAATATTCTATTAAATATTTTAGCATTAATAGTTGTTAGAGGTATTGGTTCATAGGTTTGATTTGTTTTGTTTTCTTTGTTTTTCAGTAATTTATATCTCCCTGGATTGAGTATAAGCACCATATTTATTTCATAGAAGGTGCTCAGTAGGGGGCCTTCTTTCTCTATTTTTGTAAACAGTTTAAATAATTTTGGAGTTAATTGTTCTTTGAGTGTTCGGGAAAATTAACCATCTACTACCCCATCTGATAAATTCTTTGATTTAGAGTGGTGAAGATTTTAAATGTCACTTAATCGTTTGTATTTATGTATCTGTTTCGTTTCTACAAATGAAGAGAAGGCCAAAGAATTTAGAAGGCAGAATGATTTGAAACCATTGTGTCAGACTCTAAATTCTTTTTTCAGCCAGGCACGGGATGCTCCCACTCCTGAAATCTTCTAAGCCTCAGTTAAAGTTCCAGTTCTGATCTCTGCAGTGGAAAATGTGAGCCCTTTTTTACCCTCCCAAATAAACTTTCTATTTAGTTTGAATGTATTCTGTGGACATGCAGATTGTATAGTCCCAGGAGAAGCTAGGATCCTTGAGGGCACATGTCATGGTTCTGTTTGTGTATCTTAAGTGCCTGGTACTTTGTGCCTCCCACCCCCCACCATTATCTGTATCTCCTTTCTTTCTCTTAAATCCTTACAAAGTTCTTGAAATCTTTCTTTAGATTGTAGGTATTTATCTATAGAGAGATCTAGGTATATGCTATATTATGAATAAATGATATATGTTCTGGGAGGGAGGGGAAGAGAAAGAGAGAGAAAGAGAGAGAGAGAGAGAGAGAGAGAGAGAGAGAGAGAGAGAGAGAGAGATTATTTTAGTAAATAATGTGGTGATACAGTGATTCATTGATTCATTAACTGAGGTTCAAGGTCTATAAAACCTAGTTTACTACAAACTCCATATAGTATTTAAAGTCTCTGGATAAATTTCCCCAACAGTCTCTTTTAGCTAATGAAACCATATGCATCTTTCTATGCCTTGTGCCACTTTTTCTGGCATGTGGGTTGAAGCCCTTCGTTTTTTTTTTTTTTTAACACTTATTAAGTTCCTACTATATGCCAGTCATTGTGTTAAGAATTGGAGATACAGTTAATAAAGACAATCCCTGCCTACAAGGAGTTTACAATCTAATGTGGGAAGACAACTTGCAATTGAATGAATTCACTTGCAAGTGAATTTGTTTTGAGAGAGGGAAAGCCAGGCAAAATCACTTGCCTCACTTTTTCCTCCAGAGCCATCTGGGTCCAGTGGCCAGATATTCATCAGGATGAATGGAGATGGCCCAGTTTGCCCTGGGAGACCATAGACTTTTTAAGGTAAGGTCTTTTCAAGTTCTCTCTATGAGTGAGGCAACTCCCATCTAGTGAATAGGCCTCTTTAAAAAGTGAGTCAAGGGATGGACCCTTAAAAAAAAAAAAACTGGGAGGAGAAGACCCTCAGGGTTGCTGGTCAAAACTGAAAGTTACTATTTATATTCACTCTGAGCCAGGAGGGCCCAAAAAATAACCATTAAGAAGTGCTTGGGCAGGGACCTATTGTTGTCCAGTCAATGAGATCCAGAGTAAATTGGGTTTAAGGCATGGTCTTGGAGAAAGAATTCTAGCCAGTAAACCTCAAGTTAAGTAGATTGGTTTCGGGCATTGAATTTAACCCCCTTTGGGTAGAACACCCTATGGTAAGGGAGGAGAGGAAAGGCCGGGAAGACAGTAGTGGGAAGGGGAGGGGAGAATGAAGAGGGGAAGAGAAGGAGAGGGGACAGAGGGGAGGATAGGAGAGGATGAACTGAGTTGTCCAAGTGTAAGTGGTCAGCTGGGTACCCATTTGGGCAGCTTGGACTACTCACAGGCTGTGGTTTGTCCTTCATTCTCAAAGAGGACCGTGACATCGGGGAGATGATGACATGACTTGCAATTGACTTTGATTTGAGTGAGGGACGGCTGCACAAGGTCACCAGCCTCACTTTCTCCTCCAGAGCCGTTTGGATCAAGCACACAAAAGGTGAAGGACAAGGAGGGGAGATACACCAGGAAGTACTTGCCCCTGGACATCTTTTCCTATGCAGTTGAAACCAGGTAGAATAGTAGAAGGGAATGATGACACTCCAGTGTCTTTGCCAAGAAAACTCCATGAACAGTATGGTCCTTGAGGTCATGAATAGTTGGGCATGACTGAATGATTGAACAAGAATAACCACAAGAATAGCACGTGTAAAAAAAGAAAAAAGAACGGCAGATGTGGAGTGGGGTTATGTGAAAGTCCAGGCTCTGCCTTCTGAAAAGGAAGGTCTTGGGCGGAGTTTGGCATTCTGCCCTCAGATCTTCTAATCTGAAGGGAAAGGAGGAGATGTCCATTAAGGCTCGAGTTGAGTTACCCTCAGGGTGATGAGATTAGAGGTAATCGGGTTTAACCTGGGAAGGGCCATGTTGTTCCATAGAATTAAAACCTGGCATGCCAGTATATTCTTAGTGGAGTGGAGTGAACATGTCAAATGGATTGGCAGTAATTTCTCCAAAAGTGCTGTTGCCTCCAAGGTCCAGGAGATTTCTTTGTGGTCTGTTTATACTCAAGTTATCACCAATCAATAATTAAGATAATTAAGCATCTACTATGTGGACGCAATGGTAAAAGGAAGACAATCCCTGCTTCCAGAGATCTTACGTTATGCTAGAGGAAACAACATATGCAAATAAAATTAACCACAAGATGTATACAAAGAAAAAAAAAAGTTCTTTCTGGGAAGGAAGATCAGAAAACTCTCTTGACACCTTGGGCTCAACGTTGAAGAGAGACAGCGATGAGAATAAAGAAGAAACAGTCCCATTAACCCCTTTAAAAATTACTGCCACCCTTTAACCACTGCCAGTTTACATAATGCTTTACTCACCACATACACACAGAATCAGAGAGCACATGGACATTTGATCCCAATCCACAGGTTAGGACACAGTGTCCATGTGGATGGAGGTATGGCCTTAGAGTGAGGCAGTCCTGTGTTTGTGCACAAGACTTTCCCTTCTCAGTGCCCTAGGCAATCCTCTAAGATTATCTAGGATTTTGAGTTACAGAAGGCTACACTCTGTGTTTTACTGGAGGCAATTTGCCTTAGCACAATTTCTCACACAGATAAAATCATAGCTCTGATCCTTTTTTTTAATGTAAAGATCATGAAGCTCAGAGAATTATCCTAGTTGTCATCATTGTCATCACTATCACCATGACTAGGTTTTACATAGTGCCTACTATGTGCCAAGCATTGCGCTAAGTGCTTTACAAATACTATCTCATTTGATTCTCATAACAACCCTGGGAGATACTACTATCGTACCTATTTACAGTTGAGGAAATTAAGACAGACCGATGCTAAGTGATGGCCAAGTGGTTGAGTAGTCAAGCCACTTTGTTAAGTGTCTTGACAAGGTTGTATAATTTGTGTCTGAAGCCTCATTTTCACTCGGGCCCTCTTATCCACTCTTGCCACTAGTTTAAGATCCAATTTAATAGCCCCATCTTCCGGTTCCAGTAGCAACATTGTACCAAAAGTGTGAGATAATAAGGATTGGGACAGCAGACTGGTCTAAAGTTTATTGCTTATTCCAATGCTCTTGCCTAACAAAATTCAAAAATACATACACACTTATTCAGCCATCTATATATTTGTGGTTGTTGTTCAGTTATTCATTCATATCCAATGGTATATGACCCCACGGACCATAGCAGTAATGTCCATGGGGTTTTCTTGGCAAAGATACTGGAGCGGTTTGCTATTTACTTCTCTAGTCCATCAAGGCACACAGAGGTTATATGACTTTCCCAGGGTCACATAACTAGTAAGTATCTGAGGCTGGATTTGAACTCAAGTTCTTCTTGATTTCACATCCAGTACATTATTCACTGAGCTGTCTAGCTGTGTCATCTATCTATTTACCCATTTATGTATCTATTTATTCTTTAATTTGTACATTTTTATTTCATTACTTTTATTTCTTAAATAATATGCTTATTTTAGGCACCTACTGTTTACAATACATTATATTTAAGCAGTAGAGAGACAAAAGAAAAATTTGAAAGAGGTTTGTTTCTTTTTCCCTCAAGAAGCTTACAACATAGTACAAGAATTTTTAACTTGGGGATGAAAGATTGACTTCAGGAAATCTCTGTACTTAGATGGGAGGAAATACATCTCCATGTAGACCAACTTCTCATTGAAATTCATGACTTCCTTCTTTTATGACTTTTTGAAACACTATTCTGAGAAAGCCTACATAGGCTTCTTCTGACTGTCAAAGGGATCCATGACACCAACAATATCATTAGCCCTTTGTCTAGTGGGAGGAGAAAAGCTATATACAAATTACTGAAACAGCATTGTGTGGTTGAAAGATTGTGGAACTTGGAATCAGAGGACTCGAATTCTGACTCTGTCCTATGTGTCTACCCATGGGGGCATGAAGAAAGATATAACTTCTAGGCCACCAGGGAAACATGTGGCCTCAGGGCCACAGTTGGCCCTCTAGGTCCTCAAATGCGGCTCTCTGACTAAATCCAAACTTCACAGAACAAATCCCCTTAATAAAAGGTTTTTTTTTTTTCTGTAAAAATTGGACTCAGTCAAAAGGCTACACTTGAGGACTTAGAAGGCCACATGTGAACTCAAGGCGGCAGGTGACCCACCCTTGCTAGAGGCTTCAGTCTCTTTCTAAGAAAAGGAGAACATTTGGGATAGATAGCTTCTAAGAACGCTTCCAGCTCTAAATTTATAATTCTATTATCCTCCTTTCAATTGTCCCTTACAAAAAGGTTTGGTTTCTGCTTACCATTAATTAGTACTTTTATTAAGGACTCCAGCTCAATTCAGATAATTCATAATAAAATCTATAGACATTAACTACTGTAAGTCACTAAGAATTCATCATTGCTTCTATATAAAGTTTATTCTTTGGGTTAGAGATCTCAAGTGTTTTATCCTTTTACATAAACAGAATGGTAGTGGTGAGGCAGAAGTCCCAATCTCCTTGTTTGTGTTAGGAAGCATTTTTTTTTGAAACCAAAAGGTTAATACTGGCAGGTAAGGAGAAGGTAGAATGGGTGTGTGTGTGAAGGGACGCTGAGGTTGTCATTTCGGCAAGTTTCAAAATGATCATTAGCCCTCAAAGAATCAGTGTTTTTCCCAAACATTTTGTCCCTGAATACATGAGAAGATTCAAGTTAGGTGATGTGCACCATAAGAGATGACCCAGGATGGTGAGGAGCCTAGAGTTCATCACATAGGAAGGAGCTGGGGCTATCTTGCCTGGAAAAAAAATGAAAAGAACAAAGAGGGCCTTTGCTGAAGTCATATTCATTAAACGACATAGTCTAACATGGTCATATGGGAATGGCAGAGACATGTTTGATTGTTTGAAGCTGCCACAAGAACAACAAACTTACATTAAGCACCTACTCTGTGGCAAGAACTATGCTTAGTCTTCCATGATGTGGAAGATGGATTGAAAGGTTGTCAGGTGGAATATGTATTAACCTTTTTTATGCCACTGAGCAGAGACAGGAACAGTTAGAAGATGTGGTAAAGAGATAACCCTAAGCTTAATTGCAAGGGAAAAACACGAACCAAACTTCCCAACATTAACTGTATTCTAAAAGAGTAACTGGCAAAAAGCCAGTTTTGGGCTTTCGAAGAGTTCTCCTTCATCTTTTAATGGAAGCTAGAAGACCTTTCATTGGGTTTGTTGGAGAAAGGTTGTTTTTTGCTTGTTTGTTTTGTTTTGTTTTGTTTCATCTTGTCTTGTTTTGTTTTTCCTGTTAGTAGTTGGAATAGATGAACTCTAAGTAGCTTCTTCAAGAATTAAGTAGATAGCTCTCTTTGGTTTGTAAATCACTTTCTAGACTCCCTCATTCCTTCTTTGCCAGTCTTCTTATGCCTTATTCTTCTCTAAGTACTTTGTCATCTAGTACCACTAGTCTCCTTGCTTTTCCTCCTCCAAAACACTACATCTCCTAACACCACACGGTTTTCCTGGTTTTGCCAAAGGCCTAGAATTTTCTCTCGCCTTATTTCCACCATCTGGATTCCCTGGCTTCCTTCAAGACTCGATTCAAATTCTACTTATTTTCCAAGTGGTCTTTTCCAGTCCTGGAGATTTATCTCTGAAATGATGTCTCATATACCCTGAATATATCTTGCATGTCCATGTTTTGACTTGTGGTGTCCCTCATTAGGATGAGAGTTCCTTGAGGGCAGGAGTTATGTTTTTTTTTCCTTCTTTTTCAAACCCCAATACTTAACATAATGGTGGGGACATTGTTAGCTCTTCAATATTTGCTGACTGGCTTCTAACTCTGTGACCTTGTGATACTTTGACATATTGGAAAATATTGGATTTGGAGGAGGGGAGAATCAGACTGTTTTAGGTATGCAAGGAAGGAAGGCTGACTTCAGTAATTATAAAATCCTGGATTTAAGGAAAGGGAATGTGTAAGTATGTTTGAGAAGGTTATATATGGTCATATTTTAATCTAACATGGCCACTGTGAGGCATCTCCCCATGGCTGCTCCCTAGAGTTCTGTGGGCCAAGAATACATTTGTACAAATCCAATTATCCCACTACTCTCACCCTGAAAAGCCATAAGAGATGAGGGACAGGTGTAAATAATTATTTTCCCTTTAGGGCCAAGCCAAGCCAGTGGGCTTAGCCTAAAGTTTAGTCAGGCTAGAGGAGTGGGTAGGGGAGTGTTACTATCAGAATCATCGGTCAAAAAGAAATCTGCAGAATAGATATAATGCAGTTACCAATAGTTATTTAAATGATCTTTCATCAGTATCAGAAGAATACTTTATTCCATGGCATCATTGTATTTTTCTCAGAACGTAATTGACAGTTGTCATGAATGAATTCATCCAGTCCTTTTCATCATACGCCAACCTAGGTTTATTGTCTCCTTGTTACTGGCCACAAAACAATGCTTACATGCTGTTTAAAAATATGCCCATAATAAGGACATTCTAAGTGAATGGAAATGGCAGTTAGCAGGGTAGATAGAATGCTGGACTTGTCCTGCCTCAAAAACTAGCTATTTGCCATTGTGCAGGTGACTCAACCACTTATCCTCATTTCCTTATCTATCAAATGGGAATAAGAAAAGAAATTATCTCACGGGGCTGTTGCAAGGACCAAATGAAGTAACATATATTATTGTTGTTAAGATTATACAACTGTATAAATGTTAATTCATTATTTTTAATGTGTGGCAAATTCTATTAAGTGGACCTCTGATCCAGACTGTGTTGGGGAGGGGTGAGATCCTACTTCTGGGGACAGGAAATACCTAAAAGGGAATTCTCACTGGCACATGGTGAGTCTACCAGTTATATTGATGGAGGTCAGACAATCTTTATTTACTTGATAAAAGAAAAATCAACCTAGCAAGTAGAGCTATTCAAAAGTAGAAATTGGCTGCCTTAGACAGGAGTAGATTCCTCCTCTTTGGATATCTTAAAGTAAGGATTAGATGACCACTTGTCAGGTATGTGATAATAGGAATCATTATTATTTTCTTTTTTCTTGCATGTGTTAGGTTATAATACTTCTGAAGTCACTTCCGGTTCTGAAATACTCAGATTTTACACCTGTTTCATGCTTTAGTTTTATCACTTCCAAAATCATTAAACACTTTTTTGTATCTGTCACTGTTATAGGCCCTTGTAATGGCAAGAAAAGTGGGACTTTTTGCTGTTTTTTTTTTTCTTTTGGAATGTTTCTCAGCACTAAGGCAATCAAATGCCTTTGATTGTGTCTTGCCTTTGTTTCAATCAAGACTCTTTGATTGAATCAAGAGTCTTTGATGACCTGCTTAAGTCACGAAAAAGTGACTAAGTCACATAAGTTTGAGTCACATGCTTGTGATGCCCTCTGACCCTGAAGAAGTGTATATATACACTGAAGTTAGCATTTTGCTTTAGGGACTCACTCATTGAAAGAGAATTCATGTGATTTGGCCAGATGAGACGCTGGGTAGCCTTTAATGCGTCCCTCCTATCCCCCACAACCACTTAGAAAACCCAGATGTTGTTGCTTCTCTCTGGTAACTACATATGTATTGCTATGGTCAGATAGAAGGCTTTCTCTTGATTTGTGTTATTTTCTTTGTTTGTAATTTCTATTTGTATTTGCTCTGAAGTTCAGGGTGTTGAATTTTTCCCTGGAACGAAGTGAATGATATATGTATGTTTACTTAAAGTAAGATTGATAACTGCTTAAAGTTGCTTTCGTTAGAAAAGCAGATCAAAGAACCTATGCTAGCAGCCCTCCTGTGTGCTGGTGTTGTTGGTATTATACCTCCACAGCAGCTGCAAGCAGCATTATTGTTACAGCCCTGCAGATACCAAAACAAAAAATGAAAGTCTCCTCAATTAATAGGTTTACATATATATTTGATCCAATCCAAGAGACATTTATTAATCACCTATTACGTGTCAGGTGCTTCATTAAGTGCTAGGGATAAAACTAATAAAAAATAAAGCAGGTCCTAACTTCAAGAATTTTACAGTCTAATGTGGGAGACAACACTCCATAGGAGGCAGAAATGCTGAAGGAGGCACAGCTAAAGGTGGTACCTGGAGGCATGAAGGAACTTTTTCCATGGACTTGAAACCAGGTAGAGCAGCAGATTGGAGAAGGACATGACAAACCACTCGAGTAACTTTGGCCCAAGAAAACCCCATGGATAGAGTGGTCCATGGGGTCCCAAAGAGTCAGACATGCATGACTGAATGACTGAACAATGTCAAAAAACAGAGACTAATGCAAAGTGGAAAGAATCCAGAACTGATATATGCATTCCTATGTTGTGGGTACATATGCACATGTGCATTCATACAAATTTATATTGCATGTTTTCATGTATGAACATGTGTATATATTTGTGTATTCATATAAACATACATACATATACATGCGTAATAAAATAACTACAGGTTGACTAACTATATGGTAGTTAGGGATGAAGGATATAAGCAAAGCAGGGGCTGACTTCCTATAAAGTGATGGTTAACTAGCATATTGAAAGGGATAGAGAGATTCTATGTGGCAAAAGTAGGAAGGTATACAGGTTGGACCTGGGAAAGAGCCAATGCAAATGTATGAAGATTGCAGATAGAATGTTGTGTGTGAAGAACAGAGAAAAGGCCAGTGTGACTAGCCTATAGATTATGGAAAAATTTTATGTAATAATGGATAGAACAAAGATGAATCTGGTTTGCTGAAGACATTAAAAGCCAAAGGAACTCATTCATTCATTGATTTGTTCATTCATATTCTGTTTGTTAGGTTTTTTTTAATCAAATTCCAGACCTATAAGGGACACTGGGGTTTATTGAATAATCAAGTGATATGGTCAGATCTAGGCTAAAGGAATCATTAGCAAAGTATAAGATGGAATGAAGTAAAAGGAGACAAGGCAAAATGAACAGTCAAGAGTCCTATGAAATAGTTTAAATAGAATGTAATGAGGGGCTGAGCTAAGGTGATTGTGTGAATAAAAAAAAATGGGTTGGATATAAATAATGTTGTAGAAGTAGAAATGAAACATTTTGTCAATGAATGCGTGCTGAGAAATTGTAATACCAAAATTATAAATGTAAGAGCTTAGAATGATTATGAAGAGTCTGCCTTCCAGGGTCCTTATAAATATCAAATGACCTAATATTTGTAACACACTTAGCACAATAACTGGCATGCAGTAAATTCCCTTCCCCTGGTGCCTTTGACAAATAAGGAAGATAAGAAGAGTGGATTGGTGGAGAAAAAAATAAAAAAAAAAAAGTTCTGTTCTGAATCGATCAATCTATACCTCTAAGAATGCAGGTAGAACTCTTTCGCCCTTTCTAACTGACTCATACCCAAGATCTCCTGTGAGTGTTCCATGGAGTATCTGCCCCATTCATTCGATGGCTTCCCCTAGCTGTTTTTTTGTTTGTTTGTTTGTTTGTTTGTTTTTGCAGCCAGTGGTTGCCAGTATAAGATTAAATAAACCACCTGATATGATATCCCTATGGTTGCTAATGGCATTCTTAAAATCGGATGAGTAAATCAAATGTAATGTTGTTGTATTTTGTTTTGTTTTTTCCCAATGGGAGTGTGAGAATAAGACCTTAGATTTACAAGTAGAAGAGATATGACAGTCAATCTCCTCCAAATTACTCATTTTATAGAAGAGGAAATTGAGGCTTAGAAAAATGACATTATTTACATAGGATCATACATTGA
>CM053625.1:307463721-307485756 GCA_028646595.1 Phalanger gymnotis
AGGCGGACTCAAACCCACGTGGTCCAAGAGCCCCTGCTGTCCCAGACATGTCACTCAAACTCATGTCTAAACTAAGCCCTCCCCTGAGGCAAGGAGGCACCAAGGACACCCAAATCTTGGTCCTGGGGCTTAGCACTTAACAAGATTCAATGAAATAGCTGAATCACTCAAAGCAAACAAAAAGACAAACTCTTCAAGGGCACTTGTTGAACTAAGTGCTAAGGAGCCCATTTTGTCTTACCGCCACAGATAGATAGATAGATAGATAGATAGACAGATAGATAAATAGATAGAAATATGGGAATATTATCTCAAGTAATTGGAGAACTCAAGTGGACATATATACAAATAAGGAATATATAAAGAGTGAGAGAATTGTTGACAATTGAACCTAACACTAATATGAACTGGTCAAAAAAGAGGAGAGCAAATACACACACATACACAGAGTTCTATACAGAAATACATTTCACCCAATGAGGAAACAAGAAGCAAAGGAGATAATTGGGTGGGGGGAGATGGTAGATAAAGGTAGGTATTAGTCCTATGCCAAACAAGGTCTAACTTGAATGTAAAAATGTTTATAGCAGTATCTTTTGTGTATGTGTGTGTGTGTGTGTGTGTATGTGTGAGATGGAAAAAGAATTGTAAATAAATGGGATACCCAATAATTATGGAATGACTGATCAATTATGTGATATAAATTTTATGGAAAAGTCTTGTGCTATTATAACAAAATATTAGAATGATGGATTCAGAGAAAATAGAGAAGGCTTATATGAAGTGGTATATAGTGAAGTGAGAGGAATAAAGACAAAAAATTATATAAAGACAGCAATATTGCAAGGACAAAAAAAATCCTTAAATAACATAGAAATTCTTATCAATGCAATGACCAGCCATGATTTCAGAGGACTCATGATGAAATATATTTGGGGCAACTAGGTGGTACAGTATATAGAGCATCAGGACTGGAGTTATAAAATTCAAGTTCAAATCTTGCTTCAGACACTTACTAGCTGTATGATTCCATGAGTCACTTAACATCTGTTGCCTTCGTTTCCTCATCTGCAAAATGCAGATACTAAAAGCACCTAACTCCCGTGGTTGTTGTGAGGATCAAATGAGATGAGATTTGAAAGAGTTTGGCACAGTATCTGTCATGTAGTAGGAACTATAAACATGTTAATGCTGATGCTGATGAAGATGATGCTACTTACTTCGTGTTAGACTGGTGATGGAATCAGAATGAAAATTGAGAGCTTTTTTAATATATAGATGATATGGGTATTATTTTGCTTGAATATACATGTTTGTAACAGAAATTTTATGTTTGTTCATTGCAAATGGATGAAGGGTGGAGAAAGTTGAGGTGGGAAAGATGGTGAAATTTCATTGACTGATTTTTTTTTTAAATAAGCAAAGACCTGTTAGAACATCCAGTTCTCCATGGCTATAGTTCAAACATTATGTTTAGAGAGAGATCAGAGAAAAGACAATCTTCTCTGACTGTGTTGGTTATATAATAACTGTCATTCAAAAGTGAAGAAAAGCTTCTTTTTAAATTTCAAGGAATTGAAGAGAAAATTGGAGCTAGGATGATAACGATCAATAGACATTTTTCCAACAGAGAACACCCCCAAACTTTACAGACTTGAAAAGCTGAATTTATGACCTAAAAGGAAAATTCTTATTAGGAAATATCATTTCGTTGTTGTTGGTAGATGCCTGGGGACCGGTGATATTAAAGTTCCTTTTTTATAAGGGATCATGAAAAATCCTTGTGACTGGTTGACTTTGAAAGCAAATCCAGTGCTTATTGAGTGCATGCTAAGCACTACAAGAGATACAAAGAAAAGTAAAGAATAGTTCTGCCCTTGAGGTGTTCATACTCTAGTTGGGGGGAAGAAGGGTTTAAACCATGCAAAGTTAAATAAGAATAAAAATATTTATCATATTTCAAGAAAATGATAGCAGAAATGTTCCCTTATAAAATATGAATTCTCAGAAAGGAGAAGTCACCCAACAGGGGTTGCCAGGGCATACTTCTTTGAGGAAGTGGTATATGGGAAGTTTGTGTTTTTTTAAGTTTCTGAAAAGTAGTCCAGGAATAGAAATCATTTCTAGGCATATGAAAAGGTGTAACGAATAAAATAGCCTTCCTATTGATCGTCATAATTCAGTAGAGTCTCCAGGATCCATGAGTCAAAATGCTAATATGGAGAAAGACTGAGAGAGTATGCTATGTCAGGGTCAAAGACAATACTCAACATCTGAGTTTCATCTTAATTAAAAACCATTTGTCTTAATAGTGTAGAAAGTCAGTAGAAGTTCCAAAGACATGGAGTGACTAGGATTAGATAGATTAAACGATAGATTGATAAACAGAACACATATTAAGGACTTACACTGTTAAGAACTATAGTAAATACTATGGCTACAAATGCAAGCAAGCAAGACAGCAACTGGCCTCAAAGAGTCTATTGTTTGTTTTTATTTACGAAAGATAAAACATATAAGCTAGCCAGAAAGAAAGGGAAAGGGAAACCCACAGCAGCATACTATGAAGATGCTCAGGAAGTGCCCTGAGGGCTACATTTGGAGCAAGAAAAGGCAAAAGCTCCTCTGTTAGAGCCCAGCATTCCTGAAGCAAAGCACAAGATTCTTGGGAGGAGGATGAAAACGATTACTAGAGTGAAGGGAGCTAGGCATGAAGATGATCAGGAAGTGATACTGAGACTCGGTTCCAGGCAAGATCAAGTGGAAATTTGTTGACCAGGGTTGCTGTATCTCTAGGACCAGGACAGATGGCAAGATGGGTCAATCCAATACGAAGGGCAAGGACATGTCACTCACTTAATAATTTAAGACAGGCCCAGAGCCAGTGTGCTGCTTGAATTTCCTTATGCAAGTTATTCTATCTATTTCATACTCCATGATGGGGCTCAGACTTTCTTCTAGTTATACAATTATGTGCGAGAGGTGGAACCTGAACTCACATCTTCTTGACTTTAATACTAGCTCTTTCTCCCTTCTGCCATGCTTCCTGTATGATAGAAGGTACTTAATAAAAATTATTTTTGTGGACATAATCTGTAAAGACCAAAAGTTGAAATTATCCTGAAGGGCAGCTGAAAGCATGCCCAGCATGCCCAGACTGCAACACACAAATAATGGAGAAATACTGTGATGAATACCCATATAACTCCTAAGAGAAGCTGGATCTTTCATAGAGTAAAAAGAAGCGGTAACCATTGGACATTTTGTGTGCTCCATGATAACTTTGAAATGTCAGAATAACTCAAAGAAGGTCATTAGCATATTGAATTAATCTTTAATTGAAGACTAATGGGAGGGTATGGGTAAAAGTAATAAAGTATCAGAGAACACACATATGTTGCAATATAAACACTGGAAGGAGTAACCACATGGGTAAGATCAGACATCAATCAACATAAGTAACTACCATGTCTCAAGATCCAAAGTAAAATTAATGAATTCATTCACTTTCTATTCAGACCTTGAAGAAATGACTTGCTGTCTCTTCCTCAAGTTCCAGAGGAGATATAACAATAATTTTATTAATCTAAAAAAAATTCCACCCTTCAACTTGAAATAAACTTGTAAGTTTGATGCTTTAATTCATTAAGTAAACATCTATTTACTATCTATTGTGTACCACAGTGTCATGTGTTTAACACCTCTGGTGTATAGGAGATCCACAGTTTAGGAATGATGGTTGTGGTTCCTGCCATTTTCAAGCATACAGTCTAACAAGCTGATAAGACACCGATTTTGAACATCCAAGGGGTACAGAACAAAAATCTATGTAAGTATTGAGGAAGCCTTTCCCACTTTTTGATTTAATCCACAAGTTAATAGTCACCAGAGGCCTCTATACAGGTTTCTGCTTTCCAGGCTGATACGACTTTTACATCCTAAGGTCTTCAATCTCTGAGGGATTCCTGAGGGAATCTCTCCTTGTGACATTATTCACACAATAAACAAAAAATATTGCCTATTGTTGCCTGGGGTTTTGAATGGAATAGAGATCTGCTGGTAAGTCCTGTGAGGGATGATGTGTCAAAGGAGCCAGATCTCTTTTGGTTCTAGGCAGTGGTGAGCTTCAGCTGGTTGGCACCAATTCAGCACAACCAATACCTAATTTTATTTTGAATTCAGCTTAACTGGTTGTTAAAATCGCACTTGTAATCAGGGTTCTCTCCAAGGTGGGTGCCTGGGCAGCCACTCAATGTGGAAATCACAAATATATATTCCCCGCCCCACCAAAAAAAGTGGTGCTGTGTACTGGGAAAACAGTAATAAGGTGGAAGCACAAGATAGAAGGAGAAAAGGAAAGGGCAAGCCAGCCCCGGAATGGGAGGGCTGGCTACACCCCCCCCCCCCCCCCCCCCCCCCCCCCCCCCCCCCCCCCCCCCCCCCCCCCCCGCCCCGCCGTAGAAGCTACCTTTGCTGGGATGGCGGGGAAGGGTGACTCAGGGGAGTGATAGCAGCAGCAGCAGCAGCAGCACAGGCTGCAATGGGCTTAGAACCTCCCCTCTCCCCTGCTCCCTCCCTCTCCTACCTGCTTGCCACTCCTACTCTACCTAGCATGAAGAGGCAGAAGGAGCTGATGGTGGAAGCCACCCAACAGATGGCCTCTACTGCCTCCCCCCTTCACCCCACCCCTGATCACCATCATCCTTTGGTCCTTACACACCTGGCCTGGCCCTTACCAAGCCTGCTCTCTCTGCCAGTACCCTCTCCCCTTCTTGTAATCAGCTTGCCTCTTTCTCATTGGGCCTGAGCACTGACTGGAGTTGGTCCCAATTGATCCTAATGACTAAGGGACTCTTGTGTCATGGAAATCAAGAATGCTAAGGGCTCAGAGGGAGGGGGGTGGGGGAAGAAGTGGTAAAAAGTCAGATTGTCCTTGGATAATCAGACTTGGCTTTTTAGTGTAACTAAATCTGTTCCAAAAAAAAAAAAAAAAAACTGACTTTTTCCCTAGCCCTGAGCTCATCTTAGTCCCAATGTCTCCAGGTCTCATAATGGCGGCTGACTCCTGGGAGAAGTCAGCCTGTGAGTCCATGGGTACAACAACCCCTTGTATACAACCCAAGACCATTTTTCTGAGCTGGTTCAGTGTCTTATCACACACACACACACACACACACACACTCATACACATTCACCAGTATTCACTAAACGGTCATTTGGGTAGAGAACCGGTTGTTAATTTATTTGAATCCCACCTCTGGTTCTAGGTAATAAAAAAAAAAAAAACCTGAACTTGGTCTCAGATGATACCAATCTGGTAATACTGTTTACCATGACCAATTTGGAGCATTTCCTATTTATGAAATAAATTTGTATTCCCCTCTCCTAGCACTGGTGAACCTGAAGATATAAGGGATAATCAACAAGAGGGAGGGAAGTCACAGGTTTAGGGCAACTTAAGAGCTAAATCCTCATGGTTCAATGGACTAGACATCCCTGAGAATGAAGTTGGTCAAGTACAGGGTGAGTAGAAACCAAAAGGAATTTTGCTCAGCGGAGCTTTCATACTGAACATAAGCACCAGGAGCAATGGGAGAGGGATAATGGCATTAGACAACCTTCAGCAAGAAGCAAACAGAGAACAAAGATCAAAGAAGAAAATTCATTGTGGGCAGGGCCATCATACTAGACAATCCCTGGGAAAAGACAAAGGTTTGGAGGATAGCCACCCTTTGTGAAGTACAGAGATATATGCCTCTTATGGTAGGGGGTAAGTTCCAAGAGCCTGGAGAATAACATGATCCTTGGAGTGTCTCTCTATAAAATTCCCTTTCCCCAGCAACTGAAATATCTTGAATGGGAGAAATAAGAAGTATCCTCCTGGGGAAGTTGTCAATCTGAATGTCTTTCTCATACCATCTTAGTTTAACTCTGCAGCTAATTTCACTTTTGCAGAGCTTTAATTTCTAGAACTCACCTCCCCCCCTCCCCAAACACACACCTTTACATTAAGTTTAGTGATTTCTTTTCACCTTGGAGTATCTAGAGGTCAAAAGGACCTGAGAGAATCTCTAGTGCCACCATGTCATTTCACAATTGAGAAAACTGAGGTGCCAGGACTTTAAGATCACAAATGTAGTTAGTGTCAGGGAAGGGAATAGAAGCCTCCAAATGTTGTTATGAGTTCTTGCACACTCTATGTGCTTAATGAAGTTTGTTTCTGCATGCTGTAGGTGCTTAATAAGAGTCAGTTTAGTTGATAGCATCCTCTTCTGCCACTGATACAAATTTCAACCCTGTGTGAACTCTCTATGTGATAAAACCTCATTCATTCTGACTAATTGGAATAAAAACCACTTGAAATATAGATTGGAAAAAAAAGAAATTCATTTTATTACTTTGGGGGAAAGTATATATTACAAAGTAAGATATAAATTGATGCTAATAAATAAAATGAGGTAAGTTAATGAAAAAATACAAGTCACAATGAGCCTACATTTCATGATGATGGATCATAAACATAAAAGTCCTTTAACATATTAGAATTAATAGCTGGGCTCAGACATTGAAGACACGTTGATGGAATCTTTAATTTTTGGAGTCTTTAGTACAGCTCTTCATTGTATAAAGTTTTCCCTCTTGAAGTGAAAAATGAAAAACTGACACACAGGGAAATGTTTATATGTAGATTGCTAGATGCATACATAGATACATAAATAGATGTAAATATTTATAGATGGATAGATACGCATGCACACACACTGTGTGTAGGGGTGTGTGTGTGTGTGTGTGTGTGTGTGTGTGTGTGTGTGTGTGTGTGTGTTGGGGGGAGATTATTTTGGTCTACACCTAAACTTTAATCTTTAGGATTAACTCCCAGTATGGGAACTTTGATGCAGATTGGTAATTCCTTTGCAATCTATGCTTTTAAAGAGCTTCCTACAGACGCTTTAAGGCTAACTGACTTGTTCACATATTATATGTCCAAAACAGAATATGAGCTCATGAATTCATAATTCCACATATAGCCTTTTAGCCATTCTAAACCTGAAAGCTTATATAATTGAAGGTTAATATAAAGCTCTGTATTTGATAAACTTCATCGTAATCTTGAACAACCTAAAAACAATGGTAATTTTCTCACCATAACACTAACCTAATAAGTGAAATTTCTATGATGCTTCATAATTTTAAAGCACTTCACATTCATTGGATTTGTGATCAATTTGTCTTGCATTGATTTGTATGATTTGACCCCTGAAATAGTTCTGTGGTGGTAAATACCATAGGCATAACTATTTCTATTTACCAGCTGGGATAACTGAAGTACAGAGAGATTTAACGATTTGCAGATTTTCTCAACACTTCTTAGCTTCCATCTCTTCCTTGAATGGTCTGCTCAAGTTTGATATTAAAACAAAGGACTTTTCATTTCTCCCACTAGGGCCTTCCCCCTATGGATGTCTCATGTTATATATCTCATATATTCCTAGTTATTACATTTGTCTCCCTTATTAGATTGTGGGCTCCCTGAAGGTAGAGCTTATTTTTTTTTCTTTCCAACCTCAGCACCTAAAACAGTACCTACAACAGCACATGTTTAACAAATGCTACTTGATTTGATTTGACTAATAGTTCTCATTGGACATATTCGAATCTAGGTTTCAGTGACCCCTATATCAGAACTCATGGTGCCCGTTGTCACTTTCAATGATGACAGCTTGCTTCCTGAAATGAAATACCATAATTTTAACACCAAGTTTATTGGCTTGATGCTATGTCACTACAAATAAAGACATACTCCAGTCTTCAAGAAATAATGTAAGAAGTTATGAGCAAGGTGATGGAAGTTGGGTATATGAAGGTCCTTCCATGCAAGAAAGTCAGACTGCCTCTTGTGTTTTTTTTGTTCAGTTTTGGTTGATGTAGAGTAAAAACTTCATTAGAAAGAATCTCTACTTCTTTCAAAGTGAAGTTTAACCACCACTGTCTATGTAAAGTTATTCTTAAACTCATTCATAAGCTTTAAGTATATTTTCCCCTTTCCCCCAAATAAAGGAATCAAATTTGTATGTACATTACAATATATGAATATATGGGCAACTAGGTTGCACAGTGGTTAGAACACCAAGCCTAGAATCAAGAAGATACCTCTTCCTGAGTTCAAATCTGGCCTCAGACACTTCCTGGCTGTGTGACACTGGACAAGTCATTTCACCTTATTTGCTTCAGTTTCCTCATCTGTAAAATGAGATGGAGAAGAAAACAGCAAACCACTCCGGTATCTTTGCCCAAAAAAACCCCCAAACAAACAAATGTAGTCATTAACAGTTGGATATGACTGAAAAATGAGTCAACAAAAAAAGTATATACTTACATACATATGTGTGTTTATATCTCTGTCTGTGTAGCTATCGATTTGTTCTCTCTTGTGTAAACCCTCTGAGGGCAGGAGATGGCTTGTTAATGTTTTTTTTTTGTCTATGTCCTTGCAGGAATAAATTTCATTTAGTAGTAACTTTATAATGATTCATTATTTGATGAAATCTAAAATGTCTAGAGGAGGCTAAGCACATTTTTTTGTCAGATACAATTGACACGATAGCAACTTGATTAGTAATAGGATGGGGGAGATCATATAGAGGGCAAGAGACAAGGATGACACTTAGTTGCCAACTAATTTGACTGGATAAATACTTTTTCAATCAATAGAGATGTTTGGAAGATGGAAAGGTTTAAATTGGTTTGGGGCTTTGGTTGTGATTTGTTAGGATTGACAGTATGTTTCTGAGTCAAGATTCTACATCTAGCATGCTATCCACTAGAGTCCTCTCTCTCTCTCTCTCTCTCTCTCTCTCTCTCTCTCTCTCTCTCTCTCTCTCTTTCACTCACTCTCTCTCTCTCTGTCTGTCTCTCTCTTTCTCCTCCTCCTCTTATATCCCTCCTATTCTCTGTCAACTTTCCAATTTTATGTATAGATTATCTTTAAATGATTAGCTGTAGTTGAGCATAATCCCAATTTTTCAGTAGGTCATTTTTGTCTTATGATATGTTTTATTTTATTGTAACATAATAAGTTCATATTTTCTTTTATCTTTTCCACATTTATGTAAAATTTAGTATGTACTCTCATCCTGTGCTGTCTTTAGGTGCAAGGTCACTGCAAGCAGAACAACTATTTGCAGAGTAAAGAAAAGTCTGTGATCCTTGAAAAAATGGCTGGTACATAGCCAGCACTAAAAATGTTTATTGGCTGATTGGTCTCTTGATAACTTTTTATCAGTGAAATTTTCCCCAATGTGAAATGGACTGCCTATGATATTGTGTTTGTCAAACTCAATGTCTTTGTATGTATCCATTTCCCACTTTTTAAAGATTTAATAGCTTTCTAAAATGTGTTTGTGTTGAAGTTATGTTAACTATTGTCATCTTTAACTTGTTTACATAATTTGAAGTAATTTATTTACATTTCCTCTCTCAAATAAGCAAATTGGGTTGTGAAATGAAGCATATGTCAATAAGAATATTTATAAAGAAAGAAGAGCAAGACAGAAACTCTGAATCACTGTGATTAAAGGAATAGGAGATATAGATAGATAGATAGATAGATAGATAGATAGATAGATAGATAGATAGATAGATAGATATCCTATACCTTTAATCCTGGTGATATAGATATATGCACACAAATATGTGTATATGTGTGTGTTTATGTATGTATGTATGTATGTATGTATGTATTTCTTGTCTTTGTCTTGTCCTCTAGACAGACTATATTTCATTTTTGGGGAAATTTTTCATTGTTAACCAAGTTTAGTACTTTCTGACATTTTCTTGTAGAAAGTATTTATCACAGAGAGGCAAAAGGGAAAATGAATCATCTCTCTTTGAGTGCTTCCATTTAGAGGCAGCTAGGTTATGTAATAGAGTACTGGACCTAGAGTCAGGAAGGTCTGTGTTCAGATCTGACCTTGGATATTAACTTATGATCCTCTGTAAGTCGATTAATCACTGTCTGCCTCAGTTTTCTCACTTGTAAAATGAGCACCATGATAGCCCTGACTTCTATATTGTTGTGAGGGTCACACAAGATAATATTTTTGAAAGACCAAGTGAAGTACCTGTCACATATCAGGTGGTTAATAAACCATTTCCCCACCCCCATTTCTTTATAAATAGCAATACTTTTAAAAAATTTTCCCCATTCAATTGAAGTAGACAAAGTACATAGCACTGTACTTGACTTGGGGCATATTGATGTTGTTCAGTCATTCATAAGTCATGTCTGACTCTATATGATCATATTCGGGTTTTCTTGGCAAAGGTACTGGAGTGGTTTGCCATTTCCTTCTCCAGCTCATTTTACAAATGGAGAAATTGAGGCAAAAAGGGTTAAGTCACTTGTCCAGGGTCACATAGACAGTAAATGTCTAAGGCCAGATTTAAACTCATGCAGATGAGTCTTCCTGATTTCAAGCCAAGTGTCTCATGTGCTGCAACACCTAGCTGCCTTGCCTTGGGCAGACAAATAGGAAAAGTGTGACAATTCTTATCCTTGGGGTGTTTACTATATATAGATGAGAGTACATACTAAATTTTACATAAATGTGGAAAAGATAAGAAAAATGAACATATCATGTTGATGATATAATTTAGTTCCTACATGTTAGAGATGATGAGGTTTAGAGAAATCAAGGGATAGCCCAAGACTAGAGTCAGTAAATGATGGAGGTGTGATTTGAGAGAGGAAAGAATCCTAATAACTGAAGGAATGGAGGTCTCAAGTGGGAAGTGGCCCTTGAGACATGCATTGAACAAAGATAGGAAAGGTGACATGGGAGTATATCAAGTGCAATGGGGGGCTCCTATGTTAAGGCATGGAGATGGGAGAATTGTCATATATTGAGAACACCTAATTTACCAGTGTGACTGGAATGGAGATTATGGTAAAGGCAATGATATGAAATAGCATGCTTAATGTGTGTGGGAGGCAGGTTAAGGAGATCTCTAAGTCAAATGAGTCAACAAAAGAAATCAAATACACAAGCATTTATTAAGCTTGTGCTATTGCTGGCCACTCTCCAAACAATGTGGATGCAGGGAAACATAAAGGCACTCAAAAAAAATCTACTGTATTACAGGAGAGATATGAAAATAACAATCTGAAAAGGTGTGATTTACTGTAGAGGGTATGGGAAGTTACTGGTGATTTTTGATTCTCTGTTATGATGACCATCACATAGAAGTATTCAAATAATGAAGCATGTGGTGAATTTCTTTTGAGGATTTTTATCAATTTTTGTCTTAAAATTTCATTGCTTTTCACTTTGTACGGCAGATGTTTGTATACAATGCTGCAGCTGTCTTTATGGGGTTACATGAGCTTAGGGTCATCAGAAGCATTTTTCACCTTAAAATAAATAAATCAAGCAAAAAGAACATAGGGTAGGTGATCACAGAACTACATGGTTGGAGGCAACACATTGTATTGTGTAGAGTGCTGGACTTCGAATCATGAAGAGTTGGGCTCAAATCACACCTCCGTCATTTACTGATTCTAGTCTTGGGCTATCCCTTGATTTCTCTAAACCTCAGGGTCCCCATCTCTAACATGTAGGAACTAAATTGCCAATCAACCAACATTTAATAAGCACCTACCTTGTACCTTTCTGCATTCTCAAGAACTCACAGAGTACTGGGGAATACAAATATGCAAATGACTTTACAAACATGACATATACAGGATAAATTTGAACATGATCAAGAGAGTACAGGCACCATAATTATGAGGGAACAGGAAAGGCTTCATATACAATGGAGAATTTCAGTAGGGACTTCAAGGAAGCCAGGGAAACCATGAAGGAGAAAGGAGGAGGAAAGCAATTGTTCTAAATCTAAGAACCTATAATCTCACATATAGACAAGATGGATTGATGGATGGACAGATATATACATATAGATACAGAGGCTGATCAATAGATTGATAGAACATTTATTTTTATTAAGCATTCACTAAATATTGGCACTGTGCTAACCACTGGGAATTCAAATCCAAGCAAGAGCACAGTCCCTGCTCTCAAGATGCTAACATTCTAATGGGATAAGACAAAACATGAAGGAGAACAAAAACATCGTTCCTTGCCTGCCTGACTTTCATTTCATCCATTTTTAAAAAGTGAAAAACAATTCTTAGAAATCTGTTATACACATTTCCAATAATCCAGGACACCAGGGATACTCAATAGGCTTCAAACAAATCAGACAACAGATAAGATTTTTTTTTAATTAGAAAGATAAAACTCTAATCCACATTATTGGCACTGTATGGCTCCTGGAAATGACACCTGCTGCCATCTAATTTTTAATGTGTTTTAATGAATTGTTATGGTTTTGTACTTTGCCTTGAGGTGTTTTTTTATCATGAAAGGTCCAATCATACAAATCTAACAAATAAATGGAATTCTTTCTATGACATGGGAGATTGGGGGGCTGCCTTGCCAATTACTGTAAGACTGAATTAAATAATGTTTACAGGTACCTTTGAAAATCAAAGATTAAAGGTGCCAGATAGATCTGAGTGACTCTAATCATAGTTAATGGAATCAGGAATAAAGGAAAATTTTCATTTCTGTTATTTTTCCATTCAAAAAGTTTCTTTTTTTTTATTTTGCCCTGCAACCAGACTCAAAATAATCCACGGTGTGAGAAATTTAATGAAAAGGACTCTGGAGTGGGATTTTGGAGGTTAGAACTTGATGACTGCTTTGTCACTAATTTGTCAGATGACCTTGCTCTTCATTTTCCAATGCCTTGGTAAAATTGAGGTGACATCTATTAGTCTTCGACAAAAGATTTTGATGAGGAAGAACTAGATAAAATATAAATTTTATTATTATGATTTTTAAATGGATGTGTTAGCTTCCATAGGAAGAAATTCCACCTAGATGTTTATTAACATTACTTTTTGGTGAGTTGTTTTCTTTTCTCTTTTTTTTCATATGTGTATGTATAGTGGATAGGAATCAGAATGTGATTTCATTGAAATATAAGGGGCATCTAGGTGGGGAAACTAGGACAATACATTATAGCTCTAAAGTGTACTAGACAGATCATTGAAAGACTGAGCGACTTATCTAGTTTTATGAACCCAGTGGGGAGGGGGGGACCTTTCTTCAAGACAGGATGACTTTCTGTATGACTCTGAGCAAGTCACTTAATACTGAATCTCTCTCTCTCTCTCTCTCTCTCTCTCTCTCTCTCTCTCTCTCTCCCTCTCTCTCTCTCTGTCTCCCCCTGTCTCTGTCTCTCTTTCTGTTTCTCTCTCTCTCTGTCACTCTCTCTGTCTCTCTCTCTCCCTCCCTTTCCCATTCATGGAGATATAGATATAGATATGTGTGTGCATACATATACATGTGTATACATATATATATATGCATACATACATGCAAATGTACTCATATACTTTTCATAGACATGGAACAAATGCATACGCATGAATATTAGGTGTATTCATGCATCAGTAGAGGTGTAAATATAAGTGTTATCTTGTCAATTATTTTGGCATCCTGACTCTAACATTCAATGTTTTTGTTATCAATTCTAGCTTTAGTTCATCTGAAAAATTTTTATGCAGCCATTTGCAACTATGTTAAAATCATTAATAATGGGCCAGATTTGAGCAGAAGTTCTGTCTTTTACATTCCATTTATCCATTGCCTGAAAGGTAGGGGGACCTTCAGTGAGTCTCTCAGCTGAGAAATGAGAAGTTCTTATCAGCTCTTTTTGAGCAATGTGGAATTATATATTTCATGGGTACTATTTTCCCAACTTGGTAGGAAGTAACCACACACAGAGATCATAATGGGCAGTAGCAATGTTTAGTTTGCTCAGGCCACACTATTTTATAGGTGGCGAAGCAAAGGGAAGGATGTGATCAGAGAAACATAAGAGAACAAATAAAATGGAATCTGACACAAAGTGAGAATGATAGAAATGATGGACATTAGGTAAGTTCCATTATTCCCTATATAGTGTCAAGGTAACATGAGAAAGACCCTTAGCACAAAGTGGGGATCCCCTGTGGTTGTGTTTGTCCTTCATTCTTAAAGAGGATGATGACATCAGGGAAATGATGACATGACTTGCAGTTGACTTTGATTTCAGTGAGGGAGAGCTGTGCGAGGTCACCAGCCTCACTTTCTCCTCCAGAGCCATCTGGGTCCAGTGGCCTGATATTCACCAAGATGACTGGAGATGGCTCATGATGAATTAAGACCCACTGGCCCTTTCAGGCTAAGGTCTTTTCAGGTCCTCACTTTGAGTGTGGTAAATATATTAAAGGGTATGGAAAAGAGTTAAACAATATGGGCACATATGAATGACTTTGTTGGGTAGTGCTAGAGAAGATGCTCATATAAATAAGATCACAGATACATTGAACTATCAAAATATTCTACTCAATAAGTATTCTACAGCAGGTTTACCCTGTTCCAGATGTGTCCTATCCCATATCATAGGTTCACTAGGACTGACCCATTACAATCAATAAAGCAATGAACAAACACTAAAATAGATTAAATGTCTATGTGGCAAACACTAGGAAAGATGAAAATAAAATACTTGATGCCTCATAAAGTCTATATTCTATTGAAGGAAGAAACATATGCCAAATTTCTAAAGTAATGAAATTTACCTCCATGACCTCCCACATTAGTGTTGGGTTCATCACTCACCATATTTGCAAACATCTTGCATTCAGATAGTATGTCACTTAGTCAGTGAACTAGCATTCATTAAATACCTACTATGTGCCAAGAACTGTACTAAGGGCTAGGGACGCAAAGAAAGGCCAATAACAAACAAACACACAAAAAGCCCTGATTTCAAGGAGAGAAAATTGTAATGGGAGAGACAATTTGAAAACCACCATGTATAAAGCAGTTATACATAGGATAAATTGAAGATAATTGATAGAGGAAAGACACAGTAATTAAGGGACATCAGGAAAGGCTTTTCTCGGGAAGGTTTTTGCCGTTTCTTTTTGCACAATTTAGCTGAATCTTAAAGACATTCAGGGGAGGTAGGAGATGGAAATAAAGAGGGAAACGACTTAAACAATGATTTTTTCCTAAACATTCAGGCTCTCTGGTGCCTAGCACAGTGTTCTGTTCCCAGGAGACACCGAATAAGTAATTGCCAAATTGAGTGGATTCCACAGAGCCTTAGTTTGCCCAAAGGCAGAAATTGCTCTGACTCCATTATGAATAAAGGTTTTTCTTTCCCCAATTTTAATAATGTGATTATTTTTCTTAGTACCATAGCATTAACTAAGATTTATGTGAAAGAAACTAGTTCGTGGAAAGAAAAATGATGAAAAATAGAAAATATTGCCTATATTAATGCATGTAATGTTCCCTTTTAAATGAATTTTTATCAGATGTCAACGAAGACTCCCTTTGTTTTCTGTCCTGCAGGATCAATTACAAATACTGGTGATGATATGTGGAGATAAATTTCTCAAACACCCATTGGGTCTGTAATCTCATCCATATCATTACTACATCTAGCAAGGCGATTGTAATCAATCCATGTCTCCCATGTTGTGTGACTTCAGATTTAACATGTATGGATAGGTGGAATGGATAAATTTACCAATTTGTTAAACATTTACACAAACACACACACACACACACACACTCACCCTTACCACTGAGACATGCTATAAGACATACAGGGCTGGGATTGGAGTCAGCAAGAACTAAGTGCAAGTTCCATCTGAGAAACTTACTAGCTGTACTATATATTAAACTATCTACATTTCCAAAGGGCACTTTCAAAGGTGTGTAAGATTTGAGCTTGAGGGTAAAGGAAAATAAAATCATAATGACAATCTGTGGTGTTAATGTGATTAAAGGACTTCCCCTCACATTCAACTGGGCCTTTTCTTATAACCTTCAGTTACTAGTGAGAGGCCCCAGACCCACACCCTTTTTCTAATTAGGTCACCAGAGGATTGAAGCTCTCAGGGCCCTAAGGACAGGTGCTAAGACCAGAGCAAATTTATGTGCACTGAGTTTTAGCCAATCAGATATGCACGAATTCAGTCAGAGACTTGAGTTCTAGCCAATCAGATGCCAGCTAGAAGTGTATAGAAGGAGAACCCAGAGTGTGAGAGCAGCAGAACTGAGAAGCAGACATTCAGAGGACATTGAGGCAGCAGGCCAGTGTCAAGAGAGACTGCAGAGTGGAGAGTGCAGACCAGAGAGTTGCAGAGATCAAAGACCTGAAAATCTATAGCATGTAGAGATTGGAGAACTGACAATCCAGAGAATCCAAGAGACTGCAAGGACTCTGAGAATGGCAAGGGCTTTCAGAACTGCAATATAGGACACAGGAAAGCAGAGAGTTAGGATTCCTGAGTGATTGTTTACAGGAAGGCCCTGGGGTGGGGGAGGTTACAGGATGACTTGGTTCCTTGCTGTAATATGGTGTTTTAATTTCCTTGTTGGTATATTGAGTGGGCTTACTGGTTTTGGAATATAATTACTGCTATATCGAATTGAGATTACTATTCTTGGCATTGGAACCTCTGGTGTCTAAATAAATATTATACTTCCTCTGCCTTCTACCTAGAGAGTTTTTCATTCTTTGTGATTCCAGATCATTCAGGCATGTTTATGGTTATCCTAGAGGTCATGAATCTTTCCTCACTGATACACCATCTTCCTAATAATTACACCTGTGTAGAACTGGAATAGGCTGTGGGGAAGCAAATGCGTTTCCTCTCCTGTTAGGGCTTCATGCACAGCCTAGATGACCAATTTCAAGGAAGTCGATATTGGGAATTTCTTTCAGACATAGATTAGATTTGACTATTCTTGATTTCCCTTCCAGTTCCAAATGTGGTCACCTGATCTGTTTTCAGAAAACCAAACGAGGCTATCTCATATGTCCTGTTCTTGGTTAAAACTGCTTTTTTTTTAAAGTCACTGAATATTTGCCAACCTCCATTAATATTATACTCTGGGGTTTCCCCCTAGGAATTTAGGTTATGTTCACTTGCCTATAATTTAAAGATTTCACCCATATCCTTTCACAAATTGGAAAAAAATATTACCCTTTTCTTACCCTGTGGGTTCTTTCCCTTTCTCCATAATCCTTTAAAGGTCATTTTCAGAAGCTCAGAAATCACTAATTTTTCCTTTCAGTTCCTTGGGATGTAGTTTGGGTGGATTTTGTAACATGACCTTCTTAAGAGAGGCCCTGAAACAACTTGAAACATGGATCTCTACCTTTGCCAGGTCTTTTTCTACCCTCCCATTGAAGTGTTCTCCTAATCTCTTTCACTTGCTCTAATGACTATAATCAAAGACCTCAAACATTGTTCCTTGAAGGGATGTTTTCATATACTATCCTCTTGATCCAATCATCACATTTGCCATTTCTAAGATCATCACTCCCTTCTTTGGCAACTTCTGCCATTTTATGGTGCATTATTTATTACAACATAAACTCTTTAAAAGCAGAGCCTGTCTCTATTTTTTTTCCCAATATTTTGCATAGTATTTATCATATACTAAGTATTCAATGAATGCTTTTCAAATGTTTCCTAAGGACAATCATGTGATCCCTGTCATCTTCTATTTTAAATTCAGGTTAAATTAAGACTAGCTGTGAGGTAAAGTAGATAGAATGTCAAGCCTGTAGTTAGAAAGATCTGAATTTAAAACTGACCTCCAGATACTTATTAGCTATGTGATAATGGGCAGGCCACTCAGCTTTAGTTTCCTCATTTGTTGGCACCTATCTCCAAGGGCTATTGAGTATGAAATAATATAATAATTGTAAAGTGTGTGGCACATAGTATTATATAAATGTTAATTGTTGTTGTTATCATTAAAATTTCCTAGTAGAACTGTTTGCTCTGTCCCACAAAAACAAAAGTTATCTCTTGGTATTGTTTGTTTGTACTTTGTACTGATTTTTTTTTTGTTATTTAATCAATAATTTTGGTATTTATTGAATTTTGGTTGAATTTTCATTTCCTAAACATTTCTCCTAACGGCCCCCTTTATTCCCACTCACAGCACCCTAATTCAGGCCCTCAACACCACTCCCTAATTGTGTTCACTGCTTTAATAAAATCCATCTAAACAGTGTTAATATGTTGATTTTCTTCAAACACAGGTTTAGTCATTTCCTTCCTCCGCCCAGTACCCACATATCAATCCATTCCATAGGTTCCATATTAGCTCTAGGATAATGTGTATAAACAGATGGGTAAGGTAGTATATTATGTGTTGAATTTGTAGACTGACAGATCTAATTCCTGCCTCTAGACTTGTCTCAGTCTCTGTTTATTTTTCCCCCATGTAATATTATTTTATTTTTTCCCAATTACATGTAAAGTTAGTTTTCAACATTCAGTTTTTTTAGATTTTAGTTCAATTTTTTTCTTCCTCCTTCCCTTTCTCCCCTTGTGCCTCCCAAAGACTGCAAGCAATCTGATATATATATAGGCTATATGTGTGCTACCATAATAAGCATATTTCCACATTAGTAATGTTGTGAAAGAGGAATCAGAACAAAAGGGGAAAAAAACCATGAGAAAGAAAAAAAAACACGAAAAAAGAAAAAATAGTCTGCTTCAATCTGCATTCAGATTCCATAGTTATTTCTCTGGATGTGGATAGCATTTTCCATCATGAGTCTTCTGGAATTATCTTAGATCATTGTACTGTTGACAAGAGCTAAGTCTACCAATGTTGATCATCCCATAATGTTGTTACTCTGTGCAGTGTTCTTCTGGTTTTGCAGACTTCACTCAGCATCAGTTCCTGTAAACCTTTCCAGGTTTTTTTTTTCTGAAATCTGCCTGCTCATCATTTCTTATTACACAATAGTATTCCATTACATTTATACACTGCAATTTGTCCAGCAATTCCCCAACTAATGAGTATCCCCTCCATTTCCAATTTTTGGTCACCACAGAAAGTGCAACTATAAATATTTATGTATTTGTGGGTCGCTTTCCCTTGTTTAATGATCTCTTTGGGATACAGACCAAGAAGTGGTTGTTTTGTGTTTGTCCTTCCTTTTCAAAGGGGACCGTATCCTCAGGGAAATTATGCCATGACTTTCAGTTGACTTTGATTTGAGTGAGGGAGGGCTGTACAAGATCATCAGCCTCGCTTTCTCCTCCACATCCACCTGCGTCCAGTGGCCAGATAGTCATCAGGATGACTGGAGATGGCCCAGGATGCAATGGGAGACCCTGGCTCTTTTAGGTAATGCTTTTTCAGGTTCTCACTTTGAATGAGGTAACATCCATGGGCCTCTTTAAGAAGTGAGTCAAAGGATGACCCTGGGGGATGACTGGGTGGGGAAGACCCTTAGGGTTGCTGGTAAAAAGAGAAACAGTTATTATTCACATTCACTTTGAGCCAGGAGGGCCCAAAATACAGCCATTAAGTGGATCTTGGGCAGGGGCCTATTGTGGTCCAACGTATGAGTTTGAAATTGAAATGGTTTAAGGTTTGGCCTTTGAGGAAAGAAAGAGAGAGAGAGAGGGAGAGAGAGAGACAGAGAGAGAGACACAGAGAGAGACAGAGAGAGAGAGAGAGAGAGAGAGAGAGAGAGAGAGAGAGAGAGAGAAAGAGGAAGGAAGGAAGGAAGAAAGAAAGAAAGAAAGAAAGAAAGAAAGAAAGAAAGAGAAAGAAAGAAAGAAGGAAAGTAAGAAAGAAGTGGTATTGCTGTATCAAAGGGTATGCAAAGTTTTATAACATTTTGGACACAGCTGCAAATTGCTTTCCAGAATGGTTGGATCAGTTCACAACTCTACCAACAATGCATTAGTGTTCCAATTTTCCCACATTTTCTCTAAAATTTGTAATTTTCCTTTTCTGTCATATTAGCCAGATGGATGGTTGTGAGATTGTATCTGAGAGTTGTTTTAATTTGCATTTCTCTAATCATTAGTGATTTATAGCATTTTTCATATGACTATAGATGGCTTTAACTTCTTCAATTTGCTTGTTCATATCACTTGACCATTTATGAATTGGGAAATGACTTGTACTCTCATAATTTTGACTCACTTCTCTATACATTTCAGAAATGAGGCCTTTATCAAAAACACTACCAGTAAAAATTGTTTCTGCACTTACAGCTTTCCTTTTAATCTTGGTTGCATTAATTTTATTTGCACAAAATTTTCTTTAAATTAATGTAATCTAAATGTAATCTAAACTAATACTTTTACAGGTCAAATGTTCTCTATCTCTTGTTTGGGCATACATTCTTCCCAATCTGAGAGGTAAACTATTTCTTACTCTGCTAATTTTCTTGTTGTACCATCCCTTATGTCAAAATCACATACCTGTTTTATCCTAATCTTGTTATATGTTGGAATATATTGGTCTATGCCTAGTTTCTGCCAGCTTTCCCAGTAGTTTTTGTCAAATGCTGAGTTTCTGTCCTAGAAGCTGGAGTCTTTGGGTTTATCAAACAGAGGATTACTACAGTCAATGACTACTCTGTCTTGTGTAACTAACCTATTTCACTCCATTTCTTAAGCAGTCCTAAATAGTTTTGATGATTGTTTCTTTATAACACAGTTTTAGTTCTGGTATGGCAACCTTCTTTTGCATTTTTTTTCATTAATTCTCATGATATTCTTGATCCTTTGTTCTTCCAGAAGAATTTTATTATCATTTTTGAAAAGATT
The DNA here is from genome assembly GCA_028646595.1 of Phalanger gymnotis. Classification (NCBI taxonomy): domain Eukaryota; kingdom Metazoa; phylum Chordata; class Mammalia; order Diprotodontia; family Phalangeridae; genus Phalanger; species Phalanger gymnotis. The sequence goes on from CM053625.1 coordinate 307,484,447, forward strand.
TTTGGTAGTTTGATTGGTATGGCACTGAATAAATAAGTTATTTTTTTAGAATGTTCATTTTTATTATATTAGCTCAGTCTTCCCATGAGCAACAGATTTTTTTCCAGTTATTTAGATCTGACATTATTGGTGTAAAAAACGTTTTTAATTGTGTTCGTATTGTGCCTGGGGTTGTCTTGACAGACAGACTCCCAATTATTTTATATTGTCTACAATAGTTTTAAATAAAATCTCTTCCTATCTCCTGCTGTGGGACTCATTAATATCTAGAAATGCTGATCATTTGTATGGATTTATTTTACATACTGCAACTATACTTAAGTAATTAACTATTTCATGTTATTATTTAGGCGATTTTCTAGGATTCTCTAAGTATGCCATCATATCATCTGCAAAGAGTCATAGCTTTGTTTCCTCATTTCCTATTCTAATTCCTTTAATTTCTTTTTCCTGGACTTTCTTCTTAGGGAGTTCATTGATGGTTTGTTCAATTCCTTTTTTTTTCTGAATTGCTTTTATTTTATTTCCTTTTCTGTTATTCTGAACAATTTATAGTTTTGTAAATATCCATATCACTGAGATTGACAGATTTATCGGCATACAATTGGGTAAAATATCTCCTAATTGTTTTACTTTCCTCTTCATTGGGAGGTGAATTCACCTTATTCAGTTTAGATAGTGGTGATCTGGTTTTCTTCTTTCTTTTGTTTAACCAAATTGACCAAAGGTTTATCTATTTTATTGTTTTTTTTTCCATAAAATGAGCTCTAAGTTTTATTTATTAATTAAATCATTTTCTTACTTTCCATTCTATTAATCTCTCCTCTAAATTTTCAGAATGTCTAATTTAGTATTTAATTGGACATTTTTAATTTGTTCTTTTTCTAGCTTTTTTAGTTGCATGCCCAATTCGTTGATGTCTTATTTCTCTATTTCTTTCCTGTCAGTATTTCGAGATTTACAATTTCACTGAATAATGGCTTTGACTGCATATTATAACTTTTGGTTTGTTGGCTCATTATTCTTGTTCTCTTGTATGAAGTTATTGGTTGTGTCTATGATTGTTGTTTGACCCACTCATTCTTTATTATTAGATTATTTAGTTTCCAACATATTTTCAGTCTATGTTTCCATAGCCCTTTATTATACATAATTTTTAATTTCATCATGATCTTAAAAGGATACATTTAATAATTCTGCCTTTCCATATCGAATCGTGAGGTTTTTATGCCCTAAAATATGGTCATTTTTTGTGTAGGTGCCATGTTAGTTGGTTCATTGCTTGGTTAGTTATTCTTCATTCTCGAAGA
>CM053625.1:307486256-307547349 GCA_028646595.1 Phalanger gymnotis
AAAAGTGAAAAGAAAAGAATCATTTCCTACTCTCTAGCAGCTTATATTCTAATGGGGAAAACAAACAGTATGTATACAAATATATTTAAAAATATAGAAAATAATATAAGATAAATCAAGGACCAGGAGAACCAGACAAATCACTTACCCATTATTAAGATGAGATTTACCAGTATTGGGTGAAATCGATGTTTTGAAGACTAAGATGGATTTTCTGAGGTTGAGGTGAGAAGGTAGCACATTCCAGTCTTGGGGGACAGCCAATACAAAGACAAGATGGCAGAAGATGGGCAGACTTATCCATGGATTTAAAGGAAGCAGCAAATGCCTCTGGGTGTGTATGGGGCCAAAATAAGCAACCAGTTTCCTCCAATGAAAAGTCACCCTTGCATATTTAACAATTCACTTAATATATTTAATCATAATTTCCTTGAAGATAGAGTGCTGCCAACCTCCCAGTTATCTAGATTGGGAATCTCAGTGTCATCCTCAGTTCCTTGTTGTCATACTTCTATAAGTCAATCTGTTGCTGTTCCCACTTACACAATACCCCTTCTCACCAATCACATAGCCACAAACTAACGTGGTTCAGCTCTTCTTCACTTCTCACTTGTGCCATTTCGATATCATCCTGTTTGTCTTCTTAACTCAAGCCTCTCTCCTCTTCAATCCATCCTCCACTCACTAATCAAAAACCTGTTCCTTAATCATGGGTTTGACCATGTAACTTTCCACTTCTCAGTAAACTCCAATGTCCCCTTCTTTCTCCCAGGAGTAGCTATAAATGACTCTTTCATTTAAAGTTCTTCGTATCATGGCCATTTTTACCTCTGCCATTTTATAGAATGTATTGCACCACTTCTCACATTTTGCATTAAATCCACACATGACAACCCACTTCCCATCTCTGTGCCTTTGAAATGACTATTCTTCTTCCTGTTACATAATCCTTCCTCACCTCCATCTTTCAGGTTCCATTCAAGACCCAATTCATGTGTTATCATCTACCGAAAGCTTTTCCAGAACCCTTGCTAGAGCCCAATCCTTCCATAACCCCTTTGTATTAGTTTTCTATATGCTAATATACGAACACCTTTTCTCTCCCATTAGAAATTTTTTTAGGGCAAGGATATTTCTTTATTTTTTCATTTCACATTGTGCCTGGCACATAGTAGGCACTTAGTAAACGTATTTTGAATTGAATTGACTGACAAGGAATGTGCTAGTTTGCCTTTGGAAAATTGTGCAATACTTTTGATCCCAAACGACTACCTTTAAAAAGTTTTGTTTTGTTTTGTTTTTTAACAACAAAACTTTTCTAATGGTGTCACATATCTGTGAGTAGAAGACTACCCTTATCTAAAGTTGTGTTATGCAGAGCACAGAGCAGAAGTGCTTGGTTGGTTGCATCATATATCAACGAAGAATTTCATAGGAGAATCAGAGTAAATAGTCTCATCGAAGTGTAACAGAGAAGAGGGGGCAAGCCGGGTACATAGCAATGATGGATAACTGAGATTTGAACAGTGTAAGGTGTGCTGGTTTGAAGTAAGAGGATCTGAGTTTGAACACTAGTTTTACCATTCACCTGTGTGACCTTGGACAAGTCATACAACTCTCTCTTTTTGGTCTTTAAAATGAGGTGGTGTGATCACTGTAGTGATGACCACTACAAACCCTTTCTATCTCTGTGTCTTTGGCATATGCTCTACATCTAATATAATCAGAAAAGTCACAGATTACTAAAGGAAGACTCCCAGTTTACTGGGTGATAAGCCAAGGTCCTAGCCTCCCAGAAAGGATAGGAATGAATAGAAAGATTAAAGCCAGTATTCACATCAGAGAGGTCACATGGTCATTTTAATATCATGGTTTCTTTTTGGATAACAATGATTTATAGTTTAGTGTCTAAAACTTAAAATTCCCTTTGCTCAAAATAAGCCTTTCACCTCACTAGTTTAAGCATGACTCTCCCCTTTAACAAAAGGGAAACTGAAACAGTATGGTAAAATCACTCATCACAAGTCATTTAACAGGTTCTAAGATTCAATCCCTGGATTTCTGATGCTACATCCTCTTTGACCCACATAGCAGGTTGCCTCACAGCAACCCTTCGGATGAGAAAGAGCAAAGCTTGTTTGCCCTATCTGATGCAGATGATTCTTTGATGATGGGGATAATGAAGATAATTTCAACAAGATCAAGTATTTTTTTAAAATGTGGGGCTTTGACTCTTGCCAGAGAAACAACAGTTTCTTTTTGGCACTGCAACAATACCTCATGCCCATTGTGCTTTCTTGTAAACCCAGAGACAAGTCAGTTTCCTTTTACCCTTTCCATGCCTACCAAATGATTATGGTCAAGAGTTCCTAGAATTTAAAGATGGCACCAGGATTGGAGTCAAAAAGACCTTAGTTCAAATTTGGCCTCAGATACTCACTAGATGTATGACTCTGGGCATGTCACTTCACCTCTGCCTTGGCCTTCTCACCTATCACATGGGGATAATACTAGCCCCTACTTGCCAAGGTTTTTGTGAGGATCAAATTTATAATTGTAAAGCACCTAGTACAGTGCCTGACACAACGAGCAACATAGAAATGTCAGGTATTATGATGAAAAAAAAATCATACCCTTAGAGCTGGAAGGTGTCTCCGATGCCTCTGTATCAGCCCTCTCGATTTACACATTAAAACACTGTGATTAAAGGCATTTCGATTACTTGACCAAGGTCACACTGTAGGTCTCAAAGGAAAGAACTGAAGTGAAATCTTCTAATATCATGAGCTTTTCACTGTATGTCAAGGCCTTCTCTTCACGGGGTATCGAGTACAGAGGGCAGCTACCATACGTGTCTGACCAGAAGGGAAAGTTGGCAATATGGCAGGTGGGAAAATTAGGTGGGAGCTAGACTGTGCAGGGCATTACATATTCAACATTAAATATGCTCCCAAGAAGTGAGTTGGTGCATGTCACGCACGTTTGCCAGCAATGGCTTAATAAATGTTTTCCGCCAGTAGCGATGGATTACATTGAAGCAGACAAGACCTATCTTCCCACTTAAGGAGCCGCCTCCCTTCCTAAAGGCAAATAATGAAAACATTGAGTTTCTGTAGGAGGACAAAAACTACTGCTTCATCAGTAACTCTGCTAGGATGTGTTTACACTCATACTGTCCTCATTTCATTCATCCCATTTGCCTGTTCTTAAAAAAGCTCTCGCTTCCTCTGACACCTGGATTCCTTAAAAGTAACAGTAGCTGAAGGGCACAGCAATGGATTTTGACAAAATATCACAGATTCATCATGGAGAACCATTTCCAGACGACATCAGTGCATCATTTCCCTGTATACCTTTCCTCAAGACAGATGAAATATTTCTGGAGGGCTGGCACTTTTATGAGGTCGCCCCACCATAACCACAAGCCCTTCAACACAATTAGAGCCAATCTGAACGACCAATGCTAGAGAAGAATCATTCTTTCTCCAAAATACCATAAAAAACTGATTTCATGCAATATTCTCTCCCCAAACCCCTGCTAGCTCATTTTACCACTTCAGAAATTAATCATTTGGGTGGATTGTCTCATTTTGGAATGCTTGTAAATCATCTTGGTTCTTTGAAGTTGTTAAAATATCACGAAGGAAATTAACTTTCCAGCACCTTTATTCAAACAACTCTCAGGGTCTAAGATTAGATTAGGGATTTCATTTCCCTGCTAAGACCCAGGGATTTTATCCCATTATTGAAGATAACTAAACAAAAAGTGTGTTACAAAGCTTGTCAGGGCCCTGCACAAAGTGACTTGTTTTATCAAGGGAGATAATCTTCTTCCTTCATTAGGTTAAACCTTCTCAAGGTCTGGGGGAGGGTGATGGCTGAAGTTTATGTTTCCCAGCAAGAAGAGCAAACAGGCATGTTAAAAGATGTTATTTCCTTGTCTGTCTGTCTCTGTGTTCTTGGGTATCACCTTAGAATGCTATCTATTAAATCTGGCTGATCTAAATGGATTTTTAAAACCAATTCCTTATCAAATTCCTTCAAGAAGAAGGGGAAAATGCTGAGAAACTGATATCCTGGAGGGATCTAAAATTAATTTAATTACCTATGACAAATAAAGTGTTCAAGGGAAGGAAAAGAAATAATTTAACTAAACAAATTAACCTGGAGCCTATATATATATATATATATATATATATATATAATTTTTTCCTTAGGAAATCTACCTGAAAAAAGAATATGACTGGTCTCAAATTAATTTGCCACTGGAAAGGTGAATGGCTTAGAGAGAACGATTCAATTTTATGTTAAAGAGATACCATTCCCAGAAAGTACAAAATGATATTAGTTTTTAAAATGCACACCAGAGTTTGAAGGAAAGAAATGCAGTGCCAATAAAATCCCAATAAAATCTGATTACAGTTATTTTGTTCACTGCAAGGGAAATGGGTGTAATAATACTTACGTCTTTCACAGGGGTATTGTGAGGCTTTTTTAATTAATGTTTGCAAAGTGCTTTAAGTTCCTCAGATGATAAGTGCCACAAGAGAACGAGGCAAACTATTATTACCACCTGAATAAGCCACCTGGAACAGTGGCCATTAAAAACTCGTGTTTCTCAGCTGCTTGGAAGAAAATGATATTTTGGAAAGACTTAAATTGATAGAAAAGTTGAGGTGGATTCATGGAAAGAGCCCTGGACTTGTGTGTGTCAGTGTTCAGACAATTCAATCACAAGTCTCTTCTTAATAATCAGCTGTATGAATTTGATCATTATATTTCACTTCTCTGACACTAGGTATCCTCCTCTGGAAAATGAGGATGTTTAGAGAAAATGATCCTTAATGTTCCTTTCATTTCTAAATTTCTTTGATGCTAATCAGGGGGTGTCTTTTTACCCACCCTCTATCAGCACATATTTATACACGGTTGGGGAGGAAGGAAGACAAACATAACAAGTTCACAAACAAGTTCTCCCACTCAGCAGCTGAAAATCCAATATCTACCCCCTCTCATCTCTGATATTAAGGAGGAAAGGACCTGAGATTGACAGCTAGATGCTATGTAATCTGATGCCCTTGACATGAGGAAACTGAGACCCAGACCCAGAAATTTTTATATGACATGACTAATGCCACAAAGGTATTATATACCAGGGCCTGGATTATGATACTATTTGAATATTCATCATTCGGCAAGATGACATTAACTCAGAAATCATACCTCCTCAACAACTTCTGCCCTTAAAGCCCCTCCCTCCCTCTGACTGGAAAGGAATCAGGGTAGACATTGGAGATCTCATCTCAGATCCTCCACCATTTTAGGAGAGCACACAGAACATTTTTCCTTATTTTCCATCCAGCTACTCTCCTGAGTTTCAGGATCTCCACAAATTGATCATACTACAAAAAAAAAATCAACTCTGTAACTCACCCCTTTCCAGATTATTTCCCATCCTAGCTTCAGGACGCTTCCCCTCTTCTCACTTTCCTTTTCTCTGTTGCCTTTCCTATTAAATATATATTATGATGTATGTTGCAATAGTAGATTTGCGGGCATCTAGCAAGGGGTGGGGTTTTGCCTGCTGATGATTATGCTGATGATGATGGTGGTGCTGCTGGTGTTGGTGGTGATGGTGATGACAAGAAAACCAAGACTGAAATATCAACAATATCAAAAATATAGTCATAGGTTTGGAGGTCAGTAACAATAGCTAACATTCCTTTAGCAAGTTTTGTAAAGCACCTTACACATATTGGTTGATTTGATTATTGCAAAAGCCTGTGAGATAGGTGCTATTTTTATCCCTATCTGGTAGATGAGAAACCTGAAGTCAGAAGAAGTATCATCATATTCTAAAGTCATGGAGCAGTAATAGTCTGGAGCTGGATATAACTCAATCCTCCCTGGTTCCAAGTCCAACTCAGTAGCCACTATGAAATCGTTCCCTCTACCTCCTAATTACCTTAATAGATGAGTGACCTTGGATAAATCACTTCACCTCTCAACCTCACTTTCCTCATCAATAAAATAAGGGAAAATGGCAAGCCACTCTAGTATCTTTTCCAAGAAAATCCCCAGTGGGGTCACAAAGAGTCAGACATGACTGAAACGACTGAACAACAAAGAAGAAGGAGAAGGAGGAGAAGGAAATTTGACAAGATGACCTCTAATTCTCTGACCTCTACATCTGTGATTCATCAATGGACACCTCAGACACTAATAACTGACATGTTGGTAGTGCCTTCAAGTTTATAAACCATTTTATAATCACTATTTGAATTAAATCTCCAAATTTCCCCTTGTAGAACAAAGTACAGATGCTCTTACTTCTCAGTCATGAAAATTATTAGATTCTATTATTACTATTAGAGATAATTAGAAAATATTATTGTCTCATTTCACAGAAGAGGAAAGGGAAAAAAAATCAAATAGGTGAAGCAACTCACCTAATTCCAGACAGAGAACCAGTGTCAGTGAACAGAATTTTCTTTTTGTTTGACTCCAGCTCTTTATCCACTTTGCCAATTTGCCTTCCTTCCTGCTTATCTCAAAATCCTTACTCATTAGGCCAGTCTTGCCCCTCATAACCAACTCTTTTATGGCTTCCTGTTTCTGTTTCTCCCTTCCCCTTTCATACAGAATGACCTAAAAGTCACTAAAATCTTGTTGGTAGCAGTGTCTTAGATTGCTTTTGTTTAATCTTCCTCTAAGTAACTAAGCAAAGGTATATTGTTCCCCAGTCTTTAGGGGAGAGCGCTTTGTTAAGCAGCACATAGAGTTGTCTTCATTATAATAAAATCTTTTTTCCAAGTCCAAGCTCTTTTCAATAAAGAGGAAAATATCCAGCAAGAGATCTAAGAATATATAGAATTTAATAACAGGTAACTGCCTGGAGACTTACTGCCCTCTGTCAGAGCAGCTTAGATCTAGCCAAAGTCAATAATTACTGGGACTCTCAGGAGACAAGACCTTACAATGAGATTTCTGACCCCAAGAGGGTTGAGATAAGCTGAGAATAATCTCTGGTTGTTGTTGTTGAAGAGAATATCTCAAAACTAGAAAACTGTCCTTCTTTTACACAGCTATGGCCACAAGAATTTTAACAGAGTTTATTGGAGCTTGGATGGAAAAGTTGATTCTCTTCCAAAGTGAGAACCTCCAGGGAAGCAATTACTACTTTTTCCTCCCTCCTTTTCCATTGCCAAGAAGGAGAGAAGTAATAATGATCCTCTAGATACCAGGCTTTAAAGCCTAAAGCAGTTAACAATGCACAAAGCACAAATGATATCCCTGACATCCTTCCTGCGTCAGTTAAGCAGAAGAGACTTATTTATGGAATGCAAGCTCCTCTGGGAGAATATCAGCTTCTGGAGGGCAAGACTACTTCACTTTGGTGAATGAATGAATCAATGGAAGCATGAATAAAAACAAAAATCATCAGTTGTTTACTACGTGTTTAGTAGTCAGTTAAGTGCTGGGGATAAAAATCAAAGTAGAACAGGACCTATCCACAAGCAAGTAATATTCCAATGTGTGTGTTGGGGGGAGGGTAATAACACATATAGTTGAATGAAGACCAGAAAAGACATTGTGTCCTGGGAAATGGCAAGACTGGCAAGTGGAACCTCAAGTCATTCGATTGGTATGTACTTTCCATAAGCATTGTTAATTTTATTACAATTCCACGAGGGAACTGCAGAGCGATATTGGGGATAGCAAAGTTCCAGGAGTTTGGAGCTGAATGGCTTTTTCTTAGAGGCATGGGTGGCCTGATTGTTGGCCCTGGAACCCGGAAGACCTAAGATTAAGTCTGTCCTCAGACACTTAATAGCTGTCTAAAGGTGTTTGCCTCAGTTTCCTCAACTGTAAAATGGGGAGAAAAATAGCACCTACCTCACAGAGTTGTTATGAGGACAAATGAGAATATTTATAAAGCACTAAGCTCAGTACCTAGTACATCATAAACTCTTAGTAAATGCTTGTTTCCTTCTAGCCTGGGTGGGATTTTGGGAAGGTTAACGTAGAGGGTGGGGTGGCTGAAGTGAAGAATCATGCTTTCTGTAAGCACTTAATAAATAAATTATATTGACTGGCTGATATTGATTTCATGGAGTTTCTTCCTTTGTATGGTTTCTGTGGATTTTTTTTTTAATTTCCACTTCCTAGCATGAAGCATGGCATACAGTAGGTGATCAATAAATGCTTCTCAATTCTAATTGTGACAGTGTTTAGCCCTATGCCGTCAAGAGGAAACAGAGGCTCTAGAAAGGAAAATCACTAATTGACTAGCTCTGTGGGGGAGGATGTGCCCACTAACATTTGCCTTAGATTGATTTTGGATTATTGTGTTTACTCATGGGCAACACATTTTACGAAAGTCACGTAAAATGGAGAATGTCCAGAGGAGGTCACCAAGGGTGGTGGTCCCCGATCTCAAGTCCCTGATCTAGCAGAGGTGAGTAAAGGAAATGGGTACCCTGAGCATGTAGAACAAAAGACTTGAAAGGAGTAGGATACATTAGCTGGGTCAAGTATTAGAAAAGCTTGCTTCCTTAAAAGGAACTAGAATTTTTCTGCTTGGCCCAAGAAAGCAAACCAGGAGGCAATGGAAGGAAATTGGAAAGAAGCAGATGGTCTTGAAGAGAGGAAGGGCAAGAACAAAACAAATAAGCCAAACCTGCCACCCCGCCCCAGCCCACAGCAACAATTACAACTACTGCCACCACCAAAAAAAATAACCACCACCAAAGACAACTGTAGTGATCCATAATTAAAATAGGCAGCATCAGAAAAATGTAATTTACTTTCCTGGAATTTTCAAGTGCAACCTGGATGACCACTTTTCAAGGATATTTTAGAAGAAACCCTTAAAACCATCTAAGCGGTGCAGTAGGAAGAGAGCATGAGGCCTAGAGTCAGGAAGATTTGTACTGAAATCCAGCTTCATACATTTATTAGTTGTGTGACACTGGGCAAGTCACTCAATCTCTGCCTGTTTGATTTTCCTCAATTGTATAGAAAACAGCACCTACCTACCAGGGTTGTTTTGCAGAACAAATGAAATTATAAGTGTATACTTAGCACAGTGTATGGCACATAGTAAGCACTATTGAAATACAGTTCTTACTACTATTATAAGTTGCCCCTGAGGTTCCTTAGAAAGTTGGTATTCCAGATGTGAATTACTGTGTGTGTATTGCCTGACTTTATGTAGTACTAGACAAAGGCCTGGGATTTGAACAACTTAAGTCCTAGGCCAGTCCTAGCTATTTCATGATGAGGAAGGAATGCTAGATTCAGAGTTGGGGGACCCTCTCTTACTATTTTTTTCTAGCCGTTTGATCTCCAGTCTATTAAATGAAGGGGATTGGATTAAATGACCCCCAAAATCTCTTCCATCTTAAAAGCTATAATCCCACATCTCTCTTTTACCAAGTCAAAGTCTTTTACCAGGTCCTGAGAAGTGAGTAATATGCTTAATTCAGTTACATCTTAGTTTGACATGAATTGAATTGAATATGAGAGCAGTGGATATTGGCATGAGATAGGGGTAGGGCTGTGTTGAAAAAATACTCGAAATTTTATGTTTTACCTAGAACTAGTCCAGCCAGCTCCAATTAAATTAAATTTGATTAAATCAAACTGGCATTTATTTGACACTTACCATGTGGCAGTCTGTCCTACGGGGATAAAAAGAAAAAAAAAGATAATCCCACCTTCAACAATTTTATATTCTACCTAGGGGACAGAACACACAGTACAGACAAATAAATACAAAATATGGCTGTAACATTGGCTTTAATAGCCTTTCCAAAAGACAGTAGAACTCTTGTTATTATGTTTTTCTTTTAGGGAAATGGGGTCCTGAAGAGTCTGTGAGAGGACGAAGACTTTCTCTATTCTTCTGAAGTATTAACTGTGAAGGGTGGAGACAGACATTAACAACAGCAAAACTCCTGTAACCCCCACCCTGCCCCCCCCAACCCCCAAAACACTCTGACAACTCATCTTATGAAGAAACAGGAAGAACAGACTTGTTTAGAGGCTTTGACTGCCATCCTGGGAGAGCTAAACGGTGGGTTTTGTTTCCATAACTGAGAAGTCCAAAGTAGCAATGATGATTAGAAGTTTCTCTGGGATATTTCTCAGAGCTGATACATTGCCAATTAAAGTCAATATTTTATGTTTTCTTATATTGTTAATAAATTATACCACTGGCAACCGTGATGTTTATTTAAAAGAAGATTAGGAGCTTGGCATATTTAGAAAAGTTACACAAACCTCAAGGGTTCTGAGGATATACTGCTTTATTCAGTAAACTAGGGTAGAGACATAGAATTAATTAATCAATGAGATATTTATGTAATTTTAGCAATTTATGAGAAAATATCACAATATACTCACTGATTTTGCAGAAGCCAGGAAATCAGAATGAGAATTAAAAAGGCAAGAAGTCAAGTCAGAGTTCCCACCAAGGCTGTACATGGGTCATTGATCATCTCTTACCCCCACCCAAAATCTGATTATATATTTGTATCATTACCCCTAAACCACAATATATGTGTGTATACATATTGTTCAGTCATTTTCAGTCATGTATGACTGTGAACCTATGTTGGGTTTTCTTAGTAATGATACTGGAGTGGCTTTCCATTTCCTTTTCCAGATCATTTTACAGATGAGGAAACTGAGGTAAACAGGGTTAAGTGACTTCCCCAGGGTCACAGTTAGTAAGTGTCTGAATTTGAACTCAGGGAGAGCAGTTTCCCTGATTCCAGGCACAATATCCATTGTGCCACCTAGTGGCCCTCATATATACAATGTATACATTTACATATGAACATATACACACATGCTTTATACGTACACATGCATTCATATACACATAGACACACACGCACACACATTGCACATATGGTCATTGTCCTTCATTCTCAAAGAGGACCAAAATGACATCAACTATACTTGAGTCAAGATTCAATGCGTCCAACTCTGACTTATCAGGCCAATACAATCTCGGGATGCTCTATCACAGCTTGGGCACAAATAGTGCATGTGAACATTTGGTGTGGATATTCTAAATTTACACATCCTGTGTTTCCTTTGAGCTGTTTCAATTCTGTTTTGCTCATAGAGCACAGCACCTTCTCTGATGTGAGCACACCATGCTGTACAGTCCTGTGTCAGTGTCTCCCATGTCATAAATCAATTCCAAAGTTCTTGAGAGCTATCTTGAGAGTGTCCTTGTATTGCTTGTTCTGACCGCCATGTGAATATATATTTATATGTGGAGGTATAATGGTTTCCTGAGTACTGCTTAGGCTCATCCTGTTCCCTAAGAAAAAGCTCTAGAGGCCAGACCAAGCATCTTCTCTCTACCCCAAAGAAACCACTTGCATCTTTCCCAGCACAAGGCATCTGCCACCTTCTACTGCCAACCCAGTCTTCCACCTGGATGGTGAAGGAGTTCCTGAGCAAAGAAGAACAAACCTAGCTTCAGTGCCAGGACTTCCATCTCTTGGTGTACTTGTCCCCTAAGGATACAGGAATGGCACCTTCCACTCGATGAATATTCTCATATTTGGTTCATGTCCTTTACAGCTCAGTGACTCTAAGCTCCTATAGATCACTTTCCAAACCCTATTTCATACCCACTATGACCTGATTATTCCTTCCCATTCACCTAAACCCTCCTACGACTAAGTTTCATTCTAACTCCAGGAAGCCCTTGCACTGTGACCTCTAGAGTGCATACTCCATAAGCAACCAACTTCTTTTTATCTTCAATCTTTCCCTCTCCAACTCCTTCTGTCTACTAGCTCCTACTGAAAACCAGCTCCCCTCCCACCCCATTGCAATGGCACATCCTCCCTGATGACTCTTTCCAGTACTGGCTACATCTTTGTTCATTCTACAGGTCTCATAGGTCAAAGCAGGAGACCTCTTGCTCTAGATTCTTCCATTCCCTTCCTCATTCAGTAAACTCTTTTCCTTTGTGGTTCTTGCTATTCATATCAACTACCTAATCAAAATTCTGGTAGCTGTTGTCTACAGATCACCCCTGAATGATAAACCATTATATCTATCTATATATAGAGAGAAATAGATATACATATGTGTATATATATGTATATATATATATATACATATATATATATATATCTTCCATATTACAGTCTAGGTCCTACGCATCCTCTGCATCAACCTTTGGACTCTCCTGCTTGGAGATATGATAGGCCTAGAGCAAAGAATGACAAACCTCCAGACTCTCTCACTTGGAAATGTTATAAGCCTTAAACAAAGGATAATAAACATTCTTGAGGTTAAACATTTGGAGATACTACTGTTCTGGAGGTGTTTCAACAATCTGGCTAGCAGCTGTTGTGGGGGTGAAAGACCAACACAAGCCCAACAACAAGAACACTACCAGCATGCTGCAAAAGCCCAGGTTCTTTTGATCTGCTTTAGTAAGGAAAGCAATGTTAAGGGGTTGACAAGCTTACTTTAATTCAGCATACAAATATCATTCACTTAGTTCAGGGGAAAAAACCAGCACCATGGACTTCAGAGCAAAATACAAAGTACAAACATCAATAGACAGACCTTGTCTGATTCAAATCCCAATACATAGTTCCCAGAGTTTAACAAAGTCCCAGAATCTGGGTTTATGAGCTGGAGGGCTCTTAGCTACAGCTGCACAGAGTGTCTCCATCAAAGCGCCACCAAAAGTGAGAGCTCTGCACAAATGGCTCGTCTTCTCTTCTTATAGCATTTCAGACATCATCAAATGTCATCTGAATGACCAGAACTTAGGCTCCTATGATTGGCTCTTGAGTTAGCACCTCCCCTTAGTACCCTGGGAGCTTCACACCCACATAGGCTTAACACCTAATAGGGGTTTGGGCCTGGAGCTTAGCACCTAGTAAGACTCAATGAAATGCACTGAATTACTCAAAGGAAACAAAAACCAAACTCTTCAAGGGCACTTGGTTGAACTGAGTGCTAAGAGCCCATTTTGCTTACCAACACAGGGGGCTTAGCCAGCTCCTAAGAATAACATCTCATGAGACCCCATTGTGAGGGTTGGCTCCCCATCCCTGGCAGGAAACATCCGGGATAGTTAGCAGTGAGCCTTCTTTGTTCAAAGCTCCATTTAAGTCTCCACCTCAGTGAGTCACATTGGAATCTCACTCTTGGAGAGGATGCTCTGCCTGGGAATCTCCCACTTGGGACCCTGATAAACTGTACCTGGGGATTCCCCAGCTTTGAGGAGTCAGGAATTGTTGCTTCCCTCGATATTTGGTGATGTATCTGTTGCTTTCCGTGTCCTTGTCGCTTTTGCTGTGATTAACTGTGTTGTTAGGAATTGTTAGTTCTTGTTGTAAATCCAATGTAGTATTCCCTCTGTCTTTCAATAAAAGCATTATTCCATTGGGAGTGTGTCTTATTGCAGGCAAGAATCTGAACCTAACTATGCTTAATTGCACATAATTGGTGTCACAATCAGGATTTGTGCTGTGGTATGCCATTCCTAAAAAAAGCTACCCCAATAAAACATGGCACCCGGCCTCTGCTACATTTTTGAGTGCCAAGCAAAGGTCCGATTTGTGCAAAGGATTCCAGAAAAAGTCCTCTCCGTGTCTGTGTCTGCTCTGTGTCTGTATTTCTGTGTGAAGTGTGTAATCTGACACCCTGTAATGCAGGTTATGTGATGGAAAAGTCAAGTTAAAGAGGGTAGGAAAAGTGTCAGGTCAGAACTAGAAAGAAATTAGGTATGTGCAGTTTTAAAGGGGCTTTAATCAAATCCACCAGAAAGGAAAGGCAAGAAAGTTTAAGCATGTAGGAAAGAGGAGGCATGTGTAGAAGGTATGATCTATTTGCATGAACAGTGTGGATAGAGGTTTTGAGAATAAAGGTTTGGAAACTTTTGGAAAGTTGTTATGAAAAAAAACAATGCTCTTTCTTTCTCCCTCCATTCCAATTCTAGCCAAATTTGGAATGTGAAGAGAGATAAGAAAGAAAGAGGGAAGCTTTTTCCATCAGATTTAAGTGAAATGTGTCACTCCTAATTTGAAAACAAAGTTTTTTAGTAGTGAACACAAAAGTGAAGTTTACCTGAGTAAAAGTTAGAATCATTAATATCTTTCACCCTGCCATCCTGTCTCTGACCAAGCCAGGGCTGCAATAAAAGTTAGAGCAGCTAAAAACTCCTTTCACCCCAGATCAGATAAGGGAAGAGAGTAATGGTAGGGAATTTGAGTTATCCTCCCCCACCTGAGAAAAGAAAAAGTGGGGAGGCATAGCTAAATTGTAGTAAAATTCTCCTGTATTGTCAAAATTGAGTGACCGTTGTGAGCTGCAAATGATGTTAGACAAAGCAATTTTTTCATCTAAATTTTGTTGGAACTAAGAGATGGCAAAAATTGTATAAACTAAATTTTATCTCTGTGTAAAGATATTTTCAGTTAAAATTGTTTTGATATCACTTAGGAAATTTATGAGATTTTCAACTGAGTTATTGATGATATTGCTTAAATCTAGTATTTACAAAAGTATGTTTAGTTTTCTTTCCAAACCTAACTAAGCTTAATTGCACATACCCTTAATTTAAATTAATTTGATAATGGACTTATAATTGGCCCCTCTGGGGTGGAGCCAAGATGGTGGCAGGAAAGCAGAGACTTGCTTAAGCTCCCCCCAAATCCGTCCAAACACCTGTAAAACTTGGCTCTGAATAAATTCTAGAGCTGTGGACCACATGAAATAGCAGAGGGAAACAGATCTCCAGCGCAGCAGAGCCTGGATGGTTGCCAGGAAGAGTCTATCACATGGTGCTGAGAGCGGAGGGCAGCCCAGCATGGGCTGCACTGGGACAGACAAGACACAGAGTTAGCGACCCAGAAGAGGCCTTGGGGGCATGAAACAGTGAGCTAGGGCAGTTACCAGACTTCTCAACCCACAAACATCAAAGAGCAGGTTAGGGGAAAACTGCAGGATTGAGTTCAGAGCAGTCTGGCTGCCAGCTCTGGGGGCAGTGGTGGTGGTAGCAGCAGCAAGAAGATCCTGAGGCTGCCTCCAGAGCACCAGTATCAGTGGCTTCCTGAGTTCCTGGCTCACACAGTGAGAGGAATCTAGCAGCAGATCCGAGTGGAGCCCTTTGTTGGCACAAAGGCAGATTCTCTTGCTGTGCCCTGCTTGGATCTGAATTGCAGTTCTGGTTGGCAGTTCTTGGGGGAGGAGGAGTACTGCTGTGACAGAGCCTGGGGTAACAGTGGAGTAGAAGTAGCTCTAAAAACAGCCGTGCTTGGACCCTAAGGCTTGGGACAAAGTACTCTCTACTCTACAAGCAGTCATATCCTGACAAAAAGCTCAAGGGTCAAGTAGTTGGCTGGGAACATAAATAGGAAGTGAAAATAAACTCATACTCAAACTCAGACTCTAGATTCCTTTTTTGGTGACAAAGAAGACCAAATCATACAGCCATAAGAAGTCAATAAAGTCAAAGAGCATACATCAAAAGCCTCCAAGAAAAACACGAACTGGTCTCAGGCCATGGAAGATCTCAAAAAGCATTTGGGAAAGCAAGTAAGAGAAGTAGAGGAAAAATTGGGAAGAGAAATGAGAGTGATGCAAGAAAACCATGAAAAACCGGTCAATGACTTGCTAAAAGAGACCCCAAAAATAGTGAGGAAAATAGCACCTTAAAGAACAGACTAAACCAAATGTCAAAAGAACTCCAAAAAGCCAATGTGGAGAAGAATGCCTTGAAAGACAGAATTAGCCAAATGGAAAAGGAGGTCCAAAAGACCACTGAAGAACATACCACCTTAAAAATTAGATTGGAACAAATGGAAGCTAGTGACTTTATGAGAAACCAAGATATTGTAGAAGAGAACCAAAGGAATGACAAAATGGAAGACAATGTGAACCATCTCATTGGAAAAATCACTGACCTGGAGAATAGATCCAGGAGTGATAATATAAAAATTATTGGACTACCTGAAAGCCATGATCAAAAAAAGAGCCTAGACATCATCTTTCAAGAAATTATCAAGGAGAACTGCCCTGATATTCTAGAACCAGAAGATAAAATAGAAATTGAAAGAATCCACTTATTACCTCTTGAAAAAGATCCCAAAAAGAAAACTCCTAGGAATATTGTCACCAAACTCCAGAATTTCCTGGTCAAGGAGAAAATACTGCAAGTAGCCAAAAAGAATCAATTTGCATATCGTGGAAGCAGAATCAGAATAACATGCAATCTAGCAGCTTCTACATTAAGAGATGGAAGGACTTGGAATGTGATATTCCAGAGGTCAAAGGAGCTAGGATTAAAACCAAGAATCACCTACCCAGCCAAACCGAGTATCACACTCCAAGGCAAAATATGGATTTTCATTAAAATAGAGGACTTTCAAGTTTTCTCAATAAAAAGACCAGAGTCTAATAGAAAATTTGACTTTCAAATACAGGAATCAAGAGAAGCATGAAAAGGTAAACAAGAAAGAGAATTCATATGGGACCTACTAAAGTTGAACTGTTATGTTTACATTCCTACATGGAAAGATGATGCGTGTAATTCAGGAGACCTTTCTCAGTATTAGGGGAGTTGAAGGGAATATAGACAGAAGGCACAAGATGAGTTGAATATGAAGGGATGATATCTAAAAAATGAAATAAATTTAAGGGGTGAGAAAGGAACATATTGAGAGAGGGAGAAAGGGAGAGAGAGAATGGGGTAAATTATCTCACATAAAGATGGCAAGAAAAAGCAGTTCTTTTGGAAGGGAAGAGCAGGAAGGTGAGGGGGAATGAGTGAATCTTACTCTCTTCGGATTCAACTTGAGGAGGGAGTAACATACACACTCAATTGAGCGTCTTACTCCACAGGAAAGTAAGGGGAAGGGTATAAAAAAGGGGGGATTATAGAAGGGAGGGCAGATAGGGGGAGGAGGTAATCAAAAGCAAACACATTTGACAAAGGAAGGGGTCAAGGGAGAAAACTGAATAAAAGAGGACAGGATAAGATAGAAGGAAAAATAGTTAGCCTTTCACAACATGAGCATTGTGGAAGTGTTTTGCATAATGATGTATGTGTAATCTATGCTGGATTGCTTGCCTTCCTAGGGGGTGTGGGTTGGAAGGGAAGAGGGGAGATAATTTGGAACTCAAAGTTTTAAAAGCAAGATGCTTAAGAATTTTTTTTTTTTTTGCATGCAGCTGGGTAACAAGATATATAGAGAATGGGTCATAGAAATCTATCCTGCCCTACAAGAAAGTAAGGGGAAAGGGCATGGGGGATGGAAACAGGGTGAAAGAGGGGAGGGGTGACTGAGGAATGAGGCAATCAGAATACATGCCATCTTGGAATGGGGGGAAGGGTAGAAATGGGGAGAAAATTTCTAACTTAGAATCTCATGGAAATCAATGTTGAAAACTAAAATATTAAATAAAATACACACAGAAAAAAATAATTGTCCTCTCCTCTCCAACTCCCACCCCATGCTAGGGTACCTCAAAATACTCCCCCTCAAATACCCTAACCACTCAATTTTCTTATTCTACTCAACTTTCATGAGCCTTCACCCCTCCAAAGTCACACACAAAGATCATCATGACCTTGATCTTGCCATCAAACACAAATGTAGCACCTTTATTTTCAAGAATTCTGAAATCCACTTATCCAAACATAATCTATTCTGTTTTTTTAAACTCTCACTCTGGGTCTCTTTATACAACCCTATTCTTCATCCTCATACTCACCAATCATGTGACCCCTCATTTCTCTTCCAGGCCATCTTCTCTGCACTAGCCCCTCTCTTTTCTTCTTATCTTAACTGTTTGTTGAATAAATGCAACTCTATACCTGACTCCTTTGTTTAATCCCCAACCCCCTGACGATATTGATGATTATGCTTAACCAAACCTCAGCCTTGGATCACCCTCACCATTTATCAGCTTTACTCCTACATATACTGCTGAATGAAGGTGAGGGGAAAAATCCAACCATTCTGAACGGGTTCATTACAAATTTGTGTAACATAACCTCAGTTGAGTGTTCACTGCCTCCAGGCAACCACACTATACGTCACTATCCTACTCACCATAGCACTTCTTCCAAACCTTTTCATACCTCCTCAAAATTCCCATATCTCCCCTCCCCCAATTTTCTCAGCTGAGAACCTTTTCTTATACCCCCCACCCAAAATGAGGCCATTCTACACATTCTGCTCCTCTCTAACTCAATTTCTATCACTCAGGTGCCTTTTCTCATTCTCTCCTCTTTCATTTCATGAAGTGGCCTTACTCCTTACCAAGGGTAACCACTCTACTTGCTCCAGCTATCCCATTCCATTCATTCCCTCCATTCTCTCCAAAAGTTTCCCTCTCTGTTATCTCTACTCTTTCACCTATTTTCACTCTCTCCCACTTTACTGGCTCATTTACAGCTCTCTCCAAACATGCCCATGCCTCTCCTATTCTGAAAAAAAAAACATGTATCACTTCATTTTTCCATCCCTCCTATCCTCCTGTATCGTTTCTGCTACTTCTAGCTAAATTTGAAAAGGGTATCTACAATAGGTATCTCCACTTGCTCTCCTCGCTCTTTTCTTACCTTTTATAATGTGGATTCTAACTTTATCATTCCTTAGAAACTGCTCTCTCCAAATTTATTAATCATCTCTCAACTGTCAATTCCACTGTCCTTTTTCTTAATCCTCATTCTCCTTTGGCCTCTCTGCAGCCTTAGCTACTGATGACCACTCTCTTCTCCTTTTTACTCTCGTCTCTGTGTTTGGGAGACACCACTATGTCCCGATTTTCCTCCTGCTTTTTTGAATGCTCTTTCTCTCTCCTTTGCTGGATCATCCTCCAGACAATGGCCCCTCACCTTCGGTGTCTCTCGAGGTTCTATCTTAGGCCCTCTCCTCTTCTCTCTGTATATTAATTCCCTTGGTGATCTCATCAGCTGAAATAGATTGAATTACCATCTCTATGCTGATGATTCTCAAATCTACCTTTTCTGCTCCAATCTCTGCCCACTTTCAATCTCACATCTCTACCACCTTCTTTTCAATCAGTTTAAATTAGTTATCCAAATATGTACAAAACAGAACTCACTATCTTTCTTTCCTAACCCCTCCTCCCTCCACTATTCCTTTATGTGACAACACCATCCATCCAGGCTCTCAGGATCTTACCATAGGAGTCATCCTGGATTCTTCACTCTCTCTCACCCCCTCCCCAATATTCAAACTATTTACAAGGACTTACAATTTCATTTTGCAACATTTCTCAAACACGCTCTCCTTCTCTTGTTCCAACTATTGAATTCTATGGCTTCCCTTAAGTACCAACTCAAGTGCCAAAAACTCCTAAAAGAAACCTTCCCCAAGTCCCTCTTAGTTTCAGTGCTTTATCTCTCCTAATTACATCCTTTTTATTTGCATATAGCTTGATTTGTATATATTGATTTACAGGTTGTCTCAGCAATGAGAATATAAGCTCCTTGCGGGCAAAGACTGTCTTTTGCCTCTTTTTGTATCTCCAGTGTTTAGCACAGTGCCTGGAACATAGTAGGTGACTAATAAATATTTCTTAACTGATATATATGTATATAAAATTACAAAATAAGTATATTTGTGGTTAGGTTGCAAACACATTTAGTGAATTCAATTCTAATATTATTACCAATACTCAACAATAATGCAGAGATATTTGCCACACCAAATTTTATAGTGGATTTTGCGTAACAGCCTTTAGAAAATAGACCTTTCCATCAGTGAATTTCTGATTGATGTCTTTGGTTTTGTTCAGATGAAAACAAAATGCATCTTTTTTTTCTTTTTGTTAAAAAGCCTTACATGCTTCAAATCTCAAAAAATTCAGCTCTCTATTCAATTCCAGTGAATCAAGAGACAAATCTCTTATGGAGAAATTGCTCCCCTTTTACTATTTTGTGCATCTATATGTCTGTGCCTCCTCTAGCTCTCATTCATGTGTCCCAGGATAGTCAATAGCCTCCTGTAGGTCAAAAATAAAACCATGTGGTATGCTTAGGTCAAAGGACACTGGTTGTTAGATGTTCCTTGGTTCAGTAGTTCTATATATTTCAAGGAAATCTTTCCTTTCCTGACTTGATTCTCCATAGTGTTCTCTAGGCCTTTCAACTTAATAAGTGGAAGTTTTAGTTTTTTTTTTAATTTCCTTTCAAAAAACAAACTCTTTTTTACTTGGAAAGAAGGGAAGAACCATTTCTGTCAAATAATAATAATAATGATAATTTCCTCTACTGCATATCTCAGCAGAATGAAAATAAAAGTGTATATATTTAAAAGAGTAAAATGCCTTTGTGATGGTAAAAAGTGACTACAGCAGGAAAATTCCCCTTCCATGCTAAATAAAGGAAAAGTCATTATATCAAGTGAGAGTGGGTATCACAGGGCCACTTCAAGTGTGTCTGGGAAAACAAAAACTAGTTGGAATTACACCTGACTTGAAAGGCTTTCGAGAGGTTTCAGGGTTTCCCCAGATGCCCTAAGAGATTAAATGAAATGTCAAAAAAGTTTTCATTCTGGCCCAGCTTTTGCCAGCTCCTTCCACTGAGAGTTTTCCTTCATGGGGTGAGTTGGCATATGTCACAAAGGCTGTCAGGTTAGTCAATGCTCACTGGAGCTCAGATACAGTCCCTGGAATGAGGAGGAATATGAGTTTGCTGCTTTTCAAAAGGGGGACAATGAATTGAGACTTTGGGAAATAGTGTGGTGGGGACTTTTCTGTCATGTAGCAATGCATAAAGGTATGTGAGTTGATGGGGGTGGAGGATGGAGAGAAATGGCTTCTGTCTCTGAAGAAGCAGCGTGCTACAGAAGGATGATCTCTGCAGTTGGAACTGGAAGACTTGGCTTGGTCCTGCTGCTTGGCCCTCTTGGGTAAGACCCTTCCCTTCTCTGAAGCTCCAATCCCCCACCTTGCATATGAAGTGGTCATAAGGATAACACGTACATCCTAGGGTGGTTGTGAGGACCAAATGCCCATAGGATTGCATAGCGAGAATTTGAAGGGTCTGTAGTTCAAATCCTCCATTTTATAAATGAAGAAACTGAGGTGTGGATGCTTGGATTCATTATATACAGTTAAATGAAAAAGGTAGAATATGGGCCCAGGTCCTCTGAGTTGTGAATCAATAACCTCTCCCAGGATCATAGATTTAGAGTTGCAAATATTGATAATTGATAGTATAAAAGCTTTAGAAATGAAAGGAATCTCAAAAGCTTTCTTACCCAATTGCCTCATTTATAAATAGAGAAACTGAGGACATTTAGATTAAACAACTTATTTAAGATTACACAGACATTATGGAACAGAATCTGATTTGGAACACCCAAAGTCCCTGACTTTATACAATTCTCCTTACTGAGGGTGTCTGATGCTCAGTCAATGAACAGAGTCATCCACATAGATCACATGCAAGGATTTTGATCATAGCAGAATGTGCCAAGGCTTGTGTTCTGCTATAGAATGTTCAAGGGCTAAACATCACCCAAACGTCCAAACAGGTGTTTTGGAAAGTATTAGTACCTAAGAAATCTTTACTGTTTTGGCTGCTGAGGTGATTTATGTTAATTTTGGAGGATAAACTATTTTTAATTCAACCATCAATAATATCTTTACAAGTAATTTTATTGGGGAGGAAAGTGAAAAATGGCATGTATAGCCCGCTATCATAGTTTCATTATGATTGCATGTGTTCCTTGGCTCATGGAAAAGGGAAACAAAAATTACCAAACTTGATTCAGTTTCTCATCTTTTAAAGTTCTCTCTTTCTGAAGACTGTTCAGCACCATCTGTCAGTTTCATATTCAGTTTGTCCCTTGGTGCCATCCTCTACCCTGGGATTCCTTGCTTGCTGACTGCCTCCAGGCTCTTCCAAAATGGTATTCATGAGTTTTCACAGAATCCACAGAGGCCAAATGTGTCTTTGGATCAGAAGGCTCTCTTCAAAGGAACTATAAGCAGGCAAATAAATAGCAGGGATATGGAAAGAGAAATGAGAAAAAGGAGAAGCTCTAAGGGAAGTAGAGGGGGAGGGAACTTTGATTCTCACACAGCAGAGAAATGACTGGCCAGCTCTCAAGGGCAAGTCAAGGAAGGACATTGGGTGGAAATATTTGTAGTTTTTCCTCTTTGTGAAAGATC
Organism: Phalanger gymnotis; assembly: GCA_028646595.1. NCBI lineage: Eukaryota > Metazoa > Chordata > Mammalia > Diprotodontia > Phalangeridae > Phalanger > Phalanger gymnotis. The sequence continues at coordinate 307,508,460 of CM053625.1, forward strand.
TTACTGAGGTAGGAATATACTGTGAGGTGAGCAACATGAAACAAAGCCAGAAGGCTTCCCAACACAGATTTCAGGCATCCTGAGACTTGTCAATATCATGTTTCAAAATTGGTTTCATTTGACTTGAGCTGTTTGTATTTTCGTTGTTGTTGTTGTGTTCCTGTTTCCCCTCAGATCTGCTACTAAATTATATTGAGTTTTGCACAGTGTTCACATTCCTAACTTCTAAAATACTTAATGGAATAATCCTCATGAAACCTGTGAAAACTCATAGGATCACAAATGTGAAGCATGAAGGGATGTTAGAAACCAACTAATTCAATTTTTCTCCTACCCCCATTTTGTGAATGAGGAAACAAAAACCTGGAAAGGTCAAATGATTTGCCCAATGCCTCAGAGGCAGCAAGCCGCAAAGCTAAAGTTTGAGAAGAAATAAATAATAAACTAAGGACTTTAGGGAGGCCTGAGGCAAATTTGGCCCACATTCCACTTTCACTTTCTCTTACTGTTGGTGCTACTCACCCAAGCAATCTCCATTGCAATGAGTAGATGAGAGAATATCCACACTTTGGTATGCATAATTTGGCAGTTTAAGTTAATTGAAAATCAGAAAAAGATGGTAAGAAAGGAAGCATCTACCTAATAATTCCTTTACAGAATTTGTATTACTATAATCGATGCAGTAATCAGGGTTCATTTAAAATACAGAACATTTATTATGCTTAGTGTCATGAATGTATGCAGAGATTTAGACATTGTATTTTTTTTATATTTAGCCTAGTGAGACTGAGTTTTATTTTTAAAGATGAAGTACCAAGGAATTAATGAAATTTGAAAGGAAAATGCCCAAGGGTTACAAGTAAGTCATATTCGTAAACTAACCAAATGCAAGGTGCTATTGAATAGTTATTGTATAGTTCCACTAGGGAGGCATCAAGAAGACTTCTGGCTCTGGAGTAGGGGGAATCTGAGTTTAAATCTCAGCTCTCATCAACCTTCACGACCTTGAGTAGGTAACCTTACCACTCTGGGCCTTGGCTTGTTCATCTATAAAAATGGAAAAGGAATTGGATTAAATTGGATTTGGATTAAATAGCTTCTAAGTTACCTTCCCATTTGAAATCTATAACCTATGAACTTTCCAGGGCTCCCCAAAGATTATACCATTATATATTTTTGGAAGTAAGCAGTGCATTCTGTTAGCACAGTGATTTGAGCTTTGGTTTTTTTTCCTTTGACTCTGTTTCACCTACTAATGCCCTGGATCTAAACCACATATTGGTCTTTCAACTAACCTAATAATATTCTTAAAAGACCAGCATGGTTTCATAAAAGTCATAAATTTAGGTTAGAAATGAATTTAGAGTTCGGTTAGTTCTACTAAAATCCCCTCTCTGCCACTCACCTTCTGTGTGATGTTGGGCAGGTCATTTCACTTCTCTGGTCATCAATTTCTCCTATCCATAAATAAGAGGTTTCAACTAAATGACTTCTAGCATCTATTTCAAGCTCTAAATTTATGATAGTGTGACTTTCTTAGCCCTCTCTTCCTTCTCCTGACTTTGATACTAAATAATCTTATGTTTTACTAAGGAGGGGTCTTTAGTTCCAATGCCAGATTATTTTCAAATATTTAAGAATTATGTTTGCTATTCAAACTTATCAGTGTCTTTTCATTAAACAAAACCTTAATTTACTGATTTCCATCACTGTTCCCGCCATACTGGCAAACATCTTGTATATGAGATGAAGGAAGTTTAGCAAACAATTCTCATTTTACTTTCACTTGTATCAGACAGGACAATCCAGAATTCTCTAGGCCCAGGGCATCCCAAGTCTTCCATATTTAACCTCACTGAGACATTTTTAAGGATTGACATTAATATTCACTGACTATAGGCATTCTCATGCCAAATTGTTCTCCTACTCACTAATGCATCATAACAGCCATAACAACATGGGCGGCCCATTCAGCTAGACCTTCAGTACATAAATTCGAGATAGACGACACAGACATCTAATCCTCAAAATGCAAAAGTACCTCAGAGAGCCTCTAATTCATATCATACTTAAATAAGAATATCCTTTATATTGTTCCTGAAAATAGGTCATCCATTCTTACCTTAACAACCTTCAGTGTAGGAGAACATACTGTCAAAGCAGCTTATTACGGTAGTGGATATTTCTAATTATTAAAAAAAAGATTTTCTTTCTTTCATTCTTCCTTCTTTTGCTTCCTTCCCTTAAACATAATTTGAGCTGTCTGAGAAAATAACAAAATAATGAAATTATACGCAGAAAATAATTCTGAACTATCATCTCCTCCAACTCCTGGTGAAATGTTCTGTGTATAGGAGCTATTTAATTGATATTTGGATAATGAAGAAATGAATATGGATAAACAAAATACAAGTCCCTTGTGGCATAGAACTATTTAATTTTTGTGTTCATATCCCCAGCACTTAATTCAGTGCCTGGCATACATTAGACACAAAATGCTCCCTCAGTTGAATGGAACCGAATTAAATTGAATTGACAGATCTATTGACTTCATCACATGCACAAATCACTTACCTGTAAATAATAAACCTCAGGGCAGGGAAGGGAGAGAGGAATGAAAATTTGGAACTCAAAACCTTAAAAAATGTGAAAAATTACCTTTATACATATTTGGAAAAAAATAAAATGCTATTAAGTGCAGAAAAATAAAATAAACCTCAGGACAACATATCCATATTTTGAAGAAAGTCTCCTTCTTTCTTCAAAATGTGTAGTCTTAGAAATGGCTAAAGTTATATTTCCCCTTCAGTCAATCTGTTCTTTGCACTATGGGACTTACACATATTCTGGATAATATATTTAATAAAGAACTCTTGGGACTGTGATCCTGTAGTAAATGTAATAAGTGTCACATAAATAATGTGTAATATTGATGTTTCAGCCAGTTACAGTCTTATATATGTCTTACTGATTGTGTTAATTGCTTTAAAAACTGTCAGGTTGAGAGAGGTCATATCTGCATGAATTTTTAGTCCTTCATTTTCATTGGAATGTGGTGGCCATTTATCTCATCCCAAAATGAATTCCTAGATTCACTGCATTAAAGGCATTAGTAGAGCTGTCCTTTTGGGAAACTGGAAGTCACAAAAGACTAATGGTATTCAAGCATTGGGTAAGCAAGTGTCTGACTTTCAAGCAGAGCTGTGAGGTAGGTCACAGATTCAGAAATGAAAGGAGCCCTAGAGGCCATCTAGTCCAATTGTCACATTTACATATGAAGAAATTGGGGCTAAAGGGGTGAAGTGAATGGTCCAAGGTTGTATGGGCAGTAAGTTTCTGAACTTGCATTTGAGCATAGGTTCTAAAATGCTGAATTCAACACTTTTTTTTCTCTATGCAAAAAGAAAATAATAAATCTTCACTCGGAGCTTGCTCTAAGCATCTTCATATCTCTCTACCTTCCTGACATAGGGCCCTTTGATTACCTATAGCCCCTTCTTTAGCACTCATGTTTTAACATTATTTCTCTTAACCCTCAGTGGAATAGTAAATACTTTACAAAATATTTGATAGAAACTATTCCACTGGTTCTTGCAACAGCTCTCTTGATGTTGTTATTAGCTCTTATTTTATAAATGAGAAAATAAAGAGTTGAAGTGATTTGCCTTGGATCATGAAGCAAACTAAGTGTCTGAATGAGGATTAGAACTCAGGTCTGCTACTCCAGTACTCTAGTCACTATGCCACTTATCTTCATCCACACTTGGCCTATTTCTCATTCTTTGGGGACCCTGCCTTAGGAAGCTGATACATTGATAAACCTAGTGTCACATGAAGTTGTGGACAGAACAGTGGAGGGTCCATGTTCTTGTTTCTAGTTCTGGTCATGGCAATTAAAAGCCATGATATGATTAGGAATTTTTATGTCATTTTGGTGTCATTTTAGTCTTCTCTGAGTATGAAGGATAATAACCACCCAACCAGCAATTTTTAAAACATAACTGTGACTATCTTCTCATCTTTAATAGAGTAGAAAAATAATATCATTATTTGTCTTATAGGACAAATATGTAAAACATTCAAATTCAATACTCCTGAATGTACCCTGAACCAGATTAAAAGCTAAGTAGGAGATATTTAAAAAAAATAAATAAAAATGCAATAGATGATAATGTTAATATGCAGTTTTCAATGTCAATATGCTACCTTCAGGCATACTTATATATGGTTTAGTGGCTCTGTTCCAATTTAAGCTTGAAATCACTGTTATAGGGTGTTACACATTATTATCAATTCATTTTAAGGTATGACATTGTTGCCATCTGGATTTTACTTAGCCAGATATGGAGCAGGGTGTCTGCTCTCACCTCGGACCTCTTCTCAGTGTCTTTTTTTGGTTTCCCTCAGAAAGTCTCTCCCCATACCAGCCCCTCATCTATTGCTGAATTCCTCCCAAGGCTTTCATTTTGGAGAAGAATCCTCTCAGTCCCTCCCCTCCTAGCTGTGCTTCTGCCTCTCTAGATTTCTTTTTTTTTTTTTTTTGCCTCAGAGTGGGTACCTCTTCTCCCTTTATAATCCCCCTTTAGCATGTAATCACCTTGAGGGCAAAGATCATCTTTTACTTTGTTTGTATTTTTTCCCTAATGCTTAGCACACTGCCTGACATATAGTACAAGTTCAGCTAATATTTTTTACCTACCTGTTACCCACTGCGTCCAGTTTCTCAGAGGAGGAATGGAAAACACCTATACTTGCATCAATAAAGTTACAGAAGCCAGTGAGGAAGTAAAAGGCAAGAAAGAAAAAGAAAACAAAAACAAAACATACCTTAAGGCTGCCAGATAGAAGTCAAAGGAACATAATTCAAAGTCCAGAGATACAAAGAAAGAGAAAGGGTAAATGCTGGGCAATAACAGGTATGGAGTATGTTATTGAGACTAGAATGAAGCTGGATTATGAAGCCAGATACTGAACAGGAAAATGGAAACTAAGTTTAGGAAACCAGATAGAGGTCAAGAGAACAAAAAGGGGAGATCAAGGTATGTGAAGGAAATTTTCTTTCTTTCTTTTTGAGGGGGGAAGGCAGGGCAATTGGAGCTAAGTGACTTGTCCAAGGTCACACAGCTAGTAAAGTGTGTCAAGTGTCTAAAGTCGGATTTGAACTCAGGTCCTCCTGACTCCAGGGCTGGTACTCTACTCACTGTGCCGTCTAGCTGCCCCAGGAAATTTTCATAGTATCATAACTTGAGAGACAGAAGTGACCTCCATCCATAATGTCCAAAGCTCTCATTTTACAGAAAAGAAAACTGAGCCACAGAGCAGCAAAGGGACTTACCCAGGCTATCACATTTACTAAATATTTGAAATGGAATTTGAGGCTGTATTATTGACTTCAAATCCAGTGCCTTTTTCCCTAAGGATAGTCCTTTTACAATACAAATAGAAGAAAGCCAGTAGAAAGAACAAGTCAAGGTTGTACAGATAGGAACTAGAAGAGACAGTTCACAAACTCAGGTCATGTTTTTTAGAGGTACAAGGACCATTGTGAAACTGGCAAACATCTGGCACTGTGGCAGCATTAGGAACTGGAAAAAGCCAGAAAGGCAGAAAACTAGAGAGAGCCAAGCATGTCCATATCAGCCTCTGCTTCACAAGAAGCACCAAATGTGGTTTGTGATATAATCACTTCTAACCTGCCTGGCATCTATGATCTATAGTTGATATCTAAGCTTCATGAGCAAACACAGGACCTAAGCCTACTATGAAGAAAAAAGGGGGAAGAGTAGTAGAGAGAGGAGAGGAAGGATCAGATAATAATTAAATTATTGAGATTTGAGGCCTGCTTAACAAGACTCATGCAATGAAGCAGGCTTTAAAGATTTCATTAAAGTAGTACATTATTTATCTTATTAATAAGATACTTTGTGAAATAACATCTAGATGCTCATTACAAGGATTAATTCTGATAATAACACTTAACAACTACAGAGCATGAGTTGTTTCAAATCCCTTCACAATTATGAATTTACTTAATCTCCAGAGTCTGCCTGTTTGGAGGGGAGGAAGGGAGGGTGTTAAGTATCCAATTTTTATGGGATAGGCAGGAAAGACCAAAGAGAAGATGAGACTATTCTCAGGCATGGGAGTGAGTCTGTGCCCACAAAGGAGTATAATTCTCAGGCCTTCATGCCAATACCTCCTGTACCTAACTTCAAATACCTCCTATAGTGCAAAGCCAGGATCTGAAACACACTTACTTTTTTTCTCTATTTGCTTCTGTGGCCAAGTGAGATTAGAAGCAATGTTCCGATTAAACTGAAATATGCTGAGAGAGAGAGAGAGAGAGAAAGGAAGGGAATGTATGTATGGGTGAACTCACATCTATCTATCTATCTGTCTATCTATCTATCTATCTATCTATCTATCTATCTATCCATCTATCTATGATAACATGAACAGAAAGGAAACATTTCAGAAAGTTTGGGCCCTTGATTTACCATGTTTTGTAAATAGGAAACCTGCATGAAAAATAATTAACAAAAAGCACTTTTGAAAATCACTTCATATTCACCCAGTCAATTAACTAGCATTAATTTAGCACTTGCTAGGTGCCAAGTACTGTGCCAAATGCTGGGAATTGACCCTAGTCAATATTTGCATATACACTGAAACCTTAAAATCAATCAGCAGAAATGTTTCTCTCTTCCTTTTTTTCTTTTCTTTCTTTCTCCTTCTTTCTTTCTTTCTTTCTTTCTTTCTTTCTTTCTTTCTTTCTTTCCCTTTCTTTCCTCCCCCTCCTCCTGCTCTTCCTCCTCTCTCCATATATATGTGTGCATGTGTATATATGTATATATGAATATACATACATATACACAAACATAATTAATATTATGATATTATTTAATACAATATTTTGGAATACAATATAATACAATATGACATGTTATGATAATGCTAATTAATATTCATTATAATGATATATACATATATGTGCATATCTATATCTATAACTATATCTATCTTATCTATATCTCTCTCTATCCCAGTGTGTGTAGGCATGTGCGTATATTTGTGTGTATATATGTATATTTATATACACATATGTATAATACATATGTGCATTGATATATACAATAATATAGCATATCAGCATATAATATAGCACATGACATAAAGTAACATAATAGCATAATGCATAACATAATATAATGTGATTTAATTTAATACAATGTCATATAACATAATGCAATGTAACACAATACAATAAAATATAATATAATACGATATTACATAATATATAATGTGATATGATATAATGTTTGTGTGTGTATAAAATCATACCCAGTCCTGTGATTTCACCAGGGCAAAGGAACTTCCAATGTAGAACACTCCAGTGATTCAGAATAACCACTAGGTGGTAACATATAGTCCTAGGGAGTGGACAAGTATGCTGAGGGGTTATAATGCTGCCTCAAGTGGCTCAGTCAGTACCTATTAGGGCAGACCTTCCTGAAGTCAGCCTTCTATCCACTCTAAAGCATGCTGTATTATCATCATTACCACCACGAATATCCTCATGCCTATTTTTTTTTAGCTTTGTGCCAGGCATGTTAGTGGGGGTACATAAAAAGCAGTTACCTTCATTTAGGTCTGATTCAGAAGAAATAATGAATACACATAAAGTAATGCAGAAAATAAAAAGCGATACATGAGAAATATAGATTTCACTTGTTAAATGTTAATCAGTTCTGAGAAAAGAAATGGAGCCATGATTTGGATTGGTCACATGACTCAATTTGACTATCATTTATTAAGTACCTACCATATGTTTCAAGGATACAAAGACATTGTAAACCACTCTGCTCTCAAGAACCTTACATCACACTGGATAGACCCAAAATGTGTACGTGCAACTAAAGAATACAGAGTAATTTCAAGAAAGAGAAAGGACTAACAATGATGAGCATCTTGGATAAAAAGAAGCATGTGAACTGTGCTTTGAGGACCCTAAAATTACATCTATATGAAAAGAGAAACATTTTTCCAGTATAAAAGCTTTTTATAAAAGCTTCTTGTCCACTCTCTTAACACTTGTCTTCATCATTCCTCACATTTTTCTTCTCTTCACAGAGCTGACCCTGGATTCCCAAAGGCCCTGCCAACAGAGGGGAAGTTAATAAGACTCAGGGGCAAGACTCAAACCCAGAGCTTCTTGATTCCAAGACTAGCACTAGAATGAACATTTCAGACAGGAGCATGGCCAGAAAAAAGCCACAGCCCATGCAAGAGAAGAGCAAAGAGTCTGTCCAGCCCATGCGTTGCAGAAAGGTCTGTCAGCTTGCTAATGCCCTTTGATGACTACATTCTCCTCTGTGTTCCTAGATTTCAAGGACTCATGAAAATTTATTTTTGATTTATTGCTTCTCATGAAATATGAAATATTTTGGTTGGGCTACAAAGTATCCTTCCCAGAGGATTTTGGTCCTTAACTAGACAGCTATCCTTGGACATTTCCCCAGATGGTTTGTGCTCCAGTCTTCTGTCCTCTATCATGTTATATGTTCCTGCTTTTCCCAAATGAATATCATCCACTCATTTATGTTTTTGGTAAGCACCAGAAACTTGATTTGAGGGAGGATAAGAATTTTCCTTCAGGGAGCTGACTAGTAGCAGACTCACTTAATATGTCAAGAAAACAGAAATTGAATCTTTGATATTTCCTCTTCCCCACAAGGAGGTGATCACTGCTAGAAAGAGTGAGGGAGCAATATAAGGATGAAACAAAGGCAAGTAATTTCAAGAGGAGTAATTAGACTGAGTAGGGAAAGAACTGGATTGAGAGATAGGAGAGTGGATATTGAGTCCTGCCTATGAGCATGTGACTTTGGTTAAATTGTATAATAGCTCCAGTTTCTACACTGATAACATATTGGGATATGCAAGAAGTAGGATACCTAATAAGCAGTTATTGTTTACTCTGTCCCAGGGACTGTGGTAAGCCCTGGGAATAGAGACGCCAGCAAAAGAAAAGAGAGTCCTTGCTTTTAAGGAGCTTACATTATGATAGACTATAAGAGGATAAACCAAAACATAGAAGGTGGCTGAAAAGTGGGGTTGAGGAGTGGGGAAGAGCGAGGGAACATACCCACATTGGGAAATTCTAAAGAGTCAGAAATACAACTGGCAGGGTAATGAAACATGGACAGCATGAGCCCATCCGGAGAGAATCCTTACCTCACTGGGTAATTGTGTGGAAAGTGCATAGAAATTGTAAGGAGATGTGAAATATGTTTAATATGAATGTATATGTAGAGCCTATATAAAATTACAGGGTGTCTTGGAGTGGGGGGAGGGGCGACATGGGAGAAAATCTGAAACTCAAAATCTTATAGAAGTGAATGTTGAAAACTAAAAATAAATATATAAATTTGTAAAAAAAAGAAATTCTAAGGAGATAGACATAGATATGCACATGCATGCATACACACATATATGGTATGGATATGCACACATGCATGAATACATACATACATGTATAATCTGTTATGATTTAATGTCTTTTACAATAATAGCTAGCACTTCGCACCTGATCTTTTCAGCTTCATTGTATATTATTCCCTAAGTCAATAACTGGAATTCACTCCTCATTTAGCTTTGCTTTTTTGGGACACTCATTTTTTTCCAACATGCAGTTAAAGCAATGCCTTCTCCATGAAGACCTTCAAGATCCCCCCAAGTGCTAGTGCCCTCACTTATGACTTTGCATTTAACAGCTTTGAATTTATTGCTATTCATTTTTTATGTCTTTATTCTATATGTGCTTATATATGTACTCATTTCACTGCTTAGGGTATAATGTCCTTGACAGTAGGAATTATGGCCTTCTTGGTGCTATCCCATGCACGAAGCATGGGATAGGCCTGCTGGTCTGTTGTAGGTTTTTAATGCACACTTTCAACACATAATGCTATATGCCTACTGAGCTCTAGGAACTACACATATACAAATGGATGGTGGCCTCATCAACATGGGTATTCTCTTCAGAAATGGGCATCACTCAGATAACAAGACATCCATTCCTACCCATTCTGTGTAACATTTATTTCACTCTAATTTAATCCTTTCTCCCTAGAGATGCCTAAGTTATTTTCCTAAGGTACAGGTTTGTCCAAGCCACCACTTTATTCAATAAACTTTTGCAACTCCTACTATATTAAGGATCAAATATAAAGTAATATGTTTGACATTTAAAGCCCTTCATTGTCTGGCTTCTTTCTACATTTTCAGTTTTCTTAAACATTACTTCCCTCCATATATTCTATGGCCCGTCACTAGCTGTTTGCTGTTGCCCGAATATGACACTCCATCTGCTAGTAATGTGGCTTTGTACTGTCTGCCCCCCCCCCCCAGTTAATGGAAATCTCTCTGTGAACGCTTCCACATCTTAGCACTTTGAACTTCTTTCAGGACTCAGCTAAGCACTCCTTTTCCTAGGTTTCCCCCCAACCCCAGGCCTTTTAAATGCTAATAATTCTTCTTAAAATAATCTTTCTTTTATCTAAGGTAGCTCCTTTTGTTCTTGGAACACATATTCCTTTGGATCAAGTACTGTTTGTGTTTTTTTTTTCTTTCCCTTTTTATTCTCAGCAATTGGAAATTTAGTGCTTAAATTGTTTGTTAATCGTTTCCTTTGCAACAGGTGATCCATTCAAAATCTTGGGGTCCATTTTCCTATTTTTTGACCCATTGAGGAACATAGGAGCAAAGACTGTCCATTTATCCTTTGCCTTTACTACCTGAGACTTCCTTCCATATTTCCCCTTTTTCCTGTAAATAATTTTTTAAACTTTCAGACATATATTTTTCACTTCCTGTACTTGAGAGAGATAAAAAGAGCATGGGTTGAGGAAGAGAGAGAGAATGAGAGAGAGAGAGAGAGAGAGAGAGAGAGAGAGAGAGGTAAGAGGCTTCTTATTGATGTTATCGAATTGCTTTCAGTCATGTCTGACTCTTTGTGACCCCATTTGAGTTTCTCTTGGCAGTGCTACTGAAAGGAGGGCTTTCCATTTGCATCTCCAGCTCATTTTACAGATTTAGAAACTGAGGCAAACATGGTTAAGTGACTTGCCCAGGGCTACACAGCTAGTAACTGTGTAAGGCCGGATTTAAACTCGTGAAGTGAATATTCTAGATCAGGACTGTCCAAAACACAGACTGTGTGCCCCCATGTGGCCTGCCTGTGTCTACCACAAGCACAGAAATCAACACAAATGCTTTAGTTAAAGCATCTATGCCAATTTCCATGCCTGTAGTAACCACAGGTGGGCTGCATAACATTTCACTGTGGGCTGCATGTGGCCCCCAGGCTACGCTTTGGACAGCCTTGTTCTATATTCCAAGGCCAGTGCTCTATCCGCTGAGAAACCTAGTTACCTACTTAAAGAAAATAATTCACAAAATTTTGTGTGCTAAAATGTCTATAAATAGCACATATTCTACTTTCTAATCCATTCTGAAGACCCCTTCCCTTTTATTAGTAAATTCATTCCCTCCACATTTAACAGTTCTAGTAATAATTTGTGTACTTCCATATATTCTATTTTTTACATACTTTAATCTCTTTTGTTGATGACTTCCTGCCATCTCACTGTTCATAAGAAGAAATGTGAAAAACACTGATGCTTTAACCTTGATGTAATTATCTTCTGTTTCCCTGTACATCTCTTCTTTGTCGTTCAATCACTTTTCAGTCGTGCCCTACTCTTCATGACCCCGTTTTGGGCTTTCTTTGCAAAGATACTGGAGTGGTTTGTCATTTCCTTTTCCAACTCATTTTACAGATGAGGAAATTGAGACAAACAAGGTTAAGTGACGTGCCCAAGATCACACAGTTAGTGTGGCTGAGGCCAGATTTGAACTCATGCAAATGGGTCTTCCTGACTCCAGATTGGTACTCTATCAACTGCACCACCTACCTGTGGATCTCCTGTCCCTCTCTTCTTGTCTTCATCTAGTCTCTAATCACAAGTTCTTATCATTTCTTTCCTTATTTTGAAAGATTCTCCATAACTCTTTGTGCTTGAGGTTTATTTTGCTTATGTTTAATTTCTCTCTTAATTTATCTTCCTCCTTTCTGCTCTCCCTTTCACTCTTCATGTATTTCTCTGTTCAGTTTAATGTAATTCTATATCAAATATGGAGTATTTGTATGATCTACCCACCTTTGATGAGTTCAAATGAAAGATGAAGTTCAAGTAATCCTCACTCATTTCCTTTTCCTCTATTATTATACACTTTTATTTGTTTATTCAATTTATATGAAATTCTAAGTTCCTCCTCTCTTCCTCCTTTTCTTTCTTTGTGTATTAATTATCCCGTTCTTTTCTTAGTTCCTTTAATGTCACCAAGATATAACAAAACAGCCCTAAGGGTTTCTGTTGTTTTTTTTTTAATTTGCCTTATTACCCCTAACAAATTTAGAGCATTGAGGGACACACATATAATGCCTTTACAATATAGAGTTCATCCTAATAAAACTCCTTCTGATTGTTCACTTTATTTACCTTTTAAATTTTTTTCCCTCATCTTCCATATTTATATTTTGTTTTTTTCATCAGGGATATGGATAGTGTAGTAGGAAGGCCGAATTTATGATCTCAAATATAATCATGTATATTTTTGAATGGTCCAAAATCCCAAGGTATGAGAGATTCTCTAAGGAGAAAACAAGAAATTTATTTAGGCCCCACCACAGCAGAACCTTGAACCAGCCTCCCCATTCCAACATCTTGACAAAAAGACTCCAGGCCCAGAAAGCCCATCTCACAAGAGCAACCAGGAGGCCACAGAAAAACAAGATAGCATTTAGCCAAATCATTTTTACTGGCCTCACGTTCCTGCTCGCAATCAGGTAAGCCCTGCTTCCGCAGCTTCCTGCTTCCGCAGCTTCAGGCTTCCGCAGCTTCAGGCTTCCGCAGCGGCTTCCGCTTCCACTGAAGTTGTCTCCCAGCTCCCCATCCTTGCAGCCGAGCTTCTGGCGTTCTCAAGCCCCGCCTCAATGACCAGAGACCATTGGTTCCTGAGCTGGCCTCTCCTAAGTCACCAATCCACACCCACACAGGTTTCACACCTGACAGGGCCCTGGGCCTGGGGCTTAGCACTTAACAGCTGAAAGTACTTCCACTCAAAAGAATCAAAAGCCATACTAATGAGACAATTTTGCTTAACAACACAGATAGATAGGTAGATAGATAGATAGAGATTCAGTTAAATGTCCATTCAAAACACACACACACACACATACACATTGTCCCAAATAGGATTACATCCAGGTTTTTCTTAGTTGTAAGCTTATATTGATTACTTTTTGGAATTTTACATTCCATAGTCTCTTTCATTAGTGTTATTTGCTAAATCTTTTCTGAACATGATTGTATATCATCAGTATTTGTACTGTTTATCTCTGAATATTTATAGTATTTTTTTCCTTGAAGTCCGGGATTTTGTCTATGATATTCCTGGTACTTTTCTTATTTTCTCTTTTTTTATTTCCTGGTACTTTTCGTTTAGGAATTTCTTTCAGTGACGGATGAGGGAGTTCTATTTTTACTTTGCTTCTAATATATCTATGCAGTTTTTCTTTCAAAATTTCCTAAATAGAATCTTATGCTTTGTTTATGTTTTGTTTTGTTGTGTCATAGATTTCAGGTAGTCAAATGATTCATACAATCGATCTCCATCTGTTTTACAGGTTTATTATATTTAGTATGAGATATCTTAATTCTTTTCCATACAAAAAAAACTGAATTTTAGTGTTTCTTTTCCATGATAATGGCATTAAATTTTCCTTGGTCAATTCTGATTTTCAGATACTCTGTTATTTGGGTAAAGTTCTATGATTTTCGGTCCAAGTTATTACTGACATTTCCAGGTCTCTCCTCTATAGCTCACATTACATTTCCAGTTCTTTCCTGAAGCTTTCTCATTTTATCATATGGTTATTTTAAATTATGTAAAATGATTCATTTCTTCTGGGAATATTAAGTGATTTTGTAGACAAGCCAGGTTTTCTTTGAGTCTTTTCTTGTAGTTGTTTTTCAATTATTCTCTTTTGCTGAGTTTGTGTCTTGGGTATCTATGACATCATAATAGAGCTTTATATTTTGTTTATTTGTTCATTCTTCTACTGTTACTTTTTATAATGGTACTTTGTGTTTGGTACAACATCTGTGTATTTTGAGAGTGTTGGGAGCTATTGTGATCTTGTATGGTTTTACCAGGTGCAGTTTGCTGGTCCAATGAAAAGAGCACTAGACCTAGAGTCAATAAAAGCTCAGTTCAAATCTCTCTTCAGACACTTACTAGTAATTTTACCATAGAGAAATCACTTAACATTACTTTGCCTCAGTTTTCTCATCTATAAATTGCTGATAATAATAGCACCAACTAGTAATGGCTTTTGGGAGGGTAAATGAGATCACAATTCTAAAGTACTTAGCCCATTGCCTGGTACATAGTATGTGCTATATAAAGTTAGCTATTATTACTACTATTATTATTAACACCAATTGCATAAACACAATTAATATGAAATATGACTGAAAATAGTCAGGACAACACAGACTTTAGAGAGCCTTCAAAGCTAGCCTAAAGGAGTTTATTTTTATCTCAGAAGTAGCTCAAGAAGTTTACTGTGGAAACTATGAATTATATATTAATGCTTTATGCCATTTCCATTCATTTTTTTTCATATATCCTTGATAGAATCCTAAGGAAATCAAACAGCTCAATTCAATTTGAAAATGAATTGCTAATCACATACTATGTACAAGGCATTGTTCTAAACCAGGAGAATACAAAACCCTACAAAAACCTCCCCTTAAGGAGTCTACATTCTCCTGGAAAATGAGCAAATGAAATTATGAGGCTTTAAGAAGCTAAGCTTGGGTGATAGGTGAATCACTGAGTCAGGAAACAGATTAAAAGTGCAAAGGCTGGGTGTGATCAGAATAAACCTCATTTTTCAAGGATGGAGAGGATCCCAGTTCCTACCTGGCTGATCCTCAGAACAGGAAACCTAATGTGAAACTTTGACATCTTGGGGAAATGTTCTTTCTTAAGACTGTCAGAATCAGGAACAAAATAGATGGACCATTCTGTATGGCTAGCACAATTTGGAACATTCTATTGCATACGCTATGAATTAAAAACATGGCAGCAACACAAGAAAGCTTATTTTCTCTGGAGGGACACAGCATAAGAGCTGTAAAAACAGAGAGATAAGCAAGGATCCAAAGAAGAGAGAGGGTCTGGGTTGTGGTTCACTTTGACACTCAATGGGCAAAGGACCATCCATAGTGAAATGCAATTCATGTAAAAGAGGTTGTGTTTTGAGTGGTGCTGGTTGTGTTTGCACATCATAGGAGAAAAGCTGAGAGATTTCATTCAAAGAGATGAATTTAATTTCTTAAAGTAAAAAAAGCAATTCATCTCTAGCAGCTCCTCTTACATGCCTTCTTTGACCTAAATAACCCTTCCTTTCCACTTGTAGATATCTTTTCTTGGGCTTTATTGCCACTTGTTGAATCAAAGGTAGAAAAGGCCCAGATGAGCATGTTTCATCCCAAGGCAGTGTTAGTCACTTGTATTCATAGCTTTTTAATGAAAAAAAATTATTAAAGATTGACTAATCCTTAATTTTGCAGAATCTTTTCAGTAACAGGCTTGGTGTTTTCTGAAAGGAACAGATTACGTTCTGAAAAAGCAGCACTTTGTGAGGGTGACAAGGGATTAGTAGAGACTGCTAGCTTTGATTTCTGCTGTTTCTCACCCTTTACATCATTCTTTGTGGGAAAATTCTGGCCTCACTAATAACATTTCTCCAGCTTTTGTGGAAATTCGAGATGAAAATATCATAGATGAAATGTAGTACTTCCCAGGCTTTTTGCCCTGAGTTGGGTTTACTTGTACCCAATGTAGCAATCCACTGAGATGCTTAATCCTGCTTTCTGATTTCTGCTGCACCCCACCACTCCCACCCCCACCCCCAACCCCCACCCAGGATTGGTTTATTTTTACATCTACTCATGCAAAACAAACAAACATAAAACCAGCTTTATTTCTGGAGGCACTGCAATGTCAATTTTTTTTTATTCCAAGATCATGAACCCTTGAGTATTATAGTGATGTCTACAATCCAGTGCTCTGATAGACAAATAGATTCTTAATAGTTTGGGTATTTCCTTCAACAAAGCAGGTCATCATTCCATGATATATGCTTATTCTACCCAACTTTTGTCTATATTATCCCTCTCCCACAAGTTCCTGAGAGGCCCAATCAATTTACAGCAACATAGTGCATAATATGGGCTATCAGCCATAAGTCTGGTTTTTTAACATATAATGGTTTTATGTTATCATTTAATATGCTTCTCATTCTTACGTGTTGTAGCCTGATCACTCTTCCCATGTGCTTTACCATTGTCCTCTAACTGATGCTAATTTCCAAGCCTTGAAGATCATAATCTATACCTTAAAGTAGTGAAAAGACAATTGAACTAAGAATTGGTTGAGAAATGCATTCATTCAGATTTTTCCACTGATGAATTGTGTCATGTAGTTGAACATGAGAAAACATTTAAATACTCATTTTCTTTGTAACATAGAGTGGGGAGGGCTCTAATTACTTGATCTCTAAGACCATTTCTATTATTCCCAAATTATATGATTCTTAGTGTCTTAAATACCCTTGATCAATGTGGTGATGTGTGGGTGCAGGATAGGTGCACAAGAGACGAATAAGGGCAACCTGTAAATGAAAGAATTCAAAGACTAATAGTAATCATTAAATTACTGTTTCTAGTCTTTATTCTTATATTGGAAAATGGCAGGAGAATAAATGTCCTCTTTTAATCTTGCTGTTAAATGATTAGCTAATTTAATTAGATTTCCCGAATTGCAGACAAGTTTGCAGTCAGATGTACACCTGAAGAGGTAAGAGATGCAATGGCCCTCACTGTCAAATGAGCAGTTGGGGTTAAACAGGTTCCCTTAGAATACTTCAGGTCTCCTTTGGTTTGTGGTAACTATCCAATGATGGGAACTGAAGTTTGCAACATCTCTGAAGATCAAAAGAAATGTTCTGCCTAGACATACTCTAGAGCTTACTTGTTATAGGATATAGGTTTGAAATTTTTTTAAAAAAGAACTTTTATATAACATCTAGTTCAACCTTCTTAAGGAAACAGAGGCCACAAAATTTGACTTGGGGGGAAAAATAGAAGGCAATAGACTGGATGACTGTTAACTTATGGTTCTTATTCAGAAAACACAAATGAATTCACTTTATATTGCTATCTCATGAACAAATGTGCATTAGATGCAAAGTATCCTTAATACATCCCTGGAAATAGATGTAGGATAAGATTTTCAAATAGAAAAAAAATATAAAATTACTCCAGGTGGACGCCTTTTGTTTGCCTCCTTGATTGTTTTTTCCTATTTGTTTGCTACAAGCAAGGGTGAGTTAAATAGAAATAGCAACTTTGTTGAAAGTGACCAACATGATCTAGAGGCCTTCTAGCCTTTGTTTTCATACTGTTTATTTTCCACAAGCAACTAAGTTCACTGAAGGCAATTCTATATACACATCAGCATGATGCCATGAAATGCACATCTGGCAGTCATATATGAGGCAAAAACTTATTCTATGAAAGAATACCCATCATTCACTCACCATATGAAACTGAGTGATTTTCCTCACCCTCTCTGGGCTTCAAATTCCATATCTATACAATGGAGGATTTGAGTAAATGATCTCCAGTCTCTTCTTTTTCTAATACCATTAATATCATGTTGAAGATTCATGTCAAAGAATACAAAGAATAAAAAGGCTTCTTATATTTCTCCTTTTTTCCCTCCTATTTATACAGCCTTTACCATGGTTCATCTTCTTCTCACCTCTTTCCTGGATACTAGAAAAAAATACGAATTACTTGTTCTGTAAGTAATTTCTTCCTTCTTCAGTACATCAACAAGATGTTTGACATTTTTTCCATTGTTTTTCCACCAATTACCATGTGTTCAAGTCACTCCCACTATTCCCAAATTATTCAATGGCTCCCTAATGACTCTAGGATAAAATACAAACTCATAGGATCATCAATCTAGATCTATAAGTGATTTTGAGGCCATCTAGTTCAACACCCCTATGTGTATGTAGTAGATGATGAATAGTGTCCCAGAGGCGATCAGTACATCACCAGGGATTTATCCAGTGTTTACCATGTGCCAGGAATTGTGATAAGCACTAATGATACATAAAAAGCTCCCCCACACCGAAAAAAATAAATAAAACATTGGACATCAGTGATGTCCAATGCCAAGATGGCAGGGAGGAGAGAACTGTCTGAAGTCCTCCAAAATTCCCCTCCAAACAACTATAAAACCACCTCACAATTGATCTTAAAGCATAGTAGTAGCTTACCAGCCTGGTTGTAAAAGTCTGTCTCACTGAGGTAGGAGGAGAATGAGGTCTGAGAGCAGCAGCAACAGCCAGCCATACAGCAGGGGGCCTGCAGCAGGGCTCCAAGGCTGAGGAAACCCACCAGTAATGACCTGTCCTCCTACAAACCAGCAGCCCCCCAAGAAAGTGAACAGCCTGTGCAGCAAAGCAAGGCCCTACTCCAGTGACCCCAACCATAGCACAAGCCACAAGCAGCACATTGACCCTTTGCTCCCCATTTGGTAGTTGGCCCAAAATGAGACCCCACCCCTGGGGCCTAACAACAGAGAGACCAGGTTTCCATAGTGACCCAGCATAAGAACCACTGATGCCCCTGCCCCAGGGCAGATCAGCAACAAGATCTCTCCTTCAGAGACAGTCAGGAGAAAAACTGTTACCACAGGAACCCACCAGCAAGGCCCCACCCATGGAGCAGAACAGCAACTAAACCACACACCCAAGGATAACCAACAGGGAGGCCTTGCCCTCCAGTAGAATTAAGAATAAAGATACCCTCCAAAGAAAGCAAGAGGCTAAGCCCTGCAGTCCAGTGAAAGCCAGCACTAAGACCATATCCCCAGCACAAGAAATCTGGTACAGTGTAGGACCAGAGACCAACTCTCATATAAAAACACCAAGTCACAAAGAAGGCAGAAAAAAAATGAGCAAAAGAAAAGAAAAAGCTTGACAATAGAGAGTTATTATGGTGATAAAGAGGATCAAGGAATAAATTTAGAAGAGGACAAAAGTGTCAAAAAGGCTACACGTGAAACCTCAAAGAATAATTTAATTTGTTCTCAGACCCCAAAAGATTTGCTGGAAGACCTTTAAAATGACTTTAGAAAGCAAATTAGAGAAGTAGAAGAAAAAATCAGAAAAGGAATGAGAGTAATGGAAGAGAATCAGGAAAAAACAAGTCAGTGGCATGGGGGAAAAAACATACAAAAATTTCCTAAGGAAAATAAATCCCTAAAAATATAACCAACTAAATGGAAAAGGAAGTATAAAAACTCACTGAAGAAAACAATTCCTTAAAAATTAGAATTGAACAAGTAGAAACAAATGACTATGAGAAATCAAGACACAACAAAACAAAATTTAAAAAAAGAGTTAAACCAAAAAAAAAAGAGAGAGAGAGAATAGAAGAAAATGTGAAATTTCTCATTGGAAAAACAACCAACCTAGAAAATATATCCAGGAGAGATGTATTAGAATTATTGGACTACCTGAAAGCAATGATCAAGGAAAAAACAAAAGTCTGGACAATATCGTTCAAGAACTTATCAATGAAAATTGCCTTAACATATTGGAACCAGAGGGCAAAATAGAAATTGAAAGAATTCACCAATAATTGCCTGAAGGAGATTCCAAAATGAAAATTATAGGCCAATTTTTCTAATGAATATTAATGCAAAAATTTTAAATAAAATACCAGCAAAGTGATCACAGTAATGTATCACAAGGATCATACATTATGACCAAGTAGAATTTGTACCAGGAATGCAACACTGGTTCGATATTAGGAAAAATATTAGAAAAATTGATCATATGAATAACAAAACCAACAGAAAACATATCATTATTTAATTGATGTAGAAAAAGCCTTTGACAAAACACAGCATATATTCCTACTAAAAACACTACAGATCACAGAAATAAATGGAGTTTAGCTTAAAATGATAAGTAATATTAATCTAAAATCATCAGCAAATATTATCTGTAATGGGGATAAGCTAGAAGCCTTCCAAATACAATCAAGGTAAAGCAAAGATGCCCATTATCACTTCTATTATTTAATATTTTCCTAGAAACATTAGCTATAACAAAAAGAGAAGAAAAAAAGAATTAGAATAGACAAAGAGGAAGCAAAACTATCACTTTTGGCAAATGATATCATGGTATGCTTAGAAAATCCTAGAGAATCAACTAAAAACTATTTGAAATTATTAACAACTTTAGCAAAGTTGTAAAATGCAAAATAAATCCACATAAATCATTCAAATTTCTATATATTATGAACAAAGTCCAGCAGTAAGAGATGAAGAAATTCCATTTAAAATAACTGTAGAAAACACAAAATATTGGTGGATCTTCTTGTCAAGACAAACACAGGAACTTTATGAACAATACCATAAAATATTTTTTACAGAAATAAAATCAGATCTAAACCATTAGAAAAATATCAATTGCTCATAGGTAGGCCAAGCCAATAAAATAAAAATGACAATTCTACCTAAATTAATCTATTTATTCAGTGACAAACCAATCAAACTATTAAAAATATTTTATGGAGCTATAAAATAATAACAAAATTTATCTGGAAGAAAAAAAAAGATTAAGGATATCAAAGGAACCAATAAAAAAATGAAAAAGAAGGTGATCTAGCCATACCAAATTTTAAACAGTATTAAAAAGCAGTAATTATCCAAACAGTCTAGTACTGGCTAATAAATAGAGGGGAGGATCAGTTGAATAGATTAGGTAGAAATTACATTATAATAAATAACCATAACAATCTAACATATGATAAGCCCAAAGATTGTAGCTTTTGGAACAAAAACTCATTACTTGACAAAACTACTGGGAAAACTGGAAAATAGTATGGCAGAAACTAGGTATAGACCAACATATCATACCCTATACCAAGATACATTCTACATGGGTACATGACTTGGACATAAAGATTGATACAGTAAGCAAATTATGAGAGCATGCAGCAGTTTATCAGATTTACAGACAAGGTAAGAATTTAGGACCAAAGAAGATATAGAGAGCATTATAAAATGTAAAATAGATTGTTTGGGTTATATAAAATTTAACAATATTTTCACAAACAAAACCAACACAACCAAAATTATAAGAAAAGCAGAAAACTGGGGGAAAATTGAAAACCAGTATCTCTGATGAAGTCCTCATTTCTCAAATATATAGAGAACTGAGTCAAATTTAGAAAAATACAAGTTATTCCCCAATTGAAAAATGGGCAAAGGATATGAAGGAGCAGTTTTCAGATGAAGAAATCAAAGATATCTATTGTCATAAAAAATGTTCTAAATCACTATTGGTCAGAGAAATGTAAATTAAAACAACCTTGAGGTACTACCTCACACCTATCAGAGTTGCTAGTGAGACAAAAAGAAAATGTTGGATGTTAGAGATGTGGGAAAATGTTAATGGAAATGTGAACTGATCCAAATGTTCTGGAGAGCAACTTAGAACTATGCCCAAAGGGTGATGAAGATGCGCATATCCTGTGATCCAGCAATACCATTGCTAGGTCTATATCCCAAAGACATCCAAAAAAAAAAAAAGGGAAGAGCAAATATTTTTACAAAAATATTTATAGCGGCTCTTTTTGTATTGGAAATCAAAGGGATGGCTATCTATTGGGGTATGGTCAAATAAGCTGTGGCATATGATTGTAATGGAATATTATTGTGCGGTAATAAATGACAAGCAGGATGATTTTAGGGAAAAAAAAAACTAGAAAGAGTTACATGAACCGATGGCTAGTGAAGTGAACGTAATCAGGAGAACATTGTACAGAGTAACAGCAACTTTGATGAAGAATTGTGAATGACTTAGCTATTCTCAGCAACACAATGATCCAAGACAATCACAATGGACTAATGTTGAAGCATAATACCTGCCTCCAGAGAAAGAACTGAACTTGATTTGATACATATTCAAACATGCTAATTTTTTAACTTTCTTTCACATATTGATTGAATACAAACTGAAGTATACTACTTTTCATTTTCTTTCTTTCATTTTTTTCTTTTATTCAAGTCTTCCTGTATAGAATGACTAATATGGAAATGTTTTACATAATTGAACATGCTGCTTTTCCATAAATCTGATAGGTAAACTATTCCTTGTTTTCCCAAATTCCTTATAGTATCAGCCTTTACTCCTAAATCATGAACCCATTTTGACTTTATTTTGGTATATGGTGTAAGATATTGGTCTATGCCTAGTTTCTGCCCTACTATTTTCTAATTTTCCCATCAGTTTTTTTTTTCTGAAATAGTGAATTCTTAGCCCAGAAGCTGGATTCTTTGGGTTTATCAGAGTAAATTGCTATAGTCGTTGACTTCTCCATCTTGTGTACCTATCCTATTCCACTGATCCACACCTCTGTTTCTTAGCTCGTACCAGGTAGTTTTGATGACTGTTGCTTTATAGTACAGTTTAATATCTGGTATGGCTAAGCCACTTCCCTAACATTTCTTTTGATTAGTTCCCTAGATATTCTAGACCTCTTGTTCTTCCAGATGAATTTTATTATTATTTTTTCCAGCTCTGTAAAATGATTTTTTTGGTAGTTCGATTGGGATGGCAATGAATAAATAAATTAATTTAGGTAAAATTGTCATTTTTATTATATTAGCTCAGCCTAACCATGAGCAACTGATATATTTCCATTTATTTAAATCTGACTTTGTGTGAAGAGGGTTTCATAATTATGTTCATATAGGCCTTGCGTTTGTCTTGGCAGATAGACTCCCAAATATTTTATAGTTTCTACAGTAACTCTGAATGGAATTTCTCTTTCTACCTCTTGCTGTTGGGCTTTGTTAGTAATGTATAGGAATGCTGAGGATTTATGTGGGTTTATTTTATATCCTGCAACTTTGCTAAAGTTGTCTATTATTTCACGTAGTTTTTTATTTGATTCTCTAGGATTCTCTAAGTATATCGTCATATCATCTGTAAAGAGTGATAACTTAGTTTCTGCTTTGCCTAATCTAATTTCTTCAATTTCTTTAGCTTCTCTTATTGCTACAGCTAACATTTCTAATGCCAAATTGAATAGTAGGGGTGATAATGGACATCCTTGTTTCACCCTGGATTTTATTAGGAATGCATCTAGCTTATCCCCATTACAAATAATGCTTGTTGATGGTTTTAGGTAGATGCTATTTATAATTTTAAGGAAGATTCCATTTATTCCAATGCTTTCTAGTGTTTTTAATAGGAATGGGTTTTGTATTTGGTCAACGGCTTTTTCTGTACCTATTAAGATGATCATATGGTTTCTGCTAGTTTTGTTGTTAATATGTTCAATTATGCTGATAGTTTTCCTGATATTGAACCAGCCTTCCATTCCTGGAATAAATCCTACCTGGTTATAGTGTTTTACTCTCCTGATAAGTTGCTGCAATCTTTTTTCTAATATGTTATTTAGAATTTTTGCATCAATATTCATTAGGAAAATTGATCTACAATTTTCTTCCTCTGTTTTGACTCTTCCTGGTTTGGGTATTAGTACCATATTTGTGTCATAAAAAGAATTTGGTAGGACTCCTTCTTCACCTATTTTCCCAAATAGTCTATAAAGTATAGGAATTAATTGTTCTTTGAATGTTTGATAAAATTCACATGTAAAACTATCTGGCCCCAGAAATTTTTTCCTAGGGAGTTCATTGATGGCATGCTCAATTTCTTTTTTCTGAAATGGGGTTATTTAGGAATTTTACTTCCTCTTCTGTTAACCCTGGAAATTCATATTTCCATAGCTATTTATCCGTATCCCTAAAGTGGTCAAATTTATGGGCATATAATTGGGAAAAATAATTCCTAATTATTGTTTTAATTGCCTCTTCATTTCAGGTGAATTTACCGTTTTCATTTTTGATACTGGTAATTTGATTTTCTTCTTTACTCTTTCTTAATCAGTTTGACCAAAGGTTTATAAATTTTATTGGTTCTTTTCATAAAACCAGCTATTGGTTTTATTTATTAATTCAATAGTTTCCTTGATTTCGATTTTATTAATTTCTCCTTTGATTTTAAGTATTTCTAATTTGGTATTTAATTGGTAATTTTCAATTTGTTTTTTTTTTCCTAGCTTTTTCAGTTGCATGCCCAATTCATTGATCTCCTTTTTCTCTATTCATGTTAGCATTTAGAGATATATAACTTCCCCTCAGAACTGCTTTTGCTGGATCCCTTAAGTTTTGGTATATTTTCTAATTATTGTCATTCTCTTGAATGAAGTTATTAATTGTTTCTGTGATTTGTTCTTTGGCTCACTCATTCTTTCCAATTAGATTATTTAGTTTCCAATTAATTTTTTGCTTATTTTCCCATGGTTTTTTGTTACAAATAATGTTTTGCATCATGATCTGAAAAGGATGCTTTGACTGCTTCTTCCTTTCTGTACTGGATTATGAGGTTTTTATGCCCCAGTACATGGTTAATTTTTGAGTATGTGCTATGTACCCCTGAGAAAAAAGTATATTCCTTTTTATTCCCATTCAGTTTTCTCCAGAGGTCTGTCATATCTGCCTTTTCTGAAATTCTAAAATTCTGTTCACCTCCTTAACTTCTTTCTTGTTTATTTTGAGGTTAGATTTATCAGGTTCATAGAGGGGGAGGCTGAGGTCTCCCTTATTATAGTTTTGCTGTCTGTTTCTTCCTGTAACTCCCTTAACCTCTCCTCTAAGAATTTGCATGCCATACCACTTGGTGCATATATGTTAAGCAACGATATTTCTTCATCATTTATGGTGCCTTTTAGCAGGCTGCAGTGTCCTTCCTTGTCTCTTTTAATTAGATTTATCTTTACTTTTGTTTTGTCTGAGATTAGGATTGCTACCGCTGCTTTTTTTACTTTAGCTGAAGTACAATATATTTTACTCCAGCCTTTTACCTTTACACTGTAGTATCCTCCTGTTCCAAATGTGTTTCTTGTAAACAGCATATTGTAGGATTATGGTTTTCACAGTTATGATTACTGTCTGTGTCTTTTTCCTCCATCCTATTTCCACCCTGTTTATGCATCTATTTCTCCCTTACCCCTTCCACTCCTCAAGAAAGTTTTGCTTTTGACTGCTGCCTTCCTCAGTTTACCCTCCGTCTTCATTCCCCTCCCTTATTTTACCATTTTCCAATTGCTACTTCTTCCCTCCCTGCTGACCACCCCTCCCTTTTGTTTTCCCTTTCCCCTCTTTTTTAACAATCTGGCTAGCAGCTGCTGTGGGGGTATAAAACCAACAACAACCACCACCGCTGCAAGCCCAAGTCCTTTTGATCTGCTTTATTAAGGAAAGCAACATTAAGGGGTTAACAATCTTACTTTAATCCAGCATAAAAATATCATTTACTTAGTTCAGGGATAAAAAACAACACCCTTAATTACAGACCAAATACAATTCACAGTTATCAACATCTGAGTGTTCAGCCAGGGAGCTCATTACAATGGCTGGCCTAGAGTCATGTGCCAAGAGAATGCCAACCTCTGCACTTAAATATCTTGTTCAGGGCCCCAAGGGCCCCAACCTCACCCAGGCTGGGCATGGAAAAGTTCCCCATCCCCAATATCACATCAGATACAAATCGATGAGTCCCAATTGTCTCAGTGGTGAGAAACACGAAGACATCCCACTTTATCTGCCCCATTCAGACAAAGGCCAGAATCATTAAAGGTCAACAGCAAAAAGTCCCACCTTAATTGCTATTACACCCTCCTACTGCCTGTAGGACAAGTTAGGTTTCTGTACTTATCAGAGTATGTTATTCCCTTCTTTAACCAAATCCAAGGAGAGTGAAGCTCACATACTGCTCTTCTCCCTCCCTTCTTTCCCTCTACTACAATATAATTTTGTGCCTCTTCATGTGATATAATTTACCCCTTTCTACTACCTCTTTACCTCTTCTCCCATAGCCATCCCTTTATATCTCATAATTATATTTTTTGTCATGATATGGTCATTTTATACTGATATCCACAGTCTGTGAATATCCCTTTCAATTGTCATGAGTATACTGTTCTCAAGATTGACATATATAATATATGCATATTATATATAATGTATATAAAACAAAATAATCCTATATAAGAATGTAATTAATTAGCCTTATTGATTAACTAAGGGATTTCCCCCCTTCCTCAATTACCTTTTTATGTCTCTCTTGAGGTTTGTATTTGGAGATCAAATTTTCCATTGAGCTCTGGCCTTTTCATCAGGAAGGTCTGGAATTCTGTTATTTCATTGAATGTCCATCTCCTTGCCTGGAAAATTATGCTCAATTTTGCTGGGTAGTTGATCCTTTGTTGTAGTCCAAGCTCCTTTGCCTTTCAGAATACTGTATTCCAATTTCTCCTGTCTTTTAAGGTAGAAGCTGAAAGATCCTGTGTGATCCTGACTGTAGTTCTGTGATATTTGAATTGTTTCTTTATAGCTTCTTGCAGAATTTTCTCCTTGACCTGGCGGTTCTAGGATTTGGCTATAATATATCTTGGAGTTTTCAATTTGGGATTCTTTCAATGACAATTTTACCCTCTGGTTCTAGGACCTCTGGGCAATTTTCCTTAAGGATTTCATGGAAGATACTAGCCAGGCTCTTTTTTTCATCATAGTTTTCAGGTAGACCAATAATTCTTAAATTGTCTCTTTTGCATCTATTTTCCAGGTCTATTATTTTTCCAATCAGATATTGCACATTTTCTTCTATTTTTTTCATTTTTTAGATTTTGTTTGACTGATTCTTGATGTTTCATAGAGTCATTAGCTTCTACTTGCCCAATTCTAATTTTTAATGTTTTCCTTTCTTCCTGTATCTTCTGTATCTCCTTTTCCATTTGGTTGTTTTTACTTTTCAATGAGACATTTTCTCCAATTGTATTCTGATTTTCCTTAAGCAATACTCAGATTTTACCTTTTAAAGATTGTTTTCCTCATTGAATTTTTTTTCCATCTTTTCTTTTCCCTCCCTAATTTGTTTTTTAAAGTCCTCCTTGAGTTCTTCCAGTAATGCTTTTAGGTCTGGAGACCAGGTTACTTTTCCTTTTGAGGTTTCAGATGTGGGTGTAGTGTCCATGCTGTCCTCTTCTGAATTGATATTTTGATCATCCCTGCCTCCATAAACTGAATCTATTGTCTATGAAAGCTTCTTGCTATTCTTTTTCATGGTGTTGCTTTTTTCCTCCTGGTTTCTAAAGTGCATCTCTGCTTCGGGGGCTGAGAGGACTCTGTTCCAAGTTTCTTGTGTTGGGATCTAGCTTTATGTGCTATGGCCTCTGGTTTCATGAGGAGTGGGGAAGGGGTGGTCTGACTGTTGGGGGAGATCTCCTCTTCCCCAGGACTGTTCTATGGAATGGGTGGTCTCAGCTCTTGTCTGTGCTGGTGTCTGCCACTTCCCCTGGCTGTGCAAAGCCAAGTCTGGGGTCCTGGCATTGACATTAGTTAGCTTCACCACCGGGAGCTCAGTTACTTTCCTTGTTCTGCTCAGGTGGGGCCTGCTGGAATACCTCTTTTCCTGCACCAGTATCCTTCTGCCACCACAGGAAGTCCCCTCTCCCCAACTTCTCTCACTACTAAAGCCCTCCTTCCACCTCCTCTGTTTCTCCTGGTTTTCTCTGGTTTATTCAAGGGAGGAATATGAGCCATTTTACCTAGCCATCATGGCTCCCAGAAGTTCAAGAAGGTGAGTTTCAAATCTTTAGACTGTGGGTTGAAGGCCTCTAGGCTAGCTGCTCCCGCAGTCACAGGCTCTGACAGACTCCTGTCCTGGGCGGAGAGACCTGGGGCTCAATCGCAGCCGTGTCCTGTACTTCCACCCTGGGCCTGTACCTGCTATAGCATTGCACTCACCCAGCACTCTTCCAGACTGGCTGCTGGCTGGATTTCTCTGCTGCTTATGGCTGATTTCGTCTTGGGCTCTTGCATTTGCCTAGAGTTGGAGGCCTCTGGGCTAGTTGTTCCTGCAGTCTCACGCAGGCTTTTAGCTTAGACAGACTCCCAACTTGGGATGAAGGGCCTGGGGCTCAATCGCAGCAGTAACCAGTACTTCCACCCTGGGCCTGTTCCTGCTCTGGCATTGTGCTCACGCAGCACTCTCCAAGACCCACATGCTGGCTGGATTCCTCTGCTGTTCCCTGTTGGTTTGCTCTGGTGCTAATCTTCATGCCCGGCACTCCTACTCCTCTCAGTCTACTAGTGGCTTCTAACTCTCTCAAATCTGCTCAGATTCACTTTTTTAGATGTAT
This sequence comes from Phalanger gymnotis, assembly GCA_028646595.1. NCBI lineage: Eukaryota > Metazoa > Chordata > Mammalia > Diprotodontia > Phalangeridae > Phalanger > Phalanger gymnotis. The sequence goes on from CM053625.1 coordinate 307,536,956, forward strand.
CTGACAGAATTTGTGAGAGAGCTCCACTAGTTCCTCCTTTCACAGCACCATCTTGGCTCCCCTCTCCCCACCATAGCCTTTTTTGTCAAAACAAAAAGAGGCAAGAGAGAAAGCTGAGAATGAAGCTAAGAAGTCCTGGCTTCAACCTGCTTGCATCCCTTGGAAAATAATTTAAACTTTCCATGCTCTAGGTCAGCTTTTATTAAAGTTTCATGGGATTCTTGAAGTAAAGAAAAAAAAAGATTTTTCATAATAGAAGTTTGATTCAAAAACGTCTGACATAGTAATGTGACAACAAAGTTACTAGCAGCTGCTGTGGAGGTGTAAGACCAACAACACCAGCATGCAGGAAGGCTGCTAGTGCAGGCTTTTTGATCTGCCTTTCTAAGGAAAGTAACTTTAAGGGGTTTACAATCTCATTTTAATTAGATATACATATATCATTCACTTAGTTCAGGGGAAAAAGTCAGCACCCTGAACTTGAGAAAAAATACAAACAGAAATTACAAGAAGAAATTGTATAAACAGAGCAAATAACACAAATTAGCAGACCAGGTTTCTGTCTGTCCATAGAAGTACATACATAGTTACCAGAGAGCTAAGCACCAACACCTGGATTTTCAAAGTTCGGGGGTTCCTAAAAGGATACCCAGAGCCTCATCAGGCCAAGTTGCAAGAACACTCTTCCAATGAGTGGGCCCTAAAGCAAAATAATAACCTCCCAGTATATAGATATGCTTCTTCAAGGTCAGAGGGCATCAAAACAATGTGACTCAAACTCATGTAACTTAGTCTTTCTTGTAACTTAAGCAGGTCATCAAAGACTTGATTTAATCAAAGGCAAGGCTCAATCAAAGGCACCTGATTGCCTCAGTGCTGAGAAGAACTCCAAAAGAAAAATAACAGTGAAAAGTCACACTTTGCTTGCTGTTACATTCTACCTCTCTAGGATCCTTGGACTTACAATCTAAATGGCCATGGATCCTGAAACAAGTAGAGGCACTATACTTTGTGATCCCATTACATAATAACTTACTAGTCAGGTGGCCACATAATTTTAAATAAAAGCTATCATTCAGTATATCTTGGAGCATTTCTCTCTCAGAATACCCACACAGCATACATCATTGTTCAATAACCTAAACCATAATGTTCATAGCAACATCCTTAAGCAAAACATCATTCAGTAGCATTCCCAAAAATACTGTTTTTTACACAAGCAGGGAGTTCCAGGACAGGGTCTTCCCTAGCACAACATATCATCCTTAAGAGGTGGCAGAAAATCCAAACACCATCCACCCCTAGGTGACAGCAAATTACAATCTCCTCAGTCAATGAAGAGTGTCAAGGTTGAATTCCAAACTCTGTGGTTCCTTCTCTGAGGGCTGACCACTCCCAGCTCTTGCCTGGGAGCAGGCAGCTCTCCATTGCTGCTTTTACCTCACCGAACTTGGCAGGCAGGCATTTCTCTGCTCCTCTGAGTTGTTGGAGGTCTCCTCTGTGCTCTGGGAGGCTCCTCTTCACTCTCAGAGGCTCCTCTGTGCTCTCAGAAACTCTCCTTTATGCTCTTGGGTAGGTCTTTTCTGCACTTTCAGGGGGTGTCCTATGCTCTCTTGGAGGTCTCTTGCTGCTCCTGCTCCATGTTTCTGCAGAATCATAGCTACCAAAAATAGTTACTAGAGAGAGAAGCACCAATATCTGGAGTTTCAAAGCCAATGACTCCTTAATGGCTACTCAAAGTCTTATCTGGCTAAATCCCATGAACACTCTTCCAATAAGTGAACCCCAAAGCAAAGTGCTAACCTCCGAGTATATATTTGCTTCTTCAGGATCAGAGGGCATCAAAATCCTGTGACTCAAACTCATGTGACTTAGACTTTCTTGTGACTTAAGCAGGTCATGAAAAACTCTTGATTCAATCAAAGACTTGATTCAAATGAAGGCAAGACTCAATCAAAGGCACTTGATTGTTTTAATGCTGAGAAGCACTCCAAAAGAATAAAAAGCAAAAAGTCCCACCTTGCTTCCCATTACAGATGAATATCAATAGATATAACTCATATAAGCAAAAATTCTTTGGAGTGGTGTCTCTAATACTATAAGGTACAGAGAGAATGGCTCTAAAGAAACATGAAATTCACAAATTTAGAGATATCTCCATTCCAAATGTTCATATGGATTATTTGCGTCCGACTTGTGATAGAGCCTTCTGAGCTCATAGGAGTCTGATCAGCCACAGTCGGACACACTGACCCTCTGCTTGTTGATATCACTTATTTCCTATTCCACTACAAAGGACAACAACCAACCAAGCAAGTTCCAAAGAAGTTGTTGACCTTCATTGGTACTAGGGGTTTCCTCATCTGGGATTTTCTTGAATCGAGCAATCCATTTCCTATCCTTATCCTAATCAGCCCTTCAGCCATAACACAAGGACTAGGTTAGAAACTATGGCCTAAATGTTCTAAGTATTCCCATTACTAATTTATAGCCTGATAGAAGCTTCAAAGAGTAAGAAATTAGTGACTTCCTTTTGTTGGTGTTGTTCACTCATTATATTCATGTTTTACTCTTCATGACCCCATTTGGGGTTTTCTCGGCAAAGACGATGGTGTAGTTTACCACTTTCTTCTCCAGTTCATTTCACAGATGAGGAAACTCAGTCAAACGGAATTAAGTGACTTGCACAGGGTCACACAGCTATTGTGTGTGAGGGCAGATTTGAACTCAGGTCTTCCTCACTCCATATCTGGAGCTCTATCCACTGCACCATTTACCTGCTTTAATGTCTTCCTTCGGGATGCTGGAAACAGCTGCTGCCCCCCTTCTCCCAGGTCTTAGCTAACCTGCTTTCTTAATTGATCTAGCAAAATGCCAAGCTAAAGTTCAATACACAATCAACTGATTTCAGGAGCAGTAAACTAGAATCTTGGGTGATGTATCTACTGACACTCATTTTGCTCAGAAATATACTAAAAAGCCATTATCCATTATTCTTTAACCACCTGGCTTTTAAAGGCATATGCATCATGGTAGAAACTAGACAGAGATATAGAAAAGCTGATTAAAAGCCAAAGAAGTGCAGGATGTACAATGAAAGAGCTGAATAATAGAGCCCATGAATATAAGTGGAAAGCCATTGGTATTATTTAATACCCAGAAGAAAGAAGCTTGGAGGATAACTTAATAACTATATTCAAGTACATTGAAAAAGGGCTTTTCTTCATCTCTGTAAAACTAAAATTACCTCATGCTTCAAATATCAGAGATTTCATGAGTAGGGGTACACCAGTGATGATCCAATTGCATCTGTGTTCCTCATGATCATGGTTTTCCTGAGTTGCTGTTGTCTCAAAACAAAACAAAGAAAGCGATATCACCCTGTTGGCCAACTGTCTCATTATGGGTCTCTTGGTTGGTTTTTACCAATCTGGAAAGGTAGGCCTTCTAGTTTTGCATACAAGGTATTTGTTGCATAAAAAAGGAGATTCTAAAACTCTCTCATGATCATTCTTTATCATCATTCCCTCCAGTTTAAATAGTAGACTAACCCATTCTATAACAATGACAAAGCAACATTTTTTTTTACCCCTAATGTGCATCCCAGTTTAAAATCTAAAGTGCTTATAAATGAGTTCCTGAATGATGAATGAAGTATCATCTGAGGTGGTAAGCCTTCTGAAAGAATTATTCAGATGTGATACTGGAGTTCAAATATTGAATTTGAGTGACATCTGACACTAGCTTTGTAACTATAGGCAACTAAATTTCTGGGAGATTAACTTTGCTTATCTACAAAATGAAGGGCTTAGATTAGAGACTCTCTAAATTCCTGTTTGGATTCAAACATGATTACTATGACTTTTTAAAAATGGAATTAAAATAACATTTCAAGGCCTGATTATTAGTTGCCTGGCACTGAGATGGACTAGAGAAAGGAGGAGATAAGAGTGAGAAATCTGGGCCACAGAAGTAAATGATAAATTATGATATAGCACATAGTCATTAGCATTTGAGAGGTGCAAAGATAATGAGGAATCCTTTTTCCCACATCTTCAATAAGGCATCATCCAGTTTCTCCTTGAAGACACAAAGGATAAGGATCATACAACACATGAAAAAATACAGTCTAATTTTTTATAGGCAATTATTAGAGTCAGGTTTCCTTGCATTAAACTGAAATCTCACTCACTTCAACAAACACCTCATGATTCCTGGTTCCTCCCTTGCAGCCAAGCTAAACAAGGCTAAAACCATTAGCACATGAACATCCTTCAAATACTTAGGTACCAAATCTCTCCTAAATCTTGTTTTTGAGTTGGCCATCATCTCAGCCACCACCATCATAGTTATTATCTCCATCATCAACAGTTCCAGATTTTATACAGATATTTAGAGTGTAGAAAGGATTCGTACAGTGAATAGAATATTGAATCCATAGTCAGGAAAGTATGAGTGCAAATCCATATTCTAACAACTTATTGGCTGTGTGACCTTGTGTAAGTCACTTAATCTCTATCTAAGTTTTCTAACATGTAAAATGGGGATAAAATAGCCAGAATTGGTAGTTAGAATGAAATGAGATGGTATGTGTAAAGTACTATATAAATGTAAAAACACTATAAAATATAATCTATTAATATTATTATATTAGACATTGTTTCATATTGTCCAATGGATCCTCAAGTACCATGTTCTCAAGGTCTCTCTCAATCTTGATTACCTACCTTTATATTTGGAGTTCTTAATTTTTTTCTATTAGTTTGTTTTATGATCTCCATTGGCAGTTGGATGAAGCCTATGGATTTTAGTCAGAATAATGTTTTTAAGAGTAAAAATAAATGTAAAATACAAAGCAAGGGGTCACAAAGAAAATCAATTATTCTCAATTCCAGTGGTCAAAATACTTAAAAAGTTTGATCACCTAGGATTAAGAAAACTTTGCTTCAATGCAATGTGGTTGTGAAAGTTCTTTCTGAAACATGGTACCCAGAACTGTAGTTTGGGGACAGACACGGAACAACTTGGTTATCACATATTGACACATTGGATCCAAGATATAGTATCATCTAGGAAGATATCCAGAGATGGAAGAGACTTAAGAATTCATCTTATGTACTTCCCCTTCCTCCATTTTGAAGATGAGGAAACACAGGGCCATACGACTTCCATAATTAATGCAGGTAGAAAATGAAAGGTTTGGGATTTGAAACTAGGCCCTCCAATATCATTGCTCCTCTGAATTCAAATAGTAAGAAAGGAATGAAGGAAGAAAGAATGGAAGGAAGAAAAGGAAGAAAGGAAATGAGGGGGGAAAAGGAAAAAAAGGGATGCAGGGAGGGAAAGGAGAAAGGGAAGGAGGGAGAGCAGGATGATATGGAAGGAAGGAAGGAGAGAAAGAAAGGAGGATTGTATGAAGGAGGAAAGGAAGTAAGGAGGAGAAAAAAAAGAAAGAAGGAAGGAAGGAAGGAAGGAAGGAAGGAAGGAAGGAAGGAAGGAAGGAAGGAAAGAAGGAAGGAAGGAAGGATGGACAAATATGAGGGATCCAAAAAAAAAGAAGTAAGGAAAGAAAGGAGAGAAAGAAAGAGAGATAAGAGTGGGAAGGGAGGCAATGAATTAAAACACATTTTAGTTCAAGTATATGCAAAACATAGGGTTAAATGTTTAAGATGAAAATAGAAAAACAAAACACTCTCTAACCTTGAGGCCCTCAAATCTGAGTTAGGAGAGATAACCAGTATAGGGGTTTTAGTGGACAAGTCATTTGGAAAGTCACTGCGGTCCTTAAGGGACAGCACCAAAGCACAATTATGCATTTTTTCATGTGGCTCCTATTAATTCAAACTCCACCAGTTTCTGATGCTGAATGATTTTAAAGTGCCAAACACTTTGATAGCCAGGGGAAAAATACATTTCTTTTTCCTCCCATGGGAATCAAATTGAGAACCATCAATTTGTAATGTCTACATGTTATAAAACATTTTTTTCACATTGAGTTCAATGTAAAATAAATTCATGAGAGAAAGGATAAGAGAGTCAATTTTTAGGGGAGGATTGGGGAAAAGTGGGCAGGTATCTCTTTTTAAGTTTATACCATTTGAAGGATTTTTAAATGGGACTTCAACATTTTATTGGTGCATGAAGAATGTAGCATTAATAAAGTTTTATTCTGTTATGCTTCAGTGCAGCAATAGCCTGGAGGTTTGAAATGGGAGCAATTATAAGTGTAAATGAACAATCCAGTAAAAGAAGGACCGGCCACTAAGGTGGTAGCAATGTGAGGTGAGTGTGGAAGGAAGAGATTCTCTGTACATCAGCATTTGGCACTGACTTACTTTATTATTGTTTTTGAAGATGATATGTTCAGTTTCTTGGTACTGGCACAATCTAAGAAACTCGTTATAGATAAAGCTTTTAAAGTAATAGTAGTTTCAATGAGTCCATGTTTCCACAATCTGGCTAGCAGCTTCTGTGGGGGTGTAAGACCCACCCACAGCCTGCACCCAGAAAGCACATGTTCTTTTGATCTGCTTAACTAAGGAAAGCAAGGTGAAGGGGTTGGCAAGCTTACTTTAATTCAGCACACAAATATCATTCACTTAGCTCAGGGGAAAAAGCCACCACCCTGAACTTCAGAGCAAAATACAAACAAATTACAAACATCAACAGACAGACACAATACAATTCATAGTTACCAACATCTAGGTTCAGCCTGGGAGCTCAGAACAAGGGCTGGCCCAGAGTCACGTGCACCACCACTGCTGTGGCAAAAAGCTCCCAGGAAGAGAAGGCCAAGCCCCGGTTTTATAATTTTTTCAGCTTCAGGGGTGACTCACACATGCGACTCACCCATGTTACCTAAAATCCTCACAAAGAGGTGACTTAAACCCACGTGGTCTAAGAGCCTCTGCTGTCCCAGACACGTAAACTAGGCCCTCCCTGGAGTTAGCCCCACCTTGGGCCCCACCGTTGTTGCCAATCCACACCCACATAAGATTTACACCTAACAGGGGTTTGGGCCTGGGGCTTAGCACCTAGTAAGGCTCAATGAAATACACTGAATTACTGGAACAAAACAAAGGCCATTTTGCTTACCAACACAGTCCACATGTCAATTATGTTGGTTTTCCCAGGGCATCCATTGCTGACCCAACCCCATTACTGGTACTCTGGTAATATATGCCAAATATGTGTATGTTCATTTCTATAAGAATATTGGTCCATATTCTTCATCGAATGACGACTGCAAATACTAAACTTTCTTCATATGATCTTTGGCACATCAATGGTTTGTTGATCAGGGATTTTATTGTTAGAGTGGACTCAGAGGGAGCCATGATATTTGAAGTTAGAGGGCCTACTTTCGAATCCCAAACCTCTCATTTTCTATCTGCATTAATGTCAGTAATTAATATCGACCTGGATACTCTATTCATCTGGGCAGATTGCAGCCCATAAATGTTGTCTCATTGTGTGTCAGTGTGGAAAGAATGGTTCATTATATTATTTGGGAAAACATCATACTGTTTAAATCTAAGTTAATGTGATTAGATTTTGTTTTCACTCATAATGTCATGACGCCATTAGTTCTCTGGGAATGCTGGAGTTGGCCACAAAAAATTTGGGATTTCCAGGTCCTGGATCCACCTAAAGCAGTCTTGTTTTGGGTCCCCAAACTCAGATACTGTTTTGAGTCCACTTAAGCTTCTCTTTTGCGTTCTCTTCATGTGATCCACTATTGGAGGGTAGAGTACTGGATTTGGTGTTAGGAAGATGTAAATTCAAATCCAGTCTGATACTTACTAGTTCTCTGACTCTGGCAAGTCACTAAAATGCTCAGCCTCATTTCGCTTCTCTGTAAAAAAAGGATGTAGGATAGAAGGATAGCACCTACCTGACGGGGTTATTTTGTGGATCAAATGAGTCAATATACATAAAGTGCTTTGCAAACTTTAAAAGGAAAGAAGCTATATAAATATTAGCTGTAATTATGTCCACCTCCATTTATTTTTTCAGATTGCATAATGCTTTCAATAACTTGGAACCCTCATTAGAATATAAGCTTCTCGAAGGCAGAAACTGTCTTTCTTTTTGCTTGGATTTTTATTCTCAGCTCTTAGAATAATATTTGGAGCATAGTAAATGGTTAATGAATTTTTGTTAACTTCCTGACTGTTGAAGTTGACTTCATGTGTCACATTCAAATATACCAGGCATTCCAGCCATGAGGAAATCTCTTCCACTGCCATCTTCTTGCCAGCCATCTTGCCAAAGGGACCAGAAAACATGACCTAATACAAGAGTTCTTCAGGTAGGGTCTTATAATTAAAAAAAATATATAGATAAATAGATATAGATAGATATAAATAATGATTTTTCAACATAGTGTTTCCGTTGTAATCCTATGTATTTTATTATATGCACTTAAAACATTCTAGAAAGAGGTCCCTAGGCTTTCCTTGACTGCAACAGGAATCCATATCAGAAAAATGGCTAAAGTTTCCTCTCTTGCCCTAAAGTTTTTAACCCTTTCCATTGTAGAACTCCTACCCTGTAGATTATGAAGCCCATTCTGCCAAAATTTTATTTCCTCCCTTCCATTTTTTTTCCACATATTTTGCCCCGCCCTTCCTACTTACCAGTTTGGGACAGGTAACTGAATCCATATTCTTACTGCTACATATCTGCTCACCATACCAACAATTATCAACAATAAAATGTTCCTCCCAGGCCAATACTACCCAGATCAGTTACCTTCCTCATTATAATATAATCACCTTAAGACCTGGACCTGTCTTTACTTTTCTTTTTATTTCATACTTGACAATGTGCTTAGAATTTAGGAAGTCCTTAATGGGTGCTTTTGTCTTTTTTTCCTTCCATTTATAGAAAAATCACCTTAAAGAAGTGATGAGAACCAGGAACTCATGTCTCTCAGTTCTCTAATTTAGGGGATGAGGAACTAAACGCACAGAGAGCCTTGCTCTCCCAACCATACAACTGGTGGTAGACCTGAGGCTAGTGCCTCAGATCTTTAGCTCTTCATCTGTCCATCTGCTGCCCTATAACAAGAAAGGTCTAGACGTGGAAGATGAAACCACATTATTCTTTATTCTGTGGATGTTGAAGTATGCTTAAAAGAGGCAAACAGGGTAGGTGATGCATAAATTCATATGGTTTATTCCCTTAAAACTGGAAGATACATGTATAAACAGAATCAGAACATAAATAATGACTGCCTGATAAAAGAACGAGGAAGCTTTTATGCATTTTAGAACAATCCCAACTCAGCATATCCATGTCACTCAAGTGGATGATCGCCATATGAATTTAACCATAGCTTAAGAAAGGAAGTTTCTTAGTTCAAGTTGCAAATCCAATAATGCAAGACAATTAACAAAGTATCAGTTGAAATTACGATCCCAGGATATCTGTTTTCTTCTGTATAGGATATGTCCATAGGATACCAAGATAAGAAAAGTACCACTATTCAAGACAGTGTCTGTTCCTAGGCATCCTGTTTTTTAGTGGTTACAAACAGGAAGAATGCTCCTGGTCAGCCTCCTTGGGTCCAGAGTTGCTGACACAGGAAAGGGCATTTTTAATTCACTCAAAAAGCATGTCTGGTGGATTAGTTCAGGATTTGGTCTGTTATTGCAGTTCAAATGATCTTGAATGATTACCATTGCATATGTAACCCTCCACCTTTTCTCTCTGCTAAGAGCTATAATCCAGTAGAATGGCAGGGCTGCTAACATTCATAGCAATTCAAATCAATCCAACAATCTTTTGGAATGGTGGTTTCAGAAGCATTCTATTAATGAAGAGGCATCAAGTTTCAGAGTAGAGTCGTGAAGAGATGAATCCTACCACTGACTCACTCTGGCTGCCAGACCCTGAGCAGATGTCATTGGCTAGATAACTTTCTGAGACTCTAGATTTAAGATGAGGGGTTAATCTGCATTGGTAGGAGGGAACTTTCTAAATGGGAATTCATTACACCCAGAATGATCCCCTATCAGTCAGATGCATCATGTGCCTGCCATGTATGAGGCACTGTTTTTTTTTTCCATTTTTTCCATTTTTTTTTCCATTTTTTCTTTTGTCTCCCTAATTTGGTTTATAAAGTCCTCCTTTAGCTCTTCCAGTAATGCTTTTTGGGCTGGAGACCAGTTCACATTACCTTTTGAGGTATTAGATGTGGATATAGTGGCATTGTTATCCTCTTCCAAATTGGTATTTTGATCCTGCCTGTCACCATAAAAGGAATCAATGGTCCTCGGTTTTTTTGTGTTCTTCATGTTGGTTAGCCTTTTCCTGGCTTTACAACAAATTTCTGCTTTTGGGGCTCAGGGCTCACTGTCCCAGCTTTCTTATTCTGGGGAGTGTGGGTC
>CM053625.1:307547849-307582355 GCA_028646595.1 Phalanger gymnotis
ATCTCATATATCACTGATCCTAGAATTAAGATGACTTGAGTTCAAATCCAGCCTCAGACACTTATTAAATGTATGACCCTGACCAAGTAAATTTAACCTCTGTTTGCTTCAGTTTCCTCAATTGTAATATAGGGATAATCTCAGCATTTATTTCCAGGGTTGTTGTGAGGATTAAATAACACAAACTTGGTAAAGCATTTAACACAATACCTTTCACTCTCTATTTTATTGAAATTGTCATATATCACAGTTATTTCAGAAGGAAAACCACTCACCATCTCCTCATCCAGAATTAATTCTCTGTAGGAAAACAAACAAAAAACTTATTAAAAAGCCGGAATTCCCAATATAACCATTACATCCCATAATGTGTACAGTGCTTTTCCCTAGTGATCTCTATCTATCTATCTGTTTATATCTCTCTCATCTGTCTAGCTGTAATCTATGTTGCAAGGCATACTTGATTTTCCTAAGTTTCTCTAAACATCTTTTCCTTATAGTGCTCTTTCCATTTACCGTATTTTCATAATTGCTAACTTTGTCATTTTGGTCCTGCCCAATCCTCTTCCTACTATACTCTCAGTTCTATATCTAAGCTCAATAATATAGTTTAATTTCATGTGCCTTTTCTTTATGGGCATCTACCCACAGAGCAAGATGTAGCAAGTCCTTTTGCCCTAAAGTATGAAGACCTCATTATCTCCCCACACTTTCCAGTACCCACAGGTTGGCACCTGTTTTCCTAGATGATACCATTCCCCTATGCAGCTAAACAGCTTTTGGAGCTCAAAAGGATGTGAAAGCACCAGGATTCCTGAATAATCAGCACTCCAGCTGGGAGCAGATGGTTTCTATTTCACACCATCATGGGCCAATCATTGACAGCTGGTGAAGTATTGTGGGTTAGCCACTGTCAGCATGGGAAAAGCCTTGAGAATATTCAGTACATCTAAACATGGAAGGACTTTGCTTCTGCTTTGACTATGAGCCATGGTATGCTTATGGAGTCTCCTTAAAAACAGAAAAAAAATCTCATAGGCTAAAGGCACCCAATTGCCAAATTCTTTCTTTGCCAAATATTTTCTTCTTTGGAAGCCTTAAAGAAATCATGGAACTGGTATAATGCAATGGGGTATATATGTTCACATGCATAAATTTATGTAAATACACATGGGCTGATATAAACACTTTGAATCTCCATGTGTAGTACATATTTTTACATGTAAGCATACAAATATGTAATATATTTTTGATATTCCAAAGATCAGTTATTTCATGGGTTTGATTATACAGTATAGCCCACACAGGTCTTCAAAAGTCATCATAATTGAATCTTCACTTCAACATGCATAACCTTGATGATAGTTCCAACAAGAAATTATCCAGCCTTCCAAGGAAGATCTCTAGTCATGAAAAGCTTAACCCATCACAAATATTTTGATCCAACTTTTGAGCAACAACTTTTGCGGCATCAATGCTGGAGGGCTAGCTTCAACACAAGGAACACATGGATCAAATCTTGCATTTAATGCACGTTGTGTTTTTTGTTTGTTTTTTAACTCTCATAACTAAGCAATTTATAAGTTGCAGAGGATATGTAAATCTATTTTCATAAGGGGAGATTATCAACCTAGGAGTGACCCTTACTGGGAAAATCAGAGTCCCTGTGCCTATTTTGGTATCTAACTGAATTTTATCTCTACAATTCCTGCTGTTTCCTTGGTATAGGTAATCCTCAGGGAAGAAATTCCCTCTATGGAAGCAGAAAATCATGTACAGAACAAAAAGTGGATAAGTTGGCACTGGGCACATATGCAGGGGTATATTTTAATAACATTCAGGAAAGAAAGGTGTGATGCAAATTACAAAGGCCTTTGCTTACAATCAGAGATTTTGTATTTTATCCTAAAGCTAATTGCTGTTGGACCTTTTGATCAAAGGATTGGTTTTGGTAAAATCATTGGTTTCGGAATGTCAACTTGATAGATATGGCGAAGATGGATTGGAATATTTTTGTCATATGACTATGCATAGCTTTGCTCCAGCTGAAAACTGATACCTTTTGATCATTTATCAATTGGGTAATGGCTCTTATTTACATAAATTTGACTCCGTTCTCTCTATATTTGAGAAATGGAGCTTTTGTCAGAGAAACTTGTTTCAATTTTATTTCACAGTTATTGTTGCTAATTGTATTTTCCTCTATTTTATTCCCTCCGGTTTATTCTAATCTTTCTATCCTTTCACTCTGTCTCTCCTTTAAAGTGTTTTCCCTTGACTGCCTCCTTCCCTAATCTGCCCACCCTTCTATCACCACCCCCCTTATTCCCTTCCCCTCCTACTTTCTTGTAAGGTAAGGCAGATTTCTATACCCATTTGAGTGTGTATGGTATTCCCTCTTTGAGACAATTCTGATGAAGGTAAGGTTCACTCACTCCCCCTCACCTCCCCACTCCCCATTCGCCTCCATTGTAAAAGCTTTTTCTTGCCTTTTTTGTCTGAGATAATTTACCCCACTCTTCCTCTCTCTTTCTTCCAGTACATTCCTCTCTCAATTTATTTCTTTTTTAAATATCTACCTTGCTCAGTCTATACACCATCCAAAGTTCCCTATTTGATCTTTCTCAAGCATGACATTCTACCTCCTTCCTCTCTGCTTTGCAAGAACTGCCCTCATCCCAATATGGTAAGCTACCTCCATACCACCATTCTGTGAAATTCTTAGCTTCTTTCAGAACTCCAATGTCACCTAACGCCAGAACCCCTTTTTCATCTCCACAGTTTTAATGACCCCATCACTATGTATCCATTCTGCATAAGCCCTATATTTATTCCTTTGTTGATATGTTATATCTTTCCCCCAAGAGATCTATGCCCTTTAAGTACAAGTTAGGTTTCATTTTTGTCTTCCTAGTAACATCATCTAGAATAATGTGTAGCAATAGGCACTTAAATATTTATTCTTTTGCCTATGATACACTCCCATGCAAAAACACTTGGTTGCTCATGGGGAACAATAATCTTAGACCTATACAGAAAGGCACTTACTTTCTTTTGGAAATAATTATCCCCCACCCCTGCCAATTTATGGACTCTATTAGGTTTTCCATTTGCCAGAACACTGGGGAGAAATCAAGGGAGATGGTTTGGAGAAGAACTGTATTTAGTGTCTGGAAAATTCTGTGTGTATGTGAACTAATAAAATATTTAGATATTGTAAGCCATGATGCTTCAATGAGAATTTCCTCTTCTTATTCAAGATAAGATCGCGGGATGGGAGGGGTGTGGTGGAGCCTTCTCCTAATAGTAAGAATGTTTGCGAGCACCCTATGGCTTCCAACTTTTTAAGGCAGATCACTGATGTGAGCACATCAGAATCCACCAGGACTCTGACAAATTCATAATATTTCATCCTTTAATAATGTAGCCTGAGTTCATTTAAGCTTTCTAGGATGCCACATAATACATCTCACTCATTTATTTTCTCTTGCCATCCACTTAACCCTTAGATCCTTTTGCAATGAACTGCCTTCTCATAATGCTCTCCCTATCTTGTATTTGGTGAAGTGCTTTCCTTTGAGCCCAAGAATTTATATTTGCCTCTATTTTAGTTTATTGCTCAGTCCAGTATCCTAGCTTGGTCATATATATTTGTATCCCAAACCAGCCATCCTGTCTGTTAGTTATAGCTGCAACTTTCAACAAATGTGATAAGCCTACTATCTACATCTTCATCTAAGGTACTGAGAAATTCTAAATAGCACAGGGCCAAGCAGAGAACTTTGAAATCCTATACTGGAAAATGTTATTTTTTTCAATTAGCATTGATCAAGTAACGACTGTATTTGATTCCAGGCATTGCAGCTGTCCTGAATTTCCCTGATTGTGTTTTCATAGTCCATATCTCAATATATTTTCCACAAAATGGGATGAGATGCTGTATCAAATATTTTGTGAGTCTAGGGAAACTATAACTATGGAACTAGCCTCATCTAGCATTTTCTTGATGTTGCCAAAAAAGAATCAATTTGTGTTCCATTTTGTAGTCTTCTTGCCTTTTTGGTCATTGCTTTGTTTATGTTACTAGATGGTCACTTAATCTTTTATTTTTTAATACTATATTTTGGAATATTCTTAATTCTGCCCAGAGTTGTCTTTTCCCCCTGCTCCCATTTTTAAAAAGGGTACAAATAAGTATTTTTAACTCCTATATTTTTTTCTTTTGCTACCATCATTCAAATATTACTGAAAGTTGCTGAGAAATCATGTCTTCCAGAACATTCAGCAGCAAATTATATTATTCATCTGGGCCAAGTGATCTGAATGAATCAAAAGTAGCTAAGTACTACCTTACTATTTCTTTAATTGCATTGGTTATGAGCCACATATTAACTGTTTTGACTCTTTCCTCCCTTTATATTGCAGAGCTAATTTTCCTTGTTGGAGACATAAGATACAAAGTAATAATTGCATAGTCGTGTTTTCTCTTCCTTGTGAGTTCCCACAATGCTACCTAAACTAGTCCTATCAGGCTCTCTATCTCTTCTTGGATCTTCCCCATTATGGCTATTTTTTTTTAAAGCCAGAGTTGATTCTGAGCTTTATCACTTCAGACTATACCCATATGAAGGTGCCAACATTTGTATTTATCATGTTACCAGATTTCTTCCATTGTCCATGATAAAATACTCAAAATTATTAACTATACCTAGATTACACACATATTCAAATATATGAGATTTTATCAATTTAGGAATTTCATCAAAGTAGATTACAGCCCATTAATACCTGCCCATCCTATATAATTTTTGCCCAAGTTTTCCCCAAAGTTGGCCACAAGTTGTTTGAATAATTCTGGCTAACTGTCCACCTGTCATTTCTCTATATTTCCTTATGATCAACCTATTTTCTCTTTACTTCAATTTCCAGATGACTTCTTTGCATTTTCCTCTGCAGAATTTCCTCATTAGTTATCTGTTACAGCCTGCTCTTACCTGCCATGTAACTCCATTAACTGCTATATGATTCATCTTTTCTTCTTTGCAAGTGATAAAATATTTTTATAGTGTCGAATCAGTTAGGCAATAACATTTATTAAACATTCACTCTGTTCTAGGCACCACATTAGGAACTGGGGAAACCAAAAGCAAAATCAATCAATGAATAAACTAACAAAAAAACCAATCTAACCTCAAAGAGCATACATTCTACTGAGGGAAAAATGTAAATAATTAAGCACATATATGATGCTTTTAGAGTAGATATCTAAAAAAAGAAAGGCATTATCATTGAGAGGATCAGGAAAAAAAATGTCTCCCAAAGTTAGGAGTGAATCTGAAAAAAAACATGAAAACTAAGAGGTAGATTGGAGAGTGTAGAGAATTCTAGATAGGAAGATAGTCAATGCAAAGACATAGAATGAGAGATGATTTTTCATGTTTGAGAAACTGTCATTAAATTATAGACTCTATTCAAAGGGGTATGGGGAAGAAAGGTAGAAAGGGACCAGGTTATGAAGAACTTCAAAAGGGACACTTTTCCAGATGATGAACCTAAGGCCCCCAAATGAAGAGACTTTGCTAGGTCTCACAGTTAACAAATAAGATTTGAACCCATGCCATCTGACTTCAGGTTCAGAACCCTATTCCCTACAATACACTGTCTTTTTCTATGATAAGAATATAATCTACAACATAGCTCTTACAGGTGAAAGGAGAAAGCCAAGGAAAAGTTAGAAAAAAAGTCAGCAAATGTCTAGTGAAGGCAAAATCAGTCACTGTGATTTCATCAGCACCATGAACAAGGCGACACTCAATGAAATTGAAAGGCAGCAAATTTGAAACAGATAAAATAAAGCATGTCCTTCTGGAGCACACAGCAGGCCTGTTAAAGTCTATCTTGGGAAATCATTGAGCCAAATAATAGAGTATCAGTGGCCCTATGATTCTCCTCCCTGCCACCTGCAACTTCCTCTCAGTATGGGCTAGCTGATTCAGTCTTAGAGATGAGAAGCCAGAAGTAGCTATTTGGTACAGATCACTATGTTGGAGGAAGGCTAAGGATCATTTGCCAAGCACATTCATCAGTAATTTCTGTCTCTCACCCTCCCTTTCTGGGTACATGGTCAGAAAAGGGATTAGAGGAGTGCCTGCTTTCCCTACCATTTTTAGATTGCAACATATGTATGGCAGCTTGTTGTAGAAGAAAGAATATTGAGCTTGGAGTTAGAAAACTTACATCCAAATGGTGCTTCTGCCTCTTGTAATCTATGTGACTTTGACCAAACCATTTTCAATTCTTGAGGTTTTAGTTTCCCCATGTGTAAAATCATGGGGTTGTATTAGATAATCTATGAATTCCTTTCCAACTCTAAATAGTACGATATAAGTTCCTTGATAGGAGGTACTGTTGCCTGTTTGTTCCATAATTCCAGGGTCTAACATAGTATGGGACCATAAGAGGTACCTAATAAAAAGGATATAATGTTGGGATTAGAATCAAAATACCTGTGTATGTATGTGGATAATGCACAATACAATACACTTACACACATATACATACATGCATTCATTAAGTATATGTATACACACATATATACATACAAATATACACACACATATATATATATACATATATATGCATATATTTTTGTGAGCTTGGAACTCAGAGAAATGATTCCTTCTAACTCTAGGACCAGAACTTTATCCACTGCACCACTATAAGTTCCTTTTGTCTGCCAAGGACTGGACTAAGTGGTGAGAGAACAAAGCAAAAGAGAATCCCTGATCTCATGGACTTCATTGTCTAATGGGGCAACAACAAGCAAAAACCTATGTACAAATGAGATAAAGAGGATAAATTGGAGACAATCAGGAGAGGGAAGGAACCTGAACTGGAAGGGATCAGGAATGATCTCAATGATCCTTTCATCCTTCAAACAATGGAGGAAGCAATCATAGGAACATCCAATTACAGACATGATTTTCACTAACAAGGATTTACTGGCTTCTGTTGTATAAATGATGGAAACCTTGTGGGTGAATCACCACTGTTTTAGAATTTGTTATAGAAGAGAGGGAAGTTCAAAATGGTCCTATATGAAGAATAGTTTGGGGGAAATTGTCTTTGAGAAGAAAAATATATTCCTCGCCTTTAGTACACACACACACACACACACACATTTGTATGTATTTATGTATGTGTGCATGTGTGTATATATATATGTTCATGTATATGCACACACATTATATTATACATGCACTCTATCTATCTATCTATCTATCTATCTATCTATCTATCTATCTATCTATCTATCTATCTATAACTATGGGGGGAGGATCTGAATTCTGCCATTCAGGGTTTTAGTTGCCCTGGACACTTCTGCATGCATTGAAATTCTGAAAAACATGCTACTTATGTCTTTATCCAAGTTAGTGATTAAAATGAGGTAAGAACAAAGAACATAGCAAAGCACAGAAGCCTTATACTAGGGAATTAAATATATTTCTAAGTATATATATATATATATATATCAATATGTGTGTATGTATGCAGGTGAACACATATACTCACAATGTATATATACAAGTGTATATAATATGTATGTTCATATGAATGTATATTTTCATACTTATGAGGATGTTTATTGCATCACCCTAAGACTCTGCCCTTTGTCTTATTCTGCCTCTCCTTTTCTCTCTCTCTCTCGTAGATAGATAGACAGACAGATGGATAGATAGATAGGTAGATAGACAGATAGATTAATATCTAAGTGTCTAGATTATACCTCAATCTATATGGGCATAGATGCATAAACACTTGTGTAGTTATACATGTAAATGTATCTCTCTGTATGCATGCACATTTTTCCTGATCTTCTTTAGCCCATAATTTATCATGGTAGGTTGGAAAATAAGCTGCATTTAGAATCACAAATCCTGGGTTCAAATCTTGCCTCTCCAATCAATATTTATATCACCTTTAAAAAAACATAATTTCTCAGGGCATCAGTTTCCTCATCTGTAAAATGAGCATGTTGAAGTGCATGGCATCTGAGGTTTCTTGCAGACATAAATACATGATTATATAATCATTTCTAAACCACTGAATTATATATAGTATAGACCATATGTCATAATCTCATTTTCAAGGAGAAAGGAGCTATGTTATTAAATGCACTGTTGGAGCTGGTCTCACAGTTTCTCTATTATTTTATTGTCTTGGCAACCTGGTAAGACAAAGGGTAGAGTTTTAGGGTAATGCAGTAAATACTCTCATAAGTATGAAAATATACATTCATATGAATATACATACACTTGTATATATACATTGTGAATATATGTGTACACCTGCATACATACACACATATTGATATATACATACTTAGAAATATATTTAACTTTGTATGATTTCTTCTTGATGAACCCATGTTGGTGAACAACGATCATTACTTAATAAGGATTCACAAGCCACATATGTTAGGTGGAATTGTTTAATATGGCCACAAATCTAAACTATGATGATGGGGTAATATTCTGTAGGCTCTGTCTTCTCTTTAGTTCAAAATTCTATACTACATTACTCATCTTAAGTAAATGCAGTCATTAGCCTTCTGAATTTTTCAAACCAAACAATGGATAGCCCAAGTCATCAAAGAAAAAGATAGATCCATATTGCATATTAATGTGAAGGCATGGCATGTCTCACTGGATGAGCATACATGGATGGGGTATGAGCTGAATGACTAAAAGGAGTAGTCCTAATACTGAGAATAAAAGTCCATGAGAAAATTGAATTTCTTTGTCACTCTTCCAAATTCCTATGATCATTAGAAAATTACCATCATTGACTCTATATTTCACATAAAATCTTTCTATCATTATCTAGAAATCTCTTTGTACCTCATATTTCCAGGCAGCTAGTCAGCATTTATTTAGCATCTACTAGTGTGCCAGACAGAGTACTAAGTGTATGGGATACAATAAAGACAAAATTCACAATATTCATCCTTAAAGATTTCATTGTAGATGCAATACAGTGGAAAATAGATAATATAAAAGGAAAGGGACAAATTCGGGGAGTGAGGGTGGTACAAGCAGGAAAAAAAGAAAAGTTCCTGCAAAAAGTGGTACGGAAATGAAATCTTAAAGTAGGTGAGGTAAATGGGATTTGGAAGCCAAGAGGGAGAAGGTTCTAGACATAAAGGACAGCGAGGAGAAAAATCACAAATTCCAGAGATGTGGTGTCATGTGAAATGAACACCACGACCAGTGCTGCTAAACTGTATGTTATGAGGAAGGGAGTAAAGTCTATGGAGCCTAGTGAGGTAGGAAAGGGCTTGTTATGAAGAGATTTAAAATCCAATCACAGGATTTTATCGATTTGATCATGGAGGGAATTTAGAGTTCCTGGAGTTTATTGAGTAGGGGGAGGAGGTAGCACGGTCAAACATTCTTCAGGAAGATCAATTTAACAGATGAGCTTTAAACAGATAAGTATAACAGATGTGAAGGTTTGGGGTAGGGAAAGAACACAGGAAGAGATATCAACTGGAAGCCTTTTGATACAACACAGGGTTGAGGTGATGTGTCCATAACAGACTGATGGCATTGTCAGAGGAGAAAAATGGATGCATTTAAGATTTATTCTGAAGGTAGAAATGCATTTAATTAGATTGACTATGGAGAATGACAGATGGTGAAGGGTTGGGTACTAATTTGTGATTCTGCCTGACTGGGAATATAGTGTTACCTTTCACATTAATTCAAATGTTAGGAAGAAGAAAGGATTTGGAGGAGGGTCTAAAGAGTTCAGTTGTAGACATGCCAAGTTTAAGAAGTCCAGTTGACTGTAAGAATTGAGAATCTCTTGCATAGTGATAATGAATCCAATAAAAGGGATCAGCCAACGCAATGGCATAGAATGACAAGAGAAGATGGCCCAGACCACAGCCTTGGGAGAGCCCCATAGTTATTGGGTCTGACCTAGCTGGAGATCCCAATCAGGAAAGAGAGTTGGAGTGATCAGAAAAAATATGGAGGAAAAAGCAAAATCAAAAAAGCCTAGATAGCAGATAATCAAGAAGAAGACAGTGGCAAATAATATCAAGGCTGTAGGTATTTTGCAAACAATGACAACATAAAATATGCAATTAAAAGATTTTGGTAACTTTGGGGGGAGCAATTTCAATTAAATAAGATGCCTTTTTTAATGAACTTTAGCCACTAAGTTGAGTAGAGATATAAAGAAATAGCTGGTAGGTCTGATTAAATGAAGATTTTCTTTTTTTGGAAGTTGGGAAATAGAGGGATGTGTGTATTTGTAACCTAAAGGAAAGGAACCAGTATATAAGAAGAAATTGAAGAGTGGTGAGATCAAAAGGATAATAGAGGGGGAAATTTCCTGTAGAAAGTGGGATGGAATGGGGTCAAGGGTTCTTGTGCAGGGCTTTTCCTTAACTGAGATTATCATGTCTTCATGTAAGTCAGGGTCCATGAAAAAATTGGGGTATAAGTCATTTGAGTATTGCGAAAAGAGGAAGGAAAGAGATTTCTCACAGACGATGGTCTTAATGTTTCAAAAACAGTAGGGTCTTTATCTGAAAGAATAGATGTGAGAAAATATCATGGAAAGCTTCATCCAGGACTAAAAATGTAAGGAATAATACCTTGGAAAATAGTTCACATTGGCCTGGTGACTCAAAATGCTCAAGGGTTAGCAGCAGTCCTTTAGCATCTCCTTAATTTGTCTTAATCTTCAATTACCTATTAAATCATTTATAGGAGTTATGATATGGAAAAGTGGGGAAAAGATGATGATGATGATGACGATGGTGATGATGATGATGATGATGATTTTGCTTGGCACTGGAAAAGTTACTAGATTGGGAGATTAGCTTTGCTATTGTTCTTCAGCCTTCTTTCCCTCAGGGGACAAATGACCCTATGAAGGTGATGTCTTGACTTGCTTATGAATTAGATATAAGTGGGGCAGAGATGTGCAAAGTCACCAGTCTCCCTCTCTCCTCCAAAGTCCAGTGTCAAGATAAAGGAAAGGATTAATGGTGATGGCCCAGAATACAATGGATGACCTTGACCTTTCCAGATTAAGGATTTTCCAGGTCTCAGCTTCTGTAAGATCATCCTTATTTAATGGCTAATGGCTGGTAAAAGTTGAGATAAAAGGTGGCTGAATTTACCATTACAAATATATCAATCTGGGAAGGGAAGGCCCTCAGAATTTCTGGCTGAAACAGACAACATTGATATTTCCACTCATAAGCCATCAAATCCTAAACAGTGATCCACAGAGGATTGGGTTGGGGTGATTTGGGGCCATTCAATGAAAGTCAGAGTGATTTCAGTTTAAGGTATGTAACAACAATGCTGCTTGCAGCTGCTCCTGAGCTGTAAAATCCAACCAGACCAGCAAGAGGAGCTGCCAGCACAGGTTCTTTGATCTGCTTTACTGACCTGGAAAATCCCTAGCAAGACTTAATCAAAGGCACTTGATTAATTTAGCAGTCTAAAAGAGAAAACAGTAAAAAAAAAATTAGTTCCATTTAAGACACAGTGGGCTTTTAAAATCAATTTTTAGAGCTATATTTCAATAAATCAAAAATAAAAATCATATAGGAGAAGAAGAAGAAGAAGAAGAAGAACAAGAAGAAGAAGAACAAGAAGAAGAAGAAGAACAAGAACAACAACAACAACAACAAAGAATAACAACAAGAAGAAATAGCAGTATTCCCCAACTTCTTGTCCAATTGACAGGTTGGATCCCCAGAGGACAGTGACTACTACTCTCAAATAATATGGTAAAGACAGTTAATACAAACAATTCTCTTAAGAATCTCATTAATTCCTTCTCACAAATAAAGCCTCCATAGAAGGAGTAAGCTTACACTTAGACCACCACAATTGTATTGAGACAACTTAAAAATAGGTGCGACAAAGTTTTAAATCACAATATGTGCTCTAGAAGTCCTTTACCTCTGTAGAGAGCCCTTGTTTTTCATCCTTTGTTCTCAAAGAGGAACAATGACATCATGAGGGTGATGTCCTAACTTGAATGTGAATTAGATTTTAGTGAGGAAGAGCTGTGCAAAGTCATAGGCTTCTCTCACATTTCCAGTCATCTAAGTCCAATGGCCAGGAGAACTGGGTAATATGGAGTGGATTCCGTACCAGAAGTAAGAAAACTAAATAAAAATAACAGAACACATATTTCAAGTCAAAGCAAAAAATAAAGTTCCAAAGAATTACAAATAACAAATTATAGAACATGTTGAATGTGGGTGAAGTGAGTATCTAGTCAAATCTGATTATTTCTTAGAGGTTGAAAGCATTCATATTGGGCATACTGTATATTCAATTCACAACTCTGAATATGGTTGGGATTGTTGATCTCCCCTTGCAGAAAAACATTCTATCATTTGGACTATTTTAGTTAAAGTTTCAACTTCTGAATCTATGAGTTTAAGATTTATATACCTTTTCATGTGACTGAGTTTCAGAATCAACTTTTAAGACTTACAAGGTCTAACAAACATTTCAGACAAGTCAGTGTTTGTAGATTCACTGCTTCTTCTATTCCTCTTGCCATATTTTATTGGGGAAATTAAGTACTAACAGAGATGGATTGTAATTCAAATAGCATCCAAAAAGAGAAATCCAGACCAAAAAAAAATACTTTCTTTTAAAAGAATACCAAAGTTTCCAGATTTATAGAGTTCACTTTTTTTTCCACTTCATTTGACATTTCTTCTTAACTTAAATCACCATTTGCACATATTTGGCCTGCATATCTGATGCATTTCTATATTCTAGCTATCCAAGTTATTTTTTTAGAACTTTATCTTTACCTATATATCATCTGCCTACCTTTATAAAACCTACAAAAAAATTTTCACAGAAATAAGAGAAAACAAATAACCAATAGAAAATCAATTGCTTGTGCTATCTAGAACAATTTGATTTTAAAAAATAATGCAAGACAGAGCCAAGATGGCAGAGTAAAGGCAGGAACTTGCCTGAGATCTCTCTCAAACCCTTCCATATACCTTTATATAATGACTCTAAACAAATTCTAGAGTGGCAGAAATCACAAAAAGACAGAGTCAAACAACTTCCCAGCCCAGGACAACTTAGAAGGATGACATGACAGGTCTATTGCAACAAGGTAAGAGAGGTATACAGTCTAGCATAGGGCTTGTCAGTGCACACCAGGCCCCAGAGAACCAGGAGCAGGCCTTGAGGTGACTGCATCAGTGGCAATTGTGGCAGTTTCCTGACCTTTCAGGCCACGGATAGTAAGGGGATCAGACAATGTCAGAAGGACATTTACAGAGGTCCTTTTGCTGGCATCGGGGACAGGACTCTGTTGAATTGCCTATACTTGGATAAGGGTCACAGTCCTGGGTCTTAGTCTCAGTGCCAGGAGGAAGACTAGCTCAGCAGAGCTTGGAGATGCAGGGAAACAGGTGCCCTGATCACATTTCGAGGGTTGAAAAAAGTGTTTGTGGCCACACACAAATCAGTGGATATTAAAGGAGAGTACTAGAGTATGATCTCCCCAGATTATACCACCTTGGATGAGCCAAAAAGTTACATGTCCCTAGAAGTATCTCCGAAAACAGTTGAACAAAAACCTGAAGCTTGTGACAGTGCACCCTCAATTCTGGAAGCAAAGCCCCACTTTTGTGTAGAGTTAAAAGTCAAGAAATTACCTGGAAAATGAGTAAACAAGAAAAAAACTTCTGTTAATAGAAAGTTACTATGGTGACAAGGAAGATCAAAACACACACTCAGAGAAGACAATGAAAATTCCTACATTCAAAGTGTCAAAGAAAAAATATTCATTGGTCTCAGGCCATGGGAGATTTCAAAATGATTTAAAAAATCAAATAAAAGAAGTAGGATAAAAATTGGGAAGAGAAATGAAAGTGATGCAAGAAAATCATAAAAGAAGAATCAACATCTTGGCAAAAGAGGCACAAAAAATACAGAAGAAAATAACACCTTAAAAAACAAATTAGGCCAAATGGTAAAAGAGGCATAAAAATCTAATAAAGAGAAGAATTTCTTGAAAAGAAAAATTGGCCAAATTTAAAAAGAGGTACAAAATCTCATTGAAGAAAATAATACCTTAAAAATCGAGCAAGTGAAATTGGGCACATGAGAGCTTATAATTATGAGAAACAAAGAAACAATCAAACAAAACCAAAAGAATTAAACACAAGTAACCTGGAAAATCTACCCAGGGGAGACAATTTGAGAATTATTGAACTACAAAAAAGTCATGATAAAAAAAGAGCCTAGATGTCATCTTTCAAGAAATTATCATGGAAAACTGTCCTGATATCATAGACCCAGAGGGCAAAATTTAAATTGAAAGAATCCACTAATCATCTCCTGAAATTGATATTAAAATGAAGACTCTTAGAAATATCATAGCAAAGTTTAATAACTCCCACATCAAGGAGAAAATGCTCTAAATAGTCAAAAAAAGAAAAGAGGAAAAATAAATCAAATACCATGGAGCCACAGTCAGGACAAAAGAATATTTAGAAAATTCTACAAAAATAAGGATTGGAGGTCTTGGAATGTGATGTTCTATAGGGGCAAAAGAGCTAGGATTACATCCAATAATCATCTATTCAGAAGAACTGAATAAAAATTATATATTCAATAAAATAGAGGACTTCCAGTTATGGCATTCCCGATGAAGAGACCAAAGGAAAATAAATATTTTGACTTTTAACTACAAGATGCAAAAGAAGCACAAAAAGGTAAACAGGAAAAGAGAGATCATAAGGGATTTGATAAGGTTAAACAGCTAATATTCCTACCTGGGAAAATTATATTTATAACTACTAAAACCTTTCTCATTATTAGAGCAGTTAGAAGGAATATACACAGGCAGACAGCAGAGATGTTTTGAATGTCATGGTATGATTATGCAAAAATAAAAATAAAATTAAGTGATGAGAAAGAATGCAATGGGAGAAGGGGAAAGGAAGAGGTAGAATAGAATAAATTGTCTGACATAAAAGAGGAGTGAAAGCGATTTTACCATGGAGGAGGAAATGGGAGAAGTGGGGAGGAGAGCATGGTACCTTACTCTCAGTGGAATTGGCTCAAGCAGGAAATAATATACACATTAAGTTGGGTGTACAAATCTATCATATGATACAGGAAAGTAGGAAGGCAAGAGGATAAAAGAAAGGGGTAGACAGGAGCTGATGGAAAAGAAGGCAATTTGGGAGAGTAAAAGTCAGAAGCAAAACACTTTTAACAATTGACATGGTTAAAGAAGACATAGAGTAGGATAAAGAGAGGGAACATAGGATGGAGGGAAATGCAGAGTTGGTAATCATTACTGTGAAAAAAGCATAGTGAGTTTCTCAATTGATAAATGGTCAAATAATATTAACAGGCAGTTTTCAGACAAAGTAACAAAAGCTCTCTATAGTCATATGAAAAATGCTCTCAATCACTATTGATGAGAGAAATGCACATTAAAACAAATTATCTGCCAGATTAGCTAATATGACAGAAAAAGAAACTGACAAAGTTTCTAGGGGAAACGGGAAAATTAACACAATAATGTACTACTATTGGTTAAGTTGTTTACTGAGTCAACCATGCTGGAGAGAATATTGAAACTGTGCCCAAAGGGTTATAAAACCATGCACACCTTTGACTGAGCAATACCACTACTAAGTCTGTATCCCAAAGAGACTAAAAAAAGGGAAAAGGATGTACGTATACAAAAATATTTATAGCAGATGTTTTAGTGGTCACTAACAGTTGGAAATTGAGTGGATGTCCATCATTTGGGAAATGGCTAAACAAGTTGTTGTATGTGATTGTGATGGAATACTATTGTGCTTTGACAAATGAAGAGCAGGATGTTCTCAGAAAATGTGGAAAGACTTACATGAACTGATGCAAAGTGAAATGAGCAAAACCAGGAGAATGTTGTACACAGTGACAGCAATATTGTATAATGATCTACAACGAATCATTTTGCTATTCTCAGCCATGCAGTCATCCAAGACAGTTCTTAATGAAATGCTTAAAGTTGCTGTCCATCTTCAGAGAAAGATCTGGTAGTGCTTGAATGAAGATTGAAGATACTATTTCTTTAATTTCATTCTTTTAAAATTTAAATTTAATTAAATTATTAAATTAATTATTAAATTATTAATTAAAAAATTTAAAAAATAAATTATTAAATTTTAAAAATTAACATTTTCAATTTTAAAAAAAATGTTTCAATGTTGACAAAAGTAATTTTTGTTGAAAATCATCAATGAAGGAGAAAGAATGGTTCCAGCATGTTTAGCCTAAGAAAAAACATTCTTCTGGCCTCTGCATGCATTATTAATTTATACAAATAGCTAGGGATCAAATTCTGCTTGTATCAGTTTCTCCTCATTCTTGTACACTGATCGATCAGACTTAGTGAATGTAAGAGAAGTGAAGTCACAGAGAGCTAAGGAGAAGATAAATCTCAGTCTTCTCACTATTAGCTTTGAGAGAGAAGACTATTTCAGATTCTTTCCAGGGGAGGACCCTGAAAAGCGAGAAAGATTCTTAGGAGCAACCAGTACCTTTATCATTCATTCTATCACCCATGGCTTAAAACATTAGAGATTTTAGGAAATTTTCCCTTGGATGATTTTCTTTTGGGTAAGCTGAGATATAGTCTTCTTAATACTATAGCTCATTCATTCTGATACTTTAACATAGAAGCTGCTAAATCTTGTGTTATTCTCATTGTGGCTCCATGATACTTGAATTGTTTCTTTCTGGATGCTTGCAATATTTTCTCCTTGACCCGGGAAATCTGGAATTTGACTATAATATTCCTGGCAGTTTTCATTTTGGGATCTTGTTCATAAGGTGATTAGGGGTTTCGATTAATTTTTATTTTCCCTTTGATTCTAGAATATCAGAATAGTTTTCCTTAAAATTCCTTGAAAGATTATGTCTAGGCTCTTTTTTCATGGCTTGCAGGTAGTTCAATAATTTTTAAATTGTCTATCCTGGATCTATTTTCCAGGTCAGTTGTTTTTCCAATGAGATATTTCACATTGTCTTCTATTTTTTCATGTTTTTGATTTTGTTTTTTGGTTTCTTGATTTCTTATAGTTATTAGCTTCCATTTCTTCCCTTCTAGTTTTTAAGGAATTTTCTTCTTCACTAAGCATTTGTACGTCTGTTTCCATTTGGCCAATTCTACTTTTTAAGGATTTTTTTCCTTCAGTAAATTTTCATGCCTCTTTACCCATTTGATTAATTCTGTTATTTAAGACAGTCTTCTCCTTATCGGCTTTTTGTACCTCTTTTTACCATTTGATCTGCTTTTCTAAGGAAAGCCACTTTAAGGGATTTACAATCTCACTTTATTTAAACATGCATATACCATCCACTTAGTTGAAGGGGAAAAGTGAGCACCCTGAACTTCAGAGCAAACACAAACAGAAAATATAAACAAAACGAATAACACAGATCAACAGATAGGCTTATAGCTGTCTGACCAAAGCTATAAATAAATAATTATCAGAGAGAGAAGCACCAACATCTGGGTTTTCAAAGTCGAGGGCTCCTTAATGGCTAGCCAGAGTCTCCACACCAACACTCTTCCAATGAGTGAGCTCTCAAAACAAAACTTCTCTTCTTGCAGTTCTGAGAGTTCTCTTCTCAATTCTTAATTCTGAGTTCAATGAATATTCTCTGGGGACACATACCCTTTTTTTCAGAGAGAGCTTCACACTTCTTGAGGGCTTCACGCCGCTCATGACCTAATTAACAAAAGGGTATGGGCCTTCCTACAAACAAATGCAAGACTCAATCAAAGACACTTGATTGCCTTAGTGCTGAGAAGCACTCCAAAAGAAAAAAAGAAGTAGAAAGTCCTGCTTTGCTTGCCCTAACACCAGGATATGGAAAAATAAAAGGTAGGTGGATAGATACAAAGCCTTTGTAAGGGATTCCAGGTAGAATATTAATGGATGAAGATTCTTCAAATAAGGCAGGTGAGTAGGTTTCAATAAATTTCATTTATTCAAAATTCAGATGGTGTAGTGGATAGAGTGGTGGACATTCAGTTAGGAAGACTCTTTTTCCAAAGTTCAAATCCAACCTTAGACATTTACT
Organism: Phalanger gymnotis; assembly: GCA_028646595.1. Lineage (NCBI taxonomy): Eukaryota > Metazoa > Chordata > Mammalia > Diprotodontia > Phalangeridae > Phalanger > Phalanger gymnotis. The sequence continues at coordinate 307,566,014 of CM053625.1, forward strand.
ATCTGTGTGACCCTAGGCAAGTCGCTTAACCCTGTTTCTCTCAATTTCCTCATCTGTAAAATGAGCTGGAGGAAGAAATGGTAAACCACTCCTGTCTCATGACTGAAAATGATGGGATAAAAAAGTTGTTATTTAATTTTAATATTTCATTATCATAGCCTGAAATCATGGGTAATAATTTGGTCTGTGACAATATTTACTTAATAAATTTCCATGCTATATTGGAGTAAGGGGATTTGTTATCCATTAATTTATGAAAATGGAATTCTTCTAAAACCCAATTCTAGCTGCTACTTCATGTCTCACTAGGTACTCAGTAGGTAACACTTTTTAAAGGATGCAGTTTTGTACTATACTAACTTGTAAAAAAAGAGTTTCTAATATTTATTTCTATTGTGTGTGTGTTGATGCAAAAAAGATATGGACTCTGTAAAAATAGCTCAATTATTTAATTTCTGATAGTGATGATTGTACTCCAAATTACCGTCATAACTCTGCCATGATTTCTCATGTTTCTTTTTCTTCGTATTACATGTTATGGTAAAGTGGCTGTCTCCTTTGGGAAGCCTTTGGATTCCATTTATATATTTTAGGCATTTTAGAGGTTTCATATAGAGGTTCTTCTCTTTGGGTTACCTTAGGCAATTCTAGTGGTATGTACCTATTAGAATTTACAATTGCTCAATTAGATGATGTCTACTTATTGTAAAAATATTTATCTAAATTTTTAATTGTCTTATTGTAAGAACTGAAAATATCCATTTTTTTTCCTTTTTTACAGGTCAGTAGCTGACTTAAGGGGTTCTTTATCTTCAATATCATAGATGCATTTGGAATTTGGGTGAAGACTGTGGTTCCCTGCTTGGTGTGGTGATATTAGATGTCTAACATAAAATATATAGGATGACAAAGAAAGTCTTTTACAATAAAATACAACACTGCCAAAGAAAAGAAAGCAAATAAATAACCAAAAACAAAAATAAAGTTCCCAGATGCCAGATTAAGGATCTGTGCTTCAAGCAAGATGAGAAATGTGTTTCATTAGCTTTATAAAGATACTTGGTATTATCCTTTCAAATGTCTCATAGTTCCCTATATTAATCTTAAAGCAGACATTAAGACTGACTTTACATCGGTATCAATTGCTTTAAATCTGTTCTTTCTATTGTACTTTGATTATAGGGTTTCATTATCTCTCTTGAGATACATAACCACAGCCTTCTCAGTCTTTGACTACTTTATTTTTTATGTATTTTACCTAGACAAGATGAATCTGTTTGTAAATCTTCCCTTTACTGATAAGTTCGATTTGACGTTGAGATTGGAGCTCATAGCCATTCTTTTTTTTTAACTTTGATAGACATTAACAATACCATACTTACCCAGTCCCAATAATAGTGGAGAAAGATTCTCTATGACAAAAACTCTTCAATAAGCTCTTCAGTGATATTATATGTCATTCATGTACATCAAGTGATATTGTTACTAATTTGAGTAATTATTAAAATGAGTAGGTATATATCATCATCATCATCATCATCAGATATATATCATTATCATCATCATCCATATCGTTGTCATCATCAGGGAAGTACTTGGCCCTTTTTTTAATTTGGAAAACAGCTCAGGTTAGATAATGCACAGATATTGTCTTGATTTTATGAAGCATCAAGTAAGTACTAGGGAATAGATGCCAGTCTGGTTTGCAAGTCAAGGGCTGTTACTCACATGCACATTCCCTGAAGCTACTAATTTTTGTTCTCAGAAATAGGCCAAGAGGCGCACCACAGAGGCAGTAATTATAAAGTGGTTAATTAAAAGCAATTATAAAATGGTTAATTAATTTTATATATCTTTATATACTACTCAGTTTTATTGACCTCTTCTCGGTCCAGGAGTGTCTGACTTCCTCTGAGCAAGTAGGTTGGGATAACTCATACATTTGGGATGTCTACAGTCAAGCTTGAGGTGACCTCAAATATATCATATTTTACCCCCTTCCCCAATCCAGAGTCCTTGAGCAGTGTTGAATCAGTCCATGCCCAAAGGCAGCCTAAACAGCCTTCTCCTTAGGGTAGAAACATGACCTTCAAGATAATAATAAAAAGCACACACCATCATTTGGCTGCTGGGAAATCCAGTTAATAACTTGAAAGATTTGAAGAAGAAAATCTATGAAAGACCATCCTTCACAGAAAAATAATAGCAATTTTATTTCCTCTAAATTTACTGTAAGACCTATGTCAGTTTTATTTCATATGAACACACACACGCCCACACACACGCACACACACACAAACTACCACCAACAGCAACCACTACCACAACCACACCACCAACAGCAACCACAACAAACAACACACACACACACACACACACACACATAGCAACAGAAAATATGTTATGGTTGTGTTGTTTTTTGTTGACTTTTGTTGTTACATTATAGTAATTTCTGGAAATACAAGCTCCCCCAACACTGAAGAATTTAATCCTCCCTAGTAACAACAATACCAAAAATAGGCTGGAACACTGGAATCAGTGCTCTCATCAGCAATTGATGCAAATTTCTGCACTATTTGACCTCCACTTTCTATTGAGAAGACATTATTGTGTAACTGATAAAGAACTTGACTTGGAGCCTAGAAGATCAAAGTTAATGCCTTACCTTTGCACATATGAACCATGTGACCTGGCTTAAATGATTCGACTTCTTGGTCCTCTCAGCAATTCTCTAAGATTGCAGATTTTAGAGAAGGTACCTATGAATTGGTAGATGGTGTTGGCTTAGCTAGAACTACCCTCTACCTATAAAATGATATGACTAGTACCTATGTCTCTCCTATATCCACATAGAAGAGTGAGTTACATTTCCTCATGTTTTAGATTTAATATGTGTGAATTTTAAGAAGTTTTTTGTGTGTTTTCAAAAATAGAGATGTGATCACTTTTGAACTGTGAAACTACTGAGGTGTTGCACTCAAAGAATGGAAGAAAGTAAAGTAGTTTGTAGTAGTAGTAGTAATTGGAGGAAGAGGAGGAAAAGGAGGAGGAGGAGGAGTAGCAGTAGTAATAGTAGTAATGATATAGAATTACATCGGTGACACTGATGCATTGTGCCTCTTTCTATTTCTAAGAGGTATTTCTTACTAGCATTGAATATTACTTTGGATACCATTGTGAGGCAGACAGGAAATTTACTGAGCAGTTCTATTTTCCAGATGAGAAAACCTGAAACCCTCAGAGAGAATACCCAAAATATCATGGAAAGTTTTTGGTGGTTGGTTTTGTTTTTAACCTAGTTAAAGTGATGTCAATATCCATGGGACTTTAGTCCATTGCCCCACTCACTGAACCCTATAACTTTTTAGGCAGAGGATGAATGCATGAAGAATTTGTGATTTTCTCAGCTTGGACAACTTGAAGAATCACAGGATTTCAAAACTGAAAAGGCCCTGAGTGGCGCAACCTCACAGAATTGGTGAATTATATTTGGAAAGGACCTTGGAGTAACTGAGTCCAACATGCTCACTTTACAGTTGAGGAAATTACATCCTAGAGAAGTTAAGTTGCTTATGATCACTCTCCTAGTGTTTGAGGTCAGATTTGAATTCAAGTCGTCCTGACTTCAATTTCCAGACTCAATTAACTCAGTCACTTAGATACCTGGGAAAAAAATCTGTACTCTACCCTACTTGGCAGGTAGTGATCAGCTTCTCTAAGTTGGGAGATGTTATTACCTTCCAAATTAATCCATTCCATTTCAGAATACCTCAAATAATAAGGAAGTTTTGTTGTTGTTTTCCTGAAAATCACATCTAACCTTGCATTTTTGAAATGTAATCCTTTTGTTCCTGGTGTTTCCTTTTGGGTTCAAATGGAACAAATGGGTCTGAAAGGGATAATCCCATTTTGGGAACTACCTCTGCCAATGTAGATTACATACCTTCTCATGTACTAGTAGATAAATATCAGAAGTAACTTAAATCTGGAGGGATTAAGCTACCTATCTAAGCTTACCTGTGTTATAAAAATAAAGGTGCTTTTAGATCCTAGGTCTTTTAAAACCTGAGGCAGGTGTTCTTCCTAATCTACAACACTGTCTCTTTCTATCAATAAGACCAGTCTATGAAGCCCAAAGTGCAGGATTAGAGGCCAGGACATGAACCCACTTTAGTAATGACTTCGGGAAGCCCAGTCCTAAGTGGGAATCAGCTGACAATTAAAATGATGAAAGGGTGGGTAAATGCATTTTTTAACATTCAAAGATGGATTTCGTTCATCAGTTGGAACATTTTCATTGAAGGGGCAGAGGGCAGATTGATTTCAAGCATTCATTCTGCCATTAAGTGTGCTAATTGAGATACCATATTATAGCACTGGACCAAGATAAAAAAATAATAATAATTTTCAAATAATATCTGAAGACCTCTTTCATGATATAAAAGCCAAGCAATTAAAACCGATAGATTTCAACTGCCAGTGATGATTACTGAGGCCCTACTCTAAGGCAATGGACATGATTCCATTAAGACTCATCAGTTATGAGCAATATAATTTCTATTTCACTATATTTCTTCTTTAATTTTACCTCTTCCTTGTTGGTATGCCTTATTAAATTCACTAAACATCTGTATAACTTAACTAGGTGTGGCTAAAATCAACCTATTAAAGTGTTTGGAAATGCTAAATGCAGAGCATTAAGAGACCTTAGTTAGATAGATAGATAGATAGATAGATAGATAGATAGATAGATAGATAGATATTAATATATAGGGAGATATCTAGATATATATGTTTGTGTATGTATATATGTACATATATATGTATAAACATAAACATACATGCTTATGTATGTATATGTGCTATATATATGAATAAATACATGTGTATATGTTTATGTATGTGTGTGCATGCACACACACAAACACATACACACACACATATATAATGGCAAAAGAATTCTATCCTATTGCCCAAATGGGGTCATTGAAAGACATTCTCATAGGGCCAAATACATGGTTTATTACTACAAATCACTTTTGCTTTGTCGCAAATTGTTGTATATATTTTTTTACATTTCAGTAGTTAATTACGTTGTCAAGGGGATGTCAGCAGAACGCCAGTGAAATTATGTTTTTCCTTAAGAGACGAGCTATTACATTTTGAGAGTGAGCCTTTGTGAGCCTTACCTATCAATATGTACATCTCTGAACAAATCTACTTGCCTGTCACACCATATCATCCAAGTTTCGCTCATGCCACATTTTGTAAGGATGTTGTTGGCTATTCCAATAGAGCTCCCTGTCTTCAAGGGTTTACAACTTCATTTACAAAGCTTCATTTTTGGTGGACTCAAGACAGACATCTATGCATAAGAAAGACAAGCTATCGTAACTCTTGTGTATCCATTTTTTTTACAAGCTCCCTTTTCCAAACACTCTGATTTGCCTTAGAATTAAACATAATTTTTGTAGTACCTTTAAAAAAATTTTAGATTTTTTCTTTCATGAAAAAAAAACATATGACTTTTCCCCTCAGAAACTGAAACCCAAATTGAGCACATTTTCAGTTCAAGAAATGGTGGGAATGGCACTTGGTTCAAAGATAAGCAACTTAGTTTATTTTACTCACTAAGTCTGTGACATTGAGATGTCACCTTGAAAACTGGATAGAATGATAGAGGCCATATAGCATCACACTCATATGAGTGTGTACCTCCTCACACAGTCACTAATTTTGAGATTATGGATAAATGGTTTCTCTCATTCCCTGTCTCATCACTTTTTCTCAATCTACTTTGCAGGATCTTCATCCAGGTCAGTCTCACGAACCATGAGGTCCTGGCTCTGTCCTGTGAATTTTTTTTTTCTTATCCCTCTATCCTATATGTCCTGATGATCTCATCATTTACCATGGATTCAGTTATCATCTCCATGCAGATAATACCTAGTTTACAAGTCTGAGTGACTCAGAGGATGGTGCTTCTCTCAACAGTATTAGGGAATTTAGGAGAGTCTGCAAGCTGGTATTGCTGCTTCAATTTCCCCCTCTTCCAATCCTTTCTCTGCTCAATTTCCAAACTGATGTTCCTAAAGTAAAAGGTAGGTCATGTTACATTCCCAGTGCAGTGAACCCCAGTGGCCTGCTGATACCTACAGCATCAAATAGGGTTTCTTCTGGCTTTGGAAACCCTTCGCAAACTGTCCCAACAAATACATATACATATGCCCAAATTCACATGGATCTATGTGCACACACATAGGCACGCATTCACACATATGTGCATAAATTCACATGTGTACACATGCACACATACACATACATTCACATGCACATACACCTACACATTCACCTGCACATGTTTGTGTACACACACACCCACACACACTAACACACACTTCTAGTCATCTTACAACTTACTCCACTCAAACTATCCTTCAATCCAGCAACAATGACCTCATTGTTGTTCCTTTCTCAGGTTACCGCATTGCCTGACTGGCTAGAGATTTCGACTGGCTAGCTGCATAACTGTAATGCTTTCCTTCTTCATTTCTCCCTCCTGCTTCCTTGGCTTCCTTCAAGCCTCAACTAAATTCTCGTTTTCTATAAGAAGCCTTTCAAAGTCCTCCTTAACCGTAGAGACTTCTCTCTGAGATTATCTCCAATTTATTTTCTATGTATCTTGTTTGCACATAGTACTATAAAATTATCTCCCCTCTTAGACTCCTTGTGTGTCCTTGTGTGAACTCCTTGTGTGTGAAGACTATTTTTTGCTTGTTTTTGCATTTCTTTATATTCTCACAACACATACGTATACAAAGACATATGCATGTACATACATCTATACATACATACATACATACATGTTCACTTCTTAATCTTACAAATTATGTGACCCTGGACAAGTCACTGAACTGTCAATATCAGCTGCCAAGTTATGCCTGTCAGACCTCCACAACAAGTCTTTCATTAGTTCCTTTTTCTCCACTTAAACTGTAACCACTTTGGAAGCATTAAAAAAAATTCATTTTTTCCAGAAATAATAAAAAAACATTTCTCTTTACTAAAAAGTCCTTTCCAAAATCCTTAGAAAAGCCATTTGGAAAGGTCAAAGAAATAAAGTGCTTTTCTAAGAGAAATGAATTAGGAGACATCCCTAATAATATAGGAAAAATAATTCCTGCCTTCATATCATTGCCTTTCCACCCACCTAAAGTCATTGACCGCAAAACCCACCCTTTTCACTGACAAAGAATTAATACAGAAAAAGAACAGAAAGGCACTTTTTGTTTACGAGGAAGAAGGGGAGTCAACAACATGACTTGATTATTCAACAATTTTTTAAATGTAAATGTAAATTGTATTTTAACCTACATTGTCCTTATTCATTATTTCTTCTAATATTACATGAATTTGCCTTGGAGGAGAAGTCATGCTAGCTTAGACATCATTCTTCCAAAGTCTACAAATGGTTTGCATATAAGTCAAATATTTTTTTTTCTGGCAGTCTTGAACATACCAATGCAGAGTACAGTAGAAATATTGATATTTCTTCTTCTCTGACACCATTTTAATTCAGTTTTTATCATCTGTTAACTGGATCATGTAATCACACACTTAGAACTGGAAAGTATTTTAGAGGTCATTGAGTCCAATTTTTACATTTTATAGATTTATGGATTAAATCTTTGCCAGTTGGGATAATTTTGGCCTGCCAATTAACAGCAAGGAAACAGAGGTTTTCCACCAGCCAGCACTGAACCATCCAAATGTGGAACATTTGGTTACAGCAAATGGAGAAATTTTGAATGCTGTGGACAATTTCACTTACCTTGGCAATGTACTTTCCACGGATGTACACAGAAATGATGAAATTGATGCACTGTGATGCTAAAAAGTGAGTAAAGATCTTTCCTGCCCTTTCAATAGGCCTCAGGTGGAGGCAGTTAAGGGAGGTTTACTTAGAGCCAGGCCTACACCTTTTTTTTTTTTTTGCAGGGGGGAAGGCAAGGCAATTGGAGTCAAGTGACTTGCCCATGGTCACACAGCTAGTAAGCGTGTCAAGTGTCCAAGGCCAGATTTGAACTCAGGTCCTTCCTGACTCTGGGGCTAGTGTTCTACTCACTGTACCACCTAGCTGCCCCAACGACTACACCTTTTTGATGCCAATTAAAGACTGTTCCCACCCATTCGATAGGCCTCAGGTGGGGCAAGTTAAGGGAAGCTTGATTAGAGGTTTGTTTGTGGGCAAGTCTACACACTTTACTTACTATGTGCCCAGACCCAGATCTACCCTCTTAGTATTAAGCCCCAGGCCTACACCCTTTTACTGATTGGGCATGAAGCCCTGGGCCATGAAAAGAGTATATATACTGAAAGGTAGTCATTGCAAGATCAGAACTCAGAATTCAGCCCAAGGAGAAGGAACAGAATTCTGAGTCTACAGAGCTTCAGAGAGCGTGCAGAATGGAGAGTGGAAACCAGGGAGCTGTGGAGATCAGAAAACTGAGGGGGAAGAGAATGTAGCCAAGCATCTCTTTATTGTTACATTGAGATAGATTTACTGGTTTTGGAATACAATTACTGCTATGTCGAAATGAGGTTATTGGTCTTAGGTTTTGGTACTGTGGTGTCTAAATAAATGTTATACTTACTCCACCTTCTTCCTAGAGAATCTCTTATACTTTGTGATTCCAAACTATACAGGCAAATTCCTGGGCATCATCAAGGTAATGAATTTTGCCTTACTAATACATGCACATATTACCAGAGCTAGCTCAGTGTTTGGAAGGCTCCAAAGGAAAGTATGGGAGAGAAGAGTTATCAGTCTGACTACCAAATTGAAGGTCTACAGAGCCATTGTGCTGACCTAATTGCTGCATGCCTGTGAAACCCAGATTGTACACCAGTACTAAGTTAGGGAGCTGAATAGCTTCCATTTGAATTGCTTTAGGAAGATTCTACAAATCAACTGGCAAGACAAGGTACCATACACTGAGGTCCTTTCTAAAGTCGAACTGCCTACCATTCAAACCCTTCTGCAGAGAGTACATCTCCAATGGGCTGGCCACTTTGTTGTAATAACAAATGCAAAATTGCCTAAAAACACTTTCATGAACTCACAAAAGGCAGGCTCTCACATGGAAGTCAGAAGAAGCAATATAAGGACATTCTCTCTGAAGAATTTTGGTATTGATTGTGAGACATAGGAAGTGCTAGCATAGGATTAATTGAGCATGGCATGTCCACATCAAAGAAGGTGCTCTGTTATATGAGCTAAGAAGAATTCCAGTACCTCAAAAGAAACATGGGATGCATAAATTTAAAGAAATCTCTATCCCAAATGTTTACAGGCTATTTGTGCCTGACCTATGGTAGAACCTCCAGAAATCATATTGGTCTCATCAGCCACAGTCTGTCACATTGTACCTTGACCCCAATATAATGATGTCATTTTTGGTCCTCTTTGAATATAAAGGACAACAACCAAGTCAATCAATAATTATTATTAAATTCCTACTATGCACCAAACACTAATACTACCACTCCTTTACTTACAACTTTGTTAGAACAACTCTATTCCATTCACAATATTTCTGTTATAAACTCCTGGCATATAACTTTCCAATCTATATATCTGAAGCATGTTCCATATGATAAAAGTTGTGGCAATGAAGTCTAAATTTAGGGTTAGCCTGAGAAGAAAAGTTTTGGGACTACGGGGTGTGGGTAGAAGGGGGTTTGATAACTGACACCTGCTTGACAAGGTTGTTGTGAGTATAAAATGACATATTATTTATAAAGTTCTTTGCAAAATAAAGTGCCATGTCTGGGGAACCCTATCTCCCCTCTCTTTTTTAGGCCTTCACTCATTTACCTCAACCTAACACTCAAGTTGGGAGGTCTTAGAGGTTCTGTTTGGGAGGTAGATGAAGGGAGGGATTTAGGGCTTCCAGGTGATTATAATCAAACTTTCAAGATAATAAAGATAACCCTTGTATGGAGGAATCATATATTTACTCTAACAAATAGAGCCTTTGGTACCCAGTGGTATAAGTTCCATTTATCTAAATCAGCCACATTGATACCATTTACTATAAAGTGTAATATATTTATTAAGTGAGGAGGCAAACACAAGAATAACGTAAAATTCTACTAAGTTTAAGTTACAGTGATGATAATCAAAATGTCACTCTTTAACTAAAGATCCTATCAGTGTGCACAGTATCTATGGTGGGGAATGGAGACATAGACTGACAGAAGCCACATAGTGACTCAAATGAGTTGGGAAACTCTTGTGCTAAAGAAACTCAAAAATTTGGATTGTACACTTAAATGTCTGTGGTATCTATAGGGAAATTTTTATATTTCATCTCTTATGTGGTAACCTGCTGATGACCTATAATGTGGCACCATATGTCACCTGCTAGGTGGTCCTCTTATTTGGAGCCTCTCTCGTGCTGGAAAAAGCCATATCTCCACTACTCTCAAACTGCTAAAACAGCATGAATTTCTTTAAGCAATAGCAACATTAATCCCAGGACCTGCTGATCTTCCCAGGTCTGATCACATGGCTTGGCATTGAGACAGCATGATAATCTGTCTATAAAAAGTAATTTCTTTTAACCCTGGGTTCTCAAAATTATGCAGGGCTTCTTCTATGGGTTTTGGGTTTTGTAGGCATCTTGGGCCACAGGAGAATTAAAAGGAAGTGTAGGCAAAACACTGAAGGATTCCCCCTCTCTTTACTGTAGACAGTGTTAGAGAGGAAGGAAACCTTCCTCCTCCCCCAGCCATCTCATCACTACATGATGCTGCTTTCTTCAAGCAGCTCCCAGTATCAAAATTTTCCTCCAATCCAATCAGCTCCCCATTATCAACAGCAGAGCATGTTTATAGTCAACTATACTCAACTGTGTTCAACTTCTGCGAACTTTTCAGGAATTATATTATGAAGATGAAATGACATGTTATGCATAACGTTCTTTGCAAAGTGTCTTTACTCTATCAGTTTATGTAAACTACTCTTCTCACCAACTTCTCTCCTTAGATTCTCAACCTAGCTGAATATAAGAACTTATTACAAGTAGTGACCTCTCTCTAAGTTAGGTGAAGAATGTCAAAATGCATATTTCTTCTATATTAAAAAATAACAAAATAAGCTCATAGTCCTCAAATAGGTCTTTGATTCACAGTTCTTTAGCCATAAACATTTCAAGTCCTAAGAGACAATTGAGAGAAATGATTATTAATAACCAATATCTTAGGGGAGATTTAGATTTCCCTATCTTCCAAAGTCCTAAACATTCAGTCTCTTTAAGGACATTACTGATAATGAGATTAAATCAACTTTTTTCCCCTCTTGGCCAGATCCCACCCATCCTTACAAGGAATTTAATCTTAGGTGGAGAAGTCCATTGTATTTTACTTAATTTTAGGTGAGGACAGATCCTTTTATCTATATAACCCAAGGCTTGGGGTGGTCTGAGATGTCCAAGGATAACAAGATGTCCCTTGTAGTCCCTCAATGAAACACCTACTCTTCAGGAAGGGCATATAAACTCTGAGCCCACCACAATAATGATTTTTAGTCTAAAAGAGATAACCAAATTACTGTCCCTTTATTAATAACATGCTAGCCTTATTAATAAAATAGTTAAATTGCCCAGGAACTATGTCTTCTGAAACTTTTTTAAGTCTTACATAGTCATATGCAAAGTAGCTCCTTAGAATTAATGCATTTTTGCCATATTTACAGTGAGTCAGTACTTTTGTCTTTGAGAACATGGCTTCACTCCATCATCTCCAAACTTCATGCATTATTTCTCAAGTTACTTTTCTATATGTTTCCCACAGATATATCCTTTTCTTGATCTTTTCCATGAAGAAAATGTCTACATAGAGAAAATGGCAGTAAGTTATATCATATAACTGTAAGATGGTAATAGTAGTAGTAGTGGTGGTTGTGGTGGTGGTGGTGGTAGTACTAGTGGTCATAGTAATATTAGTAGTAGCCTTCATCATTGTCATTGTTGCTATCATCATTATCATTATCATCATTCTCTTAGTCACAGTAACATTGTTGATGATGGTGATAGTAGCAGTAGTGGAAGCAGTAGTAGTAGCAATAGTAGCAACAGAAGGAGATAGAACATTCAAATCATCAAATATACAAATACATGATGAAGGAGAAAAGGGCTGGCAGTCTGCAAAGTATGACAAAAAAGGACCAAACCAAAAGTAATGAGTGGAAGTTGTAGAGAGGCAGCTTTAGAGGATATCAAAACAAACAAACAAAACTATTAATTCCAGCTGTCAAACACAATGAAACATGATGCCTTGGGGGTGTAGTGACAACTATTCATTATTGTTCAGGTAAAGGCTGGACTTGGTGTCATTTAAGGTTTCTTTCAACACTGAGGTCCTTTGTAATCCAATGACATTGCATTTAATGGTTTCTTTTAGCCTTAGATTTCTGTAATTGGATCTGTGGGATAGCATTAATGGGAGACTGTCAGGGATAAGGGAAGTATTTCCTGCTCTTCCTAGTTAATGATCTCTGTACATTCAATTTTCATATATCAATTGGAGAATATGCTGAATTTTATGTCATCTACACTAGAATATAAAATCTTTAAAGGCGAGGGCTCTATTTCCAGGGCAGAAGAAGTGTTTATTTTCCATTGTAAGTACTGAATCAATCTTTGTTGGTTTAGACTAGATTGGCATAGGTCCCAGAGAGGAAGCTGGGGGCTAGACCATACTTTTTTCTTCTGGATTCTAGAGGATCAAATGGTCTTTTGATGGATTGTGAGTTTATCCATTGTAAAATGTACAAATAATCATACCCATGTTAGAAATAGATGCCAGAGGGCAGCTAGGTGGTGCAGAGAGTAGAGCACCAGCCATGGAGTCAGGAGGACCTGAGTTCAAATCTGGCCTCAGACACTTGACACATGTACTAGCTGTGTGACCTTGGGCAAGTCACTTAACCCCAATTGCCCTGCCTAAAAAAATAGATACCACACTTTACCAATTTTTCATCTTGCCCACAAGGAATACATATGCTGGTTTTGTAGGTGAAATGAGTGGACATTAACAAGAATATTCTTTGGAAGCATGCATCATATTTTATTCTATTTGTATCCCAGTGTCTAAATAAATAGAGGTAGCTGCTGTGTAATGGATAAAAGTTGTCCGTGGATACAGGAAGGATTGGGTTAAAGTCTTGGTGTTGACACGTGTTGGTTTGATGAACCTGGTCAAATCTCGAAATCTTTCTCTATAGTCCAAGAAGCTCTCTTTGACTATAAGTTGCTGGCCTTCCTCAGCTATGTGACTTATTCAACATATGTGATCCAGGTACCACTGAAATCTCAGATCCATACTGAATCTATGTAAATACCTAGCCCTTATAAGCAACCATATGAAATTTATTTTTGAATGTCTGTTCCTTAGAGAAAAGTAAAACAGGGTACCTAGAAAAATGTGGGCAGAAAATAAAATTATAGTACAGCATGATCCACATATCCTACATCCTTCCACATTTTAGAAAGAATCCTACAACATGTAATAAATATTATGCTACCTCTAATTATATCATTAAGCTGAACGACAATCACATTTTCTTTTCATTTTGAGTCTTTTGGTATATTTAACATGGTGATTACTATAATTAAATTTTTACAGGAAATAAACTGGGACTCTGTAGCTCCCACTCCAGTTTCTTTGTGTTATGAAATTAACTAAGGATTTAAGTTTGACAGTTTGTAGAGGGTTTTAGATTAAAAAAAAAAGTAACATGAAACTGTCACTTTCAGCCATACCAATCTTTTGTCATAGATGACTTGTGATCCCTTCTCCATTTTGGATGCTCCTTTATGGAAAAAAAATTAAAAGAAAGAGGGAAGGAAGAAAGGAAGGAAGGGAGAGAGGGAGGGAGGGAGAGAGGAGAAGAAGAAGAAGAAGAAGAAGAAGAAGAGGAAGAAGAAGAAGAAGAGGAGGAGGAGGAGGAGGAGGAGGAGGAGGAGAAGGAGGAGGAGGAAGAAGAGGAGGAAGAGTATAAGGAGCTAAGAAAGCACCACATTTAAATTAGTTATATAAAGATGATGAAGACCCTCCTCCAACAGCACCCTTCTATATTGTATATATGCATTGGCTAGCAAATTACTATGGTACAAATGCAAGTCTGCTTTGCTGCAGTAAACAGTCTCTCTAATACCAGGAACAAACTTCTCTAACTTCCCTGCTAGTCTAGCTTTCATAGTTTTAATCACTCTCTCATTAAAGCTATAACTAAAGTATGGCAATTATAGCTTTAATCCAAGGTGCCAAAACTATAGTGTACCACATAGGACAAGTGAAAGAGCTCTCATTCTGGAGTTAGAGAACCTGTGTTCAAATCCCACCCCTATGAGGTCAGACTGAAGGGCATCTGAGATGAAAACTAATCTAGCCTCAGATCTATAATGACATAATGCTCATAATTCTCATTCTCTCTCTCTCTCTCTCTCTCTCTCTCTGTCTCTCTCTCTCATCTTCATCCCTTCTCTGCCTATGGACTAGATCATGACCTGCTTCCTAAAAGTAGACTCATATGTCTCCACCATCTTAAAAGCAATAGCAACACACCACCACCACCACCACCACTGAAAACAACAAATTCAAAATGACTGGATACAAAATCTTAACAAATTATGGTACTGTCTTCCCCCTCTTCTAGGCCACTAGATAGATCCAAGTTTTATCTAAGGAGACAGAACAGTTTGACTGAATTCAGAAGCTGTGATCTCCATTGCAGGGAGAAGCAATGTCAATAATCTCACAACTCAATTGAAATCTAAAATAAATAGTTAAATTAAATAATAGTTATGGACATTTTGAAAACATGAGAGAGAAGAAGAAAGAGAAGACAAAGAGAGAGAGAGGAGAGAGAAAGAGAGAGAGAGAGAGAGAGAGAGAGAGAGAGAGAGAGAGAGAGAGAGAGAGATGTGATGTCTAAGCAAAGATTGAGTCAATCTTAGATTCGAATCCTTCCTCTGATATATGGGATATATATCCTCTGAGTAATTTGCTGTATTAATGTAAATTTTAATACAGCCATCCTCTGAGTAATATAAGATATCTATATTACTCTAGGTAAGTCACTAACCTCACAGGGCCCAGGAAATGCTTTAAGGTTCCAAGTAATATAGAGCAAGTGATGACTTTCTTTGGTAGTCAGAACTTCTTTAAGAGGACTTCCTTACACATGAATGTTCTGATAAATGTGTAATCACCAGATCCCCCAAAAGCAGGACATACTTTAAAAATTAATCAGCATAATAAACATTTTCTCCATCACTTACTTACATCTAGACAATCAACAAGCCAAAAGAATCAAATCTCTATTTATTGATCTTTGAGGTGCTAATGCTCACACTGAAAATTCAACAATTTGTTGTGATGAGTTTGTTCAAGCTAGCTCCAATAAACCCCTGGCCTTATACCAACAAAATAACAACTATCCATCTAGAGTGGTATTACTCCTATGGTAGAGTTTCATTAGATGGAATAGATATATGCAGGGCTTTGATCAAAGCAGCAAGTATTGTAAATGATAAAAGTAAAAGTCAGAATCGCTAAAAATTGAAACAACATTGTTTTTGGACATGTAACAAAGATTTATTGAGCCTGCTGATTGTTCTGACTGCCACAAGTTTCTACATAAGGTTGTCCATCTTCCACTCATCTATTAAAGTGATTTTCCTAAAATGTAAAATGTTTGTTATCCCTTTACTCAAGAAATTTGGGTGACTTCCTATCACTTCTAAGATCTCCTGTATGAAATCCTATATAATCTTATATAAAATCCTCTGGCATTAAAAATCCATTCATAAGCTAGTGTCTCTGTCCCCATGTTTTCAGTTTTCTTATACCTTCTATCCCCCCCCCGCCCCCCCCCCACACTCTTTGCTGTTTCTCAAATAAGACGAGACTGTGGGCATTTTTATTGGCTATCGCCCATGCTTAGAATGGTCTCTTTTTATTTTTACCTCCTGGCCTTCCTGGAATTCTTCAAGTTTCAGCTAAGATCCCATCTTACACAGGAAGCCCTTCCTAATCCCTCTTAATTCTCATACCTTTTCTCTGTTATTTCCCATATATTCTGCATATAGCTTGTTTGAACACAGTTGTTTACATGCTTTCTCGCCCATTAAATTGTGAACTGCTCAATGGCCTAGACTTTCATTTGCCTTTCTTTGTATTCTCCATGTTTTTTTTTTAAATTTATTTTTGACATGTTTGGTTTTCAGCCTTGATTTTCACAGGCGTTTGAATTACAAATTTTCTCCCCATTTCC
>CM053625.1:307582855-307606503 GCA_028646595.1 Phalanger gymnotis
TAGCAGGGGGGAAGATTTCAGGATGACTTGGTTCCTTGCTATAATACTGTGTTATAATTTCCTTGTTGCTACATTGAGATGAGCTTACTGATTTTGGAATAGGATTATTGCTATATTGAATTGGAATTACTGGTCTTGTGATTGGATTCTCTGGTGTCTAAATAAACGCTATATTTCCTCTGCCTTCTGCCTAAAGAGTTTTTCATATTTTGCTATTCTGAACCATTCAGGCACATTCATTGTCATCCTTGAGATCAGGCATCTTGCTTTGCTGATACATAGGCCTCTCTTGATTTAGGGAAAAGTTCAGACCTAGTAAATGAGCTTCATAATTCCTCAAACACAAAAACACCTTCTCTGGTCCTCTGGATTTATCCAGAGCAATTTATCTGTTTTAATATTAATGCATTACAGATATGCAGTATGTTATTGCTGAGTCAGTAGGCTCTGCTGGAAAGATCACAAGCATTGGGGTCAAAGGTGCTGAGATCAAAGATCATACATTTCAATGCTGGCTCTTGCACTTACTACCTATATGACACCAGGCAAGTCAGTGACTCAGTGAGCCTTAGGTTTTTTTTTTCCCCTGTAAAATGAGAGATTGTATTTTATAACCACTGAGATATTTTTAATCTCCAGTACATGTGACAAAATAATATGTGATGAAATATTATATTATATTTAACATAACAGAATTTCTAATGTAACACATTCTACATAGACAGACATATATACATATGTGTGTTTGTGTGTATATACGTATATATATATTCATATGTATATGGAATGTGTTAAACAAGAAGCCCCTTTCAAAACCTAAATTCCATGATTTTTTTGTATTTATGTAGCACTTTAAGGTTTGCAAAGCAATTACAGTGTGTTACCTCATCAGATCATCACAACAGCCCTATGGGATAGACAGTGGTATTATTCCCATCTTTAATGGATGAGAAAACCAAGGTACTCACAGGCTAAATGACCCAACTACTCAGTTTCTGGGTTGGGATTTAATCAAGGGTCTTCCTGACTCCAAGTCCCACATTATATCCTTCGAATCAACTATCTGAAATCTTCTATTATTTGAGTGGAAAGGGGGAAACCTGTGATTACAATGATGCAGAAAACACCCTCTACCAAACCCATTTATAGTTCATAGTCCTAGAGAATGGCCTAGAGAAATTAAGGATGCCTTAATCCCAATCATACAGCTAAGGATAGACAGACACCATTCTGGAACCAGGTCATTCTGACTCTGAGATTGGTCCTCTATCCACCGAATAATGTAGAGTGTCATTGCTATTGTCTCATTTGAGAAAATGTGGGTCCCAGCTTTAAGTATCTAGTCCCTAAGGTAGTTACATTTTTTCCCCCTGTCTTCCATAAATATTCCCATGACTTTATTTGTATAAAGTATTGTACAAAATATGAGATTATTATTTTTAATGGTCTGTGCATTTGCAAGGTAGAAAGTGCAAGTCTCTGAACCCAAACACTACATATCTTCTTCCCAGCTTAACACTATAAATTAGAGCAATAAACAATGTGAGAAAAAAGATACTATTTCTAATGGAGTCATACATCCAGAGCCCAATCCTTGTCCCAAGCTCCATAATGAGGAAAATGCAGTGGCCGCAGATTATTAGAGATATAAATTGTGTCGTCAAAGGTTAAAAGAGCCTGGTTTGGCTAAGCTGCACATTTGTGAGTTAGAAATATCTCTTAGGACTCATATCAGAAAGCAAGCATATGAAAAACATCGGGTACAAGCTGGTTTATTCTCACAGGTCTCCATTCTATGTAAACAGCAGGCATGCTGTTAGGCAAAGCTTTAACTAGGGTAGAGCAACTGAACGCTTGTCTGAAGGTGCTCAATTTAGAGTTGCCCCAATTTAGAGGGCACCAAGTTTAGAAAGTGCTAACAACACTTGGAGTCTTTCGGCAGCACAGAAATAAGAAAACTAAGCATTGGAGTTAGCATGAATAAAGAGTTATAATTAGAAACTACCAGACCGTAGAGTGGAGATGTTCTGGGTATGGTTTGTGGCACTTGGCTTACTCAGAAAAATTTTAGTTTACAGATGCATACCTGATTTTAGAATTTATTGTTGCTATAGCTTTCCTAAACTCAACCTTGGTGGATGGATAGGGAAAAGAAAAAGAGAGAGAGAAAGAGAGTGATAGAAAGACACAGTCGTTCAATCAGATAGACTACAAATATATAATTATAAAGAAAATTGCATTGCCAAGTGCCTGGCACCTGCCAGAATCAATGGAAATTTTCCCCATCCAGTCTCCCTCTTTTTTCTCAGTTCTTTTCTCCATTATCAATGGTCCTTTCCTTAGGATTTGACCATGTGAAAGTTTTGTTTTGTTTTGTTTTCTGGGGCACTATATTGTATCATTCCAAGTTTATCTCACTCTGGTTATTTCTTTAACTATGTGTCTCTTCATACAGGCAATTCTTATTTTTCTGAGATATGTAAATCACTCTTGGTCTGCTCTGGAGGTTCCTTCATATCGACCTCTAGGATTCTCTCCGGCAATATGGGAAAACACTAACCCTGAATCTCACTTCTCTGTCTATCTCTTCCTCTTTTATTTAATTCAGCGGATAGCTATTGAACATATATGTGTCATTGGCATTTTGAGGTGTTATTGATGGGGTATAGGCTCTGGGAGACCCCTTGAACTCTCCTTGAATCTTCCCACTTGATGAGGCATTTGCCTGAGGCCATAATCCTTTGCTAGGCCCAAACTCTTAACCTAGCCTAGCCCTCCATTGTCTGGCTACTTCCTACCCTTGATCCTATCAAAATATCTATGTCCAAACATGTTACCCTTATACTAGCCTAGCCCTCCATTGTTTGTCATCTCCAGGTAGCCTTCCACTATTTCCCACCCTTAATCCCATTCCTGGAGTCTGACCTCTAGCTACCTCAGTCTCATAAAGATCCTCCTTAGACTCTTCCTCAAGACCCGCCCTAAACCCCTTCTCCCATCACCCCAGAATCACCCCTAGATCCCTCCAACAGCCTTTCTGTATAAAGATCCATCTTGCCTCCATGAAGGTGCTCAGATTCAATCTAGTTCAGCAGATTGAATCTAGCCTGCTTGTAGACAAGTGTCACAAAATGGTGAGATTTCCTAAGACTCTACCCAATATGGCAAATCTTTAATAAACTTTGTTTTTCTTTGTCTGTAAGAAGGCTTGAGTAGATTCAATAGAGCAGGACCTGATGTGTCAGTATTTTGGCATCCTGAGCACCTTGAAACCTCAGCATATGGTTCCCTGACCTCATCATTATGGGAGATTCAAAGACATGTAAGATAATATCTGGTCTACTAACATGAATAGTGACCATTCATTCTTCTACATTCATTCTTCTATTCACACTTCTACAAAATTATGGAGCCTGCAAAGAGCTTTCATAGAAACATTTTGATGAAGAATGTGATGTGAGTGTTGGCAGTGTTGTTCTCTTACTACATTCCTTCGGCCGTCATACCAATGGATGTTCTTGAGCAAGTCAAAGTGATTATGTACAGGTTCTGGAAACTCCCTTTGACCTTTCCCAAATGGTCAATCTCTGATATTTGCCTGATGCTATAATCTTCTCAACTGGCCTTTCCTTGTCCAGGCCTAATCTCCCAGTTCTCTGTTACGCCTAACCTAGCCCAGCATTTCATCATCTCTTACTTCTGGATCACCTCCAGCTACTTCCTATCCTTGATTCTATCTAGACCTTATTCTACCTTGGCCACTGGTCCAGGTCCCTGGTGTTCACAGCTCTTCTCTTCCCTAAACCCTTCCTCCAGTCACCCTAGACTACTTGGCCACTCCTAAATCCCTTCCTTCTGTATAAAATCTCCATCTTGCCTCTGAGGTCTCCATTTTTTCTAAATTCCTCATTTTAAGAAGTTCAACTTTCTTGAAGATGATTACTGAAAAGGAGATAGCAGTAGCTCTCATGATCTTGGTCAGACCCCACCCAGTCCTGGAAAGAATTTAATCTAGAATGGGGAAGCCCATTGTGTTTCGACTTGCAAGTAAAAACAGATTCTTTTGTCTAGATTGTCCAAAGCTATGGGTGGTCTGGTATAAAGATACTTTCCCTATCTAAAAAATACTCAGCTCTTAATTTTAATATAGCCTTCCTCCAATCAGGTTAACCAATTAGATTTGATTGTTGTTTGATGGACCACCTACTATTTTGAAGGGTATGAAAACTGTGAGCCCAAACTCCATGATTGTCTTTAGTGTTAGAGAGAGGGCTGAATGAAAATCCTTTTATTGATAACCTACTGGCCTTATTAATAAAGTGATTAAATTACCCAGAAATGATATCTCTTTAACCTTTTTAAACTTCACACCTCTATGGACTTGCACCAATCTGTCAGCATCTACTTCCTCAGGTTTTATTACTCTTCTCTCTGTCAGTATCAATAATTAACCATTTATTGCAATTCCAAAATCAGAGAGATTTCCCCCTTTGTACTGTACGTTAGTTTGAATAAATGTAGCCTATGCATACCATCTCAAGGTGTCTCATAAAGATGAATTTGCCTTTGTAATTTTCGAATCCATCCTTCTCAGGTGATTTCAAGCTGTATAATTTTCAAAATCTGAAAGAATCTAAAAGTTGACACTAAGATTTTTCATTCATTTAATCTCTCTAACTCAGTTATATATCAGTAGTAAAATTTTTCTTTCACAAAGGTAATCCACTCTGCCATATTTGTTATTGAAGACACCTGAGTACATTTTTTATAATACTCTTTGAGTCTATGATATTTCTCTGATGTAAGAGATTCAGACATAGAACATCCTGCAGGTGAGAAATTATTTTTAACATAATTTTTTTCAGTCTTTCTACTAGCAAAACTCCTATGCACATACAATTTTCTTGATTTTTACTTTACATAACTCCTCCTTTGGTGGGGGAGGGGTAGTTAGGGTAAAGAAGAGGATGTTTATTACATTGTCATCTGCTCAAGAATTTTGAACAATCAATGGATTCTGGTACTTAATAAAATCGTGAGATTGAATTTTCTTCATATACTTATACACGCACATGTACATATACATATACATGTACATGCACATATACACGTGTGTTTGTGTGTATATAAACATATACATACATGTATGTGTGTATACTACCTTATCAATATCCAAATCTTCTCTAGCTCTCTGAAATATTCATTTAACATCATCATCATCAACATCATTATCATTATCCTTTGCATCTACTCCTTAGATCAGGAGACTAATCTAGGTCTTTATACAAATTATAGCACAATGCTTTTTAAATGTGGATACATTTCCTTAAAATAATAAATTGTATTCAATATACCAATAATGCTTGATGAGGCAACTAGGTGACTCAGTGGATAAGAGTATGGGGCCCTGGAGTCAGGAAGACCTGAGTTCAAATCTGGTCTCTGACATTTACTGGCTATGTGACGCTAGATAAGTCACTTAATCTTGTTTGCCTCAATATTCTCCTCTGTAACAGCTGGGGAAGGAAATGGCAAGTTACTCTGGGATCTTTGCCAAGGATGCCAAGGAAAAAACAAATAGGTTCATGAAGATTAAGATATGACTCAATAACAACACCTCTCTCTCTCTCCCTCTCTCTCTCTCTCTCTCTCTCTCTTTCTCTCTCTCTCTCTCTCTCTCTCTCTCTCTCTCTCTCTCTCTCTCTCTCTCACACACACACACACACATACATGCACACACCCACACATATATGTATATGTATACATTATATGTATAATTATATATGAAATATATACTATATACTATATTTGTGTATCTATGTAATATTTTTAACTACAAAACCTTGATTAAACATGCCATGTAATGACCTTCTGGAAGGGGTATATGGTGTTGTGATGTAGAATGCAAATAAAGCCTCTCAGGTTCTCTCAAAAGGAAAAGGCCTAATAACCTACCCCTCAGTGGATTGCTACTGACAATACTTTATAAATCTATGTTTTTTCCTCATAAGATTCAAAGATAATGCAGTATGTATTACCTGGGGTAGTATCAAAAATAATTTATGATGAAAAATGTTTCTTATTAATGAATTCATCAACTTTGAACTTCCATCACATTTATTTTTTTAATGCAAAAATATTTTTATTCATCTTTTTCTGTCTCCATCATCCAACCTTAAATTCCTAGACTTAAATGAACATTGATATCACTGGGTATGATATTTATTGGCATCAGTCAATAATATAAAGACAAAGATATCTAAATAACATATCAGCTATGAGAGTCCCTATCAGAAATACTTCTATACTCTGGAGGATAAGGGAAAAGAAACTAGTGACACAAATTCCTCTTATCCATCATGAACTGTCAACCCTTTCAAGATGTTGTTAATAGAGCTTAACAATTAAGTTGGCTTCAGAATGTAATTCATTTGAGGTAGATAAGTGATACTGTGGCCAGAGTCCTAGTATTAGATTTAGGAAGTCTGGTTCAACTTAGTGCCATCCTTGAATGGAAGTTTTGAGAGCAGCTCTCTGTGCTCTACCTTTAAGAGGGAAAAAGAGGGGGTGGAGCCAAGATGGCAGAGTAAAAGCAAGCACTTGCTTGAGCTCTCTCCCAAACCCCTCTAAATACCTATAAAATGACTCTAAACAAATTACAGAGCTACAGAACCTACAGAATATCAGAGTGAAGCAAACCTCCAGCCCAGGACAGCCTGGAAGGCCTACAGGAATTGGGTATCACACTATCTAGGAGTGATGGGTAGTACATCATTGGTTTTGCCAGCACAGATGGAGATGGAGCAGGCCTCAGAGCACTGAATCACTGGGAGCTGTGGTGCTTTCCAGACTTTAAAACTTAAAAATGCCAAAGGCAAAGTAGAAGTTTAGTGGGAAAACTCTGTTGAACCTAGGAGAAAGAAGAGTACTGTCTGGCCCCAGCCCCGAGGCAGTGGACGTGGCAGTGGCAGCAATAGCTGCTTCCAGAGCTCAAAGCCCACAGAACGTGGGGAAATCAAGTGCCTGATAAGAGAGAGATTGCAGGGATCTCTTTGCTGATGAAGAGGCAGGATTCTCTTGCTTTGTCCTGAGTGGATGTGGGCGGCACTTCTGGGTGGCAGTGCTGGGGTGAGAAGGAGTGCTGGTGTGGAAGAGCTTGTGGCAGCTATGGAGAGGGAATACTCCTCACAGTTACAAGGCAGAAAAGGGTGCTTGCGGTCACTCACAGACCACAGCACAGGACAGGAGAGAGGTAAAGAAATCTCTTTTGATTATCACACCTTAGAAGAACTGAAAATGTATGGGTACCTAGAAATATCTCTGACAACAGCTGGGCAAAATCCCTGAAACTTGGGACAAAGCACTCTCCACTCTAGAAGCAGAGTCCTACCCTGACAAAAAAGCTCAAAAATCAAGTAATTAACTGCGAAAATGAACAAAAAGTATATAAAAGCATACTATAGAACCTCACTTAGTGAGAAAGAAGATCAAAACCTATAAATAGAAGAAGAAAACAAAGTCAAAGCTCCTACATCCAAAGCCTCCGAGAAAAATACAAATTGGTCACAGGCCATGGAAGATCTCAGAAAGGATTTTGAAAATCAAGTAAGCGAAATAGAGTAAAAATTGGGAAGAGAAATGAGAGTGATGCAAGAAAATCATGGAAAGTGAGTCAACAGCTTGTTAAAGGAGACCCCCCCCAAAATACTAAAAAAAAAAAATACATCAAAAAAAAAAGACTAACCCAAACTCGAAAAGAGGTGCAAAAAGCCAACGAGGAGAAGAATGCCTTAAAAAGCAGAATTGGCTAAATGGAAAAGGAGGTCCAAAGGAGGTCACTGAAGAAAATAATTCCTGAAAAATTAGAATGGAACAAATGGAAGCTATTGACTTTATGAGAAACAAGACATTATAAAAAAACAAATGAATGAAAACAAATAGAATTTCTGACAGTGTAAAATATCTCATTGGAAAAACCACTGACCTGGAAAATAGATCCAGGAGAGATAATTTAAAAATTAGTGGACTACCTGAAACACATGATCCAAAAAAACAGCCTATATATCATCTTTCAAGAAATTATCAAGGAAATCTACCCTGATATTCTAGAACCAGAGGGTAAAATAGAAATTGAAGGAACCCACCACTCACCTCTTGAAAAAGATTTCAAAAGGAAAACTCCTAGGAATATTGTAGACAAATTCCAGAGTTCCCAGGTAAAGGAGAAAATATTGCAAGCATCCAGAAAGAAACAATTTGAGTATTGTGGAAACACAATCAGGATGACACAAGATCTAGCAGCTTCTGCATTAAGGGATCAAAGGGCTTGGAATATGATATTTCTGAGGTCAAAGGGGCTAGGATTAAAACCTAGACTCACCTATCCAGCAATACTGAGTATAATACTTCAGGAGAAAACTGCACATTCAATGAAATAGAAGACTTTCAGGCATTCTTTTTTATTTTATTTTTTTTTATTTTTAATTTACAAGATTCAGTTCCACAAGTTTTTGAGTTCCAAATTTTCTCTCCCTCTCTCTCCTCCCTCCTCCCCACCAAGACAGCATGTAATCTGACATAGATTCCACATATACATCTTATTAAACTTATTTATATAATAGACAAGTTGTAAAAAAGAATCATAACCAATGGAATGAATCATGAGAAAGAAGAAGTGAAAACGAAAGAGAAGGAAGAATAAAAAAAGAGCAGTTTGCCTCAATCTGCATTCAGACTCCATAATTCTTTTTCTGGATGTGGATAGCTTTTTCCATCATGATTCTTTTGGAGCTGTCTTTGAACCTTGCATTGATGAGAAGATCCAAATCTATTAAAGTTAGTCCTTACAGATTCCATGTGTCTGTAATTGCGTATAATGATCTCCTGGTTCTGCTCCTCTCACTCAGAATCGGTTCATATAAGACATTCCAGGTTATAACGGAGTCTTTCTGCTCGTCATTTCTTATATTATAATAGTATTCCATTACATCTATATACCACAATTTGTTTAGTCATTCCCCAATTGATGGGCATCCCCATGATTTCCAATTCTTTGCCACCACAAAAGAAGGTGCTATAAATATATTTGTACATACTGCTCCATTTTCCACTTGTGTGATATCTTTGAGATACAACCCTAGAAGTGGTATTGCTGGGTCAAAGGGGATGCATATTGTTATAGTCCTTTGGGCACAGTTCCAAATTGCTCTCCAGAATGTCTGGATCAGTTCAAAACTCTACCAACAATGTAACAATGTTCCAATTTTCCCATATCCCCTCCAATGTTTCTCATTTTTCTATTTCGTCATGTTAGTCAATCTGACAGGAGAGATGTGCTACCTAAGAGTTGTTTTGATTTGCATTTTTCTAATCCATGGTGATTTAGAGCATTTTTTCACATTACTATAGATATCTTCAATTTATTTCTCTGAAAACTTCCTGTTCATAGCCTTTGACCATTTCACAATTGGGGAGTGACTTGTATTCTTATAATTTTGACTCAGTTCCCAGCATATTTTAGATGCAAGGCCTTCATCAGAGATAATTCTTTCCCAATTTTCTGCTTCCTTCTTAATCTTTGTTGCATTGGCTTTGTTTGTACAAAAACTTTTCATTTTAACATAATCAATATTATCCATCTTGAATTTCGTAATGCTCTCTATCTCTCGTGTGGTCATGAATTCCTACCTTTCCCATAAATCTGACAGGTAAACTATTCCTTGCTCTCTTAAATTGCTTATAGTATCAGCCTTTATTCCTAAATCATGAAGTCATTTTGACTTTATTTTGGAATATGGTGTAAGATATTAGTCTATGCCCAGTTTCTGCCATACTATTTTCCACTTTCCCCACCAATTATGCTGATGGTTTTCCTAACATTGAACCAGCCTTGCATTCCTGGAATAAATCTTACCTGGTCATAGTGTATTATTCTCATGATAAGTTACTGTAATCTTTTTGCTAGTATTTTATTTAACATTTTTGCATCAATATTCATTAGGGGACTTGGTCTCTAATTTTCTTTCTCTGTTTGACTCTTCCTGGTTTAGGTATTGTGCAGTTCTGTGCTGGTGCCTTTCAACTATTCTTGATGAAAAGACCAGAGCTGAACAGAAAATTTGACTTTCAAATATAAGAATCAAGAGAAGCATGAAAAGGTAAACAAGATAGGGAATCATAAGGGACTTATTAATGTCGAACCATTTATATTTCTACATGGGAAGATGATATTTGTAATTCATGAGACCTTTCTCAGTATTAGGGTAGTTGAAGGGAATATATACAGAGAACACAGTGAGTTGAATATGAAGGGATGATATCAAAAAATAAAATTAAGGTGTGAGAGAGGAATATTTTGGGAAAATGAGAAGGGAGAGATAGAATACCATAAATTATCTCATGTAAAAAAAGGCAAGAAAAAGCTGTTATAATGGAGAAGAGGAGGGAGGTGAAAGGAAATGAGTCAATTTTACTCATCAAATGTGGCTTAAGAAGGGAATAACATACTCGGGCATCTTACTCTCCAGGAAAGCAGGGGGGAAGGGGATGGGTTGTGATAGAAGGGAGGGCAAAACAGGGGAGGAGGAAGTCAGAAGCAAACACTTTTGAAAAGAGATATGGTCAAAGGAGAAAATAGAATAAATGGGGGTCAGGATAGGATGGAGAGAAATATAGTTAGTTTCTCACAATATGACTATTATGGAAATGTTTGCATAACTACACATATATAACCTATGTTGAATTGCTTGCCTTCTCAATGAGGGTGGTTGGGGAAGGAAAAAGAGAGAGAATCTGTAACTCAAAGTGTTAAAAACACATGTTAAAAATTGTTTTGGTATGCAACTGGGCAATAAGATATACAGGCAATGGGGTGTAGAAATCTATCTGGCCCTACAAGAAAGTAAGGGGGAAGAGGATAAGGGTGGGGTGATAAAAGAGAGGGCAGACTGGGGAAAGGATAACCAGAATGCATGCTATCTTGTAATGGGTAGTAGGGGAGAGATGGAGAGAAATCTTGTAGAAATGAATGTTGAAAACTAAAAATAAATAACTTAAGAAAAAAATAAAATGAGAGAGTTCAATTAGCTCAAAAAAAGAGTGAAAAAGAGGCTCCAAGGAGCAGATGGTATTGACCAAATGAGGGTTCCAAGGAAGTGATCTTGCAGGATGAAAAGGTCCCTGGGACCAAGATGGAGAAGTTCAGAGGAGGGCAACTGGTGGAAAATGAAGAATAGAAGTTAAATCAATTTATTCCTAAATAGAAAGGAAGTTAAATACACTCCTAAGCCTCAGTTCCCTCACAGTATCTCTTCAGACTCTTAAAGATAATAGTTAACTATCTACATACTTAAATTTCTGTCTCAGTATCTTTTTGTTATGAGTTACATGTCTAACTCTCTTAAGGAATTAAGTTTTCTTAGTCTTCTTTCAGTGACTCAGTGTAACAATTATGTTGCTAGCAACTGCTGTGGGGGTGTAAGACCAATGATACTGGCACACAGAACGGCTGCCAGCACAGGTTCTTTGATCTGCTTTTCTAAGGAAAGCAACTTTAAGGGGTTTACAATCTCACTTCAATTAAACATACGTATATAATTCACTTAGTTCAGGGGGAAAATCAAGACCAATGATACCGGCACACAGAACGGCTGCCAGCACAGGTTCTTTGATCTGCTTTTCTAAGGAAAGCAACTTTAAGGGGTTTACAATCTCACTTCAATTAAACATACATATATAATTCACTTAGTTCAGGGGGAAAATCAGTACCCTGAACTTCAGAGCAAATATAAACAGAAATTACAAACGGAGACAATATTAACAGACCAAATCACAAAACATAGTTACCAGAGAAGCACCAACATCTGGGTTTTTCACAGCTGGGGTGGGGGGGTGTTGCTTCAATGACTACACAGAGTCTTGTCACCAGCACTCTTTTAATGAGTGTGCCAGCAAAGGCAAAATGCTAAACTCTGAGTTTATATACAGTTCTTCAGGGTCAAAGGGCATCACAACCATGAGACTCAAACGTACGTGACTTGGGCCTTCTTATGACTTAAATCTTGCTCAGAGTCAGAGGGCAGAACTAGGCCTTCCATTGATGTAAGCAGGTCATCAAAGACTCCAGATTCAATCAAAGATTCCTTAGTGCTGAGGATCACTCCAAAGCAAAGACAACAAAAAGTTTTCTTTGTTTGCCATTAAACCTGAAAAGCAAAACTAATCTAAGGTATTTGATTACCTCAACATTCCAAAGCAGAAAGCAATGAAAAAAGTCCTACCCTAATTACCATAATACTCAATAATTCTTCAAAGATTACACTTATTTGCCAGTCCCAAATGTTCTGGGTTTTTCTTTGTTTTTTATTTTTGTCTTTCTCCCTCAAAGTTTAAAAAAAGTACCAGAAAACTATGAAGGATACTGTTTAAACACAAGTTATACCTTTTTACACACATGACTATGGTGACTCAGAATAGATAAATCACTTTCCCAAAATCACAAGGTAGTAAGCAAAGGGATAATCAACTACATAGATGAAACAAATACATTAAATATTACACTACATGGTGAAAACATAAGTCTCATGAAAGAAGGGGATTGTTCTTTGGTTGTTCAGAGAAGAGAAATTATATCAATATCTATTTTAGAGTGGATGGCTATTGTCAACGTTTGGCCATCTACATTGTGACAAAACCCATTTGTCCCCTAGAAAAGTAACTTGCAGGTCACACATACAGAGATGATCCTCTGACTCACTCACTACCTGAGAGTTAATCTACTAAGCTTTGCATCTGTATGTTCTAAAGGTGAGCTGTCCTTACTAGCAAATGAGTGAGTGCAACACTCACTTAACCCACTATTTGTAATAAAGGCTCAGTGTGTGCTCCTCCTCTCTTTACCCATGGCATCTTGCCATATAATCTGATTTTCATACATACTTTGTCTCTATCCCACACACACCTCTTTCTCCTTTCAACTTTTTGTCCTCAGAAAAGTAATAAAAAATAATATCATTCTTTCTGGAAAGGGGCTTAACTATTCAGAGCAATAGGCATTCAATTATTATCCCAGGACCATGATTATCCCCCACCCTGGCCACCAATTCCTATGTCTTATCTCTCTCTATTAGAATATAAATTCCTTGAAATTAAGAATTTTTGTCTTTGTATTCATATCTCAGAAATTAGAGGGGAGGGGGGAGAAAGAGAGAATTTTTTGCCTTTGTATTCATATCTCAGAAATTAGAGGTAGTGGGGAGAGAGAGAGAGAGAGAGAGAGAGAGAGAGAGAGAGAGAGAGAGAGAGAGAGAGAGTATGACAGAATGGAATACAAGGTTTTTTCGATTATTGGAGTAGATCTATCTATCTATCTATTTATCTACCTATCTATCTATGTATCTACCTATCAATCTAGGCTTGTGATGGGGTAAACTTGCACCAGACCTTGAATGGACCATAAATATTATAAGCAGAAAGAACAAAGTGATGGATAAAAATATTGAATAGCAGAAACCCAGATGCAAATACCTGAGTCATTCTATTGGAGACTAGCCTAGAAGTCATTGTTGATCTGATAATGACACAATTTTAGTTCTGTCATTAAACCATTTCCAATTATAACCTAACCACTATCATCTAGCCAGTATCTCTTCTTCATAACCATACTAACAAGAAAGACCATCTGCCTCTCATTCCCTTATGATTCAAAACAAGGCATAGGCTTCTATGATTATGTCTTCAGCTTTATGTAGAATTGTCTTCCCAGGAACCCCATCATATAATCAGATTCTTTCAAATCTATCTTTACATTTTCTCACATGTATCCCTCTCTCCATTCCCATTGCCAATACTCCGGATTAAGCCTTCATTGTCTATCACTCCAATAATTACAACAGCCTTCTATTCCATCCTTTCATATCCAGGTTCTCTCCATTCAAATGTATTCAATTTAACATTGCCAGCATAATCATCCTAAAGCATAGACCTTGTAATTTCACTTTCCTATTCAAAAACCTTCCATAGTTCCACATTGCCTATTGAAGAAAATCCAAATTCTTCAGCTTACTATTCAATGCCCCTGATAATATGATCCCAACCTATCATTCTAATCATGCACTCTATGTATACAAGCCTTATTATAGTTTACCCCTGATATTAACATGTAATCTATTGGTAAGGTCTGTTTGAAGGTCAGAAGAGACAGCAGAAATTATCTAACCAAGACATGTCATTTCATACACTAAAAACCTTAGGGACAAATGAAAGAAGGCATCTGTCCAAGACCAATCAATGAGCTAGTGGCAATGCCAGGGTTTGAAAACAAACTACTCTCTATCCCTACTCTCTACCGCTTCTCAGACTCAACTCAATTCAACAAACATTTATTAAGCACTAATGATGTGCAAGAAATTATGCCAAATGCCAATAACAATAGAATTTTCCTGACTTCAGTAAGCTTATGTTTTATTTGAAGATGCTATATACATATAGAGATGCTAAATACACAATGTGTATAATGCAATTTTAAAATGAGTAGTGTACCAACAACTGAGAGAATCAGGAAAAGCTTTATGTCAAAGAGGCACAATAGTTTTACTTTGAAGGAAGCTCCAGATTCTATACGATGGGGGTAAGGAGGGAGAGCATTCCAGGGTGACAATCTATGTAAAGGAACTGAGATGGTGGATGGAATGCTACATGGGAGGCATTGTTAAAGGGTCATATGGTTTGACCATAGAATACATGAAGGTGACTAATGTATAAGAAACACACACACACATACATATGTATATATGTATATATACACATATGTACATATGTGTATATATACATATATACATATGTGTATGTATGTATGTGTGTATATATATATATATACGTATGTATGTCTGTCTCTCTGTTTTTCCAGTGGGGTAAAAAGGAATACAGAGATGAAGATAACTCTAATGGTGATAATTTAGATTAATGGAAAAATAGTAGTGGCCCTAACATAAATTGAGAATCTCAGAACAGGGCTGCATTGGCAGAGTAGTAAGTTAATTCTCTTTTGGACATGTTTCTGTTTGAGATATATGCTTAAAATTCAGTGGGAAATGCCAAATAAGTAATGGGCAAGGTGGGGTTTGGAATACAGAGCTGAGAAATATCTTTGCACAGATAATTGGATGATTGCAAGTTGATGATGTTAGCAAGATATGACATATGGAGAAGCCAAGGAAGAGAATGGAATAGATTATGGGAGCATGACAGTTAGATAGTGGAGAATGTTAGATGATTCAACAAAGGAGCATGAGGAGTTATCAGAAAAGCAAAAAGAAAGCGAGAGAATAGGGTCAGAAATGTCAAGAGAAGAGAAAGTATCCAGGAAAAAAGGTTGATTAACAATATGAAATGCAGCATAGGTGGTAAGACAAGGAAGAACTGAGAAAAGTTCATTGGATTTGGCAATGGAGAAGTCAAAGGTAATTTCAAAAAGAGCAACAGAACTTGAATGATCAGGTCACCAGTCAAAATGCAACAAGTTGAGAAGTGAGAAGAGAAATAAATTAAATAAATGGAGGAGACATATAAGGTCAGATCCAGGGGAAATGTTAATGTCAAGACTAAAAAACATGTTTTTCCTCAGAAGGTGGTAATGGGCTGTTCTTTGAAGAAACAGAGATTTTAAGAAGTAGATGTAGATTCTGGGAAGATGGCAGAGTAGGTCAGAAATTTCCAGGCTCTCCAGATTGTCCTAACAAACAAATAGAAAATTTTCACAAAATGAACATAGAAGAGCAAAACAAAAGGGTAAAGCAGTTGCCACCCAAAGTCACCTTGAGATGACATCAGAGAAGACTACAAAGGCTGAGGTTTGGCCTGCATGTAAACACTGCCAGGATAACTCAATCAATCAACAAAAACTAGGTCCTTAGGGAAGCATACTAGGCTTCAAGAATTTCACCTCAGGAATTTTTACCTCACAGTCTCAGGAAATTTCAACTCACAAACTGTCATCTAAAGAACAGCAGAGGTGTGTGAGCCAAGATGGCAGAGAGGAGCCAGGAAGTATTCTAAGCTCTCCCCAGTTTCCTTTGGAAACAATGTTAAATCAAGTCTCTAAATAGAACCTGGAGTGACAGAACCCACGAAAAGGTGAAATGAAACAATTTTTTCAGCTCAAGATAATTTAGAAGAACTTCAGGAAAGGTCTGTCTCAATTCAGTGAAACGGGAGCACAGTGCAGCACAGATGGTGTTTGGGCAAGACAGTGGGAGGTTCTTAACCACAGCACAGATTAGCAACCAAGGCTCCTTGGTTCTTATTCAACAGGCTAGTGGAACAATAGCTTAACTGCAGGGACTCCAGCACCAGTGCAGAAGGCAAGTTGCCAGCCTTGGAACCCTAAAATATCACATGTGACTAGGCCAAATGGAATAAAATAAAATAAAATACACTGAAGAAAACAACTCCTGGGAAAGTAGAATGGTCAAAAGGAAAAGGAGGTATAAAAGCTAACTGGAGAAAATTATTCCTTAAAAATTAGAATTGAACAAGTGAGAGCTAATGACTCTATGAGACAATCATTCAAATAAAATCAGAAGAATGAAAAAAATACGAGAAAATGTAAAATATCACATTGGGAAAACAATTGACTTGGAAAATAGATCCAAGACAATTAATTACTGTTTCAATTTACCAACATTCCCTATAACATTTGTTACTTTCCCCTTCTATCATTTTAGCCAATCTGGTAGGTGTAAAATGATATCTCTATTGTTAAATTGTACTTCTATAATCAATAATAATCAGGAACATTGTTTCACATGACTGGGAATTATATTTATTTTTTTTCCATTGGAAAACTGCCTGCTCATATCTTTTGTCCATTTATCAATTGGGGAATGACTTATATTCTTATAGATTTGCAAAGTTCTTTATATACGTTTAGATATGTGACCTTTATATGATCAACTGTCTACAATCCCCCCACCACCCTAATTTTTTTTCTTTCCTTCTCATCTTGGCTAAATTTATTTAATTTGTACAAAAGCTTTTTAACTTAATGTAATCAAAATTTTCCATTTCATACCTCTTTGTCTCTATCTCTGGTTTGTTCATAAATTGTTTGCCTATCAATAAGTCTGATAAGCAATATGTTCCATGTTCTAATTTTCTGGTAAAATCTCTTTATATCCGTCTCTTTATATGTCATATCACTTTCAACATAATTTTCCTCATCCATATTGTTCTTGAGAACTGGTCCATTTTGAGGAATTGAAGTTCAAGATTGAAGAATCAGGCAATGCATAAAAGAACAAAAGCAGCTTTAATTGGTGAGTTTAGGAAAGGTGATGGTAGTTAACTAGACAGACTCAGGGCCATGACACATGGAGAAGGAGACAGGAACAACAAGAGTAAGATACTAGAATGCATTGAATCACACCACCCATGCCCCAAACTATGTCAGTAGATATCATATGAGAAAAAAAATGAATGGAGTCATCTATACACAGCAGATAACATCTTTGGGCACACCCCACTGAGGGCTCTGCTAATAGCAGTTTGTTTCTATAAAATACTGCATTTCACAATTTTGAGAAGCTAAGTAGCATGGTAGATAGAGTGAAGGGCCTGGAGTCAGGAAGATACCTCTTCCTAAGTTCAAATCCAGCTTCAGAAACTCGCTAGTTGTGTGACCCTGGGATAAGTCACCTAACCCTGATTGCCTCAATCCCTCATCTGTAAAATGAGCTAGAGAAGGAAATGGCAAACGACTCTAGAACCTTTGGTAAGAAAACCCCAAAATGGGTCATGAAAAGTTAGACACTACTAGAAAAAGACTAAACAATGACAACAAAATTCAATATCCAAGTTCTTAAAAGTCATTTAAACTTGATATTGCTATGTTTGTTCAAATGATTGCTGAACTTCAACAATTTTTGAGTTTAGCCAAACGTTTGGATGTTACATAAGAATTAAGTTAGAGTTTCATTCAAAGTTTCTTCCATTCTTATATTTTGCTGAAGATTTTTCAATAATTTGGTAATAGGTATCTTCTACTATACAGGGCATGATAGGTCAAATGCAGTTTTGTTCATGCTCCTTCCACAGACATTCCAAGAGAAGACATGGCATTAAAGAAGGGAGACATGAAGATCGTATACATATCCTCTTGCTACTTATGTCTGAACAAATTAAGGGACCTAGGTTCAAGATGCTACTTATTATTGTTTGTGTGACCTCAGACAAATCAAGGCCTACATTTTCTCACTTGCAAAACAAGGGGATTGGACAAGATTGTCTCAGACGTCCCTCTGATCCTGTCATTGGCAAAAATGCAGCAAAACTCAAAGACCAAGAGGAAAAGCAGGCGTTATACCCAAAGTGTTATGTATAGAAAAAGGAAGTGAAAGGATGTAAGCAGGAAAGTTCTACAGATAGTCTCTAGGATAATATGCAGGCTGCATCAGAAGGAGATTAAGTTCATGGAAATTCTGTATGTGATTTCTACCAGGCCTTGGTGGAATATTGATCCAATCTCTTTTAAGTTTAATGGGAACAAGTTCTGGGTATATGGTCCCTCCAGGAATTGGGTAGTTTAAGGATGCAGCAGGAAGAAAATCTGCTCTGTGACACAGAGGGGCATAGTATATCAGGCTCATATATCTGATCAGCTTTCCTACTCTGACATCCAAAGAAGTAAAGTAGCATGCCAAATGAAAGTTTCTTTTTTCAATTAAAAAACAACAATATTTTTCTTCTACTTTTCTTGCCTCCCCAGTTCAATGAAAAGCACCATCACTACTACTTCATTTAAAAAGATATGAATTTGGGGGAGTGCAGCCAAGATGGTGGAGAAAAGGCAGTGACTTGCCTGAGGTCTCCTCAAAACCCCTCCAAACACCATTAAATAAGGCCAAAAAACAACTCCTAGAGCAGCAGAACACAAAAAAAGAAAGAGTGAAGTAATTTTCCAGCCAAAGACAAGTTATAAGGCCAGCAGGAAAGAGTGCGGCACAGTCCAGCGTAGTCCATGACAACACAGACCCAGACCCAGTAAAACAAGAGCATACCTCAGGAGCCACTGAATCAGAAATGGTAGGAGCTGCTTCCAGGGCTTTCGTCCCACAGATAATAAGAAGACCGACCAACTGGTCAGAAGGAGATTACAAGGGTCTCTTTGCTAGCGCTGAGATGGGACTCTATTGTTTTGCCCATACTCAGATGATCATCACAGTCCTGGGTGACAGTTCCAGAGCAATGGGGAACACTAGCACATCAGAGCTTACAGAGAGCCACAATGGAGCAGAGACCCACATCATAGTTCTAAGGCAGAAAAGAGTGTTGTGGTCACTTACATACCAGAGCTCAGGCCAGGAGAATAGTAAACATGCTTCTCCTTAGATCATACCACTTTGGAAGAAATGAAAACTTACAGGACCCTAGAAGTATCTCAGAAAATAGGTGCACAAAACCCCTGAAGCTTGAGACATCTTCCATCCTAGAAGCAGAGTCCACCTTTAATAAAGAGTTAAATATAAAGAAATAGACAATGGAAATGAGTAAACAATGGAAAAAAAATCTAATCTTAGAAAGTTACTATGGTAACAAGGAAGATCAAAACACACACTCAGGAGAAGACAACAAAGTCAAAGCTCCTACGTCCATAGCCTCCAAAAATATGAATTGGCCTCAGGCTGTGGAAGAGTTCAAAAAGGATTTTGAAAATCAAGTAAGAAAGGTAGTGGGAAAATTGGGAAAAGAAATGAGAGTGATATAAGCAAATCATGAAAAAAAAACAAACACAAGTCACAGGTTGGTAAAGGAGACATTAAAAAATACTCAAGAAAATAACACCTTATAAAACCAGACTGGGCAAATGGTAAAAAGAGGTGCAAAAAAAATGTACTAGAAATATAAGAGAAGAAAAAATAAATTGAAGGAATTAGAATAGGCAATGAGGAAACAATGCTATCACTCTTTGCAGATGACATGATGATATACTTAGACAACCCTAGAGAATCAACTAAAACAATACTTGAAATAATTAACAACTTTGGCAAAGGTGCAGGATACAAAATAAACTGACAGAAATCATCAGCATTTCTATATATTACTAATAAGGCCCAACAGCAAGAGACAGAGAAATTCCATTTAAAATAACTATAGACAATATAAAACATTTGAGAGTCTACCTGCCAAGACAAATCCAGGAACAATGTGAGTACAATTAAACGCTTTTCACGCAAATAAAGTCATATCTAAACAATTGGAAAAATATCAATTGCTCATGGATAGGCCAAGCCAATATAATGAAATGGCAATTCTTCCTAAATTAATTTACTTTTTCACTGCCATACCAATTAAATTACCAAAAAATTGTTTTATAGAGCAGAAAAAGTAATAACAAAATTCATCTGGAAGAAAAAAAGGGTGAAGAATATCAAGGGAATTAATTTTTTTAAAAATGCAATGGAAGGCTGCCTAGCCAGAACAGATTTGAAATTATATTTTAACGCAGCAATCATCAAAACTAATTGGTGCTGACTAAGAGAGTGATGGATCAGTGGAATAGATTAGGTCCACAAGAGACAGTGTCAATGACTATAGTAATCTATTGTTTGATAAACATAAAGACTTCAGCTTCTGGAATAAGGACTCACTACTTAACAGAAACTGCTGAGAAAATTGGAAAATAGTATGACTAGAAATTAGGCATAAACAAACATCTCACATCCTATACCAAGGTAAGGTCCAAATGGGTACATGGTTTAGACATAAAGGTTAATACCATAAGCAAATCAATTAATTAATTTAATTAATTAATTAAATGGCCATGGATCCTGGAACACAAAGAACCATTGTACATTGTGATCCAGTCACACAGGAAAGTAAAACATATAATCCACAACAAAACAAAACATATCATTCAATGCTGTTCCCAAATATTTGTTTACAATTCAAATGTCCAACCCTAGGTCAAAGCAAGTTAATCTCTTTAGCTCATACTCATAAAGTACTTCTTGAGCATCACACTGCCATTACAGGCTTTTTCCAGTACCCTTAGGCAGGGGCATAGTTTAGTTAGTAAAGTCCTAAAGCAAATAAATAAATAGGGTTCTTCTTGGGGCTGTCTCCTTCTCCCCAAACTGCCATTACAGGCTTCCACTTGGCACCAAAGTCCAAACAAAGTTCTGTTGGGGTCTGTTCTCCCCATTATGTTCCAGTCCCCAGTTCCAAGTCCTGAGGGGCAACTGGGTGATAAAAGCCAACACGGTGGGGTCCCTGGGGGTCCAAGGCACTTATCTCACCCCAACAGAAACAAATCCAACCCCTCCTTCCTGGATCCCAAGCAGCCTAAGGGGGAGGCAGCAGAAAGGCACGTTAGCCCCTTGCTGCAAAGTTTCCGTCTTGCCCCAGGGCTGAATTCCAAGCCCCTAGGTTCCTGGTTGTCTAGCTCTGGCTGGCCTCTCCTGCCTTCTGCCGGAATCTTGATTGTGATGTAGGTGATTCTCCACCTTTTTGCTCACCTCAAAGTTCTCTGCTCTGGCTGGAGAAGGCAGGCACAAAGCAACTCAGTTTCTTGCTGCAAAGTTTCCATCTTGCCCCAGGGCTGAACTCCAAGCTCTTGGGTTCCAGCTCCTGCTGGCCGCACCTGGCTTCTCTGGGAATCCCATGTAGGTGGTTCCCCATCTTTGTGCTCACCTCACCAAAGTCAGCTGGAAGGCAGCTCACCGTTCTCACCTTTCCAAAGTTCTCATTCAGGCAGTCTTCTGCTCTGTCTGGGTCAGTATTTCAGCAGCTGCCATCCTCTGCTTCTTTTTCCTCACCAGTCCCTCCTGCCAAATCTGCAAGAAGGCCATTCTCCTAGGTTCCAAGCCCATTCTCCACTGCTGTTTCAAAACTCCATATACAATATAATTTCAAGACATTCACCCTTTCAGCACAGTCCTTGGAGCCAGGCTTATTAGCTTAAGCCCTCGGAAGAAGGGATTATCTCCCAGGGCCCCTGCTCTGGGCCCCTGGTAAACCACTCCCAGAACTTCCACCAGCCTGTTTTCCTTCAAGCCTTTGTTGTTGCTGAGGCTCCACAGAACCATAGCCACTGCAAGTACAAAGAGCAATCCAAAAACTGGGAAACATTCGGCCATCCCAGTACCCAAAAATGCCATACTTTCCTTTTAAAATGCAGATCCTGCCGACTATACCATTTGTTTCAACAAGCAGGCTAGCAGCTGTTGTGGGGGTAAAAGACCAACACAAGCCCAACAACAAGCATGCTACTAGCATGTTGCAAAAGCCCAGGTTCTTTTGATGAGCTTTACTAAGGAAAGCAAAGTTGAGGGGTTAACAAGCTTACTTTAATTCAGCATACAAATACCATTCACTTAGTTCAGGGGAAAAAGCCAGCACCCTGAACTTTGGAGCAAATACAAACAAATTACAAACATCAGATAGACAGACCAAATACAATTCATAGTTACCAACATCTAAGTTCAGCCTGGGAGCTCATAACAAGGGCTGGCCCAGAGTCATGCTTGCTACCACTGCTGAGGGTAAGAGCTCTGAAAAAGAGAAAGCCAACCCCTGGTTTTATATCTTTTTCAGGGTTAAGGGTGATTCACACATGCAACTCACCCACATGACCTAAAATGGTCACAAAGAGGTGACTTAAACCCACGTGGTCTAAAAGTCTCTGATGTCCCAAACATGTCACTCAAACTCATGTGTAAACTAGGCCCTACCTTAGTTAGCCCCACCTGGGGCCCCACATTGGTTACTAATTCACACCCACATAGGTTTAGCACCTAATTGGGGTTTGGGCCTGGGGCTTAGCACCTAGTAAGACTCAAAGACACTTAATTAATCATTTTAAAACCATAAGAAAGTCCCAACTTAATTTATATTACACAAGGGTGAGAAGTAGCCAGACAATGGAGGGCTAGGCTAGGTTAAGAGTAACAGAGATTTGGGCCAAGTAATAATAGAAGGCTTATGGCCTCAGGCAAACACAAGATCAAATGAAAAGATTCAGGGTGAGGTTCAAGGGGGTTCCCAGAGCCTATATGCCATCAGGAAGATTAAACAAACAATCAAACAAAAGTCTTCCTTGGACAAACCTGCCTTAGAGACAGCTAGGTGCACAATGGATAAAGATCTGGGCCTGGAGTCAGAAAGACCTGAGTTCAAATTCTGACTCAGATAGTTCCTATCCATGTGACCCTATACAATCACTTAATTTTTCTCTGATTCAGTTTAGGATAATAATATTACCTTCATCCCAGAGTTGTCATAAATACCAAATGTAATAATATTGGTGATTCACTAAGGATAATACCTGGTACACATATAAATTTCTTAAGAAATGCTTGATTTCTTTCTGCCTTCTTGCCATCACTTACTTATTACTATCATATTCCTTTTGCTAAACATGACTATAATCTTTTGCAGGTTTATGTCAGAATTAGGGAACAGTTGGAACCATCCTCAACATCCATTTGTGATGTATAGGACATCCTTTGTTCTTGTTTGAACTGTGAGTCATTCAGTCAGTCAACAAGCCTCCATTAAACATGTACTATGTCCCAGATAGAGTGCCAAGACCTGGAGATAATGAGAGAGAGAATGAGAGCAAGCGAGAGAATGAGAAAGAGAGAGAGAGAGAGAGA
>CM053625.1:307607003-307630742 GCA_028646595.1 Phalanger gymnotis
TATGCAAAGACTCTGTGTTTTAATTGAGGAATTTTAAAATACTTTTTTTCTGAAAAGTGGCTCATTGGCTTTACTAGACTTTCTAAGGTTTCCATGACCCAAAGAAACGGTTAAGAACTCTTGTGAGTTTTCTATGTCTATGAAAGGTGGAAGTTACTTAGCCAGGGTCATCTAGTGAGAGTAGGAACCTAAAATGAGTGTAACATTTGATATGCTATATACTGGTTCTCAAACACACACACGTATGCATGTGACTATGACCATATGGATGTACTTGGGGCAGCTGGTGGTACAGTGATTAGAGTACCATGCCTGGAGTCAGAAAGACTCATCTTCTCGAGTTCAAATCTAGCGCCAAACACTTAATGTGTGGCCCTGGGCAAGTCACATAACTTTATTTACTTCAGTTTCCTCATCTGTAAAATAAGCTGGAGAAGGAAATGGCAAACCACCCCAGTATCTTTTTCCAAGAAAACTGGTAAGGGTTCATGAAGAGTCAGACAGGACTGAAACAACAGCAACATATGCACGCATGTATTTATACTTAATATTTTCAAAGATCTATGATTTCACATATCTTGGCACTTTCTGTGCTAATGCATATAACAATTCTTCCTCATCTTACTAAATAGATTCCTTTAAAGCATAATCGTTATTTTTATCCCTGTTGTTTATTTCCGTGTTACCTATATTTTCTAAGAAGCCCTCCCTCTCCAAGTCCTCTCATCCCAGTTATTACTAATTCTTCCTGAGCTTTGGGCCCCAAGGGGCTTATTAGGCTGCTCTGTGGTATTAATGATTCAAAGTACATGCTTAGCCCTTAGCCATGGAGATCAAAAGCAGAGATAGGCTAAATTCACTAAGGCCTATTTTAGGGGAAAATCAATATAAATGTTGTTGGTGTTGGTAGAGGAATTGAGCTCTGAAAGACTCTTTATTCCCCTTCATGCTGTACTGTTCGACTCCAGTTGCCCCTAGGAGTGGGGTGATCTAGATATGTGAGCCTATTCATTTACATCCTCACTAAAGGTTCACCTATATTTCATACTCCATCTTAATATTAATGAGTAAAATTAACAAACATTTATTAAACACCTACTATATGCCAAGAAGTATGCTAAGAGCTGCAGATTCAAAGAAATACAAAAGACCATCCCTGTTCTCGAGAAGCTCACAATCTAATCGGGGAGACAACATGTGAACAACTGTGTACAAACAAGATGCTTTCAGGAACTAATCCACTACACTTAGACCGGCTGAGGAAAGGCTGCTTATTGAATGTGAGACTCTAGCTAGCACGCTAAAGAAGACCAGAAGCCAGGAGGCTGAGATGGGAAGGGGAAGAATTTCAAGCAATGAAGGGCAACTAGTGAAAATGTCCTCGTTGGAAGACAAGTGCCTTGTTCATGGAGTAGCAAACAGCCCAGTGTCACTGAATTGGAAAGTACATGGATAGGGGGAGGTGCAAGTTGTAAGAAGATATGAAATGCATGTGTGTGTGTGTGTGTGTGTGTGTGCGTGTGTGTAGATTATGAGGGACTTTGAATACCAAATAAAATTTTATATTTGATCTGAGAGGTGACAGGGAACCGATGGAGTATTTAGATCACAGGGTCAGATATGCCTTTAGGAGGATCACTTTGATAGTTGAATATAGAATGGCCTGGAGTGAAGATAGACCTGTGGCAGCCAGACCTACTAGCAGGCTATTGCACAATGTATGCATGAGGAAATTAGGGCCTCTAGCAAGGTGGTTGGAGTAGGGGATATATTCAATAGGTATTTTAAAGGTGAAATCTATAAGTCTTTGCAACAAGACAAATATAGGCACTGAACAAGAAAAAGGAGTCAAGTACAAGCCTGGGTTGTGAGCCTGGGAGACTTAGATAATGACAGTGCTCTCAAGAGAAATAGAGAAGATTGGAAGGGGGAGAGTTTTATGGGAAAGATAGTAAGTTGCTTAAGATATGAGTTTCAGAAGTCTACAGATATCTTAATAAAAAAAGATTATTTTACAGTTGTTAAAATTATCACTAGTATTTGCTTCATTGGTTCAATCTTTCCATATCTCAAACATGTATTTGAGGCCAGATAGAAGCTGGCAAAGATATTTAGCATGATTGGCAGTATCTAGTTAGATTAACAATGAACTTGGGGCAAAGTAGAGGAGGAAAGGGTTGAGGAAGGGAGGAGAGGGCATTCTTGTTATCCAGATGGCCCAACAGTGGTCTCTGTTATTTAGTGTTAAAGAAATTATGATCTGTGAGGAAGGAACTATAAGATTGATTAGAAATTTCACAGCCCCAGAGAAATCGGCTAGATGGACCTGGGGGAAGAGGGATTAAGGGAACAAAACTACCCCTGCTCTAATTTTCTCTGGGTATGGCCAACTGAAGGGAGATGATTTAACCTCACCCCATTAATGTCATCAGAGAAGCTCCATTCAAATGAATTGAATCAATCAAACTATCAAACATTGTAAACTAGGTGAAGACAAGTCACGTACAAATTGAGGAGGACTGAAGTGCTTTGATGACTGGCTGAAAGTTGATGAAGATGCACAGGAAACATTTGTGATTAGTCAAAGAAAATCAATCATACTCTGACCGACTAAGAATAATAGAACTAGCTAGTAGAAAGGCTGGCACCCTGGCAGCAAGTCTGGTAGACTAAACCCAAAG
Organism: Phalanger gymnotis; assembly: GCA_028646595.1. NCBI lineage: Eukaryota > Metazoa > Chordata > Mammalia > Diprotodontia > Phalangeridae > Phalanger > Phalanger gymnotis. The sequence goes on from CM053625.1 coordinate 307,609,685, forward strand.
AATGTTACAACGGTTTCCCCAGTGAACTGTGTCATCAGAGATATCTACTGTCTTTCATGAGGTCCACAGGACCTGTCATTTCTAGTTCTTCAGGACTACCAAAACCTTTGACTCCATTGGAATGGTCATTCGAGAGGCAAGAACCACTTCGGCTCTGTGACAAATATGCCTCAAAGAAAATCTTTAGGAAAGGATGTATATCACATGAGCGCCAAAAAATAAGTGCACATGTGTCTATATATGTTGATACATCAATGGGTACGTGATGTCATTGATGTGGCCATCCTTCCATAATTAGGGATCGTGAACAGTTTATTCATCAACATCAGTCTTCCCCATTCTTGTCCATGATCTCCCAAAATTTCTCACACAACCACTTCCCAACAAATGTGCTGAGGGTCTTCCTCTAGAGTAGGAGTTTTCACTATGAAATCTATAAAACTATTTTTTTACTGAAAACTCCATTTTACTGTAATTTGCTTCCTTCATAATGATATGTATTTTTTTATTCTTTTAGAGGTATTATTCTGAGACAAGATAGTTAGGTCTCAACACGTTGTCAAAGAGGTCCATGGCAACCAAAAATTTAGAACCTCTGAGGCCATTTAAAAACATACCTTGTGAGAACCAGTTCAGCCTTCATTCTTACTAGCTGTTATCCTTTGCTCTCATTTTGTGAGGGCTTAGAGTTACAGATTTAAAGATGAGAAGGATATTCAAGGCCCTCTCTTTGAATGTCTTCATTTGACAGTTGAGGGAAGACAAAAGTTAAGTGATTCAACCAAAGTTCTCACACACTAAGTGGCAGAGGCAAGGTTAGAACCCAGGCCCTCAGAGTGAATCTTATGATTATCATTTTTTTTCATAGATTGAGGCAGTACAGGCAGAGGGAATATCACCCATTACACAATATGATAAACTCAGTGTCAAGAAAACTTGGACTGAAATGTCATCTCCTCTGCTAGAAATAGTTAGGTAAGAGTGCATAGAGGGCTAGGCCTAGAATCAGGAAGCCCTGAGTTCAAATCTAGCCTCAGATACTTAGCAGCAGTGTGACCCAGGGCAAATCACTTACCATCTGTTTGCTTTGGTTTCCTCTGCAATGAAATGCAGATAATCGCACTTACCTTGGAAACTGTTGTGAGTATCAAATGAGATGCTATTTGTCAAGCCTTTAGCATAGTACCCAACCAGTAAGAAGGATCTTCCTTCTGCTTACCATCTGTATGGCCCAGGGTAAATAACAACCACTCTGATCTGCATTTTCAATGTGCTCTTCCCCCTTAGCGGGTAAGAGCTTTTTAAAGGTAAGTTCATTTTATTCGTATCTGCAGTGTGTCTTAGTAATTTGTATATATTGTAGGGGATTAACAAATTCTTGTTTATTTTACTGTCAGAAAATTGTACCTAGTTCATGGGATAAATACAACCGCAACTTAGAATCTTTGAGTGAAAGGCATGTGATCAGTTGGGTCAGTCCCTGTCGACACTGTCATAAAAAGACTTTGCAATACCAACAGGCTCACACAACTGTGCAAGAAGGAACACCAATTTCAGGTGAGACACATTTTCCAGATTCCCAGAATTATACTGAAAAAGTGGAATTAGGGGATTATGTAGTCTCAGGAACATGAATGCGATCTCTAAATGGAATCTGACAGACAGAAAGAGAGGTTGAAAGAGAGAGAGTTAGAGATTCACAGAGAGAGAGAGAGAGAGAGAGAGAGAGATTATCCTGTAATATTAGAAAGGGCTGTTTGTTACCAAGCCAAGGTATAAGCACTCCATGTGAATGGCATGCACCATTTGTAATTAAAAGTCTCTTAGTGGTGGAGTCCTCCATGATTAATGCCTCAGGTAGGCACTTCTGATTCTAATACTAATGGAACCTGACTGGCTCTGAAATGCGGGTGTTGTTTTGCTACCTCAGGAGTAATAAAAGGTTGCTTGAGGCTTAACACACCATTCCTGGAGTCATTAATTATATCTGCCCAAAGTGGAAAGTTTATAATTAAACATATAGTTTACTCCTCTACTTTGGGATGGAGTAAATTAAGGTAATTAGATTTCTTTGAATTTGGCATATGGCGACACTTACAAGGTGCACAGGTGCGGGGGAGCAGAAGGTGGGCTATGGAATGAGGGATGTTTCAAGTGTGTGCTGTCACCAGCTTGTCAGTCCCAGTTGGAAAAATGATGTTCATCAAGGGGAAGCATCATTCTTTAGCTTTCTTCCAGGCTCAGCTCAAGTTCTACTTTCTACGTGAAGCTACCCCTGATCCTCCTATATGCTCAACCCCTCCCCAACCATTTTGATTTTATTTTTGTATTTATTCTCTATAGGTTTTTATATGTATATAGTCATGTCTCCAATGAAAACTTATGATCCTTAAGGGTACAAATTGTTATTTTTTTTTCTTTATCATAGGGCTGACACATAGTAGAAACTTAAGAAACACTTCTTGGATTGATTGAATAACAGATTTTTGTATGTTTGTTTCCTGGTTGTTTTGTGTTGTCCTTTAAGTGGGAAATCATGGTAGCAATGATCACTTGTGCTTGAGAATGATCCACATAGTCTATTATTGTACAAGTTTAGGTTGGCTTCACCCCAGGTGGTATTTTGCAGTAGATTCTCATTATCATCTAATTAATGAATCAATTTATCAACACATTTATTAAGTGCTTACTATATGTCAGATACTGTGTTACTGGGGATAGAAAGCCTTTTGCCTTCATGGATTGCTGGCACACATAATCCAGAAGAAAATCATAATTGAGGCTTAAAGGGATCCCTCCAATGGAAGTACAACCCCATGGACATTTATCAAAGAAATTTCCACTTAAAGGATTTGTCAAAATGTAGGGAACATAATTACAAAAAGACTTAAGAAAGACTTGATAGAATCATAGAACATATAATTTAGAGCTGGAAGAGGACCCAAAGGTCATAAAGTCTAAATCCTTTCTTTTGCAGTAAAGAAACTGAGGCTTACAGAAGTGACTTGCTCTAGGTAACACAGGAAATAAGCACCAGAAATAGAATTTCAACTCAGGACAGCTGATTCTTAGTCAGTGTTTTGACTCTATCTATCTGTCTATGTATCTATCTATCTATCATATCTTTCTCTCTATATATGTCTACAGATATAGATAGCTATTAATATAGATGTCGATAGATATCTATAGATACAGATAGAAGTGTATGTAAATGGAATGGGTGGTTGTATGTATATATATGTACACACAGGCAAATTATATACACATATACATGCAAACATGTATATAAGTATGAAGATAATATAGATACAGATATGGTTTTTGTACCACCTAATCTATAAAAGTATACATTCTCTGCATCTATCCTCTCTCTCTCTCTCCCTCTCTCTCTCTCTTTCCATATACATATACATACACATGTACATACATATGTGTATATAAAATACATGTACTGCCACTGATAGATTTATATTATAATATATATGACATGGGGCAGCTACATGGTACAGTGGATAGAGAGCTGGGTCTGAAGTTAGGAAGTCTCATCTTCCTGAGATCAAATCTGGCCTCAGACACTTACTGGTTGTGTTATTCTGGGCAAGTCACATAACCCTGTTTGCTTCAGTTTCCTAGAAAAGGAAATGGCAAGCCATTATAGTATATTGGTCAAGAAAATGTGAAATGCAGTCATGAAGAGTCATCTATGACTTCAATGACTGAACAGTAACAACAAACACACGTATGTGTGTATGTATGTATGTATGTATAGTATATGTGTATGTGTATGTATATACATGTATGTATAGATAGCTAATATAAAATAACTGAATACACACAGAGAGCTATATAATAGACATAGTTCGATAGATCATAGATACAGCATTTGCTAAATGCTTATTTGTAGGATTCTAAAACCAAACTATATAACAGACTAAATCAAGGTAATCACCACTCTCTAAAACGTTATGTTCTAAAAGAGGAAGAGGAAAAACCAGAAAGGGGACCTGAAAAGGAAGGGGCGGATGCCATGAGAGAGAAAGGTAGCTGATGTGGGGTTAGAACAGACTGTTAGCTATAAGCTAGAAGTGAAGTGAGCAACATTTCTAGGGTTCTCTGTAATAAGATGAATACAAGTAGGCACTCATAAGTCGGGTTTGTGGAATTGTGGATTTCAAACTGGAAAGGGCTTTAGCGATCACCTAATCCATTACCCTTCATTTGTCGGGGACAAAACAGAGCACACAGAGAGACATTCAATAACTGCCAATGTCCAAATGGTAGTGAATGGAAGAGCAGAACATTTCTGCTTCGCTACTCAGCTAAGTTTGGTGAAGTGGGTGGGAGCTGCAGAAGCAAGTAGAGGCTTGATGATCCCTCTCCTAAATTTAACAGTTTACCTCTAGCATAATTGATTCTTCATGTCTGGAGGTCTTCAAGAGAAAAGGGCAGTTAGGAGGCAAAATTGTTAGAGCACTGGGTCTGGGATAAGGAAAACCTAAGCTCAAATCTCTTTTCAGGACTTCTTAGCTATCTGACCTTTGAGAAACCATTTAAATTCTTATTACCTCAGTTTTCTTTTTTGTTTTTTGGAGGAGGGAAGGCAGGGCAATTGTGGCTAAGTGACTTGCCCAAGGTCACACATCTAGTAAATGTGTCAAGTGTCTGAGGCTGGATTTGAACTCAGGTCCTTCTGACTCCAGGGCCGGTGCTCTACTCATTGACCCACCTAGTTTCCCCTACCTCAGTTTTCTTATCCATAAAATGGTATTAATGGTATTATTGTTATCATTACTATTACCTCATTGTAAATCACTTAACACTGTGCCTGACATAATAAATACTATATAAACAGTGGTAATAGCAGCAGCAGCAGCAGTAGCAGCAGCAGCCATAGTAGTAGTAGTAGTAGTAGTAGTAGTAGTAGTAGTAGTAGTAGTAGTAGTAGTAGCAGTAGTAGTAGCAGTAGTAGGAAAATTGTGGGATGACCACTTTTTGAGCAAGTTATATGAGGCGGCAACAAAGCTTGTTTCTTAGATGTAGGTGAGATTAGGTGGCTATCGAGGGCCCTTCTACTTCTGAAATTCTATGAAACACACTATTTTCTCAATATCTTGGTTCGTGCTTTGTTTTGTCACATGGTTGAGATATCATGGAGTTTTGTTGCTATTTGGATTTGATCTTTCTAAAACAAAATTATACCATGTTCCATTTTATAAATGTATTTTAACTTGGAATCCTACTTCCTTCTTCTGGTCGCTAGATAAAAACTGATATGGAATACCTGAATTAAAATAACTTTGCATCAATTGCCTGATGATCATGCACGTCAGTGTTATGAGTGGAGCAAAACGGATGAAAGAGAGAAACTATTTTCTATGTGGAATCAACGAATCTTTGCAAATGATGGTTAAGAAATCAAGGAATTAAGGAAGACTCCATGATCAGGAAACTCAGACAATAGCTATGCAATATTAGTCTGTACGTATTCTTGAAGCCTTTTCAGTAGTGTGTGTATGTGTGTTTGTGTGTGTGTGTTTGTATGTATATATGTGTGTGTGTTTGTGTGTGTGTTTGTATGTATATATGTGTGTATTTGTGTTTGTGTGTGTGTGTATGTGTGTGTGTATGTGTGTGTGCATGTGTGTGTGCATGTGTGTGTGTGTGTGTGTGTGTGTGTTGAGGGACCTGCCAGACTTTGACTACCACTGACATTGCCATAGAAATTATGTGCTCTAGTGTCTAAAGTGCTGGATTGAAATCAGGAAGATTAACACTCAAATCCTACCTCTAACTTTTGCTGTCTATGTGACACCTAACAAGTCATTTAAGTTTTCTGACATTGGCTGTCTTAATCTGCAAAATGGGGGCATTGAAAGACTGAAATGCAATCCTGTATGTACAAAAGTTTTTAAGGTACTATGTGTCACTTAAAATCATTATATCCTTTCAAATTAATCTTCATGTTACGCTAATGTATCAAAATAGGTTTTAGAGAGGAGCTACTACTTTGACTGTCAATTATATTGAATGTTTGTAATTAGCCTAATCCTTCAACTGTATCTAACTTCTCTGGATTTTATTCCATCCAATTCAGCAACATTTTATTAAGAATTTACAAAGGATGAGGGAATGTTGCTAGGGAATGAAGTATACAACAGCAAAAATGTCCACCCTCAAGAAGCTTCCACTCTACTAAATACATAATTACTTGCCTTTGTCTTTCTCATTTCTTAAAAAAAAAAAGAATTAGAAATCATTTTTGGAAATGGATTTTCCACATATCTTAGTAATATCAATAAAACAAAGAACATTTATTAAGTACTTACTATGGGTCACAAATTATGCTAAACAGTGGACATAAGAGGTGAAAGACAGTTCCTGCCCTCAAGTAACTCACAATCTAATGGGTGAGACAACAAGCAGACAAAAATGTACAAACAAGATATAAACAATATAAGTAAGAAATAATTAAGAGAGGGAGGGCGCTAGAATTAAGAGGTGTTGGGAAAGGCTTCCAGTAAGAGATTATTTTTTGTTGGGGATAAAGGAAGGCAGTAGGCATTGAGGAGAGAAAATGTTTCAGGCATGGGATACGTAGGAGTAACTGTGGAGGTGATGGTGTTAATAAGGTCCATTGCAGAGCCTTTGCATCACTTTCCACTTGGCTCAACAGCCTATGACTGCTTCCATTATCTGGTAAAATAAAAGTGGGTAATTTGTGTCTTGGTTCCTACATTCTGCCCATTCTTTGATGATACCAATGTGATATTTAAGAACTATAGCCTCAATAAAATGCTTCATTTATTTCATTCACAAAGAGGTTTAGCCAAATGTGCTTAGTGACAGTGAAGAGAGAAATATATGGTGGGAAAGAAAGACAATGTGGCCGTTTACAAAATTATATGTGCATAATTCAGTAAAAGTAGCCTCTTTAGCATTTGTGTATGTACAAATACATATACAGATGTGTATGGGATGCATACACAAGCAATTACACAGATGTTGAAAATGAAAGCTTTGTATTTTTAAGATGAGCATAATTTTTTGTTCTCAGCGCATTTTATTCTTTCCTTCTTAAGAAGCTATTCTCATTTACTACATCTCTCTTTATCTCTCTCTCTCTCTCTCTCTCTCTCTCTCTCTCTCTCTCTCTCTCTCTTACTGTCTCTCTCTCTGTCTCTCTTATGATTAGATGCCATTCTATCACTCATCTCTTATTACTTTGGTCAGGGTATATTTCCATCTTCTTCTAAGTTTCTGTCCTCTTTGTCTAATATTCAATGGCAAGATGAACGAAAAAGGAAGGTTTCTTAATTCCATACTATTTGCAATGCTCAGCCTTTTGTTGATGTGTTGTAGGTTTCAAATATAACAATTAGTCTGCACATTATTTTGCTTAGGGAAGAGAAACCTAAGTGCTTTTTTATATTACCACAGGAGTATTGGAAATGCTTGAGAAGAGAAACAATTTGCCTATTTCAAAATAGAGACGTAAAATCGCTTATTTGAGACCCCTGAAATGATTTGATTAAAAATTAAGAAATCCAACGTCTCCTTCTTGCCTATTTAATTTAATATTAGCCCATTTTTGGCAACTGTTTTTTCTCTAGCCATTCAGACCCTCAGCTTGATTTCTACTCCTGATAAAAATGTGAGAATACATTTTTAAAATCGAGGGATTGGGAACACTTAAAATGGATGCAGTGATCAGTAAATAATAGCATGGTTGAACCAAGAATACATTGTTTCAAAGAGTCTTCTTTGGTAATGGTCTGTAGTGAGATATAAAACTGCTGGTTCAGCTACAGAAAAACATGTATTGTTGTGGCTGATGGTGATGATGACAACAGAAGTAATTTATTTACCCAGTAAAAAGCCTGCTTGAGTTTTCTAAGTTGATCATTTGTATATAATTGACAAAAGGACTTAGTTTTAATATTTGGGGAACTTTCACCCTAGTGATATATTATACATATTGGATAAATCAGATTATGGTATTTACTGGACGCATACAAGAATTTGGTTGCTCACTGTAAGGTAGATTGATGTTTCTCAAGGTAACAATCCGTGCTTGAATCAAGCAGAAAAAAGGTTAGAAGATTAAAGTCCAAATCTGTAGCATTTCTACCCTCTGGCCAAAAGAAAGAATTAATGTGTCAAGGTAAGCCTGGAGCTCTCTTTATTATCATTTGTTTCCAAGAAGGACTGTTTGCCAAAATAAGGGCTGTACCTTTGTTGGTACTCACCAGGAGCCAAGAAGGTAAAGTAGAAGACGTAGGCATAGAGTTCTCTGCATTGCCACCTGTTGCTAAGGAGGTGGGGAACAATAAGAAAGTAAATGCTTTCTGACAATTCTCACTGATGGCTGAAAGGTAGAGCAGAATCCCAAAGCAATAAGAGAGCAGAACTAGAGAAGTTTCTGCCAAGCCAAGCCCGTGTCTCTTTCCTTTGCAGATAATATGACACTAACTAAATTGAGGAAATTTCTTATGAAGCTACTATGTAGCAGAATCTATGTTGAGCAGAGGATAAAACGAAAGCAAAAACAAAGAAACGAAAGAAGTTGTTGCTTTTAAGGACTCACTGTCTAATGGAAGAGGTGAAATGTAAATGTTCGTGGACAAGAAAAATGTATACAGAAAAAACTAGAGGTAATCTCAGGGTGAAGGTTAAAGAGGATGAAGAAAGGCCTCTTTCAGAAAGTAGTACTTTAGCTGAGACTTGATGGAAGCCAGAAGATAAAGATGAGGTTGGATCGAGTTCCAGGAATGGCTGGGGAGAGACAGTCAAAAGGCCCAGTACCAGACTATGAAGTAACTTTTTTGAGCAAGAAAGATGCCTGTGTTAATGGATCTCACATTAGGTAGAAAGGAATAAAATGTAGAAAGACTGAAAAAATGAGGATGGGAAATGATGAGGGCCTTTGAATGCCAAAGTATATTATATTTGATGAATGATGTGATGGGAAGCCCCTACTATTCCATGAGTAGGGATGAGTGTATATGACATGGCCATCCTTGAACTTTAGAAATATTCATTTGACAGCTTAGTGAAGGATAGACTGGAGTGGAGATAGACTTGATTCAAGAAGACAAACTAGTGGGCTACTGCAGTCTTCTAGGCATGGGGTAATGGACCAGAATGGTAGCAGTGTCAGTGGAGATCAGGGAGCATACGTAATAGGTATTACAAAGGCAGTATCATCAAAACTTGACAATTCTTCAATATGGGGGAGGATGAGAGAGTGAGAAATCAAAGTCACTACCTATGTTATGAGCTTGAGTATCTATGAAGATGGTGGTCCCCTTTGACAGTAATAGGAAAGTTAAAGAAAGGGGAATTGTTTTTGTTTTTTGTTGTTTTGGGGGGGGTGTTTTGAGGGGGGAAGATAATTAGTTCAGTTGTGGCATTGCATTTAAGATGTCTGTGAGACATTCAGATTAAAATGTTTAATAGGAAGTTAGAGATGTGAGATTGGAGGTCAGGAAATAGTGTAGGACCAGAAAAGTAGATCCAGAATGCGCTCCAGATGAAGCCCCCTTTACACATCGTTTGCATAACAATAATAATTGGATGTATAGGTGCTAATATGATCAACAAGGGAAATAGTATAGAGGGAGAAGAAAAGTGGGCCAAGGAAATAGCCTTGGTGAACACCCATTGTCAATGGGAATGACCTGAATAAAGGTAAAACACATGAGGCATACAGAAAGGCATAGCCTAGTTTAAGAACAAAAGGAAACAAACCAGTATCCCCATCTATTCGCTCCACAAGTAGTATGTCACTACATAGATGTGGCAAACATGTCCACCACCATGGAAAGAACAGAACTAGCCTATATTCAAGTGTGGGGGTGGTAGATACCTTTCAACCTTACTGCAATAAAATCTAGGGACATGCTTCCTTCAAGATATCATAGTAAAAATGGGAAAGAAAAAAGGGTGGATTGTATCATTTACTTGTCAAGATAAACATGAAACAGACTTCAGAATTAGAAACAGACTTCACATGAGGCTGGGGACATAATGAGTATTAATAGGATGAGCACTATAGGACAGATCTAGGAGCAAAGAGAGACATTCCAAATTATTTGGCCACAAAGGTACACATGTTAGTAGGGAAAAGTCCTTGACCAACCTCAGTTTATGATGGTCTTGATTAAATCTTTAGTTGATGGAGAGTAGAAGCATCAGTAAGAGAATAGGAAACACTGGCTGCTTTTCCTGGTTTATTAAATTCTTCAGTATTGGAGTAATAAAATCCATCCAATATCTCAGAACAGAATGATAAGAGATGGAGAAGTTTCAGATCACATTCCATGGCTGGGTTTTTTTTCCTATTTTTTCACTTCTGTATTTCTCTCAGGTCCAGGGCAAATATTGATTTTCCTGACAACACTAATAGCATTTATTTTTCCCTAGAATTAACTCTGACAAAGGCATAATTATGACTCGTCACTTAATGAGCTTTCTCAGCCACTCTCTACCTGTTCCCTTCTCTTCTTCAACATAACCCCAGCTCAGCTGATTTCTCCAAAATGAAAACAAAAGCCCCATGTCAGGAGGTTTATTGGAAGGGCATAGTGGCTATACATTTATTGGCCTCTAGTGGTTGTTCAAGTTAATTAGTAACAACCAGATAAAGTGAAGACAGATTTTTTTTTAAGTCTCATTCACTCCAACCCAAGTAGCTGAAAGCTGTTTACCTTAATGGATCTTGAGTACCATAATTAGTGATAGTAATGATGCTGAGAGAAGCCATATCACTCCAGGTAGCATTTTCACCTTTTCCTGGCTAAAGGATTTTAATTTATTGAATGGCAAATCAATATGTTACTTGAAAATTAACAAAAAAAAATTGAAGAAGATATGCATGGTCAGCATAATTAGGTAGGCTTACTATGTGGGGAAAACAAAAGGATATGTGTAAGATCATGAGAGGTAGAGGTTAGAAAGTTTTTCCTTTATTTTGATTACTGTGGAGTCTAGAGAAGGTGAATATGGGCACTGTGTGCCTGCATTCTCAGTCCTAATGAAGTATATAAAAAAAGTTTAAATACATTTGTTCTTATTTTTCCTGTGGTTTGGAGCTCTGTATCAGCCTGGTGAAACCTATGGACCCTTATTTCTGAATCTTGCTTTTAAACACATAATCTAACATACATAGAATTGCAAAAGAAACAAAATATATTGAGATATGATAACTGAAACATACAGATATACACAGACATATGGGAATTTGTGTATATTTAAGTTTCTTAAACACAAAGCTAAGAATCTCCATTCCAAATCTAGTTTGACTTCTTGTGGTTCAGTCATGTCTAACTCTTCATGACCTCATTTGGGGTTTTCTTGAAAAAGATATTGGAGTGGTTTGACATTTCCTTTCCCAGCTCATTTTACAAATGAAGAAACTGAGGCAAAATGGTTAAATGACTTGCTCAGCGTCACACAGCCTGATTTATACTCAGGTCTTCCTAAGCCCAAGCCAAATGAGCTATCCACTATGCCACCTAGCTGCATGTGTCTACACTTAATATGTGTCTAAACTTCTCTTTTTCCAGATAGTATATAAATCTTACAGTTGGATCTCCTTCAAATAATTTAAACATGGTGCATGTTATTGTCTTAGGAAATTTCCGGGGGGTAACATTATTGCGCACAAGGTCCCATAATAGTAAGTATGTGTCAGAGGCAGGATTTGAACCCACATCTTCTTGTCTAAAAGCCTAAACCTCTCATTTTTTACCCAAATTTATTTTGTGCTTGAATATGACTGATCTGATTTCCTCATGAGTTTGAGGCACCTTTGTATTCTTGCCTTCCATATGCCAATGATCATTGCCCCGTTCCTAACCGTCATTGAACTTTACTCTTTAAGACCTATAACTTTTCACAATTTCCTTAGAGAAATATCCAAACGACACGAGAACAAAGAAAAGCATCCAAATTTCCGTCAATCTAGCACTTAATGGAGAGACAACTTACCAAAGGTGAGAAAGCGGCTCGATCTAGTTTCATCCAGACAAGGTCAGATGTTCTTAGTAGTCCCAGTGCCAGTTAATGCTCATGTTCATGACCACAGTCTGCTCCTAATGAAGCCATATAGCAAGGATGGCTTGTCCCATGAAATTCCCACAATACTCCAAATGCCGAGGGGATACATGCCCTGTCCGTGAGTAATGACATACAAAGAAGTGCACGGAATTTCCAAGGTGTAGAGAATAGAAGCAATTGCGGAAGATCGTCAAAGACGTCTTGTGGATGGCGACACCTGAGCTGAACGTTGGAAGAATATGTGGGTTTCAGGACCTAGAGATGAGGAAGGAAAGCATTGCAGACACGGATGATAAGCAAGCAAACGACGGGGAGATTGTAAATGAGATATTATGTACAAAAGTGTAGTAGAAATGTAATGATACACAAAGTTTCCCTGTTTCTATTCACCATTAACCAAACGTAGAGGAGTGAGGTTAATTCTATTTAATTTAAAAAACCTTAATTACCATCCCAGTACTTTCACATAGCAGGGACTTAAAAGATGTTTGTTGATGGACTGGTAATTTGGCATGATCACCAATTCTTTCCCATACTGTTTGCTTTACTCTGGGCACCCTCAAGCCAATCAATTATAGTGATCTTGCCTTTTACACAACAATTTAGATGCGGTCTGATGACCTCCTACTATGCGATCAGACATATTGGCACGGGGATAAGAAGATAAAAAAATCTAGTACTTTCCTTCCAGGGGCTTGCATTCTACAACATAGACACACATACACATACCTATATACATACACATATGTTTATATGTACTCATACGTGTATGCATATATACAGACATGTACACATATGTAGACATATACACATACATGTATATAAGTATATACTTAATATATGGAGAAAATGCTCAAAAATTTGGGAGTGAATTGGAAGTACTAGCCTCTGTGGAGATCAGGACGAGGGTAAAAGGTGGCATCTGAGATATGTTCAGAAGGAATATAAGAAAATCATTGCAAGCATGGGCACAGACCACGCAAAGACAAAGACACCAAATATAAAATAAATGGGAAAGTTTGGCTGGAAAGTTCAGTACATGGGCAGCAATAACAGGCAATTAATCTGAAAAGATCAGTTGGAGCTAGATTATTAACGTCTTTGAAGAATGATCAAAGGAGTTCTTACTGTATTCCCTGGGTAATAGGGAGTCATTGGAGCTTTCTGAGCAGAAAAGCGACACGGTCAGATCTGATTTAAAATATCAATATTTCAGTTTAATGTTGTGAAAGGATTATTTTACAATTCTTAAAATTTTCCAAGCTCAGAATATCATAGTTTGTTCTAGTGAGAAGAAATAATTATGAGAGGAAAATGAGAAAAAAAGAGAAGAAAAAGATATTATCCAACATCTACCCACCTGTCGCTGGTCATCTAAAACCACTGCCCATCTGTTACATATAATGAGAATCATATTGAAATGCAGACACTATTGGTAACTGAGAGGTACCTATAGGTGCTGAAGATGGCCTCGGATGGCAAGCTCTGGACAAATACCGAGTAGTACATCATTGTAATGTGGCCAATACATGCTTAGGGATGAAGGTAATTTTCCACTGTGCTGCCCAGTCAATGGGGGACACTTCTATTCTTGGAGTATAAGAAATACAAAAAAGGCAATGGCCAAAACAAATTGCCAACTTTACCTTCAAAAGAAATGGCTCACCTTTGGGGGACTTTCAGACAAGTAAGGAGTGGGTCATTTTTAATGAATATATTTTTAATGAAGATGTTTTTAATGAAGCATTTGCCCCACTTTTGTACTACAACAGTTCAAATGGAAAGTCAATTATTTTCCAATCCCAAAGTAGTGGGAAGGAGAAAGGAGGCATTTACATAACCTAAACATTTAAGCATATAATATGGAAATATTACATTCAGAGTCAAGGGAACTCATTTGTACTTCTGGTTTTGTGATTTGCTAATTGCAAGACCTTGATAAGGTCATTTAAAACTCTTGGCCTCAGCATCCTAATCAGTATAATGAGAGAGACATTTTCTACTAAATATCTACTAGCGGGTGCCTGCAGGGCTGTGAGTCCTTTGGGCAGTGGCTGGAGTCTTAGGCCTGGAGTCAGGAACACTCCTCTTCATAAGTTCAAATCTAGCCTCAGATACTTACTAGCTACGTGATCCTGGGCAAGTCACTTAATCCTGTTTGCCTCAGTTCCTCACTTCTAAAATGAGCTGGAGAAGGAAATGGCAAGCCACTCCAATATCTTTGCAAAAAAAAAAAAACACCAGATGGAGTTATGAAGATTCAGACACAAATGAACAGCGACTATTTTTAAGATCACTTCTAGTCTAAACCCATGAAACTATGACAAACAAGGACTAGAGGGGAAAAATAGTTAAGTATTAAATATTTAATTGTTAAACCCTAGAAATGTTGGAAGTTAATGTCTCCATTTCCAGAATGTCAACATGGAGTCAGGGAAGAGCTAAGAGATAGAGGTAAGAAATGAGGAGTAGATGGACTTCATAATAAAACCTGGAAAGACTTACGTGATCTGATGCTGAGTTAGGGGAGCAAAACCAGGAGAACATTATGTATGATTACAGACACACAGTATCTGTGATGACTAACTTTGATAGACTTGGCTCTTCTCAACAATACAAGGTTCAAAGACAGCTCCAAAAGACTCATGATGAAAAAAGCTATCCACATCCAGAGAAAGAATTATGGAGTCTTGATGCAGATTGAGGCAAACTATTTGCTCTATTTTTTCCTTCTTTTTTGGTTTTGTTTCTTCTTTTTCATGATTTATTCCATTGGTTATAATTCTTCTTTATAACTTGCCTATTGTGTAACTAAGTTTAATGGGAAGGTATATGTAGAACCCATGTTGGATTACATGCTGTCTTAGGAGGGAGCAGGGAGGAAAGGGAGAGAAAATTTGGAACAAAAAAAAAAACTTGTGGAACTGAGTGTTATAAACTAAAAATAAAAGAAATTTTAAAAAGAATATCACCATGGCTACATTACTTCCATTTTCTGAACTAAAGGCCCTCCCAACTTACAGATGAATTCTATCAATGTTTTCTTCAGTACAGTTCAATTCAACAAACATTTCATAAGCACATACTACATGCAGTCGATTATTTTCAGGCTGGGAATTCTAAGACAATAATGAGGAAAACAAATTCTTTGTCTTGCATTCTACTGAAAGATAAAGAAATGCACAGATAAGTCGATGCAAGAAAATTTTGGGAAATAGTTCTCTTATGCTAGGAGTTCAAGAAAGGCTTTAAGCAGAGTTGAAAACACCAAACATGAATCTAGAAAGAGGCTAGCAAGTATGACTTTTGTGATCATAATGGAGAAGCATTGAAGACCTGGGGTACACATGCGCAAAATCCTTTTATCTTTACCTCTTCAACTGCAGCACATGCTGCAGAGTCCACTGCTTCCTCCTTCCTAGGCCAAAGCAGATCCGATCTACCATCTTTGTCTCTGTCTCTTTATATCTCTTTCTCTATCTACCTGTTTATATCAATATATGTCCTCCTTTCTCTATCTTCCTATCTGTCTCTCAGTGATATTTTTTATTTGAAATTAATTCAATGAGCACATTGTCTGTTTCGGTGAGTTGGCAACCTCTTTATAACATATATTTATACCTCTCTCTCTCCATATACAAATACACAACATATATGTACATATATGTACATATGTGCATATATTTACAAATATACATATACACATCATCAATTACAATTTGTTGGAAATGCTATGCTCTATCAAGACAGTCCAGTAATTCATTAATCTCTCAGGTTAGTGGAATAGCTCAAATTCTAGGAAGAAAAATCTCAGTCAAACTGGAATTGGGACAGTAATAGTAATGGTGAAAATTACCATCTTATATAAAGAAAGTTAAAATAATCAAACTTGTGACAAAAGAGGAATTACTCATTCATAATGCAATCAGAGTCTTGAAGGGCCTAAATCTGTAAGCACATTTGATAGTGGTCTTGGTGAAGGTATGTATGGTCACTACTGTTTTTTGTTTATTTGAGAGAGGTTTAACCTTACTGTTGGAAGAGGCCTTAAAGGCTCAATTATTTAAGTTTATTTTATAGGAGGGAAAACTGAGGCACAGTTAATATGTGCATGCTTAGAATATAACTCAAACTTCTAGGCCACTCTAGGGTACCATTCCTAATGCTCTTTCCTTTTGGCTTCCTTTTCAGTTGGAATCGTACTCCAGGATGAGTTAGCAAGCCAGACTCAAGCAAAGTTTGTGATGTTCCTAAAATTACATGGGAGGATATAATAAAGCTAAAATTTGAACCCAGGTCACTGGGCACTGTCATTATGAGCTATTAGTGAAATTACTATGACTACTACTACTACTACTACTACTACTACTACTACTACTATTACTATTACTGCTACTACTACTATTACTGCTGCTGCTACTAATACAGCAATCACCTACTGTTATTGTTATATAGCTATCATTTATATTGTAGTCCATAGAAAAGTAGCTTTGAAGTCAGGAAGCCCTGATTTCAGGTCTTACTTCAGGCACATACTGGATATTTAACCTTGGGACAAGTCATTGCATTTCATATTGCCTTCATTTAACTCCCAGGACTCTAAATTGCAAACGAGATATCAATTGCAAATTGCAAACGAGATTTTATCAATGGCTTGTGAATCACATCAAAATTCCATAGACTCTCCTGGTTCTAATTTCCTAGATAGAAAAAATCCTCTTTACTGGAAATTGCCTACTCTCATGAAATTGCAGATCTGCTTTGAGTAGGAGAGAAGGAAGAAGCCAAAAGAGAAGGAAGACAGTGAGAATCCATGAAAAAGGATGTTGTATTTCTGCTCCCCTCTAACCTCATCAGACCGCATCTAAATTGTTGTGTAAAAGGCTAGGGCACCGTAATTGATCAGCTGGAGGGTGCCCGGAGGAAAGTAACCAGGATGGGAAAGAATTGAGGATCATATCCTATTACCACTCCATCAACAAGTGTCTGTTAAGTCCCCACTAGATAGCAAGTACTGGGCTAGAAATTGGGATACAAAAACAAACATGAAAGACTCTTTGATATCAAGGCATTTATGTTCTACCACAAAACAATAATCATATACATATCCGAGTACAACCATACACATATGTAAGTGCATCTATGTCTGTATGTTTAAGACAAAATATTTATATGACAAAGTATATAAATATTTGTAAGCATGTCTCTATATACAATATGAGTACACAACATGAACACAAGACCTAGGTGCGGGAGCTCTACCATCTAGGTGGATCAGGAAAAGGCCTCATATAGATGGCGACATGAGCGGACCCTGGAAATAAATTAGTGATTCTAAGTGACAGATGTGAGGAGCGGATGCCTTTCTCACATGTGAATTCATTAATTCATTAACGAAATGCATTATGAAACGCCTATGAAAAAGCAAAGTGATAGGTAACAGAGGATTGTGTGTGAAAGAATTAGAGATGTTTAAATATGATAAAAGAAATGGGAACATACTAACTCTTCAGGCATATGAAGGTCTACTAATTGGAAAAGAGATAAGGGTAGTTCTGTTTGGCTTCACAGGTTACACATAGGGTCAGGGAATGGAATTTCCCAAAAAACAGGGTTCATCTTAAATTCAGGGAATTGAGAGATGGGAAAGTCTCCTTCACTGGATTCTGTCAGGTATCTTCTGGAATGACTGACTGCCCAATGTATTGTGGTACAGAGAATGGAAGGCTAGATTTAGAGTCAGAACACCTTGGTTTGCCATTTACAATCTCCTTTATCTTGTCTAAGCAAATTTCATCTCTCTGGCCCTTGGTTTCCTCAAATATAAAATGAAGAGGTTCAACTGGACAATCTTGAGAATCCCTCTCTCTCTAAATCTATTGTTCTAGAAGGAACGCTTTGTCACATGTAAGTTGGATTTTACAGCCATTGAGTTCCCTCCAAACTCAGAAATCCTATGGTATTTTGTAACTTCAAAATAAGTGATATTTCCAATGTGCTTCATTGCCTTTTACCTAGAATGTTATGTTTTCAGAATAACAGAAAACTTCGGAGACTTCAGAAACCATGGCCACTTCCAAAACTAAGAAAATCTGGATAACCTGCTAAAAATTCCAAATAGAGTTGGTAATTGGAGCTAGTTGTTCAATTATCCCAGCATGAGATGTATTTCTTGAGGCTGCAAAATATCAAGGAGCAGAATTCTACCCCAGATTTGTCTATAGATATCACAAGTCACTTCACAAAGAATTGTATCATTATAGATTGTAGCCAAATTGTACAGTGTTTTGGGGCGTGATTTATCTCAATATGCATTGAATGTATGTGACAAGGAAGGGCTTATCCACATCAGGGTGACATGTGATTCTTCAACTCTTTATGTGTCTGACATATCTCTCAGTTTACCATTAAACATCTTCTTCAAAAGGCCAAGTATCTCAGACTAAAAACAAGATTTTATCAATGGCTTGTGAATCACATCGAAATTCCATAGACTCTCCTGACAAGTACCATTTGCCTTCCAAAGACATGGCCACATAAACACTTTGTGTTGGGAGTGTCCCTGCCCAGCAATGTTTCCATCCTCTAGACTTGTGAAATCATATCGTGCTGGATATTTCCCAGCAGGAGTGTAACAACAGCTGTTCTGTCTGAATCATACTATGTCAGATTCTCCACATCTGCCAGGGACCATTAGACATCAAGAGACAATAAGAAAAGAGAAATCTCCAAAATAAACTGCACTTCTAATTCTGGGTCTTAGAATCCCACAATTTGTTTTTGTGCGGAGCCCTGGACTAAGAGTCAGGAAAGACTCATGTTTGTCCAGCTATCAACTTTGACACTAGATGGATGACAATGGTCAAGTCATTCCCCTTATTTAAGGCCCAATTTCCTCACCATGACATTCTATTTTCCAGAATCTCTGACTTTTCTGGACATTCCCTCTACCCAGAGTTGTCCCACTTTACTTCCATGTTATTAGGTCTCTAGACCCCTTCAAGGTACATCTCACATGCTCTGTCTTACAAGAAGTGTTTCCTGACTCCTGTAGTCATGAGTTTGTGCTTTAAAAAAATTAAACACAAAAACCACAAAGACCAGAACCACAAGCTTTATAACTTTATATTTGCTATATGTACATATATGTTATATTTTATAAAATTTTATATTTACTGTATATACTATACTATATATGTATGCTATATTTTACTACACACACACTTATTATATGCCAACTCTCTCCTTGATGCCAATTATAAACCCCTTACAGATAAGAACCCTTTATTTTCATATCACCTTTTCCCTCCATTCAGTAGACACATAAGGCTTGTTTTAATTGATTGAATGTATCCATATTGTTTGCCCCCAAGAGAAGATAAGCACCTTGAAGGGAAATCTTGTCTCATTTTTGTCTATCTACAGTGTCTAGCATAGAAGTTGGCCAATAATCACACTATAACACATGCCAAACAATCAAGACTTTGGACCATTCATTTCCCTTTTAACATTCAGTCTAAGGCATTCTCTTCCTCGAGTGCATCAAATGTACCTCCGTTCGAATGAATGTCCCTTGAAGGCTGAGAGTATCTTCACTTTTGTATTTGGATTTCCAGAACTTAGCGCAGTGTGTGACTCACATGAACAACTTAATACATGTTTCATTCATCTCTTCAGACATAACAGGTGCTTGTTCAATTGAACTGAATCTCTAAAATGACAATGCATTTAATTGTAATTGCCCTACACAGATTAATAAGACAACATACTTTATCTTTGCAAATTTAAAAGTGTTATTGAAGTATCAACTATTTACTCTAATGTCTATTTTTTAATCAGGATGAAAAAGTATTCATAAAACCATGACATGGACATTCATTGCCCTTGTGAGTGTCCTGTATATCTGCAGATACACATTTTCATTTTTTTTCTACGCCCCATTACCTGTGTATTTTATTTCCTAGTTGTGTGCAAAAACTTTTTTTTTTTGTTTTTGAATGTCTGTTTTTAAAACTTTGAGTTCCAAAATCTCTCCCCTCTTCCCTCCCGGCCCACCCTCCCTAAGAAGGCAAGCAATTCAACATAGGCCACATGCGTATCATTATGTAAAACCCTTCCACAATACTCATGTTGTGAAAGATTAAATATGTTTTGCTCCTTCCTAACCTATCCCCCTATATTGAATTTTCTCCCTTGACCCTGTCCCTTTTTGAAAGTGTTTGCTTTTGATTACCTCCTCCCCTTGTCTACCCTCCTTTCTATTGTCCCCCCTTTTTAATCTTGTTTCTCCTTCTTTCCTGTGGGGTAAGATACCCAATTGAGTGTGTATGGTATTCCCTCCTCAGGCCGAATCCGATGAGAGAAAGATTTACTCATTCCTCCTCATCTGCCCCCTCTTCTCTTCCTAGAGAACCACTTTTTCTTGCCACTTTTACGCGAGATAATTTACCCCATTCTATCTCTTTCTTTCTCCCTCTCTCAATATATTCCTCTCTTATCCCTTATCCCTTAATTTGATTTTATTTTTTAGATATCATCCCTTCATATTCAACTCACCCTGTGCCCTCTGTATGTATATACATATATATACCTACATATATACATACATTGACACACACATATGTGTATATATATATATACATGCACACACATACATATATATATATGTGCATATTTCTTTCAGCTACTATGATACTGAGATCTCATGAATCATACACATCATCTTTCCATAAAGGAATGTAAAGAAAACAGTTCAACTTTAGTGAGTCCCTTATGATATCTCTTTCTTGTTTACCTTTTCATGCTTCTCTTGATTCTTGTGTTTGAAAGTCAAATTTTCTATTCAGCTCTGGTCTTTTCACTGAGAAAGCTTGAAAGTCCTCTATTTTATTGAAAATCCATATTTTGCCTTGGAGCATGATACTCAGTTTTGCTGGGTAGGTGATTCTTGGTTTTAATCCTAGCTCCATGGACCTTTGGAATATCATATTCCAAGCCCTTT
>CM053625.1:307631242-307663295 GCA_028646595.1 Phalanger gymnotis
GTCAGGAAGACCTGAGTTCAAATTTGACCTCAGACATATACTAGCTGTGCGACCCTGGACAAGTCACTTTACCTCTGTTTGCCTTAATCCAGTAGAAAAGAAAATGGCAAACTACTCCAGTATCTTTGCAAAGAAAACCTCATGGACAGTATGGCCCTTGGGGTCACAGAGTATCAGACATGAACGAACAACAGATGTCACCTAGTCCAAGATCTACCTTAACAAAAATCTCCTATGTAGCATCCCTGAGAATTTAGCTTTGAAGTTCTCCAAAGAGGAAAAAAAATTGCAATCTCTAGATATTCCACTTTGGGGTATCTCTGTTACAAAGGTTCCACCCACACCCTTCTTTTTCATTTGTTGCTGTCGCTTCTTGGTTTTTGTTGTTTTCAAGAAAACAAGTCTAAATGAAATATCTGTGCATGTTTGCAGTTCTGCTCCCTGGAGCTAAGGAGTATAAATGATTCTTTCTTCTGAGGGATCACCCTTAAAATTTTGAAACAGAAAAAAGTCCTCCCTAATACCATGGTAAACATACCCTTATCTTTAACAGATCTTCATATAAGATAAATGAATTCTTTCACCATTATGGCTGGCCTTCTCTGGATATTCTCCTGTTTATGAAGATATTTTCCATAAGGTAATGCAAATATGGTCTCACCAGGGCTGAGTATATCAAGAAGATCACCTCCCCAAGTCACTGAGATAAAATGAGGGCTTAATCATATCTGTAGCAAGGAACTTTTTAACTTGACTTCTCTTTCCCTTTCTACGAGTTTAGTCATTCTCTGAATATTGAGATAGTACAGTGGACATTTTATCAAGAGATATGCTGCTCCTTAGATTAGGATCAGTAACACACAATGCCATTTTTAGCTTTTCCCATAGGATGCCCTTTCAAGACATTTTCCATTAGAAACAAGCCCATTGTAAACAATCTGTTTATTATAGAAATGTGTAAATGTCAGAGACTGTAGTCCAACCTCTTCGGTTTATGGTTAAAGCTCAGACAGAAAAAAAAATGCATTTGGAAACTGTAACACTTCAGGCACCAGCTCCTTGCATATACACATGGGTACACCAGAAAAACCAGCCCATACACAAAAGATTCTGAGGCTAGATATCCACTTAAAACAATACTTTTTGGTTTGGCATTGTTACACTTATTTTTATTATTCCTATGCAAGTCAGAATTAGTTCAAAATCAGAACAATTACTGAAAAAAACATAAAAATAGCAATAATTAAATAAAATGGATAATACTTTATAAAAAAGTATATATCATAATTGGGAAAGGTGGACACACCACTAGGAAACTTGTATATAAACAACTCATTCTTCCAATATCAAAATACTACCAAAGACTTCTGGTGATATTAACAATCTTTTCTGCCTATACTTGCTCCCCAATGAAGGATATTCTCTCCTGTTCTTTGACATGAATGTTTCCCGCTGTCCCTATGGGGTGTCTCATCTCTACTGTTATCAACTAGGTGTACTAGCTATGCATCTCTCCTCCTCCTCCTCCTCCTCTTCCTCTTCCTTCTCCTCCTCTTCCTCTCCTCCTCCTCTTCTTCTTCTTCCTTCTCCTCCTCTTCCTCTCCTCCTCCTCCTCTTCCACTTCCTTCTCTTCCTCCTCCTCTTCCTTTTCTTCCTCTTCCTCTCCTCCTCCTCCTCTTCTTTCTCCTCCTCTTCCTCTTCCTCCTCTTCCACCTCCTCTTCCTCCTTCTCTCCCTCTCCCTTTCTCCCTTTCTCCCTCCCTCCATCTGAACATTTGAAATATAAACCACTTTCCACTTTTACTTCTCCATAAGGACAAATAGTAATTTCATAATGACAATGGTGGTATTGATATTTGATAATAAACATTTCTTTTTAAATTTCTGACCAGTCAAAGCCTTTGGGATTTTGTAGAATTATGTGTCTCTTTGTCAATCTGGTAAATTTCACTCTAGTGTTCATTATGCTTATCATTATCGTATGTCATGTGGCAATCATCATATAGTACATTCATTGCACAGATTGTACATTCAATTCAATGATGTAGTAGTTGTCAATATGCTTGGTAACACGCTGAGAGCCTTCTCTGTTCTCTCCCACCATTCTGTCCACCCTCCATTAGAGTTTATCTGCCCAGAACACTGGGGAAGAGAAAGCACTATTATACTCACGGAATATTGATATTAATAAGAGCACAGCATGTCAACAAATGTCTGTCCACTAAATCCCTCATCATATATTAAAAAGCTTGAGCATCTTATATTTGAGAGTCTTATTTTTAGATTTGTACTTTTTCAGCGCATTATTGGCCATGAGTCTGAGAACAGCAGGGTTAATATAACACTTGATAGAGTCAGCCCATCTGTTCAGCTTTCCATCCAACCATGTCATTTTATGAGCGCTCTCTAGGAGATTTTTGGTTATCCAATTTGTAGTATTCTCTAATATAATCAGTCTGGTATCACTTGAAAAACTCACTGAGCCAAACCGAATGGTACAAAATTGCTAAGAGACAAAGTACGATGTAATTAGAAATGGTTTACAATTTCTAGGAAGTCTCTCTCTCTCTCTCTCTCTCTCTCTCTCTCTCTCTCTCTCTCTCTCTCTCTCTCTCTCTCTCTCTCTCCCCCTCCTTCTTTTCTGTAAACATCCAAATCTCTTAGTCGTAATGATTTTACTAGTGATTTTTTTAAATTCATGCCAGTTCAGAACCATTTATTAAGAACTTACACTGCAAAATATTTTGTGAAGTGTTTGGGATACAAAGAAAATGGGCAAAAAGCATATTCCCTTCCCTCAAAGAGCTCATATTATGAAACTATATAGATAGAGATGCAGATAAAGATAGAGATGACATAGTTGCAGATATAGACACACAAGAGGGCAATCTCAGATCTAAATGCACAGCAATGGGGAAGTATAGGGCTTTCAAGAAATAACTGTAAAAAGAGAAATATATGTTTTGCCTTAAAGGAAACGCGGGAATCCAGAAATCAAAAATGAGGATAGAGATCATTCCAGGCATGGACACAGTGAGTGAAAATGCTTGGAGCCAGGAGAAAGAGTGCATCGTATGAGAAACAGCAGGGAGGCCAATGTAGTTATGTTGTAGACTATGTGGAGGAGATTAAAATCCATGAAAGCTAGAAAAGTAGTACAGAGTTAGAACATGAACACTTTTAGATATTAAGGAAAAAAAAGGTCTTGTGTTTGATCTTGGCTAATAAGGAAACACTGGAGTTATTCCATAAGAGGCTGAAACTGGGACAAGTCACGATCCTTAGAAAAATAATTTGTCAATTAAGCAAGAAAGATAATGGGGAGCAATTTAAGACAGGGAGTGCAAACCAAGGCTATTATAATAGACTGGATTTCAAGTGATGAGGGACTGACCTAGGAATGCATCTGTGTGAATAGATTTGGCAGCAGGTTGGGTATGTGGGACGAGTCTGAGGCAGGAGCGCAAGATGACACTGAGATTGTGAGCCTGGGTGAGTGTGAGGATGATGACGCTCTCAATAGTGATAGGGAAGTTTGTAAGAAAGCAGTGTTTGGGTGGACAATGAGTTCTGTGTTCAGTATGCCAACAAGATACCCAGTTCAAGATATTTAAGATGTATTTGGAGAAGAGAGTTTGCAGGTGAGGAAAGAAATTAGGCATATAAAGAGCTAGTAATCTTATGCATGGAGATAATTGAATCCATGTATGTTTATCAAATAAGCAAGTAAGACCATATAGAGTAAGAAAAACAAAAGGTCCAGAATACATATTTTGGGGGTACCCATGGGTGATGAGAACGACTTGGATAAAGATCTAGAAAAGAAAACTGAGATAAAAAAATCGGGCATGGAACTGAACCAGGAGACAGAAGTTCCACAAAAACAGAGAGAAGAAAGTTCACAGGAGAACATGGTGTTTGACAGTATCGAAATCTTCATAGGGTTCAAGAAAGATGAGAAGTGAGAAAAGCCTATTAGATGTGGTCATTAAGAGAAAATTGGCAATTTGTTCATATATTTTTTTGTTATGGCACAAATAGTATCTCAGTAGACTCATATAATGCAATGTTACCCATTTATCAATAGATAATGTGTATAAAATTCTGAGAGACTTTCAAGCATGATTAATCAATTAATTAGGATAGTAATAACCAAGAAACTAAGTTCATTATTCTCTCTTGGTTACCAAAGATATTCTCTCTTTGTTACAGGACCCTTTAAATCCAAGTGAGCCTTCCGATTGGTCAAATAATATATCATTTGGCCCTCCTCTGGCAAGGGCAAAGCAATCCCAATAGATGAACATTTTAATGAGTAGGTGGGTTGAGTTCTCATCTACTCCCTATTACTTCATCACTGGTGTGGAAAGAGAAGCTTCTGCGAAAAGTGGTCTGGCCATGAGAACAAACTGCCTCCAGCAATCTTGCCTAGAAAAACCACCCCAATGTAGACCTCCCTAGCCTAGCCTTCCCTTTGTAGACCAGGTTACCTCCAACTTTGAAGAGAGGAAAATTGAGGACAAAGAGTCATATCCTTGGTAGAGAACCAGCTTAAGCAGGTTTTGGTTTACAAGATAGGCCAAAGCCAAAATCCCATTTGGGTAGGTCTTAGCCCAAGCTGGTTAAGGAGTAAATGACATAGGGATTGCTTACCCTTTAAGGAGTGAAGTCTTGACAAAATGTAAGGAAAAGAATGGACCACAAATTAATATGGGTTAATATTATTTCAAAAAAAATCCACCTTTTCATTTTGTTGTGTTTCTGGTATACACCTTTTAATTCACACTACATCTTCCTGATACAGATGACAACTATATTACACAGTGGTCAACATTGTGTGTGTGTGTGTGTGTGTGTGTGTGTGTGTGTGTGTGTGTGTGTGAGAGAGAGAGAGAGAGAGAAAGCGAGAGAGAGAGAGAGAGAGAGAGAGAGAGAGAGAGATTCAGATTCAGATCCTCTGGCTAAAGATTTTATCACCCACTCGTCAACTTTTTCATTTTGAGAATCTGCAAAGTGAGGTAGGCTGTTCCTGGGATGGAGTCAGAAATTGATCTTATACTCACAGGATGGTAGGATGAAATTTTTAGAGCTGAAAATGACCTTATAGCTCAGAGGCCATTGTGTTTAATTTATACCACAACCACCACCACCACCACCCCCGCTATAGAGGAGGAAACTGTAACACAGCTTAAGTTACTTCCCAAGGTTAAAGGGCTAGTATATGTCTACACCTCCCTTCATTGCCTTTATTATGTCTCGCAGATGCATTCTGTTGTACAATTAACAAAGGAATTTTACAGTGTTATCATATTTAATACTCAAAATATCAATCAATCTATAAGCATTTCTTAAATGTCCTATGAATCAGGAATTTGTGATAAACATTGGGAATGCAGAGACAAAAAGGGATCAGGACCATTCCTTGAGGAGCTTATACTTTTACATTGCTTTTAATTACTGAATGGGTGTTGCCCCAGAGAAACTGAGACCTGAGGAAGACCTCAGCTTAAAAAGGCTTAGGGCTCCCACTGCATCCAGGACCATCACTAGTCATCCTGACCTATGTCTTACCACTGGACTCTGATGACTCTGGAAGAGAGAGTGAGCCTGATGACTTTGCACAGACCTGCCTCACTTAAATTCATTTCACTGGCAAGTCAAGACATCATCCTTCTGATATCATTGGTCCTCTTCAAGAACGAAAGACAAACAACAACTCTTTCAGAGGATACCATACTTATAAAAATAAACATATAAAGAATAAAGATGAAAGGGAAATGGAAAGGGAGCACCATCAATCCCTAGGTACATTTACCTTGATTTGGAGGCAGAGGACATTATTTCAAACACCAAACTTGCTACTTGCTTTCTATGGGACTCTGGGCAAGTCACCTCATACATTTGGACCTGAGTTTCTTCATTTGTTAAATGAGTGGCTTGAACTAGAAGGCCTATGAGATCCCTTTCTACTCTAAATCTATCATCTTACAGATCTTTTGAAGTCAGGGAATTCATACTACTATTTTTAGATAAGAAATCAGAAGCTGCGAGAGACACTCATAGTGTCACAGATTTATAGTGTTTGGAGAATTACTTCAGACAAGCATCATTTTCATTGTGTGACAACAATGGTACTTTCACTTAAAGCAAATGAATGAATGAAACATTTCTACATTACTATGTGCCAGGCAAAGTACTAAGCACTGGGGATAGAAATGTGAAAATACAAGTCAGTCTCTGCCCTCAAGGAACTTAAATTAGGATTCCTGAAGAAAACACATAATTTGAAGCTAGAAAAGGAAGGTGGGGAGGGCGAATGCCTGCTTTCACCCTACGGTGTGGTTTGAAAATATTGTGTTAAACAGGTTTAGAGAGGACCCAGAACAGAGGTAGAATGTGGCCCCTAAGTAATGAGCCCAGAGTCAAATATTTTCATGTGTAAATAAAACTGGTAAATCTTATCATTGTTCATGTAAGTTTTGTCTGTGTAAGTATTGTTTATGTAAGAGGAGTCTTGGCTCTGTCAGAGGCACTAGGGAAGGTGGGGTGGAGGTGAACGCTCACATGGCTTCGGTCCTTTGGTAAGCTGTCATTCTATCAGCTTTCATTGAGCCCTATTCACTGTTTATTTTAAATCTCATAATTATTTGGCAATTAGAGTACAAAGGGCTGAAGACTAGTGTAAGGGAGACATCTGTTGAAGCTTTGGGAAAGGCACAAATTAGAGTGATATTTGCCTGCCAGCTATAAAAATCCTAGCTCATTCTTCAATAGCCCTTTAAAGTTGCCAAATTCTTTTCTTACAATTCTTTGAGATATGTAGTATAAGCCTCCTAATCATTCACATTTTTTTAGATAGGGAAACTGAGGTTCTAAGATGTTCATAATATCAGTGGCTTATAGTCATGAGAAATATTTTGGATAAGTGTCATTTTGAAATGGTTTTATCTTATGTCAACAGAGGTTATATGCATGCCTCTGCAGACACCATGCTGACTCAGAATGTCCAACCTTTGCCAGAGAAACAGGATTCAGCTGCTTTCCCACCTTGTTTTAGTCCTCTGTCAGCTGAGTGCTAGATGGCATACCTTGCACACATTTCAGGGTTCTCTTTTGTTGTGTTTTTAATCCTATAGTTTTAAATATAAACATCACTAGAAAGACGCATGCAAAGGTTATAGTTCATAAAGAGTGTTGCTGTTCATTCATTTTAATCACGCCCTACTCTTTGTTATCCCATTTGGGGTTCTCTTGCCAAAGATAATGGAGAACTTTGCCATTACCTTCTCTAGTAGCTCCACATTTTTAAGGACTTGGATAAAAGACTGAAGGGCAAGTTAGTCAAATCTATTGGTGGCACAGTTAGGAAAACTAGCTAACACAGTGGATGTTGCACCTAGCTGGAATTCACTCCCTTGGCCTCTTAGAATCTCTAACTTTTTCCCCCCAAGCTTTACTCAGGTACTGTCTTTTATGGGGATACCTGTCCACATGCATCCCTTTAGTTTTCTGTACAATTTTCCTCTCTTTCATATTATTGTGTTTGTCTACATAAGTTGCTGTTATTCAGTCATTTCAGTTAAGTTGGACTCTTTGTGACCCTATTTGGGGTTTTCTTGACAAGTCACTTAATGATGTTTGCCAATATCTTGGCTAGATTGGTTTGCCATTTCCTTCTCTAGATCATTTTATATATGAGGAACTGAGGCAAACAGGGTTAAGTAACTTATCCAGGGTCACATAGTTAGTAAGTGCCTGAGACTAGATTTGAACTCATGAAGATGAGTCTTCCTGATTCCAAGATTGGCACTCTATCCACTGTGCCACCTACCTGTGAATTATACCTTATATACCTACTCCTTGCATTTCTAAGTGGAATGGAAAGTCTCGTAAGCCAGTGCCTGGCACTTAGTATATACTTAATGAATGTTAATTGATTAATTTTCCTATTCCTCTTTGTACCTCTAAAGTCTTGCACAGAGAAGGAGTTTAACAAATCCAAGTTGGACTGGATCAGGTAAGATTATTATAATCCAAATAGACCTTAACAGGACAGAATTTGGACAAATACTGGCTGTCACGTATAAAGTACTTTAGAGTTTTTCAAGTCCTTTATACACATCATCTCCTTTATCTCCACAATATTACCATGAAACAAACACTATCTGAATTATGATGCCCATTTTACATATAAGGGAATTGATGTTTGCTTTATGACTTATCATTAGTCACACAGCTAGTAACTCTCAGAGGCAGGATCCGAGATGAGATGTAACTGATATCAGTCAAGTGTTCAATCGAAGTTTGGATAATGATTTGTTGTGTGTGTTGTAATGTGGATTACTTTTTTGAATGTGGGTTGGATTAGATAATTTCTCGGGTCCTTTATTGCAGGTTAAATGTGCATTTTATTAGTTGTTTTTTTTTGTTTGTAGGCTAGCCTAGGAAACTAACACACATGTGTATGATTATTTCAATGAGAAAAGGTGTTCTAGATCTAAATATATGATTTATAAATATAGCCCATTATGTCTCTTATGCCTGGCCATACTTCAGGAGCTGGGGTATATGTATATTATGTGAGCCTAAAACATAAGAAAATATTAAAGAGCAAAGGCAGCTGAATAGCATACTTCAGAGTGACCAAAATATTTGCTAAGTAGTGAAGCTCAAGGTTGAGCTCAGGGATTGACATCCTCAGGCCAAAATTCATGCAAATGACAAAGGAAGATGTCATATAAGAGACAGCAGTTGAGCTAAGCCTTGAAAAATGGTTATATTCTGCTAAGCAGGAATGGTAGTAATGTTGGAGGTGGGGGTTAATGTCAACAAAATGGCTTACATGGTTTTGCAGGAGCAAAATATAGTTAAATGGATGTTTGAAGAACTGCACATCTATATTAACTGAAGTCAATTTGATTTTAAAGTTCAGGAAACGTACAAGATAAGGACAGAAAATTTTACTGGGATAGGACTGAAGCAAATCTTGGATTACGGGCTCAGGATTTTGTTCTCTATTCAATGGGCAGTAGGAAGGAGAAGCATTTAGATAATGCCTACTATGTACCAGACACTATGCTAAGTGGTTTCACAAATATTACCTCATTCAATCTTCACAACAACCTTGGTAGGAAAGCGTTCTTTTTATAATCAATTTTACAGTTAAAATAACTAAAGCAGAGAAAGTGACTTGCCCAAGGTCACAAGGCTAGTAGGTGTTTGAGGACAGATTGGAGTTCAGGTCATCCCAACTCCTGGCTCAGCTCCCTGACACCAGCTCCCTCTATGGTATGAACAATTTATACAAATGTGGTATTTAGAGCCCAGAGGACTATTAGAAAGGTTTTTGTCTTACCTCCATCAGGTTGTAGATGAAAGAAATAGTACTCAGAGATAGAAAGTACTGAATCATATGGTTGAAGATATAGAGCTGGATGGCATATTGAAGTTGAGTCCAAAACCCTTATTCTACATATAAGGAAACTCAGTCCTGGTAAGGGTAGAAGTTAAGTGATTTACACGAAGTCACATTACTACCATCCTAATATTCAAATTCCAGTCTTTTGAAATCTTCAAATACAATCAACCTGTGGATTTAAGGAATAACTGAAGAGAAGAAAGACCTGAAAGAGTCTTGTAAAGAAGGCTCAAAAGTCTCAATTAGGGTTAGTGATTTCAGTGGAAAGTACTATGAGGGGATGGGCTTTCTGGTTTACTGATTCCTTTAAAATAGAGACAGACCTAAAGATTTGCAGAAAATGGAGTATGGGGAGCTATGAGTCCGAAGTACAGACCACCACACAAGTAGGTAAGGCTCTTCTTTTGCTAGGTGGGTAACACTGGCAACCACAGATTTTTGTTGGTTTTTAAGCCCAGATCTCACTTGGAAGATCTCTCACTTCTCCTAAGATCTAACTATTCTTAAAGGTTCTGCAGCCTGTTTTCCCCCACAAGTGCTGATGGTAAGTGAGTAGGGGATGCACGTACAGTTATTGCCATGTTATTGAGAAGCCGAGTTACTGTTTTCTGAGGAAGAGAATAAGTTACTAAGAAAGCTGAAACTCCTAGGATTTAACTAATTTACCTAACATAATACTCTAATGGCCAGTTTGGGATGTGAAGTCACACTTTTTATCTGCAAATTTACAGAATCATAGATTTCACTGTTGAATGGGTGTATGATGCTATCTAGTCCAACCCATGGCATTTACATTATAAATGAAAATTAGTTATCCAACTTGTTCTTGAATACCTCAACTGAGAAGGGCCCCATTACTGCTTAAGACAACTCACTAAACTTTGAGACTCTTCTAATTGTTAAAATGGTTTTGTTGTTTGTTTACATGAAGCTTAGATACTTTGCAATGTCAATTCACTGTTCCCAGATAGGCCCTCAACCAATCCCTCTTTTGTAATAGCCTTCTAATAGGTGAAGAAAAATGCCATATCTTTACCTAAATCTTCTCTTTACTCACCTAAATTTGCCCAGTTTCTTCAATTGGGATGATTTTCAAACTGGAGGGGATGTTTAAGGTTATCTAGTCCAGGCAGTTCACTTTACAGATGTGGAAACTGAGAAACAGAGTGACTAAGTGACTTGGCCCAAATCACATGTGTAGTTAGTGAAATGAGCAGGATTGGAACCATGCTCCTCCGACTTATGCTGCATAATTTTGAATGCCATCCTGATTTTAATCACCTCCCAAAGGAGATGCTTCAGTTTATCAATCACCAAGTAAACCTTTCTTCAGCATACTTCCATTGTCTCTTCACATTATAGGCACAGTGATTAAAGCTTATAAGATCACAATGTCACAGCTAAAAGGAAGCTTAGGAGTTATAATCCAGTACCATCATTTTCTAAATGAGAGAATAAAGACTTTACATAACTGACTCCAGTTTACATGGGTTCTAAGCGTGAGGACCCAGACTGAAACCCAGGGGCTTAGACTCCAAACCGACTGTTCTTTAAATCATACCAAGCCATGTAGCTGCAAAAACTTTGCAATTACACCAACAATGCACAAACGAAGAATGGCTGTGGTAGGGTATCTTTCATGTAGTTTGTGCATTGTGTCTTGGAAGGATCCATTAGGCCTGTCTATTTGCAGCTCTTGGGAAATATTTGCAGGAAAAGAGCAATTACAACAGATAACAAATGGGGCCACCTTTCAGCCCTGACACACAGAGGCTGCCTTTTGCAAATGGAGATTTTATTATGGAACGATAATTAAATCATTGTTCTCTGCACTTTTCTCTAATCCATGAAATGCCCACGAAACATGTCAACTTTTCCAGGCAGTCACCATGAAATCAGCACCAATTTTCCATCAAAAGTGGAGATTAGGCTGAGGAGTCCCAGAGACATGAGATCTGGCCAGTGCTAATTAAATGTTTCTTGTCAAAAGCAAAAGCTTTCCCAATTTGTTTGCTAATTTCATAAGATTGCTGTCTGGACAGCGGAGGCAGAGTCTGGGAACAGGAAAGGTGGTCAGAAAGAGCTTTGGGGGAGGATGCAGTTAGTTATTATTAGATTTGAAAAATACTAGGTCTTATCCCGCATAAAACTTGGACAGAAATTGCAAATGGACAACATGCTGGGAGAAGAACTATATCAGAGGAGTGTGGGCTGGACGCTCTTTGATGAATTAAAAGCTATTTTAGCGACCCTAAATTTCTCCATCCACCAGAGGCCTATGTCCTTAATAATTCTATCAGTTGTTGCATGTCTGGGCATCATTGGACCCTATGGTCTCAAGAGAAATAAATTTGAATGTTACTTGGGGAGCAATGGAGAGGCATATGCGGTATATTTATGAAGGCTTCAAAATGTAAATTTGAAATATGCAAGACTGCAATAAAGGATATCACCCATGGAATATATGCTTTTATACATATATACACACAATTAAAAATATCTATCTGTTTTGAATCACATGTGCATACACACAAATCTCTAATTCTATATGTGTGCATATGTATATGCATGTATATTATATACATGCATTTTATATGTGCATATGTGTGTACATATGCACACATTTCTAATGAAAAAATATAAACTCTTTGAATTCAGTGACTAACTTTTGTTTTTGTATCCCTAATTCCTGGCACATAGCAGGTCCTTAATAAACATTTGCTGATTCAATTGAAAGATATTCGTGACAGGAAAAAGAAGATGGGATGTTGGTGGACAACCAATGAACAGCTTCTCTGTTCCACTGGTATACTTTAGGTAGCAAGGAAAAGTGAGGAAATCTCCTAGTACATTGGGTGGAAGACTGGAATAAACATATGGGAGGACATGGACCAGAGTCTCAGAAGAAGGGCTGCCACAGATGGGGCTGTGATTCTCATTGCTCGAAAGGACTCCAGCTCCTTTGGGAGTGGTCAGAGTCAGAGTCAGAAGCCTACTAAGTGCATTGGATCACAATAAAAAAATGTCAATTTTTTCTAAATCCTCACCAATTTTTTTTCAAGCCCTCTCAGATCTACTTCCATTGTGTTCTCAGACTTTTCTTTCCTCTGAAATTTTATCTAAGTAATCCTTCTACCATGAAGGAAAGTCTTTCAACCCTTCTTATTTTTTTCTTATAATAAGCCTAAATGTCTATTTCACCCTTTGCTAACCCTTTGCACTTATTCACTTTGATGCTGGTTCCGCCCTTTGATGGCAAAAAGAATGTCTAATCCCTTCTCCACATGATGACCCTCAAATAGTTGAAGCAAATGATATCATGCCCCACTTCTCTAGTCTTTTATTTTCGAGACTAAACATCCCCATTTTGTTCAATCAATCCTCATGTGATATGGAATCAAGCCCCTTCTCTACCTAATTTCCCTCCTCTAAATTTACTGCTTTTTAAGATTCTTACAAACTCTGTTTTGTATCAGATTCATGACCTTGTTTTCATTTAGTACAGTGATTACCTTGTCATTCCCCTGCCCTACTCCAAAATAGGGCTACGAAGAGTCTGTCTCCACTGTACCTATCCAATTTTACATCTGTATATTAACCTTCATAAATTCCATATCCGAGGAAAACACAGTGATTGATATTATCAACTGTGCCTCCTCCAGGCCTGATCATAGTTCTGTGTATTTCTATTATTGTTGCTATGATTGGAGCTGAACCCAAGACTTTATTGGTATAGGGTCCTCCTAATGGGAAAAACCACCCCTCTCTATGAAGACCTGCAAATATTCTTCGGTATACGAACAATCAAAAAGTATACATTAAGCATTAATTATGTGCCAGGTACTTTGTTAGGAGCAGGGACTAATGATAACCATATTAGAAACAATAAAAGCAACAATAATGATAATAAATAGGGAGGCAAAAAACAAACACAAAAGTAGTCCCTTGCCTTAAGGAGTTTACAGTCAATCAGTGAAACTACATGTGCATATAGAGGTCATGAACTGGATCGGTGATTTTATCAGTATAGTGAACTCCTACATGAGAGAACTACTTCCCGATTTGGTGCCTTGCTTGACATTTATATTCTGAGATACATTCCTAAAGCTCTTAGAAGTTAAGTGATTTACCCAGGGTCACACAGCCATTTTGTGCCAGAGATGGTGTTTGAACGGAGGTGTTTCTAGTTTCAAGGGCTACTATGCCATGCTGTCTCATACTATGGAAAATTAGTACAAAGAAGAGAAAAGGTCTCCCATTTCCTCCCTAGTACTATGTTTGAATCCTGAGATTATCTATCCTAATATCACAGGATTTCAGGAGCTGAAAGGGACCTTCATATTTATTCTGTCCTTAGTCAATAGTCACTTAGTCAATAGGCATTTTTAAGTATCTACTTACTATGTGTCAGGCAATGAAAGGCAATCTTTGCCCTTGACAATTTTGCAATCTAACAAGGGAGACAACGTGAAAAAAAAGTATAAACAAGCTATATAGAGGATAAATAAGAAATAACCAATGGAAGGAAAACAAAATTAATATTGCAAAGAATATGTCTTGGAAAATTGTCAGTGACATAGAATGTTTGTGACTTCCACAAGGTTACACAAGAAGCATCGGTCAAAAACAAGACTTGAACCTAGGTATCCTCTCCCTGAGACCTCATCTCTACCTAACGAAATATGATGGCATTTTTTGCAGATGGAATTTGTCAAAATAGTTGATGAATGTACCTACATTTGTTTTGCAATATTATTGTAGATTCATCTTATTGCCTTTATCTACCTATTCTCCCATTGGGGATGGTAAGCACCTGGTGAGAAGTGGTCAGAGCTCTCATTTACTCCAATCAAACTGAATAATTGCTGGCCAACTAAATTTGACAGTCTGAAAGAAAATATGTGAAGAAAGGAAAGAGAAACACTCAAGAGAAAGATGGATGATAACACGTTCCCCTGCTCCCACCCACAAGGCGAGTTTAGAATCAATTTAGAAAACCCTTGCATTCCCTGTTTGAAATATAAGGACAAACATATATGCTTTCAGATAGTTATCCTGGAAACCCTATTCTGACCCTGCTGTTTAGGAACTCATATTTCTTTCATTGAATAAGAATCAATGACAAGGACCTTCTAGACTAACCCTGTCCTTTTACGAACAAGGAAAAATGAAGCCCAAATTGGTAGATTGATTGCCAAAGCTGACATGACCAGCTCACAGTAGAGCAAGTACCCAGATCTCTTGAATCCTTTCCCTTATGCTACCATACCCGGTACTCCTTTACTTCAGCTTTATGGACTTAATAGATTTTTTTGGTAAGACAAATGGGGTTATGTGACTTGCCCAAGGTCACCCACGTAGTAAGTGTCAAATGTCTAAGGTTAGATTTGAAGTGAGGTCCTCCTGACTCCAGGGCGGGTGCTCTATCCACTGAGCCACATAGCTGCCCCAGATTTAAAAGGATTTATTGAACATTATTAAGAGAGGCTGCTATTGCAGCTTCTGCTGCTGTTGCTGTTCACTTGTTTGTCATTGCCAACTCCTCATGACCCCATTTGGGATTTC
Source organism: Phalanger gymnotis (assembly GCA_028646595.1). Classification (NCBI taxonomy): domain Eukaryota; kingdom Metazoa; phylum Chordata; class Mammalia; order Diprotodontia; family Phalangeridae; genus Phalanger; species Phalanger gymnotis. The sequence continues at coordinate 307,646,225 of CM053625.1, forward strand.
TTGGCAAAGATACAAGAGTGGTTTGCCATTTACTTCTCCAGCTTATTTTACAGGTGAGGAAACTGAGGCAAACTGGGTTAAGTGACTTGCCCAGGGTTATGTAGTTAGTGGTAGTAAGTGTCTGAGGCTGAGTTTGGACTCAGGTCTTCCTGATTCAAGACCTGGTGATCCATCCACTGCGCCACCTAGCTGCTCATACTGAACATTTATGTGGAATGAAAGAATGAAGGAAGGAAGGAAGGAAGGAATGAAAGAAAGAAGAAAAGAAGGAAGGAAAGAAGGAAAGACATAGTTCATACCTTCAAGCAACTTGTTTTCTACTAGGAAGGAATTACAGCATGTAGATAGTAGGAAATTATATACAAAATAAATCTATTTCAGTGGGGCACTAAATATAAACGCTTCTCATTACTTTGTGAGCTTCTCATTAGATTGTGAACTCCTTGAAGATAGTGACTGTCTTTTGACTTTTTGCATCCCATTGACTAAAGCCTTTGACTGTATAGATCAAAACAGTAAGTGACAAGATCTCAAAGAGATAGGAGTACTAGATCATCTTACTTATCCCCTGAGGAACCTCTATCTAGGTGAAGAAACAAGTTAGAACCAAGCATGTAACAACTGATTGGTTTAAGATTTGATACCTTTTTGTTTTTTCTGCCTACCATAAAAATGTTTGTGACATACTATTACAACAAATATACAAACTGGTTTTTTTTTGGACAAAGGTTAGGAGATTGGATGTGATGGAGAAAAAGACTACATGTTATTGCTTTAAGGAACTTCTAGTGAGGTAATTCCCTCTACCCATTTAGATGAGCAACTTCTCTTCACATTATCATCATTCCAGGAGCTCCATAGATCAATGAAAGATTGAATGACTTGTAAATATCAAAGGCAGGACTTGAACCCAGGTCTTCCTGACTCTGACACTGTCCACTGTACCACATTGCTTCTCATATACCCTATTATTCAATGTCCATGTCAATGTCACTTTTATGATTTAAAGAACAGGATTTGACCTCAAAATTATGACAAAATCCAGTATTGTGTACAGGTCTGTATTAATAAGCTTCCCTTGTTCCATGTTTATCAACTGTCCCTTCGACAGTGAAATATCAATTTTTTCCACACTCAAAAAAAAAAACAACCTCACTACACCATTGCTTAAGTATTTTACATTAAATGTCTTCCAATGGCAATTGATTTTCAGTTGTAGTTGAAGGAGTCCTGAGCCTAGAATCAGGAAGACCACCATTCAAATCTAGCCTCAGAGATTTACTAGCTATTCAATTCTGGGAAAGTGATTTACTTCTTGTCTGCCTCAGTTTCCTCATCCATAAATCTCTGATTCACTATTTTTGAATACTTGTAGTAATTGCATTTGTCAAGGATATACAAGTATGTACAAAGATGTACAAGTTCATCTGTCTTGCAATCCTCAAGGACACCTGAGATCTCACTTATAATCTCCTCACTTATATTGGATTTTCAATGCTTGTGACTGCAGTTGATTTAATCTTTGCAGTACAGTAAATATGATGGTCTCTAGGTATGGCCTGGCTACTACAGAGAACTTGTGACTTGAGGCAGAAATCTCAGTTTCATTCCTGTTCCTGCAATTTTTTCTACCTGTATGACAATAGATAAGGTCTCTAATTTCTCTGGGCCTTCATTACCATCTCTATAAAATGAAAGGATTTGATTCATCATTTGATTATCACTAGAACCATTCTACCTCTAACAATCTATTTTTCATGATGAAATACCAGAATCCAAATTGATTCAACTTCATTTGGGGGAATTGGAAGAAAAAAGAGCCATTTAAGACAAAAGTGAAAGTGAGCTGGCCTAACACATTGATTTCTTGAAGAAGACTGTGTATTGTGGTACCTTTATTCTGATACTTAAAAAGATCTTTAAGAAAAAGCGAGTTCAGAAGTCACCTCAACCAATCTCATTGTTTTATAGATGAGAAAACTGAGGCCCAGGGACGTCAAGCAGCTTGATCAAAGTCATGTATGTAAAGCTGGAAACGATTCCAAAGGCCACCCAGCATATGCTGGTCCCCCACCACCCCGACCCTAATTCTTTTACAGATTAAAAAAAAAATAAACCTGAGGTCAAAGGAGAATGTGTCTTGTCCTTAGCCATTTACTTTAAAAGGCAGAGTTAGCACATGAACCTAGGGCTTCTGACCCCAGAGCCTCTGCTCTGTCCAAGGTACTGTTTTGCCACCGATAGGTCTTAGAATCTTGTTGAGAAGACAGGAACCAAGTATATGTGGATGGATTTTGAGCTAGAAGGGAACTCAGTAATCACCTACACTAAACCCTTCAGTTTACTAATGAGGAACCAGAGGCAGAGAGGAATTGAATGCCTTGTCAAAAACACTAATGAGAACTTAGTAGGAAGACTGGCGTTTTAAAATAGAACCTGTGTCACCAAACTCAGGGTTGTTTTGACTGTACTGTCTTGGTAAACAACATGGGGACAGCGATTATAAGTCATTTCTTATTTGTTTCCACAGCATTTCATATGACAAGAGGTTTGCACATAGTAGGTTTCATAGAAGCTTAACTAACATTGGCTCGATAGAGTTGGACAAATGGAAAAGCCTTTTTATTCCTCTCTCTCTCTCTCTCTCTCTCTCTCTCTCTCTCTCTCTCTCTCATATCTTCTTTTCTCTTTCTGTCTCTGTATTTCAGTATCTGTCTGTCTCTCTGATGCTCTCTGTGTGTCTATCTACCCCCCGCTTACACATGTATACATGCATGCATGCATGCACACACATAAACATAAATGGTTATTAAGTACCTGATATACTTTGTCTAGAGGAAGGAGTCCACAAGTTCAAAAACAACCACATGCACACATGTGCACATGAGGCACAACTGTGCCTCACAGTTGTGTTTTATATAACCTTTCCAGGCTCACATGCCTCCTGTATTCCTTCAATTATTGATTACCTGTTAGTAAGAGTTAGTGCTCTGGACTTTTTTTCCTCCTCTCCTATTGTCTTTTCTCTCTAAATCAAACACATCTACTGCCAGATGAATAACATCACCAGATGTCCCGATAATAGACTATTCCTGTGTCTTGGAGAAAAAAAATCCTGAAGTACTCATATCCTGGTTTTCCCCTCACTTCGCCCCACTCCGTTGGCTGTCTGGCTTCTCCTCCTCTGTTTCTGTCTGATCACATTACAGGCCCCAGCCCTTCTCTCTTGGGTTTGGCTGACAGCAAGATCAGCCAGCAAAAGAAAAAGAATGGCAGTTCAAACACTGTGGTGGCATAAGAAGAAATTGGAATGCAGCCACAGGAAAAAGGATCTGTGGTCCCAGTGGTAGAGTTTGATTTTAATCCACTGCGTTCTTCAGATTGAATGGTTCTGAAAATGTCTGGACTTCAGTTTCTGTTTTTTGAAAACAAGGTTTTTTTAGATGAATGTATGAAAAGGCATTTATTAGGCACTTGCCATGTGTTGTGTTGAGAACACAGATATGTGCAAGTGTGATACCTTCTGCCTTAAAAATTGTATTCACATACATGTATATATATATGTGTATGTACATGTATATATACATATATACCTATATGCATATATGTACATGTGTGCATTACCTGGCATGAGCATGTACCTATGTACATAAATATATACGTACATATGTTTATGCATATTAAGTACATGTGTATATGTGCAAATTTGTATCCATATATTCATATGTAAATGCAAAGTTGCATTGATATATATAGATGCAAATTCTTTTAACACAATTATATTATGTTGTATTAAAGCTTGCCCTTCATTTTGAAGAGGACCAATGACATGAGGGGATAGTGTCTTGACTTGAGTGTGAACTGGATTGAAGTGAGGCAGAGTTGCTCAGTCATTTGCCTCTGTTCCAGAGTTGCCACAGTTCAATGGCCAGACAAAAGTCAGAATGACTGGCAATGACCTGGGATGCAGTGAATGATCTTGTCATTTTGGATGTCTGACCAAGCTCTAAGCTCCTCAGCACTTGTTTCAGTCACCTTCATGGCCTTTGGAACAAATTGTTCTCATTCACTCATTCCACTGAGGAAAGTCTTTACAAGATTGGAGTAGATTTTGCCCTGTCAGTTACCCTCAACCTGGTTTTTTAGCCTGACTGTTGAGATGATTATACCATGTGTATCTGTTACACTTATGTAAGTAGATTATTTATATAGACACATACATAAAAGTTGTTCCCCAAATAATGCAGTTTTAAATTGTAATACTTTAAAACTGAACTAAGACTTTTGGAACAATCTCAATGCACACACACACACACACACACACACACACACACACACACACACACACTTTGGAGTGTCAGTAAGGCAGATCTATGTTTTCCTGGGCAAAGGAGATTCCTGGTGAGAAAGCTCCCTCTATGAATGCACATGGCATCTGTTTTGCAACCTATTTTAGAGAACCATTTTAATAACTGAGAAGTTAAGTGACTTGTCCACAGTCAGAGCAAGTATGTGTCAGGGGCTAGATTTGTGTCCATTTAAAACAACATAAATACAAAACAATTTAGGGAAGTGATGTGATATATAAGAGCAATAGAATTCTATTAAAAAGATGAGATTAAACTGAGTAAATTAAACAAACCACCTTCACCCCAACTAACATAAGTGATAAGATGTCAATTTTGTCCTAGGCTTTACTAAGCCATGGATTCTCCTCTAAGAGTAATAAGAAGTCTATTTAGGTTGCCTGAGGGACTTAGTCATATTCTCCGGGCTCTGGGGAAATTCAGTAAATCATTTAGACTTGTAAACTTGAATATCTAGTGGACCAGAGGAGAGAGAGAGCAGCTCCTGAGAAGGGGATGCTTAGGGCTAGAAGAACACCTTATTCTGAGCTTAGTTCTCTTTCATCTTCCTCTTGACTAAAAGATAACCTTATTCACTTTCGGTTAAAGAAAATTTTGGATTCCCTGTCCTCTCGTTAGAAGGCTAATAATGTACCTAGAAATGTTATCAGTACTCTGAAGCAAGAGCCAAGAACAGATTGGAAGCAGATTCAATTCTTTAGAAAAAGACCTACTCAAAGAAAGGTAAATGATAAGATTCTAAGGGGAAGATCATGAGGAATCCAGCAAATGGACTCCCAGGATGTCTAAGTTATTTCCTTTGCCACATGAACTCTATGGTTCATTCCACTGTCCTTGGAATTTCTGTGTACTTATAGATACAAGTATGTGTTACACACTAGAGGAAGTGAGGTGATTTATATCAACTGCCTGACTAAATCACCTTTATTGATACCTCTTAATAAAAGCTAATTTTTGACCTATTGATTGATGTCAACTCATAATCATGGAAGGAGTAACACTAGGGGGGACTTATAAGTTACAGTACATTCAAATACCATCCCTGCCCAAACCCCTCTGGGCTAACCCTAAAGCCTTGAGGAGACCTAGAGGGCAAGTTCTGGGAAACCAAATCCATAGTATGAGGGGGAGTTCATATAGTAGCTTCTAAGTCTGTGCTATATTTACATATATGCTTCGTATTTTTCTCAGAATGATTTCGTTAAGAATGTGAGCCTACATGTTCAGAATGCATTAGCTACCTTACTTTATAAGCAACAATAGAATTCAGTTAGCAAAATCACATGGGTTTGGGGAGGATGCAATGACATGACAGCTTGTTTCTAGATACAGCTCTGCACTCACTCATTTTGTGCTTTCAAAATCATTTTCTCCTTGCATCTCTTGAGATATGTTCTGTAATCAGTAACCTGTGATAGGAAAAAAATGTCCCTCTTTGAGCATCTACCTTACTAATATGAATGACCTGGAAGTGAGGAAAATAGAGTATGATCTCACAAGGCCGCTTCCCAACCCAACACATCTCTAATTATCTCCCCCTAGATTGAATTGGAAGTGCCCCCAGGGAAAGGACTTCCCCAGTGTTTCTCAGCAGGTCATTACACAGAATGAAGGATCTCAAAATTGGAAAGGGTAGAACACTGTTAAAAGAGAATTGAAGCTTCCAATAGTAGAGGGGATAGTAAGAGAGCACAGAATCTCTTTAATTAGAGGCAGTGTGCTATGGTGGAGTAGAAAATATACTAGGAGCTAGGAGACAAGGGTTCTATTCCAATGTCCTGGTTTTCTTCAGGGCTAAGAGGTTTACAAAAAGAACCAAGCAGTCCAGTTATGCATAAAGAAATAGAAGGTTATTATGGTATGTTTTAATTCACACAAAAGAAACATCAAGGCTGAAAATGAGACACCCAGTGGCAATAAAATGAAGGAATAGAAATAGGGAAAGACTTGATACATAAAGAATGTCATTCAATTTCAGTCAGCAGAGGCAGATCATCAGGGGGTGGGCAACTGGATCTCAATTACCAAAGTGTACAGTTGCTAAAGCTTCAGATGAAATAGTCTCTAGACAATTCAATGAGGAGAACAGCGTCAATGCCTTGCAGGGGGTGCTGTCCTCACACTTGGCTCACCTATTTTTGCCTTGTTCTCAGTGACTTTATAATTTTATTTTTTCATCTCTGTAATCAGGGAAGCTCAGTTCCTTATAGAATTTTGGACTTCTGATAGAGATGCAGATTAGGTCCTAATCCCTCTTCTTTTCAGTCACCAGATGTTGGGAAACAAATTAAAGACCAATAACGGTCTACATCCCATTCTTAACATCGTATATAGAGTAATTGTTTTCCATAAACAACAGGAGTAAGGAGGATTAGCAGAACTTTGTTTAGTAAGGAGGATTATCCAGGTGTTTGCGAAGGTGTACAGATATTAATAAGGTGGGCAGGGAGACAGAGCAAGTATAGAGGACAGTTCATTACCTGGCAAGGACTGCTGTTTTCTGTATCCAGACAGGGCAGACCACTTCATCCAGGCATTGCCACTAAATACGCTGGTTACCTCAGCCAGACACTGACAAGTCCTTCCCATATCATAGGTCCCTTTCAACTCAGCACGAAATACCTTCCTACCAAAGTCCTGTCAAAGTCCTATGGCCTCATCTTCATCATCTCTAAAATTATGAATTCAGACTAGATCATTATGGAGGTCCCTCCCTCCATGATGCCTTCTAAGATTCTACAGACAATCATTCTATTAAAAAAAAAAAAGCTCAAGACTGGCAGTCCAAATGATTGAACCCTGAGTTACTCTGGCGGCTTTTTAATCTTAGAAAAATAAAGCAGCCGCCAAATGGCAAAGGTTGCCTAACCTGTTTCTTTCTTTGCTTGTTTTAATTTTCAACAAGAGTTCAAGCACCTAGTCATCAACATAGGAGCAAAGATTTAAAAGTTGAAGTAAACTTAAAGGTCATTGAGTTGAATATCCTCATTTTTACAAAAGAACTGAACTGAAATCTAGAGAGGTTAAATAAAATGTCCAAGGTCATGGAGCTAGTAAATATCTGTGAAGTTATTCCAACATTTCTTTAAATCCAGTCCAGTGCTCTGTTCACTGTGTCATGCTGCCTATCATGCCTTTGCATACTTGAACATAGTTGAGATCTTATCTACATAAACACCCTCTACAAAATGACAAAACATAATACCTTCTCAACCTGAGTGACATTCATATATGCCTTTCCCCAAAACCTTCATTGTGGGCAAAACCAACACAATAAGCTTCTTCTTCTGGGTCTATTGGCAATTAAGAGATACCAACAAAATTGGAAGCTTCCATTGTTGTTTCTTTCTCACTAAGTGATCAGATCTCCCTGTTTTTCCATCGTGCTTTTGAGGATATTCTTTATACCACTTTTATTCAATGTTTGGATGAAAATCTATTGGAGCCTTGTCACAAGCAGCATTGCACACCAATATTAATAACATTTCAAGTATGGCGATGGTAGGACAGGAGGGAAGGAGGTAGGAGAGTATGACATGGAATAGGAGAAAATGACCTATTTTACAACTGGGGAAAGCATAATGGGGCATTGTGAATTGTTTGCTAAAGGATCTAGATTTGAATGCCATAAAATAGAGATAAAGTATCTATTTAATTGGGTGCAAGGAATCAGTAGAGTGAAGATTATTTACTTCCCTCCTTACTATCCCAAGATTTAGGAACTGACATCTTCTATCAGTTTGGAATGGTAGTTCAAGAATTAAATTTCCAAATATGGTGAGGTTATGCCAAAACTATATGTTTCTTTTGCAGGAGTAAGATTGTTATTAGTTATATGACTGGATTAATTTAGTAATTTTCTGACAAGAGTATTATTTTTAAATTAAATGTCATTACAATAAGTAAGCACCCCACCTTAAAATTGGGCATAAATGTTAGGAAACTACCACCATTGTGCTTATCTTTCACTCCTAAACCCATTTCTTCTATCACCTCTGTCCCTAATTTCTCACAATGCCTGATATATAGTAGGAACTTGATAAATGTTTATTTATTGATTTATTTTCTTTATATATGCTAGTGGGAAGAAATAGGGTGTGTGGAATGAAGACAAGATTTTGAATTATAGGGGGGTTTGCATCCAAGCTCCACCACTTAACTACCTTTGTGACCCTGCCCAAATAATTTAACTTCTCTGAAGCTCAGTTTCCTAATCTGTAATGTAAAGGTGTTGGATTAGTGGCCCTGAAAGTTCCATCTACTTATAAATACACTCAATTCCCTCTTGAATTTTCATACTATTTATCCATTGAGAATGATCTGTTTTTATTACTCCTATTTCTCTGCTTCCTGTTCTTTATTACCTTGTCCTATTTTAGCTCATTTAAAGTGGGAACACATGACCATTATTCCAATACTCCAAATGACCTGTTAGCTCAATGATCTAATGCTGAAGATCACACCCCAAGTATGTCTAGCCATTCTGTGTGACACTTGCCCCAGTCCTCCCATCAATTTACCCTAGGAGGTTGAAACAAAATATCGGGGGCCTGCCAATACTCCCTTGAAATTCCCTGGGAGCCAATGGAGCACACAGGCCGCTTATCATTGTGCCTTACCTAATTGAATGAGATAAGTAATATAAAGTGCTTTTCAAACCTTAAAGCACTGTAAAAATGCCAGCTATCATTAGCCACGTAGCATAATCTAAAACATCATGTGCAGATCCATGTAATACCTGTTGTTTAAGCCATACTTTTATTCGAAAGCAATTTATGCCATCAGTTCTATGTGCATTATGCCTCTCTGCCTTTCATGTTCACGTCCATTAGATACCTGCAACTCTGCCTCCCCTTGTCGCTCCATTATGTGCCTGGGAACAATGGGACTGAAGAGCAGTTCAGTGTCCTGTTGAGGGAAGGTCAGAGTTCACTCTTCAGGCAGAGTACAGGATTCTTCCTTCATTGTAACACAAAGAGCTGTCCATGGTGCTATCCTTTTGAGTTCTCTTTCAAAGGATGAAAACAGTGCTTAAAGAGTGTAGATAAATTTAGGAGTGTATTGAATGCTAGCATGGTCTAATAAGTGGGAGGGGGATAAAGCAGCATGGAGAACTGGTTGCAACCAAGTGTTCATATATACTTCGTTAGTTATGAAATGCATTATAGCCTTTTAATTTCTCAGTTTCCTGCTTTAATTTTACTTAGCATTTTTAATATCCACCACATAGCCCCAAGTATTTATCAGTACAACTGGAAAGTGTAAGTACAGAACAAAGCAAACAGAATAGTGCAGTGACAGAATAGATATTACTGGGTCTCAATTTGGCACCATCGTGGGGGAATGAAAGAAATATTGGGATGGGAGCCCGAAGACTGGCATCGAGGTTGGAGTCCTGACTCTCATTCTTGCTGGAAATGTGATCTTCTAATTTCCATTCTCCATACATAAAATAAACATGTTGTATTAAATAATTTTAAATTTTCTCTCAGTCCAAGTAGTAGCAGTCCATCTGAAACCATAATATTTTATACTCTTATTAGTATAGCACAGTGCCTGGTACATAATAGGTCCTTAATAAATACTTGTTGTCTTGACCCATATCACATACTTTTTATATGTTCTAATTTTACTGCATTTATCTGCATGAAAAATTTCTCAATACCACTACCAACATGACAAATTACTTAAAACTCTGGGTCTCAGTTTTCTCTTCTGCAAAATGAGGACATTGGATTACATAACATCTAACTTTGCTTCCTGGTTTAAATCTATGACCGTACAGCCTTATGATTATGAGCTCCTTGAAGGCAGGCATCATATCTATCTTTACACCTCTCCTAGCATCTTACCTAGTCAATCTCATACTTTTTAAATATGTGAAAAAAAAAACTTGAATCTCATAGTGTACATGTTATCCTCATGATTAAAAGTGGAACAAAAGAGAAAGGACAAAACTAAGATACTCATATGTTCACCCCAAAATATACCATAAGAGAGAATCATAGTCCACAAGAGGAGTCCTTAAATCTACACTTACAACTCTTCTTGGGTAACATCTAAATTTTAACGGTAGTTCAAATTGGTGTTTAATTCAAATAAATTCACCTTTATTTTTTTTATTAAGCATCTACCAAGTAAGGTACAGGTTGGAGAAGTGAAGGGTTCTCTACTTTTCATGATACTTAGTCTAGGAGGAAGATAGAACAGACAAATGAATAATTATAATTTGACTCCATGTGGTCTTACAAGGGCATGCACTAGAGAATAATGCCTCCCCTGGTCCTTTCTGTTCAGTTTTCTCATCAGTAGAATAAAGATTTGAACTCTGTGATCTCTCAGGTACATCTCAGTCATGAACCATGGTCTTATGATCCACTATCCGCTACCAATGAACATATTTTTTTTGGTTTATTCATTGCTCATTTTTGCTAGAGAACTAGGAAATAGCATAATCAACCAAGATGAATTGCAAGTTCACTGAAGGCATGGACTTATTTTTTTTTCTTTTTAGATCCTTTGTGCTTAGCATAGTGCCACGACCACAATAGGAATTAAAGAAATGCTTGTTGATAGATAAATTCAATCCAAAAATAAAGTAATGCAATTTCAAGTGCTTTGGAAATTATTTTCAAACATTAATTCTTACTGACTACTTGAGAGATACTGTGTTGACTGACTGTTGATGTCTATAATGCAATAGAGTAAGTGAGAAGTTTATTGGAGAAACATAATGGCAGCTATGTGAGATTCACACTGAAAGATCTGGTTTTTAATTGCTGTATAGATATCCATTTGCTTTATCTTTTTGTGCATCACCCTCTAGGATCTTCACCCTCTTCATTTAAAAATGGGCATGATAATACTTGTACTTAATACTTTATAATACTTGATAATTTTTGTAGTATATATGTGATAGAGTAATCTTATGGGAAAACAAACAGACACTGACAAAAACAATAACACACATGTGTGAGTAAGGCAAAATGGGCTCCTTAGCACTTGAGGAGTTTGGCTTTTGTTTACTTTGAGTGAAAGTACTTTCAGCTGCTAAGTGCTAAGCCCCAGGCCCAAAGCCCTGTCAGGTGTGAAACCTGTGTGGGTGTAGATTGATGACTTAAGAGGGGCCAACTCAGGAACCAACTGGTCTCTGCTCGTTGAGGCGGGCTTGAGAATGCCAGAGGCTTGGCTGTGAGGAGAGAGGAGCTAAGAGAAAACTACAGCTGAAGCTGAAAAAAAAGCCGAAGCAGGAGACCTGTGTGAACCCAGGAGTGCGAGCAAGGACTTGAGGCCAGTAAATATGATTTGGCTAAATACTATTTTCTTTTTATGTGGCCTCCTGGTTACTCTTGTGAGGCGGGCCTACTGGGCCTGGAGTCTTTTGGTTAAGATGTCAGAATGGGGAGACTGGTTTGCGAATCTGCTGCTGTGGGGCCTAAATAAACGTTCTGTTGCTTTCTACTTAGAGAATCTCTCATACCTTGCAATTTCGAACCATTCAAACATATCCATGATTATATTTGAGATTATAAATTCGGCCTTCCTGCTACAACACGAAAGCTTGGTAATCCATAAAATGTGATAAAATTCCATTACTGCTAATGGGAATAGTAGTAGCAATAATAAGAATAAGGAAATAGCTTTGCCAAGTGCTTAAACAAGAAAAGGCTTTGTGGAGAAAGGCCTTGGATCTGAATTTATATTTGGATAAGGAAATAACAGGTGATACAGAAGGAATGGAGTATTCTAATTTTAGAGAACACCAGTTAAAAACATGAAGGAAGTAAAGGAAGGGGAAGCATCAATCAGAAGGCAATGGGTAGAGTTTTCATGGAAAATAATGGCTTTTTATGTAAGAGCAATATGAAAGGAAGAGGAAGCATGGCATAATGCACAGAGATACTAATACACAAAAGTGTTGCAACACTTTGGCTAGCAGCTGCTGTGGGAGTGAAAAACCAACACAAGCCCAACAACAAGAATGCTGCAAGCCCAGGTTCTTTTGATCTGCTTTACTAAGGAAAGCAATGTTAAGGGGTTAACAATCCTACTTTACTCCAACATACAAATATCATTCACTCAGCTCAGGGGAAAAACCAGCACCCTGAGCTTCAGAGTAAATACAAACAGAGCAAATAAACACAAATCAACAGACAGATTTCTGTCTGACAAAATCACAATGTACGGTTACCAGAGAAGCATCAATATCTGGGTTTTCTTCAAAGGTGGGGAGCTCATAATAATGGCTGGCCCAGAGTCACACACCACTCCTGCTGTGGCTCAGAGCTCCAAGCGAAAAAGCCAACCTCTGGGTTTACATATCTTGTAGAGGGTCAAAGGTGAGTCACACATGCAACTCACCCACATGACCTAAAACCATCACAAAAATATGACTTAAACCCATGTGGTCTAAAAGCCTCTGATGTCACAAACATGTCACCCAACCTCATGTAAACTAGGCAAGGAGGTCATCAAAGACTCCTAATTTAATCAAAGAAATAAAGACCAAACTCTTCAAGGGCACTTGGTTGAATAAGTGCTAAGAGCCCATCTTGATTGCCAATAAAGGGGCTGAAGTCCTGACTGACACATGCTAGCTCTTTGACCTTCTGAAAATCACTTAATGTCTCAGGGCCTTGAGGCCACTCTCTATGATGGAGGGATGGAATCGTCAATTTTCAATTTTAGAAAAAAAAAAGTTCTCACCAGGAGGATGAGAGAGAGAGAAAAAGAGAGAGAGAGAAAGACAGAGAGAAAGAGGCAGAGACAGACAAGCAGAGATAAACAGAGAGAGATAGAGAGGGATATTTGAAAATAAAAAAGGAAGGATGAGATTATAAAATTATAGATTTTAAAATTGTGTAGGACCTTAGAGATGGTCTATTTCAACCTCCTTATTTATAAGTAGGCAAATGGAGGCAAAGAGACGGCAAATGACTTGCTCAAGGTCATACAAATAAGATATGTCTGAGACCAAAGGTGAACTTAAGGCTTCCTAGCCTCAAGTTTAATAGTGACTATTTGTCCATGCTTCCTCATTACAATGATAGGGAAATCTTGACTACTGGTGGAAATTTTGTCCATTTGAGATTGGGAAGATATTGAGAGATTCTGAGTAGGAGAGGGAAATGAAAAATTTGGTACATAAGAAAGATATGTCTGGCAGTGTGTGAAGGATTTGTTTCAAGGAGAAAAGGTAAGGAGCAGGGAATGCTGCTAAAATGTTATCATGATAGTCTGGAGTCTGCTAAGCACCTGTATATGGGGATGTCTGTGGTAAGAATAAAAAGTAGGGAGCAGATCTTAGATGGATAGAATTGCTTCAAATCCATATCTTAGATGTGTAGTTCACAACAATTTCAACTAAATAATGTCATTCCAATTCCCCAAAGAGGCATCTCCTTCAATATGTTCCCTAACCCCACTGAGACAGTCATGCTCACTCCAAATGTGACCTGATGGTCAGATCACTGTTCATTTGAGTGCCATTGAAGCTCAAAGTCCCCTCCACCCAGGCTTGTTAAGTGGCCTCTCCAGGATGTCTCTGACCACTTTCCTTACTGAACATGGTGAGGCAGAGGATTTTAATTGAATATGTGTCAAAGCATTCATGGCTTGTCACATTTTCAGGGGGAACACAGACTCAGAGGTGGGTGGGTACTCATGGAATGAGAACTATAATTAGGAAATCATCTCAAGGAGTTTGAAAAGGGAAATAGTAAGGAATTAGAGGAAATGAATGTCAGAATACAAGTTTTTCAACTTCTTAGGAAATGTGGAAAAAGTCCACAGTATGAGAAGACCTGAGAAGCAGCACAGTTTTAATGGGAAAGAAGGCAAGATTTGGAGTGTACTTAGATTATATTCAAAGAACAGTGCAGGGGATAGAGCACTGGGCCTTGAGTTGGGAAAATCTGAGTTCAATTCCAGCCTCAGACACTTGCTAGCTATGTGACCATGAGTAGTCACGTAATTCTATTTGCTTCAGTTGCCTCATCTGTAAAATAAGCTGCAGAAAGAAATGACAAACTACTCCAGTATCTTTGCCAAAAAAAAAAAAAACAACCCAAATAGGGTCATCGAGAGTCAAATATAACTGAAATGATGGATCAACGACAAATAGGCTAGAAATATATCACTGTTTCACATCCAACACATTGAATGAACTTGAGTGTGTATTTTAGCCTCTCTGTATTTTAATCTGTAAAAATGAAAATAATAAAGATATGCAACTCACAAGGATCAAATGAGGTTAAATTGAAATACTTCGTTAGACTCAAGATGCAACACAAATACCAACATAAGTAGTAGTGGGAATGGCAAGAGTGGTGGACATCCAGACCTATAATTTTGTAATTATAGGAAACTTCTGGTATGAAACCTCCCTTCAATACTATACTTCCATTACAAATGTGTATTTTTTTTTAGCTAGCATTTACAGAATGCTTTAAAGTTTTCAATGCCTTTTGAATATTATCTCATTTTGTCTTCATAACAACCAAGGGAGGAAGGAGTTGTTGTCAGCCCCTGAACTCAGATCTTTCTGACTCCAGGCCCAGTGCTCTATCCACTGTTCCATCTAGCTGCCTCGAGCTAAGAATTTCAAGATCCTTAGAACTGAAATTTTTAGAAAATTTCCTGGGGAAAACAAGAGATTAAAAAATCTACCCCTGGACACACAGTTATAATGGTTCAAAGAAGGACTTGAACTCTGGTTGTCCTTACTCCAAGGTTACTTTGGATCCACAATGTCATACTTACTCTCAAAATGTTGTTGTTGTTGATGTTACCATTACTATTACTAGTAGTAGGAGCAGTAGGAGCAACATTATTTTTGTTGTTGTTTGTCCTTCCTTTTCAAAGAGTACAATGAAATCAGAGGAATCATGACATGACTTGTGGTTGACTGATTTGAGTGAGGGAGGGCTGTGCAAAGTCACTAGCCTCACTTTCTCCTTCAGAGCCATAGAGATCCAGTGACCAGATATTTATGAAGATGAATGGAAATGACCCAGGAGGTAGCAGGAGACCCCGGCCCTTTTAGGCTAAGGCCTTTTCATGTATTCACTTAGAGTGAGGCAACACCCATTCAGGAAATAAATCTTTTTTAAGAAGTCAGTCAAGGGATGGCCCCTTTAATTAAAAAAAATAAAAGAAAACAAGGTGGGAGGAGAAGGCCTTCAGGGTTGCTGTTCCAAAGAGAAACAGTTACCTTTGACATTCACTCTAAGCCAGGAGGGCCCAAAATACAGCCATTAAGTGGAGCTTTGGCATGGACCTATTGTGGTCCAAACTACGATCTTCAGAGTGAACTGGTTTTAAGGTTTTGTGAAGAAAGAAAGGAAGGAAGGAAGGAAGGAAGGAAGGAAGGAAGGAAGGAAGGAAGGAAGGAAGGAAGGAAGAAAGAAAGAAAGAAAGAAAGAAAGAAAGAAAGAAAGAAAGAAAGAAAGAAAGAAAGAAAGAAAGAAAGAAAGAAAGGTAGAAACCTAGCCAGTAAACCCCAAGTTAACTGGGCAGATTCTGGCCATCAAAATTTACCTTCCTTTGAAGAGTAGAGGGAGAGGGAGAAGATGAGCTCAGTTACCCAAATATCTGGGTCTCCTTTCAGGCAGCTTGGTCTGCTCACAGGTTCTGTTTGTCCTTCTTTTTCAAACTGGATTGTTGTGAGGAAGTTGTTTTGTAAATCTATTACATCTGAATTTTTGTTATTATGTCTATCAAGCTATCAACATCAATTCATTGAATTTTATTTGATACTTTTAAAATGTATGCACTGAGTCATAGCTTCACCATCCTCATTGTTTGTCCTTTTGTTTTTGAAGAGGACCAATGAGGTATTGGGTATAGTCTTGATTTGCACATGAATTGCATTTAAGTAAAGCAGAGTTGCTTGAGGTAATTAAGGTACTTAGCCTTCTCTTCTATTCCTGAATCATCAAAGTCCAGTGGCAAGACAAAAGTTAAAAAAATATCAGTGGTGGCCCAGGATTCAGTGGATGACATTGATGTCTTAGATTCCTGACCAAGCTTTAATCACTCCACAGAACCTTCTTCAGTTACCTTCATGACCATTATCTGCCTGTTCCACTGAGTAAAGTCTCCACATGTTTGGAATAGACATCCCCCTAACACTCCAACAGCGCTGAGGCCTCCAAGTCTTCTTCAACATGGTTTAGCCCATCTACTGAGATAGTTTGACAGGGTGTGGCCACTGCTCAGCTTCAGCTTTTTTGGAGCCACAGGTGAAAGTTGGATGAAGGTAAAGACCAAAGGTGGATGAGCAGCTCTGAAAAGGACTCAATAAGTCTTCACCCCAGAGGGCCTCCCTAAACATTCACACACCCCACCAATGTATTACTGTGTTGATACATTAATTGTCCTTCATTTGCTGTTGCTCCTCTCACTTTTCCATGTTTTGTGACTTCAGCCAATTTTGTTCATGCAATAGGGAACTCCTGGGTTCACCTTTCTCTTGTCTAATCGATTCGTAGTGATCTTTCAAAAATTGTTTACCAATCAATAACTATTAAGCACCTCTATGTGCCAGGTACTATACTAAGCACAGGGGATGTAAAATGAGCCAAAAAGACAGCCCCTGCCCTCAATGAACTTGTGATATAATTTGAGAGACAACATGCAAACAAATACAAACAAAGCAAGCTTGTTCATTTGTTCCTTCCTTCATTATTGTCTTTAAAGTTCAA
>CM053625.1:307663795-307695392 GCA_028646595.1 Phalanger gymnotis
TTGTTTACCAATCAATAACTATTAAGCACCTCTATGTGCCAGGTACTATACTAAGCACAGGGGATGTAAAATGAGCCAAAAAGACAGCCCCTGCCCTCAATGAACTTGTGATATAATTTGAGAGACAACATGCAAACAAATACAAACAAAGCAAGCTTGTTCATTTGTTCCTTCCTTCATTATTGTCTTTAAAGTTCAAAGAGGACCAAAATAACATTATGATGTTGGGGTTAACAATAGTGTATTGAATTGTGGCTGATCAGACCAATATAAATCTAGAAGGCTTTACCACAGGTCAGGCACAAATTGGCCATGTGAACATTTGGGATGGACTTGTATCTAAATTTGCATAGCCCACTTTTCGTTTGAGCTGAAGAAATTCTGCTTTGCTCACGGAGCACAGTGCCTTCTTTGATGTGGGAGTACCATGCTGAATAGTCCTGGGCCAATGTCTCCCTGTTACAACAATTCAGCTAGCTGATGTTATGAGGGTGTATAAAATCAACAACAACTAGCTCACAGAATGCTGCAAAAGCCCAGGTTCTTTTGATCTGCTTTACTAAGGAAAGCAACGTTAAGGGGTTGACAATATCACTTTAATCCAGCATACAAATATCATTCATTTAGTTCAGGGGAAAAAGCCAGCACCCTGAACTTCAGAGCAAATACAAATACAAAGATACATTAGAAACAGACCAAATCACAATTCACAGTTACCAAAAAGCATCAACATCTAAGTTCTAGAGCTGAGGAGCTTGATAACAGCTAGCCCAGAGTTACACGCCACTCCCCCTGTGGCTCAGAGCCCCGAGAAAGAGAAAGCCAACCTCTGGTTTTATATCTTTTTCAAGGTCAAGGGTGAGTCACACATGCAACTCATCCATGTGACCTAAAGTCGTCACAAAGAGGTGACTTAAACCCACGTGGTCTAAAAGCCTCTGATATCTCAAACATGCCACTCAAACCCATGTAAACTAGGCCCTCCCCTGAGGCAAGGAGGTCACCAGGGACTCCCAATCTAATCAAGGAAACAAAGGCCAAACTCTTCAAGGGCACTTGGTTGAACATGAGCCCATTTTGATTGCCAACCCACTCCCATATCTCATGATTTATGCCAAAGTTCTTCAAAGACACCTGTGAGTGTCCTTGCAAGCTATACACAGGAAAGTTAGGATCTAATTAACAAATGGAAGGCACTAGAATGGAGAAGTGTAGGGAAAGGTTTTATATAGAATATAATATTTTGCTTAAGACTTAAAGGAAGCTAGGGAAATCAGTAGGCAGAGTTGAGGAGTGAAAACATTGAAGGCATGGGAGGGCAACCACGTAAAATGCCTGGAGTCAAGGGAATGAGTATCTTATTGGTAGAACAGCAGGGAGGCCAGTGTCACTAAATTTAAAAAGTATATGGTAGGGCGTAAGATGTAAGAAGACTGGAAAAGTAGGAGGAGCCTAGGTGATGAAGAGCTTTGAATGACAAACAACAATTTATATTTGATCCTAAGTGTGCTAGGGACTCAATAGAGTTTATTGAGTAGGAGAGTGACATACTCAGACCTATGCTTTAAGAAAACAGCTTTGATGGCTGAATAGAAAATGGATTGGAGTAGGGAGAAATAGGCCTACCAGCAGCCTATTGCAATACTCCAGGTATGAGTTCATAATGGCCTACTCTAGAGTAGTAGCAGTGTCTGAGGACAGAAGTAGTCATATACAAGACATGTGATGATATAATTGACAAGCATTGTCCACAACTTGGGTATAGGGGATGGAAGAGAATGAAGAGTGGAGGATAATTCTTAGGTCGTAATCTTAAGGGACTTGAAGAATGGTGTGGTCATCTACAATAGTATGGAATGTTGGAAGGGAGATGGTCTAGGGGAAAGACAATGAATTCAGTTTTGGCTATGTTGAGCTTATGATGTCTATTGGACATCCAGTTCAAGATGCATGAAAGGTATGTACCCTTTTATTTCATACAAATAAAATGAGATTTAAATAATTGGAGAAAGATTAATAGTTCATGGGTAGGCATAGCCAATAATAGTAAAAAAATGACGATTTTACTTAAACTAATTTATATATCCAATACCTCCTTAATCAAATATATATACATATACATGCATATATATATAAAACTGAATTAGAACAAAATAATAAAATTCATTTGGAAGCACAAAAAGTTGAGAATATTAAAGGAACTAATGAAAACAATAATAAGGAAACAAGTTTATTAGTACCAAATCTTAAACTATACTATAAGGCAGCAATTATTAAAACACTCTGGTACTGGCTAAGAAAGAGAAGGGTAGATCAGTGGAACAGAGTAGAAATTTTACGGCAGCAAATAAATATAATAACCTTGCATTTGACAAGTGTAAAGACTGAAAATTTTGGGATAAGGATTCATTATTTGTAAAAAAAAATGTTGGGAAAACTTGAAAGCAGTTTGGAAGAAACTGGGCATAGATCAATATCTTACATCGTATATAAAGAGAGATATTACAAGAAAATTAGAAAAAAAACATGGAACATATTACTTATCAGACTTACAATAAATTAAAAAAAGGTTTTATATAAATACAGCAAATGTAACCAAGATGAGGAGGACTGTTTCTTAGACAAAGGTCTTATATCTCAAATATAAAAAAAAAAAACTTTGGCAAATCTATAAGAATGCATATCATTCCCCAATTTATTAATGAGGAAAGAAAATGAAGAGGTAATTTTTCAATTAGGAGATCAAAACAATTTACAGTCATATGAAAAAAGTTCTCTAAGTGATCGATTAGAGAAATGCAAATTGGTGTGTGTGTGTGTGTGTGTGTGTGTGTGTGTGTGTGTGTGTGTGTGTGTGTTCTGTGTTGTGGTTTGTCCTTTGTTCTTGAAGAGGAACATGACATCAGGGAGATGATGACATGGCTTGCAATTGAATTTGTTTTCAATGAGGGTGGGCTGTGCGAACTCGCCAACCTAACTTTCTCTCACAAAGCCATCTGGGTCCTGTGGCCAGATAACGATCTGGATGAATGGACATGACCCAGGATGCAATGGGAGACTTTAACCTTTTTAAGCTAAGATCATTTCAAATTCTCATTTTGAGTGAGGCAATGCCCATTTAGTTAATAGGCCTCTTTAAGAAGTTGATCAAGGGATGGACATTTTAATAAAAAAGAAAGAAGGAAAGAAAGAAAGAAGGAAAGAAGGATCAAATAGGAAGGAAAAGAGCTTCAGGTTCTCTGGCCAAAAGAGAAACAATTACTGTTTACATTCACTCTGAGCCAGGAGGGCCCAAAAAGTGATCATTAAGTGGTGCTTGGGCTGGGCAGTGACCTATTGGTGTCCAATCAGTGCGATCCAGAGTGAATTGGGTTTTGTCTTTGAAAAAGAAATCTAGCCAGTAAACCCCTATTTCTCTAGGTAGGTTTTGGCTATCAATGTTTACCTTCCTTTAGGCAGAACACCCTCAGGTAAGGTAAGGAGAGGGGAGGAAAGGAGAGATGAGGAAAGAAGAAGAAAGGGGAGGGGAGGGTAACTACTTTTAGGGACAGTAACTGGGCAAGGAGAATATATAGAGGGAAGAGTGATATATAGAAGAATATATAGAGGGATAATTGCTATGTTGTGACCTTGACTTTTAGTCTCCTTCTTCATTAAATATCTACCAATCAGGGTTGAGTTTCATTTGTTGGGGAAGTTTCCTGTCAGAAGGTGCACACTTGATCTAAGTAGTTTCAGAGTCTTGTTTGCTGTTTTTAGTTATGGAGATAAGCCATTGGCCATCAATTTATTGATTACTGGTTAACCTAATTAATAAATTGATTGTTAATTACCCAGAAAGACCATTTCTCCAAGAGGATTTTTTTTAACCACAGTACATACGAATAGAATGAATATTAAAAGAAGAGAGATTATTGAGTGATGAAACAAAGGAAAAGAACCTTTAAGTGGCCAAGGGGAGCAAGGAGCATTTCAACTCTTGAGTCTTGGCCAGTGACCTAAGAAGAATGAGTGAAGGTGCAGCCAGTACTAGAAAGGGTGTCCAGGGAGGCTGTGTCATCAGAAGGAAGCTAGATTTCAGTAAGAGCTACTAGATGTAAAAAATAGAAGAGGAAAAGATTTAGGAAGAAGTGAAATTTGTTTCCTATGGAAGAGATATTCAACTATATATATATATATATATATATATATATACATACATATATATATATATATCTTCTATCTATCTATCAGTTTAAAACTCAGGAGTGGAAAAAAGCTTTTGGACTTACTTTGTATTCATTTTGTGTGACTTTGAGTGACACAGAAAATCAAATCTTGCTGCCTTTTTTTAAACAACACATCTGTAATTGCATAATTAAAAAATTCACTAATGAGATTAAGATGGAGCTCTGCTAATTATGAGATGACAAGTTAAAGAGCTGAGAAAAGTGAGAATGAAAAATATTTTGCTGGATTTGAATCATGGGAAAAAATAAGGAGACAAGCAAGGGAGTGTTGACAGGAACCTCTGCCTTGCCAAAGACCCAAAGTGGTCGGACTGGCAAACAGAGCTTAATCTGTGTTTAGGATCATTTCAAGAGAACAGTTTGCAAGAAGGAAATAGTTGCATCTGTTGTAGAGAATTGGCCAAGTTTGGTAGCCCCTAGAAACCATCCTGATGGGAGAAGTGATTATCAATCAGGAACACATGCATTAATCAGCCCTGGAAACATTTACCATTAGTTCACGTGCATACGCTTTTCACTTCTCACTATTTATTTATTTTAGATACCTGCCAGGCATTTAGGGAGTGTTATTTTAGAAGTGGAAGTAGGTTTAAGTTATTCTTGAATTTTTTTTCACATTTTATGTTGGGCATATTACTTCCAAAACTGGCTCCTTAGTCTTCCTCCTTCCTCCTTCCTCCTCTCTCCACTTTATTCTCTCTTTGTCATTTAGCTGTATGTTTCTTTCAAATTGCAAAAGTAAGGAAAGACATTATAAAACTTTATTCTCTCTCTCTCTCTCTCTCTCTCTCTCTCTCTCTCTCTCTCTCTCTCTCTCTCTCTCTCCAACCCCTTCCTCTTCCTCCTCCCCCTCCTCCCCTTCCTCTTCTTTCTTCTTCTTGCTCCTCTTCTCCCTCCCCCTTCTCCTTTTCCTTCATTCTATTTTATGCAAATATCTTTTTATTTTCAAAAAAAGTTGTAACCCATATTTTAAACATGCTGGGAAGAGTGGTAGAAGTGAGACGTAAGTAATAAATATTGAAGTTAGTGGCCCCTGAGAACCTGCTCCTTAGCTCCCAGGAATTTTTGTATTCCCTTCGGATGCTATATTTCAAAAGGAAATTTGAGGTGGTATGTGCAGGGTGTCTTTATTAACAACTATCACCCTTCTTGAATTCACCAGCCCATTCTCAACCCCCATTTCCTCCCCAATGTTTCCAAATCCATAAACTTAATTGGCTCCCCAGCTAGATGTTATTGTTTACCTGGAGTACACAGATCAAATAAGGTTCTCTGGGGGCTACAGCCAATGGACTGGAAACACATAAAACCACACACAATGTAAAGTGAGATGAATTCTTAAGACTCTTGAGGCTCAAGGGCTAACATAGGACCATTGCCTAAATCAAACTTCAGTTTACAGATTTCACAGATTCTCAGTTACTGTAATGTCCTTTGTTGATGAGACCAAACATTATAGTGCTATTCCCATCAGGAGTGGTGATCAGGCTAATTAAGACATGGCCAAACTAATACTACCTCATTTTCCCTTGCTCCACTAAGGACTGGCACACCTACAATGCTTTTTCCTCAATCTACCTGTGAATTTTCCTTACCACTCCTACATCTGGTTTCACATGCCTGTGATCTCAATACTTCTCTTTACCTAATTTTGTTTCCAGGTTATTTTCACACTTGTACTTTCATGGTTACAATAACATATTATGTTTACAAGTGAAAGGGACTTGTTTTTCCTTTGATCCCTATGGTCTTAATTCCAGCAACCAAGGAAAACAATAATTAAATTCAATTATATCTGACAAGCAGCATGGCTTAGTGGGAAGTCAGTCTTTAATTCAGGAAGATAAGTAGAAGTCCTGAAATACTGGGCTATGAGACTGATGAAATTACTTAACCTTTTGGTGGCTGAAGCAATTCTCTAAGACTAAAAGTGGCAAGACAGGTGCCAATCTGTATTGGGAGAGGCATCTAGGTCATTGGAAATCATCTCTCCCAAGGAAGTCATAGCCTTCATCTAAAAATGAATTGAGTTAAACACATATTTAGTATTTAGTATTTCACTCCCATGTATAGAGGCCTGTACTTGTCTCTGGGAAGACACCGCCCATGTTCAGAGACATTTACAATACAACACTAACCCTAGAACAGGATCTTAATGCAGTAGATAGAGACCTTTGAGATCAACCAGATTGACAATTCTTATCCTTGCTTGTTCCACAAAACCTTTGAGCACCTAATGAACACTCTGGATTCTTACTCTGAATAAAGTTCGAAAAAGCATCAAATCAAATACATAGGATTAAAAAGGAAACCAATTATACTGAAATATAATTATCAAAATATTTTAATCAAAAATTTTTGGATAAAATTCCCTAATTTCATAGTTTATTATTATTTTTGAAGGGAGGAAGGCAGGGCAATTGAGGTTAAGTGACTTGCCCAAGATGACACATCTAGTAAGTGTGTCAAGTGTCTGAGGCTGTTTTTTAACTCAGGTCCTCCTGACTACAGGGCCAGTGCTCTATTCACTGTGCCACCTAGCTGTGCCACAATAGTTTATTAATTAAAAAAAATAGCATAAAAGGAAATATATTACCTATGAAGCAGACATTCCAGATTACACAATGGAAGAAATGGAGGGCACTAGGGTGAGAAGATTGTGGGGAGGGAGATGTGGGGTTCAGAGGGATGGGCGAGGGAATGGGCATGGGGGAACAGTGAATGCATTTGAGTAATGATAATTAGGTATTCAGTATCACTGGGGTGTTGATATTTTTTTAATTTTAGAATACAAAATCCAAGATTTAGGAGAACAAGAAATGGGAGAGATACTACTAATATCTGACATTAAACAATGAGAATATAGACCACAAGTAGGCTAAACATATTTCATTTAGTGTGAATGCAATATCTAAAATAGCTATATTCTTTAGGGCCCTTGAAGATATAAAATGTAAACTGAAGAGGATGACCCTAAGGAAGTCACTAGAGTCCTCTAAGAATCTAGGGCACAAAAACTGCCCACTCTCCTGTAGAGAGACCATCTGACTGTTGACTAGCAATTTTAAGGCCTCTTCAAATCCAAAGATTAATTAATTGATGAATGTATATTTATTAAGCACCTATTAAGTGCCAGGCATTGTAATCGTTGCTGGGGAAACAAAGGCAAGAATAAAAAACCTGCTGCCCTTTAGGGAATTTTGTCCTCACTCTCTCTACCACTGACTTGTCTGGGGAAGACAAGTCTGGGGAAGGTCTGTTTCATTTTTCTCGCCCAAGCAGTCACCTGCCAGTACCTACTCCTCTTTCAATTTTGAATTCCCAAGCTACACACTGATGTTTGTTGCTCTGAAAGGTCTTCACTTTGAGGCTGAACCCTTAGAGCCGTTGGTAGCCTTTTTGGATTTATTCCTTAATAATTACATGCCTCCAGTTCTTCTTACCTTCTTTATTCAATTGATATAAAATATCTATCCTTATTCATGCCTCATTCTCTGTCCCCCAATTCCCACTTTCTTTTTCCCATCCAATATCTGGCCCATTATCTGCCTCCTCATAAACTTCCTATCTTAATGTGACCCACCTCTGTTGCATTCCAGGGGTCTTAGGAACTCCAAAATGCAAGGTCAAAGAGTATAGGTCCTCCTCAAAAGAATTTGACCACTCAAGCCTTCTTTTGGTCTAAGTAGTTTATTAAAACACCCATAATTGTGAACAAGACTCCTACTCAGTCTGCACTATTTGTGACATCGATACAAGAGAGCTATATTTTAAGATTCTGAGCATTTTATGGGGATAAAATTTGTACTTTTATAAGAAAGAAAATGTGGGAAGATCTAGATGGGATTAAGGAGTGGCAAGTAGCCTGGGGTGGGCCAGGTGAAGACAATGGAAGGAGTTAAGTGGCTGGGGAGCCCCAGTGAATGGGAAGTTAAAAGGATAAATGACTGGGATGGCCTGGGTACCCCAGGTGAATGCCACAGATCTAAATTCAGGGGCTTTGGGGTGCAGGTCTCAAAGACATGGTCTTTTCCATTCAGAGGTCCAGATCCCATCTCTATCACTTCCTCCTATTGTCTATCTGGAATGTCTGCTCTATAGATAATACATTTGCTTTTATCTTAAACTTATGTTTTTGATTTTGTTTTTCATTTCTTCCATCTTCTTGCACTTGTGAAACTTAGCTCCTTTCTTATGGCCAGCTTTACTGGCCACACATTGCAGTACTGGTTTCACTTTTAATCATAGCTACCAATTCACCAGTTAGCAGGGAGGGAAGTACAATACTCCTTACTCCTCATTGACACTTTCATTCTCTACCTCTTTCTCACTCAGTAACTTCTCTTCCTTTGAAATCCATTTAATCAATATTTACCCTCCAATGAAAATTCCAGTAGCTCTTATTTCTCAACATCCAGGACATAGTCTTTCATTCCTCAATGAGGTGGTCACCTAGATCACAGTTTCTCCCTTCCCCATTGTCTGACCTCTTACTAGAAAACTTAAACAAACATATTAATCTTCCTTAAATACCCTAAATGTCCAGTTTCTTATTGCATCAAATGAATCCTTTTTCATCTTCCTTGTTGTTTCACTATCCCCCTCAGCACAGAACTTATTCTAAGCCTTTCCATACCTCTTCAAACCTCCCATGCTTCCCCATGGCTCTTCCCATGGTTCCTATGGAGTCTTAATAGACCTGCCCCCAGCCCCAGTGTTCTAACTTCATTACAGGCCAACTGTACCTACCTACCCCCCAGCAACACCCTAACTTATGCCTCACTGCTCACTAGAACAATAGGCGTGTCCCTGAACTCTTAGTTCCCACAAAAACAGCAGGCATGTCCGTGTGATAAAAACCCAGCACTGCACCCAGACCCTTTCCCCTGAAAGAGGTGCTTGTGGTTGCACACTTGTTTCAGTTTAGCCCAAGACAGGACCACAATATCTAACTTTCCATCTTGACCAGACAGGACCACAATAGCTAGCCAATCAGAAGATACCACCACCAGAATGAAGAGCAGGATGCTTGACCACCTAACCATAGAAGGGACCCACCCTATGATAGCACCTGCATAGTTCCACTGAGGCTAAGACCCCTGCTCCATTATCTAACCTCTTAACAAACTCCTCCTGCCATTTTAATATTAATCATATTCCTATATCTATATAAATTTTGATTGTGTAATTAGTATCATCTTCTCTATAAAAATGTATATCTTGCCTTACTGAAGTTGCTAAGTCCTCTTTGGGACTTAGCCACTCACCAGAGCATGAAACCTCAAAACTGTAATCCATCTTCTCAACTGACTTGGAGTGGAACTGAGTCTTTGTTATTCTTTACAACTCTTCAACTTCACAACTCTTTGCAAGTCTAATTGAACCTCATCAGTTTCTCATGGTAACCCATGGTTCCTCCCATGGTTCCCACATTCCCTCAGTTGAGCGCCTTGCCATATAGTTCACTGAAAGAAATGAGGCCATTCACCAAGAGCTCATTTTTATCCCCTTTCCCTCATTTCACTTTAGTGTCCCCATATTTACACATCCCCTCTAATATTTGCCTTTTTTTTTCTTTTCTGTCACATTAGCCAATCTGATAGTTATCAGGTGATACTTTAGAGTTGTTTTAATTTGCATTTCTTTAATCAATAATGATTCAAAGCATTTTTATGTGGCTATAGACAGTTTTGATTTATTCTTCTGAAAATTGCCTATCCATATCATCTGATCATTTATCAATTGAGGAATGATTGTATTCTTATAAATTTAACTCAGTTCTCTGTCTACTTGAAAAATAGAACCTTTATCAGAGAAACATCTTTTAATTTTTACCAGTTTCCTGCTTTCCTGCATTGGCGGCATTGGTTTTGTTTCTGTGAAACTTTTTTTTTAATTTGTTGCAATCAAAATTATTCATTTTATAATTCAGTGCTCTCTGTCTCTTGTTTGGTCATAAATTCTTCCTTATCCACATATCTGACAAGTAAAATTTTTGTGTTCTTCTACTTTGCTTATGATAGTACTCTTTATATCTAAATCATAAACCCAGTTTGACCTTATCTTCATATACAGGTTGAGATGCCGGCATATATTTAGTTTCAGCCAAACTGCTTTCTAAGTTTTCCAACATTTTGGGGAGGAGTCAAATAATGAGTTCTTCTTGACTGACTGATATTTAATCAGATGACTATAAAGCTGTTCCATACAATCTGGAGATTAGAAATGCCTTCTTATCCAGAAGTCACATATCCCACGACAGAATAAAGCAATTTTGAAGGGTGAGAGAATTCAAGCTTTTTGAAAAAAATATTTAATTTTTACATTTTAACATTCACTTCCAAAAGTTTTGAGTTTTGAATTTTCTCCACCTCCCTCACCCCACTCTAAGAACATGCGCAATCTGATATAGGCTCTACATATGCATTCATATTAAACATATTTTCATATTAGTCATGTTGTAAAGAAGAATTAGAACCAATGAGAGGAACCATGAGTTAGAAGAAAAAAACAAAACAACAAAGAAAGGAGCAAATAGTATGGTTCTTTCTGCATTCAGACTCCAAAGTTCTTTTTTCTGGATGTGGATAGCATTTTCCATCATGAGTCTTTTGGAGCCGTCTTACCTCCTCGCATTGCTGAAAGGAGCTAATTCTATCAAAGTTAGTCATCAGACAACGTGGTTGTTACCATGTACAGTGTCCTTCTGGTTCTGTTCACTGCAATGAGCATCAGTTCATATAAGTCTTTCTAAGTTGTTTCTTTTTTTCTGAAATCCACCTGCTCGTCATTTTTTATAGCATGATACTGTTCCATTGCATCTATGCACCATAACTTGTTCAGCCATTCTCTAATTGATGGGCATTCCCTCAATTTCCAGTCCTTGGCCACCACAAAGTGAGTTGCTATATTTTTGTATATGTGGGTACTTTTCCCATTTGTATCATGTCTTTAGGACATAGACCTAGAAGTGGTGTTGTTGGGTCCGAGGATAGCACGCGAGCTTTCTTTATATGTATATTTGTTCTTGTTCATCATTTGTGAAAAGAGAATAAGAATTGTTTCAACGTTTTACAAAGTAAATAAGATAAAATTTGCTTTCTGGCAGCTCTGGAATGAGTATGATCTCAGAGAGAATCTTGGGAAAATGTTTCCTTTTGACATCCAAACTAGATAACTCTCATGTCAACTCAATTCAACTAAAATTTTTTCAGCATCTACTGTGTTGAAAGCACTATATTAAGTACTTTTGATAGTTTTTTTAAGTGAAACTTTTCTTGACTTCAAAAAGCTTACTTTGTATGAAAGAAATACATCATCTGTATTGATAAGTAAATAAATGTAATTACAAGTAGGAAGGCAGTATGATATAGCAGAATGATGTTTTAACAATCTGGCTAGCAGCTTCCGTGGGGGTGTAAGATCCACCCACAGCCAGCACCCAGAAAGCTGCCAGCACTCGCCAAAGCACAGGTTCTTTTGATCTGCCTTAATAAGGAAAGCAAGGTGAAGGGGTTGGCAAGCTTACTTTAATTCAGCACACAAATATCATTCACTTACTTCAGGGGAAAAAGCCAGTACACTGAACTTCAGAGCAAAATACAAACAAATTACAAACATCAACAGACAGACCCAATACAGATTCATAGTTACCAGCATCTAGGTTCAGCCCTGGAGCTCAGAACAAGGGCTGGCCCAGAGTCACGCACCACCACCGTTGCAGCAAAGAGCTCCAAGGAAGAGGAGGCCAACCCCTGGTTTTTATTGTCAGTGTCAGGGGTGAGTCACACATGCAACTCACCCATGTGACCTAAAATCGTCACAAAGAGGTGGACTTAAACCCATGTGGTCTAAGAGCCTCTGCTGTCCCAGACATGTAAGCTAGGCCCTTCCTCGAGTTAGCCCCACCTTGGGCCCCCACCTTAGTTGCCAATCCACACTCACATACGTTTTACACCTAATAGGAGTTTGGGCCTGGGGCTTAGAACTTAGTAAGATTGAATGAAATAGCTGAATTACTCAAAGCAAACAAAAGCCAAACTCTTCAAGGGCACTTGTTGAACTAAGTGCTAAGGAGCCCATTTTGCTTACCAACACAAATGATCAAAGAAATTGGTTCAATTCTCAGATCTCCTACCTAATATGAATATGACCTTGGGTAGTCACTTTGCTTCTTTCCATCTGAATTTCCTCATTCCTAAAATGAAGATATTGAAGTAAAAGGCCTCTTAAGTCACTTCTAGTTCTATATCTATGACCCCATGTCTCAAAGGGCTCGAGTTTGAATGCCACCTCTGTCTCTTACACTACTTTCCAGGGTCTTTGGTTGCTCATCTATAAAGCAGTGATGTTAGACTAGATAGCCTCTAAGGTCCATTTTATCTGTAAGTCTACGATCCTATGAGAAACAGTGGGCATAAAAAGAAAACACAATGGAAGGAATGGGGCATCACTAAAGGCTTTGTGCAAACCATGGATTTCTAGATGTAGAGTTGTCCAGGACATTTTATGAAATTAAGAAATCATTGATGTGGCCCCAAGCAAAATAGATTATAACACCAGTCATCCTGGAGAGTGAGTCACAGGAAAGAGGGTTACTCCTGACAATAACTTCTATTAGTCATTTGGCAGGTGAGGAAATGTGGCTTCTCTTATAGCTGTAGGGTTAAGCAGTAAATTGTGTTCTGGGATTTTGCCAATATGACACCCATTTGAAAACCAAAAAAAATTTCCCTATCTTTCTGTCTAGTGATTAAGGAATTCTCCATGTAATGTTTTATAAAGAAGCCATTAGAAGCTCTACCATTGTCAGTTACCACCCCCACCCTTACCCCAACCCACCAAGTTAGACTAATGGTGGCACATTGGATTCTCAAGTCCGTTTTCACTTGTTAAGCCAACAAACATTTGTTTTTAATAGCTTTTGACATCATTTCCAACCTTGATTGACTACACACAGTAAAGCAGGTGACAGACTTTCCATTTAAGCAGTTGATTGACTGAAAGTCTCTGGCATTTAGTTAAAAAAAAACACAATTTCAGGAGTGCAGGTTGAGGGAGACATTAGAATAACAGCAGTTAGCATGAAATAGACCCACTGGTTTACACGGCCACCAGTTCAATGGGAACCAACCGTGATTTTTGGTTTGTTTCTTCATTTATTGTTTTTTTATCTTCTTAAAAATTAAAGGAGAACTCAGTTACATTAATAGAGATATTCTATTCAGATTAAAGTAGAAGAGGGTATTGCTGTTCTCTGCCCTGGTCAGAATACACACAGAACATCACCCTTAATTCCAGGATCTATATTTTATGAAAGACATTGTTGAGCTGGAAAGTATCCATAGGAAGTCAATTAGAATGATGCTGTGAAAAGATAATTGGTATCATGAGGCAGTCCATTTTCAGCACAGCTTTTTTCTTTTCCCCCACAGAGGAGGCATTTGATGTTATTTAATAGTACAGTAATTGGAATGGTGGGTGAATGTTACAGACAGAAGGTGATATACAGTTAAGAGAAGGGAAACAACACTGTGGACTGGAGGGATCGATTTTGAAAAAAAAAAAAAAAGCATCCTTCTTGGAGGTAGAATTTGGATATGGTTCCAAAGAAAAGGTGAGGATTTCCTTTGAAATATGCCATAGACTTCCCCATCATGTTGTTATTTGCCTTCCCCTCCCCCATTAATCAGTTCCTTTCAACGCCTTCATTTGGAGGAAAGGTCCAGAATGGTTATCCTTAATTCTTTGTATTCCCACATACCTAATACACACATCATACCTTTCTTTCACATGTCATTTTCCTCCATAAAATCTAAGCCTTTAGCAGGCAGGGAATGCCTTTTTTCATATGTGTTATCTCCATCATTGAGTTTGGGACATTGGAAGTAGTTTGAAAAAAAATATTTATTGACTGACTTGAATGCAGGAGAAAGTCAACATAGTATCCAGTTTACATGAAGTAGCAAGAAGAAAGCATGTTTTCAAGGAACATCGAACAGCTTTGGTGAATTGAACTGTTCTTAATCTGATTCATGAGAATTTTTGACTGTTTTTAATAACTATTTCTTTTTTTCAATATAGTTTATGCATATTTCATTATACAGCACATTTCCATAATAGTCATGTTGTGAAAGATTATATTGCCTTCCATCCTATATTGCCCCCCATTTATTCGATTTTCTCCTTTGACCCTGTGCCTTTTCAAGTGTTTGCTTCTGACACCCTCCTCCCCAATCAGCCCTCCTTTTTATCATCACCCCCTTATGCCCTCCAACCCCACTTTCCAGTAGTGTAAGATACCCAATTGAATATGCATGTTATTCCTCCCTTAAGCCAAATCTGATGAGAATAAGGTACACTAATTCCCTTTCACCTTTTCCCTCTTCCCTTTTATTATAACAGCTTTTTCTTGCCTCTTTTATGTGAGATAATTTACCCCATTCTATCTCTCCGTCTCCTCCCGATATATTCCTCTCTTACCCATTAGTTTTATTTTAGATATCATCCCTTAATATTCAACTCACCCTGTGCCTTCTGTCTACATATAGATATGTATGTATGTATGTATGTATGTATGTATGTATGTATGTATATTCCCTTCAACTACCCTAATACCGAGAAAGAACTTGAGTTCTAAATATCATCTTTCCATGTACAAATGTAAACAGTTCAACTTTAATAAGTCCCTTATGGATTTTCTTTCGTTTTTACCTTTTCATATTTCTCTAGATTCTTGTGTTTAAAAGTCAAATTTTCTATTCAGCTCTGGTCTTTTCGTCAAGAATAATTGATAGTCCTTTATTTCATTGAGTGTCCATTTTCCCCTTGAAGTATTATACTCAGTTTTGCTGGGTAGGAGATTCTTTGTTTTAATCCTAGCTCCTCTGACCCCCAGAATATCATATTCTAAGCTCTTTGATCCCTTATGTAGAAGCTGCTAGATCTTGTGTTATCCCGATTGTATTTCTACAACACTAAAATTATTTCTTTCTGGTAACTTGCAATATTTTCTTCTTGAACTAGGAACTCTAGAATTTTGCCACAATATTCCTAGGAGTTTTCCTTTTGGGATCTTTTTCAAGAGGCGATTGGTGGATTCTTTCCATTTCTATTTTACCATCTGGTACTAGAATATCAAGGCAGTTTTCCTTGATAATTTCTTGAAAGATGAAGTCTATATTCTTTTTTAGCCATGGCTTTCAGGTAGTCCAATAATTTTTTTAATTATCTCTCCTGGATTTATTTTCCAGGTCAGTGTTTTTTTTTTCCAATGAGATATTTCACATTGTCTTCTATTTTTTCACCCTATTGGTTCTGTTTTATAATTTCTTGATTTCTATTCCATTTTCTCTATTCTAATTTTTAAGGAATTATTTTGTTCTATGAGCTTTGGGACCTTCTTTTCAATTTAGTCAATTTTGCTTTTCAAGCCATTCTTCTCCTTTTTGGACCTCTTTTGCTGTTTGGGTTAGTCTACTTTTTAAGGTGTTATTTTCTTCAGTATTTTTGGGCCCCCTTTAACAAGCTGTTGACTCATTTTTCATGATTTTCTTGCATGCTTCTCATTTCTTTTTCCAATTTTTCTTCTTCTTCTCTCACTTGTTTTTCAAAATCATTTTTGAGCTTTTCCACGGCCTTTGACCAATTCATATTTTTCCTAGAGGCTTTTGATATAGGATCTTTGACTTTCTTCTCATTTTATGTTTTGATCTTCTTTGTCACCAAAGTAAGATTGTATAGTCTGAGTTGTATTTTTTACACTGTTGGCTCATTTTCCCAGACAATTACTTGACTTTTGAGCTCTTTGTCAAGGTATGACGCTGCTTCCGGAGTGAATATTGCTCTCTCCCAAGCCTCTGGGGCTTTGTGTAGCTATTTACAGATCTGTTTCTAGGCACCTATAAATTTTCAGTTCTTCTGAGCTGCTATGATCCAAGGAGAAATGTTTTCTACTCTCCTGGCCTGTGCTCTGGACTGTGAGTGACCTCAAGCACTCTTTTCTGTCTTGGAACTGTGAGGACGACTTCCTCTCTACAGTCACCACAAGCTCTTCCACACCAGCTCTTCTCTTCACCCTAGGACCAACATCCAGGACTGTGACACAGATACAAGCAGGGCAAAGCAAGGGAATCTTGCCTCATTACCAGCAAAGAGATCCCTTCACTCCTGCTCTGATCTGCCACTTGATCACCCCACTGTCTGTGGGCCTGGAGCTCCAGAAGCAGCCACTTCAGCTGCTGCCATGGCTGCAGCCACCTCTGCTCTGCCAGTCCTGGGGCTGGACCATGCTCTTCTCTCACTCAGGTCCAATAGAGTTTTCCTACTGACTTGCTAAGTTTCTTCGGGGTTTGTGGGTTGAGAAATCTGGAAACCACCACATCTGCTCATGAATCAGTGCCCTGAGGCCTGCTCTGCCCAATCTGCTCTGGGCTTGTCTGTGCTGTCTAT
This sequence comes from Phalanger gymnotis, assembly GCA_028646595.1. Taxonomy (NCBI): domain Eukaryota; kingdom Metazoa; phylum Chordata; class Mammalia; order Diprotodontia; family Phalangeridae; genus Phalanger; species Phalanger gymnotis. Next base: position 307,680,475 of record CM053625.1, read on the forward strand.
GCCCACACTGATCTGAACTCAACTGTCAGCACCATGCAATAGAAATTCCCATTGACTTTCTATGCTGTCTTGGGCTGGAGACTTATCTCACTCTGTCATTTTTTAGGTTGTGTAGCTCTAGAATTTGTTTAGAGTCATTTATTTTTACATTAATTTAGAGGTGTTTGGGGAGAGCTCAAGCAAGTCCCTGGTTTTACTCTGCTGTCTTGGCTCTGCCCCACCCCATTTAATAACTATTTTGACACATTTATTTTGCTTTGTAATTCTTTTTTGTAGGTTATACATTTAAAAACATTATTCTGAGAATGGGTCTATAGGTTTCACCAGATTACCACAAGGGTCCACAACTTGAAAAGTTAAGAATCTGTGGTTTAGAGGTACAGGAGAATAAAAATCTAAAAACACTATTGAGAATAGATTTTAGAGAGCTTCAAATATCATGTCAAAGAATTGAGATTGTATACTTTTATAAATGTCATTTAAATTAGAAAGGTATTTGAGCCAGGGAGGGGCAAGACTCAATAACACATTTATATTATTGTGGTCATTTCAGGTCAACAGAGTTTAGAAAAAAATATTCATCTTCTGGGTTGAAGGAAAGCTACCATGATGATGGAGGGTCTTGATGTAGATTCACATGAGAATCGTTTGCAGGAATTGATGATGTTTAGTCAGGAGATAAGATGGTTCAGGAGGAGCTTAACGGCAAGAACTGTTCTCTCCCCCTGCCCCAGTGCTTAGAAGTTTTTAGTAAATGTTTTACTGATTGATTGACAATTTTTTTTTTCTATAGGTATGTAAAGGGCTATCTCTTGGAGGAGGAATTCAGCCTCCTTTGGCAACAAAAAGTAGTGCATAAATGTTCAAGAAGCACATTGAGAAGCCATAGCAGTAGGAACTTCCTAACAGAGTTACTCAAAAACGGAATGTGATGTCCTGCAGGGAAGTGATTTCTCACCAATAGGGATTCTTAAAGCAGAGTCTAGGGGAATATTTAACAGGGTTATTAAAGAAGACATTTGTACAGATATGGATTACAGTCAATGCCTGGTGAAACATCTTCCAAAATGGAAATTTTCCATTCCTGTGATTTTGATATGGTTAAATAAGGAGATTGGGATCAAATATTAGCCTCAAACATTGAGTTTACCAATTTGAACTTTATCCTGTACTTACTTTTGGAGAAGTTGTTTGAGCCAAGGAGTGGAACAGTCCAAGTAATAGTTTTAAGTTGGAATTATTTATATTGCTTAAGAATATGAAGTTATTATGTAGTTGTTCTATAAAGTTTGAGGAATTTAAAGAGGTAAAATGAACTTGGAGCTAGATGAAATGATGATATATACAAGGTTAGCATGATGAATAAAACAAAACCTGAGAGAGTTTCTAGGTAATTAATAATCAATTCATTAATTAGGCTATCTAATAATCGATAAATTGATGGGCAGTAGTTTATCTTGGCAAAAAAAAAAAATTCAAAAGACACGGAGAACCTGAAAGCTTTAAATAATCCTTGAATTGCCTTTGTAACTGATAATCAACCCTGACTGGTAGACATTTAATGAGGACATGGGCTGGAAGTCTTCAGCTTTTCCTGCTGAGAATGCGGTTTGATCATGAGACTCAGCTGCTGTAACAACAATGCTACTTGCCGCTACTGTTGCTGTCTAAGGCCAATAACAGCAGCACATAAGAGGGCTACTAGCAAAGGTTCTTTGATCTGGTTTTCTAAGGAAAGCAACTTTAATGGATTTACAATTTTACTTTAATTAAACATACCTATATCATTCATTTAGTTCATGGGGAAAAGTCAGCACCCTGAACTTCAGAGAAAACACAAACAGAAATTGCAAGCAGAAATTACATAAATAGAGCAAAATAAAACAAATCAACAGACAGGCTGTCTGTACAAGACATTATATACACAGTTGCCAGGGAGAGAACTGCCAACATCTGGGTTTTCAAAACCGTGGTGGGGGGCTCCTTAACAGCTACCCAGTATCTTGTCTGGCCGAATTACAGGAACACTCTTCAAATGTGTGAGCCCCAGGCAAAATGCTAACCTCAGAGTATATATATACTTCTTCAGGGTCAGGGGGCATCAAAACCATATGACTCAAACCCATGTGACCTAGACCTTTCTGTGACTTAAGCAGGTCATCGAAGACTCCCAATTCAATCAAACACTCTTGATTAAAACAAAGGCAAGTCTCAAAGGCAGTTGATTGCCTTAGCACTGAGAAGCACTCTAAAACAAAAGACAAGAAAAGTCCCACTTTACTTGCCATTTACAACTATCTCCAGAAATTCGAGCAAGGAAATTTATCTCTAATCAGACCACTCTGGTTGGTTTCTTCCTTCATAAGTTGGGTCACGCTAAACTGTAATGAAGAGGTACAAGGACAAGGGCTCATTTCCTCCAGGTAAGAACTAGTACAGAATGGATTCTGTTTACACTCTAAACAGAACCGAAGTTTTGAAGTTGGATGGGAACCTGCCCAAGATGTACCTCGAGGGCTAAAACAATCTTATAACAATCTTCAGAGAGTGATTTTTTTTACAGCAGCTGAGTCTGAAACTAGGAAATAAAGGAGAAAAGCGTGGATCTCCAATTACTAATGGGTTATTAATTTAACAGTAAAATAATAATTTCTCTCAGCAGGCAGATGAAAGAAACAGAAGAAATTCAACTAATAGTTTTGCTTTTGGAAAATAGGTACACTAGGTTGGAAATATTTTGAACTATTTTTAATTTGTATTTAACTAATGTTATTATATGAAAAGATAAGAGAAAGAAGCCCTAATTCTAGTTTACAGGAAAAAGAGGGCAAATAGTTGCTTAATATTAGATGAGCTTTTTAAAAATTTTTTATTATTTTTTTGTTAATTGAGATATTTTATTTTTAGTTTACAAGACCCAGTTCCAAATGATTCCAAGTTCCAGATTTTCTTTCATTGCTCCCTCCCCAAGACAGCATGGAATCCAATACATCTTCTACATGTAACTTCGCATTGAACTCATTTACACAACAGTCAAGTTGTAAAGAAGAATTATGACCAATGGAACGAATCATGAGAAAGAAGAAACAAAACTGAAAACAAAAGCAAGAGAGAAAAAAGAAACAAAAGAATAAAAAAGGAGAGCAAACAGTTTGCCTCAATCTGCTAGGGAAGGTGGCCTAGCCATGCCAGATACTAAACTGTACTATAAAGCAGCAGTCATCAAAACTACCTGGTACTGGCTAAGAAATAGAATCATGGATCAGTGGAATAGGTTAGGTATACAAGACTCTGTAGTCAATGACTGCTCCTAAGTTTTCCCCAAACCCCTAATTACTAGGTGCTAAGCCTACATAGGTGTGAAGCTCCCGGGGTCCTAAGGGGAGGTGCTAACTCTAGAGCCAATCAAACCTAAGTTCTGGTGGCTCAGATGACCTTTGATGACGTCTGAAACTGTATAAAAAAGGAAGACAGAGCCATTTGCTTAGGGCTCTCACTCTTGGTGGCACACTGATGCATGATGCAAAGACTCCATGCAAAGACTCTGGGCAGCTGTAGCTAAGAGCCCTCCAGCTAGTAACCCAGGATGTTGGGACTTTGTTAAACTCTGGTAACTGTGAATCGGGATTGGAATCAGACACGGTCTGTCTGTTGATGTTTGTAATTTGCTTGTACTTGCTCTGAAGTTCATGGTGCTGGCTTTTTCCCCTGAACTAAGTGAATGGTATTTGTATGCTGGATTAAAGTAAACTTGCCAATTCCTTAACGTTGCTTTCCTTAGTAAAGCAGATCAAAAGAATCTATATTGGCAGCCTTCTTTGAGCTGGTTGTTGTTGGTCTTACACCCCCACAGTAGCTGGTAGCTGGGTTGTTGAAACAAGTAGGTAGCCACAGGAGTTTGCTGAGCAGAGAATTGAAATGGTACAATGAGGACAGTCATTTGGACCTCTGGGTTGAACATAGGCTGGGTTGCATAAAGACTGGAGGAACATAGCATAACTAGGAGTCTAATGCAACATTCTGTGGGAGGCAATGATGAAAGCCTGATGTAGGATGGAGTCTCTATGTGTCATGTTTGTCTTTCATTCTCTAAGAGGACAACGACATCAGGGAGATGATGACATGACTTGCAGTTGACTTTGATTTGAGTGAGGAAGAGCTGTGCAAGGTCACCAGCCTCACTTTCTCCTCCAGAGCTATCTGGGTCCAATGTCCAGATATTCATCAGAACAATTGGAGATGGCCCAGGAAGAAGTGGGAGAGGGTAGTCTAAGGTCTTTTCAGGTTCTCACTTTAGTGAAGTAATCCCTATTCAGTGAATAGGCCTCTTTAAGAAATGAATCAAGGGATGGCCCCTTTATTTAAAATAAAACAATCAAACTGGGAGGGGAAGATCCTCAGGGTTGCTGTCTCAAAGAGAAACAGTTACTATTTACATTCTCACTGAGCCAAGGGGGCCCAAAAAATAGCCATTAAGTGGTGCTTGGGCAGAGACTTATTGCTGTCCAATCTGAGCTCCAAAGTGAAATATCACTGATGTCAAAACACTCCATCCAGAATGTTCAGGTATATGCAAAATGAATGAGATTCATTTTAAACCACATCAAGCCATATGTCTGACAAGTCAAATGACCTCTTTTAAGGCTCTATGTGTAGACAGGAGCAGTAGTATGAGAGTAATGTTGCCAAGATTTGGCAAATGATTTCTTATGTTGTATAAATGAGAATGGCTACTTGAGGATTCCAAGGTCGGGAGGTTGAGTGAAAGGTGCTACCCTCAACAAGAACAAGCAAGTTCATAAGAGGGATTTGAGAAATTCCTTATCAAGGAGTTCAAAGCTAACCCAAATCCGACTCTAGCTGATCACATTATTCCATGCTTATCCTATCACGTACTTTACTTTTCAGCCATTCTAACAGACACGCCAAACGCTTATCTTGTCTCTTTCTCTCCCAACTCTTTCCATGCCCCATTTTTGGAATGTACAGCACCTTTAAAATCACAGGCTCTCAGAAGTGGTAGACACTCTGAGGTCACCTCTGCCAACTTGGGCCCAGTCATGTATTTCCTCCCCAATAACTTAAAAGAGGGATTATCCTTCCCTCATTAAAAAAAAAAAAACAACAAAACTTCTTGAGTGTAAATTTAAGAGCTAGTCTCAGAGTCTAACACCAAAAGGTTAGCATTCACAATTTAAAGTCATAGAATCATAAAATCATAGAATGTTCAGGGTGACTCAGGATGTTAGTGATCATCATGTCTGTGAACTCCCATTTTATAGATTAGGAAGCTCAGGGCTAAAGAGGTTAAGTGACTTGTGATCAGCCCAAAATACTCCTTAAATATTTCATTCTGAAAATTACTATAAAAGATTCCAAGTATGAAGTGAGAATATGAATTTAAAGTGTATCTGTAGCAGCTAGTTGTTCTGATTAGAACTGAGGCCTTTTAAGAATACTGGATCATAGAATTATTTATTGTCAAATTCCATTTTAATGACTAACGCTTCAATTTTTAATACACTAATGAATGAGAGTGTTAAAGCGTGATGCCTAGAAAACAGATTATTGCTTCAGAATTCTATAGTGTAGAGTTTAACCATTATATGATAAGCTTTTCGGTACTCAGGTAGATTGGTATTCATGTAAAAGCTTATTATTGGCCCTATATTCAAAACCTGTTCATCTTCTTAAGGGTCTCCAAAGTTTAGACATTATTGACATAGACTTCCAAACTCAAGGTCACTATAAAGATATGTTGAGTCTCCAGAGGTGGGCTTTATTGAACTCTAGAGATTTAGTAGTTAGGCAAAGTATGGAGGTTAATGCATGTAAGAAATCAATCTGTACTTTGTATTTAGCTAAAGGCTATTGGAGACACTTTTATTATTTTACTTAGAAAGCTGGCCAACATAATTTTACTTTCTAACCAAGCACTCCTTAACAATAGCAATTTCCAACTCGAATTTTATAGCAATTGTAAAATAGATGAAGATATTTCACAACAATGAAAAGGACGAAGCCCATTAACAGTTATGGTTTTGAGTTATTTGCCAAAGGGCATGATATTTGTGTGGGACCACCCTAAGGAAGATCTGGTCAGTGGCTCTGGCTCCTTAGAAAACAGGGACACTCTCTGTATTGATTCCGTATTTCCCAGGTCTAAAAACACTCCCTACAACCTTGTCTGGTCACAGCTCCAAATGAGGCCAAGTACATTCTTATACCAGTCTTGACCATTGCCAAATAAAGCATGCCTTAATACTAAAGGTTTTCATACTTGATTCTGTAAGTTTTCAATGGTCTATTTAGCCCAGAATTTCAAGGTGGGAAGAAACTCCAGTCATCTAATCTTACCACACCTGAATACAATTCTACACAACTACATGCATGACAAGTGATTATCCAGCTTTTGCTACAAAATGACCATCAAAGAAGAATATTCTGAGGAAGCTCTTTCAACTTTAAGAGAGTTCCATTGGCCAAAACTTAGAGAGATAGATCGATAATAGACGTTGTCGTCCTTCATTCTCAAAGAGGAGCAAAATCACTATGCTAGAGTCAAGTTTCAGTGTGCCCAACTACAGCTGATCAGACCATTACGAACTTGCAATGTTCTACCACAGGTTGGGCATAAATAGTCCATGTGAATATGTGGAGTGGACTCTCTAAATGTGCACATTTCCCAATTCTTTTGAGCCACTTCAATTCTACTTTGCTCATAGAGCACAGTACCTTCTTTGATGAAGGTATGCCATGCTGTTCAGTCTTGTTACAGTGACTCCCCTGTCACACAACCAATTCCAAAGTTCTTCAGAGAAACCTTGAGAGTGTCCTTGTATTGCTTTTTCTGACCACTTTGTGAGCACTTGCCCTGTGTGAAGTCTCCATGAAACAAGCATACATTTGGCATTTGAGCAATGTGGCCAACCCACTGGAGTTGCACTCTCTGCAGTAAAATTTGAATGCTTGCCAATTTAATTTGAGGAAGAACCTCAGAGTCCCCTACCTTCTCCTGCCAGGTAATCTTCAGAATCTTCCTAAGACAATTCAGATGGAAGCAATTCAATTTCCTGGGTATGGTGCTAGTATATTGCCCAGATTTCACAGACATACAACAGTGAGGTCAGCATAACAGCTCTGTAGACCTTCAGTTTAACAGTCTAATACCTCTTCTCTCCCATGCTTTCCTTACGAGCCTCCCAAATACTGAGCTAGATCTGGCAATTCTTGAGTGTATTAGCAATCAAAATGGGCTCTTAGCACTTAGTTCAACCAAGTGTCCTTGAAGAGTTTGGCCTTTATTTCCTTGATTAAATTAGGAGTCCTTGAAGACCTCCTTGCCTCAAGGGAAAGCCTAGTTTACATGGGTTTGAATGACATGTTTGTGACATCAGAGCCTTTTAGATCACATGGGTTTAAGTCTCATCTTTGCGACGATTTTAGGCCACGTGGGTGAGTTGCATACGTCACTCACCCTTGACCCTGAAAAAGATACAAAACCAGGGGTTGCTTTCTCTTTTTAGGAGTTCTGACCCACAAGCAGTGCTGGTGCTTATGACTCTGGGCCAGCCCTTGTTATGAGTTCCTGGCTGAACTTAGATGTTGGTAACTATGAATTGTATTTGGTCTGTCTTGTCGATGTTTGCAATTTGTTTGTATTTGCTCTGAAGTTCAGGGTGCTGGCTTTTTCCCCTGAATTAAGTGAATGGTATTTGTATGCTGGATTAAAGTGTCAACCCCTTAACTGTTGCTTTCCTTAGTAATGCAGATCAAAAGAACCTGGGCTTTTGCAGCATTCTGTGAGCTGGTTTTTGTTGATTTTACGCCCCCACAGCAGCTGCTAGCCAGATTGTTGAAACAAATGACATAGTCGTGGTCAGAATCTGCATTTTAAAAGGAAAGTATGGTGTTTTGGGGTACTGGGTTGGTTGAATGTTTCCCAGTTTTTTGATTGCTCTTTGTACTTGGGGTGGCTATCGTTTTATGGAGCTCCAGGAGCAACAAAAGCCTGAAGGAAAACATGCGGGTGGAAGTGGGAGATAATCTGGGAGATAATCCCTCCTCCCCTCTCTCCACATCACTAGCACTCCAGAAGAGACAGGCTGGAGCAAAGTCTGTGGGAGAAAAAGCCCAGGAATGAGGGAGGGTTGGATGGCTGGAGCGAGGGCTTGAGTTGATAATCCTGGCCCTGGAGGACTGTGTTGAAAGGGCAAATGTTTTGAGACTATATTGTATTTGGAGTTTTAAAGGAGGAGCAAAGATCTGCCTTCATAGAGACTTGAGAGAAAAAGCAGAGAATAGCCTTCATTCAGATTTGGCAGGAGCAGCTGATGAGAAGCGAGAAAAAGCTGATGGTGGCTGCCTACATATTAACCTAGACAGAGTGGAGGACTGCTTGCATGGGAACTTTGGAAAGCTGAAAGTGCTGAGCTGCCTTGGAGCTGACTTTGGTGAGATGAGCAAAATGGTAGAGAATCACCTATATTCCAGCAGAAGCCAGGAGAGGCCAGGCAGGAGCCAGGCAAGGCCAGCCCAAGTTGGAACCCAGGAGCTTGGAATTCAGCCCTGGGGCAAGATGGAAACATTGCAGCAAGGAGCTAAGTGTATCTCTGTGCTGCCTCCTCCCCCACTCCTCCCCCCCCCCTCGCCCCTGTCCCCCTACCACCCCCCCTCACCTGTTTGGGACCCAGGAGAGAGGGGTAGATTTGTTTATGGTGGGGGAAGTGCCTTGGACCCCCAGGGACCCCACCCTGTGGGCATTATTGCCCAGCCTCCCCTCAGGACTTGGAAGCCTGCAATGGCAGTTTGGGGAGGAGATATCCCCAAGAGAATTCTGTTTGTTTGTTTGCCTTAGGACTTTACTAACTAAAGCATGCCTGTGCCTGAGGGTGCTGGGAAAAAGCCTGCAATGGCAGTGCATGTAAAAGGCCACATGCTCAAAAAGTACTTTACTTGAACACTCTGATTGAAGAGATTAACTTGCTTTGACCTAGGGGTGGACATTGGAATTGTAAACAAATATTTGGGAATGGCACTGAATGATATGTTTTGCTTTGTTGTGAATGATATGTTTCAGTTTCCTGCGTGATTGGATCACAATGTATAATGCTTCTATTTGTTCCAGGATCCATGGCTATTTAGATTATGTAAAGTCATGTATGCTTGAGCAGGGGTGCAGTATGTTGGCAATCAAAATGGGCTCTTAGCACTTAGTTCAACCAAGTGCCCTTGAAGAGTTTGGCCTTTACTTCCTTGATTAAGTTAGGAGTCCTTGAAGACCTCCTTGCCTCAAGGGAAAGCCTAGTTTACATGGGTTTGAGTGACATATTTGTGACATCAGAGCCTTTTAGACCACACGAGTTTAAGTCTCATCTTTGAGATGATTTTACGTCACATGGGTGAGTCGCGTGTGTGTGACTCACCCTTGACCCTGAAAAAGATACAGAACCAGGGGTTGGCTTTCTCTTTTTCGGAGCTCTGACCCACAAGCAGTGCTGGTGCTCGTGACTCTGGGCCAGCCCTTGTTATGAGCTTCTGGCTGAACTTAGATGTTGGTAACTATGAATTGTATTTGGTCTGTCTGTTGATGTTTGTAATTTGTATTTGCTCTGAAGTTCAGGGTGCTGGCTTTTTCCTCTGAACTAAGTGAATGGTATTTGTATGCTGAATTAAAGTAAGCTTTTTAACCCCTTAACTGTTGTTTTCCTTAGTAAAGCATATCCAAAGAACCCGGGCTTTTGCAGCATCCTGTGAGCTGATTGTTGTTGATTTTATACCCCCACAGCAGCTGCTAGCCGGATTGTTGAAATACTGAGTCAATTTCATTATCAATGTGTGCATCCCTGGAAAGTAAACTGCCAATGTACATGAACTTATTCACATTATTCCAAACTTCTCCATTTACTGTAACCGATGGGTCCAAATACGGATGTCTTGGTGCTGGCTGGTGGAATATCTGTGTTTTCTTGGTGTTAATTTTTAAGTCAAAATTAGCATAAGCAGCAGAGAATAGATCCATGCTTTGTTGCATTTCATTTTCAGGGGCTGCAGTGAGTGTACAATTACCTGAGAATAAAACGTCATACACCAACTTTCTCTCCATCTTAATGTTAGCTTGTAACCTTTTCAAGTTAAATAATTTACCATCAGTGCAGTAGGTGATCCTTATTGAAGGCGTCTGAGAAAAATTGCTGAAAATATTATGCTAAAAATATGGGAGCAAATACAAATCTTTGTTTCACTCCATCAACAGCTGGGAAAGCACCGGAGCACCATCCATTATACACAACCCAGGCAAGTATGCTTTCATGAAACTGATATACAATAGTGATGCACTTGTTCAGGCCACCAAATTTTGATGTCGGTTTCCATAAACCCTAATGCATGACAGTATCAAAGGCCTTGTTCTCACTGACTTATACATTTTTCGTGTAGCTACCCTAGGGTGGGATCCCTACCTGCCTCACTACACAGGCTAGGGTTAAGTAAGCAGACAATTTTTAGGGCACCTTCTTTTTTTAAGTTTAGAAAAACTTTATTTTCAAAATCACAACACTAACTTCAAATTTTGTAATTTACTGCATGAAAGAAATATGAACTCTTTTTAAACTTTTTAAAAACAATTTTAGCTTTTGCAAGAATGGAGTATCATAGAGGCTACTTAGAAGGCACAAAACAACAGTCTAATTTCCTAGACACTTAAAATAAACTCAATTGCCTATTTCTTTGAAAAGGCATTTTGGTTGAAAAAGCTTATATTTCTTTTAATATCTGCTTCTGCCTCCTCTTTCAGATCGGCTTCCCCCACGGCCACCACCTCTTGGCCCTCCACAGCTTGAACTGCCGTATGACTCATGAGGGGCAGGATATCCCCTATCCATGGAAGGAGGAAGCCCTCTTTCTTGTCTGCCAACACGATCACGACCACTTGAATAGATGTCGCTTCGGCTGCTTGAGTAACTTTCACGACTTCCACCGTATCCATCTCTTGTGCTGCTATAATCATCATAGCGACTACTTCCTCCGTAAGAGGGAGGAGGCCCTCGAGCAGGAGGCGCACTACGAGGGTTACCATAACTTTCATAAGAATCTCTGTAGGATCCTGCACTTGGATGATCTGAATAGTCTCTATCACGACCTCCACCATAGCTATCACGGTCACTGTATCCTCTAGATGTATATTCATCACGTGAGCTAGAATGGCCATAGTCACGGTATGCATAGTCCCTTGGAGGTGGAGCATAATCTCTGGTATCCCGAGAACTTGCATAATCTCTGCTTGAATAACTTTCTTTAGTACTGTAACTATCATCTCTTGGTGACATATACACATCTCTGCGTGATGACACTGGTTCTCTTCGTGGAGGACCTCCATAGTTCTCTCTTCCACGAGACACTGGCCCTCTTCCTCTCATTCCACTACTGCTACGCACTGGTCCAGAAGGTGCAGATCTTTTAGGTGGAGGTCCCCCACTTCGTGGAGGTGGACCCCTTTTAACTGGGAGTGGTCCCCTGGAAGAACCCATGGTGAAATTAAGAGAATATCCGCTGTCATCCATGTGCCCTCCACGGGGTGGCCCTCTTGCTCCACCGCTTCCTCCTCTTCCACCTCTAAGACTTCTTGTAGGACCTCTGCTTCTTGGAGGGGGAGGGCCCCGCCTACCACCTCTTTCAAACGATGGTTTGGTGGCTTGTTCCACCTTAATTGATTTTCCATCTAAGGCCTTTCCATTCATGTCTCTTGCTGCATCTTTTGCATCAGCGGGATTCTCAAAAGTAACAAAAGCAAAGCCTCTGGATTTGTTGGTTTCCCGATCCTTCATCAACAGAACTTCTACTATGCGGCCATATTTTCCAAAAACTGATTCAAGATCTTTCTCATTTGTTTCTGTATTGAGGCCTCCTATAAATAACTTCCCTGGTCGATCTGCCTCCACCATTTTTTCAAGAAAATCTCAGCAGGTTTAGATGAAGCACGCGAGGCGGGGGGGGGCACGAAGCGAGGCGGGGGGAGGTACTTGCCAGGTGGGTTGAGGCGCTGGCGAGGCGGGGTGAGGCGCTGGCGAGGCGGGGTGAGGCGCTGGCGAGGCGGGGTGAGGCGCTGGCGAGGCCGGGTGAGGCGCTGGCGAGGCCGGATGAGGCGCGGTGAGGGGCGGTGAGGCGCCAGGCGAGGTGAGGCTCTCGTGAGGCGGGGTGAGGCTCTCGCGAGGAGAGGTAAGGCTCTCGCGAGGCCGGGTGAGGCTCTCGCGAGGCCGGGTGAGGAGCTCGCGAAACGGGGTGAGGCTCTCGCGAGGCGTGAAGGGCAAGGCACCTTTTCTAACCCCTTCTTCACGCCAGGAGGTGAACAGGACAATCCTTAAAAAAGTTGCCCAGACGTCCAGGGGACTGCCAAATCCCACTGCTGCTTCTAGTGAGACAATGACCCTATGGCCCGGCCTCCTGTATACAGGTTGGTGATGATAGCTACAGCGTATCAGCACCTGCGGCTTCAATCATTTGCTTATCACCACATTACTTTGAGTCAGGTAAAAATGGAAAAAAATGGTATGGGTGATGTGTTTTGATTCATGCATAAATCGGATTTAAATGAGGAAAAGTTGCATGAAGTTGTTGGCCTTCCAGTGTCATCACAATCTAGTGGCAGAACAGAGATAAGATCACTGGTGACGGCTTGGGATTCAGAGGATGACTTTGATGTTTACAATTTCAAACCAAGCTCTGAGCACTCTACAATGCCTGCTTCAGCTGCCTTCATGGCCATTGGAACAGATTGTTCTCATCTGCCCATGCCATCTGAGCAACCCTTTACACGCTTGCTATAGATATCTCCCCATTCACTGAAGTTTTGAGACTCCTTGGATATCCTCAGTCTTTTTTAGCCTATCTGCCAAAATGTCTTTCTAGGGTATGAGTGTATGTATGTCTATTAATATCCACCCCATCTGTCTGCCTGTCTGTCTCTGTCTGTCTGTCTGTCTATCTATCTATCTGTCTGTCTGTCTGTCTGTCTGTCTGTCTGTCTGTCTGTCTGTCTATCTATCTATCTATCTATCTGTCTGTCTGTCTATCTGCTTATCTGCCTATCTACCTAATCATCTGTCTGCCTGCCTGTCTGTCTGTCTGTCTATCTATCTATCTATCTATCTATCTATCTATCTATCTATCTATCTATCTATCTATCTATCCATCCATCCATCTATCTATCTGCTTATCTACCTAATCATCTGTCTGCCTGCCTGCCTGTCTGTCTGTCTGTCTATCTATCTGTCTAGTGCCTCATTGAGTTTCTTACTTGTCAGGTTTAGTTAGTCGTCAGCCAGTGAATAGCCATTAAGCTCATACTATGAGCTATGCGCTGTGCTATTAATAATTTCGTTACTGTTGAAGTACCTCTTCAGTTCTCCAGCGCTACTTGATGCCTTTTCATTATATGTCTCCCTATCTCATTGTTTGCACATCACCTTATTTTGACTATGATTACAATATATCTTACAAACAAACCTCATTATGGAACGTGTGTGACTGGAGCATCTTGTTCCCTTAGCATTTAACTGGAGAAGCAGTTTTCCTTAGAATATAGAGGTCTGGAATTGTGGTCATATAGTCATGAATGGATTCATGAATTAATGAAAGAAAAAATCATTTCATATGCATTTATTATGTTCCCAGGACTTTGAGAAGCACTAGAGATTTACATAAAAAAATAAAAATCTGAAAGATTTTCTCTCAAGGAGCTTTCATTCTAATACAGGAAAGAACGTGTTTTGTTGTCGTTTTGATTTTGGTTTTGTTTTGGTTTTTTTTGCCAATGATGAGATTCTGTGATAGATGGAACATTAAAAATATACAGTGTAGAGTTTTTGGTTTGAAAAGTTATGGGCGTCATTTTGTCTCTTTAGATTCTACATCTCCTTAGCCTTTTCGCCAGTCTTAATCTTTAGGGACTTGATTTCATCAGTGGATTTTTTTTCCATATTTTCTTTTAGCTCCCTAATCTGGTTTTTAAAATCCTCCTTTAGCTCTTCCAGCAATGCTTTTTGGGCTGGAGACCTTTTGAGGTATCAGATGTATCTATAGTGCCATTGCTGTCCTCTTCCAAATTGGTATTTTGATCATGCCTGTCTCCATAAAAAGAATCAATGGTCCTCGGTTTTTTTGTGTTCTTCTTCATGTTGGTTAGCCTTTTCCTGGCTTTACAACAAATTTCTGCCTTTGGGGCTCAGGGATCTCTGTCCCAGCTTTCTTATTCTGGGGATTGTGAGTCTAGTTGTTGTCTTTGTGAATTATAGCCTTCAGTTTCCTGCCATGTGTGCGAGGGGTCTGGCTCCCTGATGTCTCTTTCCCTAGGGGTGCTCTCCAGCACTGTTGCCCTTCAGCAATGGTCAGCTCTTTATTATTTGAGCTGATTGGGCACTTCCTCTAGGGGAGCAAGATTATGTCTGGGCTTCTGGTGTTGACCTCTGCTGGCTCTGCCCCTCTGGGCCTAATGAACTTCTACTATGTGGTCACTGAAGCCCCCCTTCTATCTCCTCTGTTCCAGCGTTCTTTTTTTTTTCTGAGGAATTCTCTGGGTGACGAGGGGAGGGATTAGAGCCATTTACCTGGCCATTATGACTCCTGGATGTTCAAGAAGCTGAGTTTCATACCTTTGGGCTGCAAGCCTCAGGAGTTGGTGTTTCACGGCTGGTGGCTTTGTGCTGCCTCTTGTCACTTCCACAGACTGTCGTCCTGTGTTGGGAGGCCTGGGGATCTCCGCCGGGTTCGGGCACCCAGCTTCCTCCCAGCCTGTCTCCCACGTGGGTGTCCTGGCCAGCCGCTTCCGCTTTGGTTTGGAGCAGCTCCTCATGCTAGCAAACTCCAAGCCTACAGATTCGTGCCTTCAGCATTTCAGACTCTCCTGGCTTGGAAATTTGCCC
>CM053625.1:307695892-307707407 GCA_028646595.1 Phalanger gymnotis
ATCTTCAGCAGGCTCTTCACTCCTGCTCTGATCAGCCACTTAATTCCTCCCACCGGGTGGCCCTGGGGCCAGAAGCAACTGCAGCTATAATTCTGTAGCTGCCCCACTTCCACTGCCTCTGGGGTGGTGGCTGAACTGCAAACTCCCAGACCCTAGCAGCTTTTTCCACTAACCTTCTCTGTTGTTTTTGGTGTTTGTGGGTTGAGAAGTCTGGTCACTGCCGCAGCTCACTGATTCAGGGCCCTAGGGCACGCTCTGCCCGGCTCCTGGTCTGGTTGGTCCGTGCCGCCCATGCTGGGCTCTGCTCTGCTCCCAGCTCCATGAGGGATAGACCTAACCCAGAGACCATCCAGGCTGTCCTGGGCTGGAGCCCTGCTTCCCTCTGCTATTTTGTGGGTTCTTCAGTTCTAGAACTGGTTCAGAGCTGTTTTTTATAGGTTTTTGGAGGGACTTGGTGGGGAGCTCACGCTAGTCCCTGCTTTCCACCTGCCATCTTGCCTCCACCGCCCTGGATTTTTTTAAAGACAGAAAATGTTTCCCCATGACATCCACCCAATTTAGGTGTCTATGGCTCTTTACAGTTTGCAAAGATCATCGCACACAATGACTTTGGAAAACATAAGTCCAGGAAGTCACCATAGTAATATCTGTGCTGAGCATCCTTAAATATTACTAGTAAGGGAGAACTCTCCCACTGTCCAAAATTTGGGGAGGGTTCTAGTCACCCCAGATCATTTCCTCACAGCAAACCTCAATCCATTGCTTTGTAATTTACCCCCATTGTTCCTTTTGTTGTTCAGTCATTTCAGCCATGTCTTTCTCTTCATGACTCCATTGGGATTTTCTTGGCAAAGATAGTAGAGCAGTTTGTTGTTTCCTTTTCCACCTTATTTTACAGATGAGGAAATTGAGGCAAACAGGGTCACATGTCTTGCCTAGGGTCACACGCTAGTGTTAAAGGCCAGATTTAAACTCAAGAAGATGAGTGTTCCTGACTCCAGCCCCAGCACTCTATCCACTACACCACCTCACTGCCTTTCATTATTTTTAGTTATGCCCTTCAGGACCAAATAGAAGAAACTTTGTCCACTTTCTACAACAGCCCTTCAAGTACTTGAAGACATTCATCATGTTCTCACTAATTTTTTTTTCCCAGACTAAATGACTTAATTTTGAAGAAATTGAACTTCTACAATACTAACACCTTGTTTCTAAAGTCTTCAACTGTAGGAGACTCTTGTTTTTCCCTCTTGAGCTTCGCAGTTCTCTAGCAATGCTTGAAACAGGCTCTAAGAAAATTAGCCTCAGTATTATAGCTTTTCATGCTTCATTCTTCTTCCTAGAACTGTCTAAATTTTTCATTGGGTAGGTCCTCATTAGGGTTTCAGAGGACAATATCTATTTTGATATCAAATGATTTCCTATTAACCCTGTAAAAGAAATGTGTTAGAATATAATTTAAAAGAAAACATATCCTCATTTTGTTGTGATATAAAAATCTAGAATGTAAGAATGCCCAGGATAAATTGCTGACCTCTTTCAACTATCTAAGATAACGATTCAGTAGGCTTAACATAACTCTAAGCTGCTGGAGAGCAGGTACTCCTATTCTTATCTTTGTATTTTCAGTGGCTGATATGATAACTTGTACATAGGAGATGCTTGAAGATGTTCGTTACCTTAAGTGGCTTGGAATCACCAGGTTTGGGCAATGGAAAATGCACCTTTGCTGGTGGCTCTCAGCAACATAAGTCTGACTTTAGGTAGATGTAATGAAATTGGAAAATGCATGGAAAATACAAAAACAACATAAACATAAAATAGAGAGCATTACAAATACAAGACTTTTTTTTTTGGTCAGGGCAGTCGGAGTTAAGTGACTTGCCCAAGGTCACACAGCTAGTACGTGTGTCAAGTGTCTGAAGCCAGATTTGAACTCAGGTCCTCCTGACTCCAGGGCTGGTGCTCTACTCACTGAGCCACCTAGCTGCCCTACACAAGACATTTTTATCATGATTTTGACTGGTTTTCTTCTTTCATTTTGTTATATTATACTTAATCAAGTATTAGATGCCTTCCATGTGGTAGCTACTTAATTAATACCTGATTAACCAAGTATTAATTAAGTGACTACTTATGATATGGGTGTCATAGGATCAGATAAGCATGGAAATAGAACCAGAATGGTCTTTAAGGTCAAGGTCATCTCATCTAATTCTCTCAATTTAATGATAAGGAATCTGAGGAGACGATAGCTTAAATGACTTAGCCAGGAGATTATAACAAATGAATAAAGCATTTAAGTTTTACCATGTGCAAAGCACTATGCTAAATTCTGGTGATACAAATACAAAAAGTAAGACAGCTTCTGTTCTCAATGAGCTTACATGCTAATGGAGATATAGCAAATATGGAAAGTTTCAGCTGCAAGTCAGATGGAAAGGTCCCATGATTCTTAGCAAAGCAGATGTTACTGCTTCTACTTCAATATAATTTTCCCTAATACAAGTCATGTTAGTTTCTAATGTTGAGACATTTGAAAATGACATGGAATTTGGTGTCAAAAACTTAATTTTTTGAATCCGTAGCTTCTGCAGAGCAATTTACAAGGCCGCATCTCCATAAAGATTGCTTCTCAGAATGATGACTGAAGCCACTGGGCTGGAAGCATTGTTAATCTCAAGCTTCTTGGATTCAGGGTCTTGGGCTATCTCAAACTGGATATGAGGGGAGATGATGGTCCAGATCATGATGGAGGTTTGACTTGCTTATCATATACTGCCTCCTGTCTCTCCTTCAGAAAAAAAAAGTGTTGCTTTTATAATAAATTGTGGAGATGGGATTCAAATTCAGTAGAAAGACAAACATGATGGAGATCCCACTCACATGAAGTTTGTACTCTTATATGGGCAAGAGAGTGTAGAATAACATATTTAGAGGAGTGTGAGACTTATAAGAAGTCTAGGTAAAATGCTGTGAGAAATTCAAAGAGAGAGACAGATCACTTTCTGCTTTATGGGGGAAAGAGGAGTAGTCAAGTGAGGACCTCAGGATGAAGGTACTACCTGGACTTTGGAGGTAAAAAAGAGAGAGGTTGTGTGGTATAGTGAAAAGGTCACTGGTCCACAACTCAGTGGACCTGGGTTCCCATCTGCCAATGAGGCTGAAAAGCTGTGTAACTTTGTTAAGTCCTTTAACATTTCTAGCCCTTATTTTCCTCATCTTATAAAGTGAGGAGGTTAGACTAGAAAGGCCGGTGAAGTCCCTTCCAGTTCTGTATTTATGAGATGAAACTTAGACCTCATTTCAGTTTTTCCAGGAAGGTTAGTTGCTAACACTTTTATTAATTCCAATTTGCTTATAGATTTTCCGTTCAACCATTCTATTCCCTGAATCTGTTTACTAGGTTAAATCTACCAGATCCAGTAAATGCCTGTTTTTGCTTTTAAGCCCAAGAGGTTACAGTCACATGGAAAGCCAGAGAACAAGAGAGATTTGGCAGTGTCCCATTGGATGGAGCTCTAACTGACATTCTTATCTTTTGGCTGGGATTTAATAGGCTGCAAACTGATGTAATCTGGGGAATTGTTGTTAGCTTTTTTTCCCCATTTCTTCTCTTTGTTCCAACATTAAACAGTAACCTCATGAATTGAATTGTGATGATATTCTGCTCTTTTTTTTTACCTGATTGTTATTTCCTGTTTTTGTGTTGGCCCAGTGATCCTGTCCAATAGCAGTGGAAAATCTTGCAAAAGTTATGTGGGAAGGCCATTTATTTTTACACTGTGCCCGGATCAGAACCAGTGATTAGAAACAAAACAGCAGGGGCTTTTTTTTTCGGGGTTTTGTTGGAATATAATTCTCTATGAGGTGTGCGTTTTGTATTAAGGAAGCCTTCACATTCGACATTTTTAAAATGCCTTGGGACTAATTTCTAGCCTCCAGATTGCTACTGTTTGTCTTCTGTGTGTATATGGAAAGGGCACATAGATTCACTTGAATACCTTTATGCTAAAAGAAAATAGTTGTCTGTAACAAAAAATGGAACAAAGCTGCCACAAGTCTGCCAATAACTAAAAAAATTCACTTGTCTTTAGTACTACCATTTATAATGATCACAGAGATAGTGAAAAAGAGAGCTCACTTTAGAGTTGGAAGATTTTGAGTTCAAGTCATGCCTTTAATAAATATTAATTCTGGAACCATAGCCAGATCACTTCTCATCATATCCAGAAGAATTGTCAGTGAGAGTATTCATTGAAAATAAACATTGGTAGATGTAAACTTCATACCTGAAGCTCCCTGCCCTCCACAGAGGTGTTGGCAAACTTACCACAATAGTAAGGGTAAAGGTGAGAGCAGCTAATATGTGAAGTACTTAACAATAAGACAGTGAATGAAAGACCACCACAAAATGAACAGTTGACATTTACACTTCTTTAAGATTTTCACAATTCTGTTATCTCATTGAATCTTGAGAACAACACTTTTAGTTACTATCAGTAATGTTATCTACATTTTACATATGAGGAAATTGAGGCTTAGAGTGATTAATGGACTTGACAGTGGTCACACAACCAGTGTCAATAGCAAGATTTGAACCCACATCTCAACTGATTCCAACCGATAAATAAAATGTTCACACCACATGGCTGTGCAGTGTGATAGAGTATCAATTTCAAAATCAGAGGATGGTTTTTGGATGCCAGCTTCAACTTTGAGTAATGGTATTTCCATGAACATTAAAGTTCTCTGATTTTAAGGATCTTTGTTTTTAATTTATAAAATAGTGATAATTGTACTTGTACTATCTATTTCTCAGATTAGTTGTAAATATGAATTATCAGAGATTCACAAAATTTAAGAGCTGTAAGAACTCATAGAGACAGTCTGGAATATAACACCTTTTTACATAAGAGAAAGGTGAGACCTGGGACCTAGAATTTGCCCCTGGTTAAACATTTATCAAATGGCAGAGCCCAAACTAAAACCCAGGGTTACTATGTCAAAGGTTCAAAGACTTACACTAAAGGTTCACATTGTGGGGTCCATGAACTTAAAAATATGTATTTTGATAACTCTTTTTCAACATAATATGATTCCTTTATTATTTATGCATATTAATTGCTGAATTCTATATTTATATATATACACATACATACACATAATATATGTATATATGTATGCGCATATGTGATTTTTTTCAGAGGAAAAGTCTGTGTTCTTTACTAGAGGGTTAAAGGGTTAGATGATTCATAAAAGATTAAGAACTTAACGGTGCAGAGCTTGAGAGGGGCCTAAGAAGATGTGGGGGAAAAAGTATTGGGGTCTTAATCAATTGCGTGCTCACAGCAGATGGCACGATGTATTAAAAATCCCATAGCAACTGTGAAACAAAAAGTAAGAAAGACAATACAAAGATCTACACTCACAGCCTGCTGTGGTCTGGTGCAAAAATGAGGAAAGACAATGAGTCAGCAGCTGAAGGAAGAAACATTCCATCTTGCTGTTTTCTCTCTCATCGCTTATCAGTTCCACTTGAGAAAGACACTGAGTTATACCAGAACACTAAAAGGGACTGGGTGATATTTTTCAGAGGAAATCAGGTACGTATATATTTTGAGTGTTATACAGACAGCTTGAACTTGGAAACATAAAACTGTTGATTGCATTTGGTTTTTATCATTGGCAGTAAAATATGTTATTCATCAGAACGAAAGGAAAAATGGTCATTCCTCTCAGGAGAAGTTCATTAATGCCAACTTGGGGAATTATAATATTAACATTCATAACATGTGAAAGATGCTGAAAGTCAAGGAATAAGAAGCACATTTCAGGCTTCTTTGCTCCACGTTTGTTCTATACCCCTTGCCATTTGCCTATGAATTCAGAGTTAAGGTCACAAAAAAAAATTTTTTTCCTTTCAAGGTGCCATACTAGGTGCTGTAAAATTCACCATAAAAATTATATAGATGCATTACACACGTGATATATAGACATAAATATATTAAGCACACATCTGTGTATGTGCCTCATTTGAATATGTATATACATATATCATATGCACATGCATACACACATACATGTGCATTGTATGTGTTTATGCATATATACATGCATACATATCTATACATGTGTCTGTGTATATATATATGTACACATATTAAACTCAAAAGATTTATTATACAAGAGGTTTATTACTCAAGGTTCTAGACTCGAGTTTATATTCTGCTTGGGGAATACATAGATACAAATGAATAAAAATTATATACAAAGTGATACAATAGGAGGCTGTTCTCAGACAAATGAGTGGTCAAAAGTTATGAGCAAAATGTTCTCAAAAGAAGCATTGCAAACTATTCACAACCATATGAAAAATAGTTCCAAATTATTAATAAGAAAAATTGTGATATTTCACCTTTTTGCTGAAAATTGATCCAGGTATCAAAGAATGGAAATAGTTGATATTAGGAGATAAAGGCAAATGGGCACACTGATATACAAGTGGTAAATATGTGAATTAATCCACCCACTCCAAAAAAATTGTAATCTTGTAATAAAGTGAGTAAAATGTTCATACCCTTTGATCCAGCTATTCCACTGAGCTGAAAAAGGTCAATTATAAATAGAATATAGATATAGATAATTTTATACCCATACTATTTTTTCAAAGAATTGTAAACAAAACAAAATGGATGCCTATTAAAAAGAAATGGTTAAAAACATAGTATGTGAACATAATGGAATATCACTGTGGCATAATAAATGAAGATTATGATGAATATAGTGAATCATGGGAATTGATTCAAAATGAAGTAAGCAGATTCAGGAAAACTATAAAACATTATACACATTGAGTAAAAATACAATGAATTGCAAGATGGATGGATAGATGGAGGGTGGGTGGACGATTAACCATGTACAAAATGCATACTTTGTGCCAGTTACTATCCTAAGTATGTGTAGACAAATACAAACAAGCAATAAAATGTCTGACCTTAAGCAGATTATATTCTAATAGATAAAGAAGCCACATAGAGGGGAACTAAAAACTTATGAAGAGAGGTAGTGAGGGGAAAGTTTGGAAATGACAACATAAAGCACAATTCCAGTGTCCTAAGTCTGAGGTCAGAATTTTGTAGAAGAGGAATGAGAAAGATGAGGAAGATTAAAAATCGAGTGGCGCGACATTATAAACACCAGGCTTGACCCCAAAGAAGAAATATGAGAACATACATCCTACTTTTTAAGGGATGGTATTTTATGAATATAGAATATAATGGTAACAGTCATCTCAGAATTATTGAATGTATCGTAGTTATTCATTTGAATATATTTTATTTGTATATCTCCTCCTTCTGGGATTTTTTTGTAATATGCTATACTGATGATTTTGTGTATTTTTAGTATGTCCCCATCCTTTCTTTGATAATTATTTCAGTGATTTTGGTAGAATATTTCTTATTCTGTAAATAACACATTTTATTATCTGTAAATTGCACTAATTCTGTTTGCTCTTTTTCTCAGATTATTTCCTCATTAAGTATGTGGATGTGGTTCTTGTAGTATTGATACAGATTGTGTTTATAGGATTGTTATAAGTATTAGTGGGAGCAAATGGATGTACTTGCCTTGACTTCTTTAAGGAAAGATCTCTAGTTCAAAGGTTTTATTTTAAAGATATTTTGTGTATACCTTACCAAAAGCCTAGACTCATTCTCAGAACAAAAATTTTAGATGCAAAAAATGAAAGAGAATTACAAAATAAATCAATTAAATTATATATATATATATATGATAGATCTGTAGATTGATATGTCTACATATGGAGGTAAATAAAGATGATAGATAATCATGTGTTGATATATAGAAATAGAAGTTACAGGTATAGGTAAGGAGATAAAGAGATTGAGAGAGAGAGACAGAGAGAGAGAGAGAAAGAGAGAGAACAGATCACAGACTTCAGCTTAAGGATTCTTGCTCTAAAGTTTATCTCTTATGGATGATGCTAGTTCTTTCACTAATGACTAATTATCATATAAAGAAAAGTTTGGTTTATTACTGTGTTTTCTAGGCTTTTTGACACAAAGGAAGGTTAGGTTGTCAGTAGCTATTTATTAATATAATTGATTTTAATATTTCAATTCACATGGTTTATATTTTTCATAATTTTGAAATATATCTATCCTATGCATATTTAAACTATTTAAATATGGCACAATAAAATTTTTGCTAATAATGTATTCAATATTTTCCCCAAAATGCATTTGATATATTAAGTCTATAATATTTTTCTCTTCTTTATTTCTCTTTGGTTTAGATATTAGGACTGAATTGTTCCATAAAATTTTGTTAAGATGCCTTCTTTCTCTACATTTGCAACAAAAATATAGCATGGTTTGTTATTTGTTCTTTGAATATTTGATATAACTTATTTTTTAGTCCAGTTGGTCTAGTTTTTTTATCACTTTGCAACTTCTTTGTTATTTTTTCTGTCAGGATGCTTGTGTTTATAATACTTGTCAAGTTCATGATTTTTAAAAGAATACATATATATGTATATATAGATATATAGATATAACATATATCTACGTACACCAATATAATCTATATCTTCATACACACAGAGATACACAGAGATAATAAGTGTCTGTGGCCAGATCTGAACTCAAGTTTTGGTTTTTTTTTTCTGACTTTGGGTCCAAATCTAACCATTATACCACTGAGTTGTTTGGGTCTAAAGAAATAATATTAATAATAGTAATAATAAAGAACTGTCATATAGCATTTGAAAGTTTGCAAACATTTTCTGCATCTTAACTTACTTTATTCTCACAATAACTTTGTGGGGCAGGTGCTATTAGTATCCCCAATTACTCCCATTTTACAAAAAGAAACTGAAGCTTGGAGCAGCTAAGTGTCTTGGTCAGGGTCACACCACTAGTAATTACCTGAGGCTGGATTTGATCTCAGGTGTTTCTACCTCCAGGTCCTGCTCTCTAATCACTGCACTGCCTAGCTAATATATTTATTAGGGTCAGAATAGGTCATAAATTTGGATGAAATAAATGCTACATATCTGTAAAATGATATTTATATTGAAATCAGACAGTTTTCTGGGAGAAAATAACTGGGAAGCATAACAGAGTCACACGTGGAACAGTTAGCCAGCCACATCATCAGAGGCAAAGCCAGGTCAGAAAGCATCTGGATCTCCTGGTCTGGGTGTTATAAAACAGGAAGAACTCAGCTGAGGACAATTTCACAGGCATCTCTTATCTGTCCATCCCTACTGTGACTTGTGATATTTCAGTGCCCCTATTTCAACATCAAGGATTATGCAGACTGAGAAGACATGCATCTGAAATAAATATTTCTCTTTAAACAGTGACTCTAAGCTCAAGATAGGTGTGCGCAGCTAAGTAATTCGGTGTCATGAATGTCTGTGATGTGTGTTAACAGCATTCAAATGAGACTTTATAGAAGGCAGATTCAATCATAAAAACAATCTTGCAGAGTAGTTTTTTGGCAATAGGATGGCAAAACCTCTGACAACCCTCTTTGATGCTAAAGAGCAGAGCCAATTTGCAAATTCTAAAGTGAAGTATTGCAAGCTCGGGCCTGTGGCCTACAGGAAATGTTTCTCGGCTGGAAGACATCTGCTCCTATGCGTAATTTACACTCCATTTCAAAAATAATAAGCAAGAATTTAAAGGTAAAATTGATGTAAATATTTATGCTGGCTCCTGACTTTCTTCTTGAAGAATATTGGTAATAAGAGCTTTTTTTTTTTGTAGATGCCCAGCTTTCTTCTGTGTGTGCGTGTGTGTGCGCATTTGTGTATGCGTATGCGTGTGTGTGTGTGTGTATGTATCTCTGTGTGTGTTGGTAAAGAAGCTTAGCTGCTTTTTTATTTTGCCTTTTTTTTTTTGTTTCCACCTGAATCTTCAAGGATTCATTGTATTTTAATCAGGATAAAGAGGGAGGGAATGCACTGTTTTCTTATTTTCAAAAAAAAGTAATGATTTAAAATATACATATATATTTTATATGTGTATACATACATGTATACATGTATGTGTATACATATATATACCCACACTACACATATACACACATCTATCTATCTATCTATCTATCTATCTATCTATCTATCTATCCATCTATTCTTTTGGGAGACATGAATGAGTTGTTATTTGTATGGGATCACAGAATCCTTTGAGTATTTTGAGTGTCTCTGTATATGTAGCCCTACCCCCTCACACACATATATACACACACACAATAGAAAGCAAACTCCTTGAAAGCAGGGACTCAATGTCTTTTTTGTTTTTGTTTGTTTGTTTTGTTTTCCTGTTGTAATAGTAATTAAGGTAGGACTTTTTGCTGTTGACCTTTAATGATTCTGCCCTTTGTTTCAATGGGGCAGATAAAGTGGAATGTTTTTGTATTTCTCATCACTGAGACAATTGGGAGCCATTGATTTGTATTTGATGTGATATTGGGGGTGGGGAACTTCTCCAAGCCTAGCCTGGGTGAGGTCAGGGCCCTCCAGCCCTGAACGGGATATATAAGTGCAAAGGTTAGCATTCTAGCTCAGAGCTCTGAGCCACAGCAGGACTGGTGTGTGACTAGGCCAGCCATTCTAATGAGCTCCCCGGCTATACACCCAGATGTTGAAAACTATGAATTGTATTTGGTCTGTAATTCAGGGTACTGGCTTTTTCTCCTGAACTAGGTGGATGTTATTTGTATGCTGGATTAAAGTAAGATTGTTAACCCCTTAATGTTGCTTTCCTTAAGTAAAGCAGATCAAAACGACCTGTGTTGACAGCTTTCTGGGTGCTGGTTGTTGGTGGATTTTATACCCCCGCAGAAGCTGCTGGCTGGATTGTCGATACACCTATTTATCCCCACCTGCCAGAATAATGCCTGGCATGTAATAGCTGCTTAGTAATCAAGATTTATTGAATGAATAAAGGATGGATATAGAAGTTGGAGACTCCATCATGAGAAGAAAGTGCATCCCAAATGTGTGTGTGTGTGTGCATGTGCATGTGTGTCTGTGGCCATGCACAGAAGTGGGGGAAGGTGCTATGTATGTTGTCAATAGCACGGTGCATGCTGTAATTTTGTTTAACACCTGTGAGTTATTCTTGTTCCATTGTCAATATTGAGAGAATACCTCATCATCTTGGAGCATTCTTGTCTGTTGTCAGTATTGCCTCTGAAACAAGATACATAAAATTTATGTTTTCTGTTGTCTTGATGTGCCAGTAAGGCAAAATGGGCTTAGTTTAACGGGTGCCCTTGAGGAGTTTGGCTTTTGTTTACGGTGAAAGTACTTTCACCTGTTAAATGCTAATCCCCAGGCCCAAAGCCCTATCAGGTGCGAAACCTGTGTGGGCGTAGATTAACTTAAGAGGGGCCAACTCGGGAACCAATGGGTCTCCGGACTCTGGTCTCTAGTCGTTGAGGCGGGACTTGAGAACGCCAGAGGCTTGGCTGCGAGGAC
>CM053625.1:307707507-307723928 GCA_028646595.1 Phalanger gymnotis
CCAACGATTTCGAACCATTCAGATATTTATATGGTCCTTTTTGAGATCATAAATTTGGCCTTCCTACTACACTTGAGTCACCAAAAGGGGTAGCCTTAAAAGTGAATTCTTCATGTCCAGATGTTTATAGATTTTGGAGGTGGAATGGAGCTCAGAGTCCACCCAATTTACCACCTTCATTTTGAAAGAAGAAACTGAGACCCAAAGAGGTTAACAATTTTGCCCAAGTCACACAGATAATAAATGGCAGAATTCAGTTCTAAACAGAGGTCCTGAGACTCCTGTCCCAAGGCTTTTTGCCTTTCATGGGCTGGGCATCATTGCTTGTCTTAACAATTCGTACATCATTGGTTAGTTGGTTGGTTGTTGTCCTTTTTTCTTGAAGAGGACCAAAATGACATCATTATACTAGAGTTACCTTATAGCATGTCCAACTGTGGCTGATCAGACCAATAGGAGGTTGGAGTGTTCTACCCCAGGTCAGGCACAAATAGCCCATGTGAATATTTGGGGTGGATTCTCTAAGTGTATGCATTGTACATTTCTTTCGAACTATTTCAATTCTGCTTTGCTCATAGAGCACAGCAACTTCTTTGAAGAGGGTACACCGTGCTGGGTGGTATTGCAACATTGTCCCCCATGTCACACAATAATTTCCAAAGTTCTTCATAGAGACCTTGAGAGTGCCCTTGTATCACTTCTTCTGAACACTTGCCTTGTGTAACTTCTCCACAAAATAGTCTTTTTGGCAAGCATAAGTTTGGCATTTGAACACTGTGGCCAGCTCATCAGAGTTGCAGTCTCTGCAGTAGAGTTTAAATGTTTGGCAGATTAGTTTGAGAAAAGACCTCAGTGTCCCCTACCTTATCCTGCCAGGTGATCTTTAGAATCAGGAAAGATTGGTAGTCAGCTAACTAACCTACTAAGTTGCAATAGGACCTAAGGCAAATCACTTGCCAGAAGGCAAACCTCAGTTTTCCCATTTGTAAAATGAGTGGATTGAAATGATGGGTCTTATGCTCTCTTCCAATTCTACAATTCTAGGATTCTACACCATCTACATACCACCGCCCTTCAGAAACAAGCTGTGTGCCACGATGCTGGTGGTCCACTATCATAGTTGGGGCCTTTAAATGATCTGACTAAAGATGTACAGTATGAAGTAACTCCCATTCTAGCAAAGCATTGGTGCATAATTAAAGCTTATTTAATTAAGAATAATATTGTGTATGCTTTGGTTCAGTTTTTGGCATAGTTCCTATTTCTCAGTTAATCTTGAAGTCAACAAATACATTTTTAAGGTGGCAGCTAGGTAACACAGTGGGTAGGGTTCTGGGTATAGAATCAGGAAGACTTATCCTTTCTGAGTTTAAATCTGGCCTCAGACACATACTAGTTGTGTAATCCTGCACAATCACTTAATCCTGTTTGCTTCAGTTTCCTCATCTATAAAACAAGCTGGAGAAGAAAATGGGAAACCACTCCAGTATCTTTGCTAAGAAAACCCCAAATGGATTCATATAGAGTCAAACGTGACTAAAAACGCCTGAAGAACAACAGATATGCTGGGCACTATTAGGGTTTGGAGCTGCAAAGATAAAAATCGAATAAGAGTTAATCATAAATACCTTATGTTTTATGGGGGAGAAAGAAATAAATATTTATAAAATAAATATAATTACAGATAAAGACATAGACATAAGTGTAGGGTTGGTTATAGGTACAAGTGTAGGTATGTGCCTCAACAATAAGTACACATGATTTTTTTTCCTTTGGGAGGGTTACTACCTCTAGGAGCAATAGAATGGTGTCCCTGAACAAGGTGGTGCTTTCTTTAGCTTATCTCTGAGGGGAGCTAGGGATTCTGTGACGTGAGAGTGAAGAGTGAGGGGTGGGGAAAGGCTTGGGCAGTAGCACTGGCATCACGGGGGAAGGCATGGAATGAGGTAGTGCAGGTAATACAAATTCAGTCTGAAAAGATAGGTTGGAGTCTGATTACAGTTCATTCATTCATTCATCTATCAATCCATGCATCCATGCATCCATTCATTGCAGTCATGTTGTGTGATCCCAGGAGACTATCCGGTCCTTTGAATAGCCAGTACCAGAATTAGCATTAACTGTGTCATCTAGAGCACACAGTTGATTCTTTAAGTCTTAAATGACGAGAGGTTGAATTAGTGAGCTCCAACGTCCCCACCGACTCTAACCTTCTATGATACTATTAAGAAGGAGGTAAAAGAACAGGAAGAATGTCATAAAGTTAGTCAACAGTCACAAAGATTTACTATGTGCCAGGCACTCTGCTAAGGACCGGGGATATAAATAAAAAGGAAAAGAAAGACAATCTATACCCTCAAAGATCTTAAATTCTAATGGGGAAGATTAAAAACAAAAGCTAAATGGGTGCATAGGGAAGAAGGTACCTGGTTGGGCAGGATGATGGAGAAATTCAGAGGAGTATAGAATAATTAGTCATGAAGAGATATCTGGCCCAGACATCCTCCTTAAATAGAGGTTTTCGGAGTAGCTCTCCAACCTCAAATGAGAGGGAGGGGTCTCAGAAGTAAGTCACATTTAGAATTCAGAGAGTTGGTGGGATTATGGGATGGTTATACATGAAGGCAACAGAGTCAGTGAATGTAGTCAGGGATTCATGACTGAGGGATTATGGTCTCTAAAGAGGAAGTCAATTCCTTTTTCACAAATTCTTTGAATAATTAAACCCCTACGCTGGCACAGAGGGGTGATAGGAGTAATTCATAGCTTTAGCAATTTAGGGTTTCCCCAAATTGAAAAGTAAAAAATAAAATACTCAAAATGCAATGGAAATCAAATGTGAGGCAGGTATTCATTTTTTCTGCACAAAAGGAATGATAAACACAGAAGACTCACAAGCCCACATTTGACAAAAAGAAAAATACCACAGGATGTAATAACAACATAAATTTATTGTTACAATCTGTTAGTCAGCAGTTGCTTAATCCTCATCAGAACATAAAGTAATCCGAATGATCGCTAACTGAATATTTCACATTGAACCATTGTTCTACACTGACCAAACAGATTCTGGCACATGTCTGTTGATACAAGAACCATGCGTGAACCTAGCTTCTCCTTTTCTGTCTTTGGTTCAACCACTGGATCTTTGTTGGCAGGGTTTCGCTGGGGCTGCATGGTCTGCATGAGATGTAACAAGTTGCTTCTGAGAGATTCTGTGAATTGGGCACATTTTTGTCAAGGGAAGCATGCAAAGTGTCCACAGCTATATTTTTCTCAACAATATGGACCACAAATTCAGCAAGGACCTTGTTGTTGTTCCCCTAATACTCTTCCCCCACATACAGTTTTGTTGAACAAGCCAAATACCTGAGGGTGCACCGATGAGGCAAGATGAAGGATTTTATTGTAGTGGTTTTCCCACCATGGTATCCACATTCCTCAAATACCTCAAGATCCCTATTCCTCATATTACTTAGAATTTGTCATTTAACAGAGACAATCGGACATCTAGCAAAAAAATGGCCATCCTCCTATTCTTATAAACTCTAGTGTAGTGCTTGTGGACTCTTCTCCTTCTGTAGTTCAGCTCTAAGCTAGTAAGATCCTGAACATCTAGACTACCTCATATCACAAAACCACTTCCAAAGGTGGGGGGCGGGGGGAGTCCAAACCCAGGGTCATGTTTGCCTTTTCAGGACATATACTTAAGATTACATGAACTTACGGTTGCATGGAGACTAAGCTGGGAATAAGGTAATTTGGTCCTTCTCCCATTTCCTCTTAAGGAAGCTTTTTGAAAAAGTCCTAACACATTTCAATGAAAGAACAAAGGATGTGAAGTTAGAATTTCTCCCTTTTAAACTTCCACTGAGTCAACACCTGCCTGATGGCAAACACGAGGATTCTTCGTCATTGCAAAGTTCAGTGTCTTAGCCTTGAATTAGACCTTACTGGAATGATACCTCCACATTCCAACATGATTGACTAGAGCCAGAAATTTCCATTCTGAGAATTGTCCCATAAGTTAGCTTTCATTCATCAAGGAAAGCTGATAGGAATAAGACAACTCATGGTGGGGAGGATGTAAGATTTTCCCAAGATCCCAAAAAGCACTACAGATTTCTGTGTTTGAGATGCTACTGTCTTCAGAGACCTAAATCTCAGATGTTGACATTTATGCATTTGAAATCACAAGAAACTCCAAATGCAGAGACCCCACACATGAAGGAAAAAAAAATCTCAAACTGAAAGATCTAAGGGCCCAATCAGCAACAAAATATGATATGTGTTGCAGCCAGACAAAGTTTGCTGCCAACTGCCCTGAAAGTTTTCATTCCAATAAATTTATCTTCCAATATACATGTTTTGATGGGGACTATCATTCATTATTCTATGGCAGTTAGTGACTTACCACAAAAAAACAATCCATTTAGAAAATGTTTGTTGCTACATGGTAGGGAAAAAGGCACAGGAGAACTTCATGGCTTCCCTTGTCCCCTGTAGTACACAAATCTCCCAATTTAGTAAGATTGTAAAAAACACGATAAGCCCAAACAGATTGCGAGGAGCGCATCATTTCTAAGGATTGTCATACTGTAGCTAGATGTGATTCCCACTGATGTAGCTAATAGATAGGCTTATTGAAATGTGAAAATAAACAAGAGAAACTCACACAATCGTTTGTTAATTTCAGCAGATTATATTGCCATAGGGGAACAAAGTTAAATTCCACTGATATTAGAAGTACTTGAAAATATCACTGTTTTTCTGTGTCTGTCTACTTTCTCATATATTTTAAAGCTTTTAACTGATTTCCCCCACTGCTTTCCTTTATTGTCTTTTATACTTCAAACTGTGTGTCTTGAAAGAGTTCTTTGGTTTCTGGATTTCTTTGATGCTTTTTTAATAAACCCTTTGTGGCTCTTTTTTACTCCCCGTCACAAAATCCGTGACCTGAGCAGGCTGTTTTGTATAAGGGTACTTAAACAGAAACCCTGAAAATGTTCAGGCTGAACTCCAAACCCAGACACTTCAAGACTATTTAGGTGTGTGTTAGAGGGAAGCTGTTTCTTATTGGTGCTGATCGCTGGTGGATTAAAATGGGAAGCGTCAGTCCAAAGGCTAGTTTCATAAAATGAAGATGATTAGTAATGACCGGTTAATTAAGAGACACCAGACATTGTTAGTTTTAATTAATATTGCAGTAAATTAATATTACATTTTAAGAAATCAATTTGGGAAGCAATTGCAGTTAAGATGATGTAAATGAGGATAATGACTTTGAGTTCTGAACATTATTAGAGGCTATGATGATAGAAGATGAAGGGGTTGTCAACCTTCCTTCTCGTTGCCCAACATGAATTAATTCATCTAGGGCAGCTTGTCTCTGTTTGCCTTCCAGGGAATGATATTATGGTTTAATGTTTTACTTTGGTTGGAAAACATCCTGGAAAGGGTGATATTTGTTTCAATTTTCAGTCTAGGTTTCAAAAGAATCTCTTGTCCCCTGTGGCCTATTTATTGGGGGAAATGGTTCATGAAGCTGACCATTATATATTGCTGATGTAATACAAGCACTAAAATCTGCCAGAGTGCTTTGGGGTCCACTTCCAGTCATGTATGACTCCAGGTTAAAGGGCTAAAACTTTGTTATGACAAACCCATGTATCATTTTATGTTTGCTTTATGATTTCTGATTGAATGTCAATATATGAAATCTAGTCAATTCAAGTACCATATTAAGATGGACAAAACAAATGTCTTGAAAAGGCAACATGATTTAGCAAATGGAGTGCCAGACTGGGAGGCAGAAAAAAATGTGGATTCAAATCCTTCTTACTTATTAACTCTGTGACTCTGCACACAGTCTTTCTGACTTTTTTCTGTAAAACAGAAATAATCTATGATGGTCGTGATGATGATAACAACGGCGATGACGCTAATGATGCTAATAGTATCTATGTGATTGGGTTGTTGCAAAGTATAAATGAAATAATGTATGCACGGTGTTCTACAAACCTTTGAAGTATAGTATCAATGCTATCAGGGCACCCTTAGGGAGAGAAAGAAGGTAACGTGTTCAGGCAACTCAAACCACTACCACAGCGTTGGCCAACACTTCTACTAAGACCCAGATGGAGGCAGCCTATGAGTTAAACCAGTGGATAGTAGTGGTTCCCAGAGAGCCAATCACACTTCCAGATCTTCTCCTTCCACTATCACTGAGAGGAATAAAACTGGTGGAGAAGAGTCCACTTTCCTAATCCCCACCAAAAATAACTGGTGACCAACTACCACAAATAAAGATGTAATCCAGGGGTCCTAATAATGACAGAACAGTTCCCTGCCTGTCCTGCCCCCTCCAGACCAATGAATTTGTTTCCAGCTCATATTGGGCAACTATCATCCAACAAAGACAACTGTGATTAACCTACCACATTCTGAACCAGTATGTGCTAGGTGGGCCAGAGTTGGTAAAAAAAAACATAGGAGGCAGCATCTGTCAGTCATGTTAAACCTCCACCTTCACTTGACAATCACACCCCCTTGGACTTTGATGGAGATAGTGGAAGACCCTTAGCCAAGAGCCCTGAGAATTCCAGTGACCTACAGCCTACCAGCCCTGCCTTCCTCCAGCCTCAATATGCCTCATTGACAAGAGCAACTACTGTGAAGACATTACCTAGAAATATTCTGCAGATGCATCAGTCACAGCTTCCAAAGAACTAAAAAAGAAAGTTCTCAGCACCAATGTCTTTGAAACTCAAATTGTTCAACATTTAAAAAATAATATGGCTTTATTGGTAGAAATTACACTGAGTATCTTAACATCTGATTTGCTCTTGCACCCTAAGGCTAATAGGAACTTTCCATTTGATTTGTAGATGAAATCTGCTATATGGGTTATATCTCCCATTAGAACATGCTATATTTTTAAAAAGTCTGTCATTTTTTTCTCTTCATTCTCCTGGCATTTAACAGTACTTTGCATATAGATGTTTGGTTTTTTCCCATTGATCTATCTAGTTGTTGATTATTGTTATGTATCTGAGTTGAATTGGGCAAAATATGATTTTAGGTGAACTTGAAAAAATCTCATTTGAGGTTTTCCACAATGCAACAGGATTTCCTAGGTCCCAGATAATGGGGTTTTCCATATGGGAAATCCTGGAGAAAATACACTGTAGAGGAGCAAAAAATAAAAAGTGTAGCTAACCAGAAATTTTTCAAAATGGGGCTCTGGGGAACCATTTCACAGAGAAAGAGACTGTCATAGCAAAGATGGAGAGTAATTGGACTTTTCCTTGAGTGGGCTCTTGGGAAACAGTCTGGAGGTTAGACTTGAGTCCCGGTTTTTAGTAGAACTGGTTACTAAAGCATTCAAGATCAGAGCAAGATGGTAAGTCAGATGTGGGACAAGATAGATTGTGAGGAATGTCAAGCAAAGAGAAAGTAGCTATGAGCAAAGCAAAATCTTGAGAACTCAGCGTGTCAAGTTGTATGTCACATGCTGATGGCCACAACTGGACAATCCTTTCCAGGGACAGGATATTGAACGCAGTGTCAGTTGCACCAGCAGAATCCCAAGAGATTTTTTTTTACCAGAGCTTGGAAAGGAAAGCCACTTTCCAGTGGTACTGCAGATGTTGAGACAGAGACTTCAGTGTAACTGTGAGTGGGAATGTGAATAGCTCACTCATTCTTATCATCTGGTCATTTCCAATACAATTATGGAGATTATAGAAAAACATTATTCTACAGTTCTATACAATTTAATGCATTAGGTTCATAAACATTTATTAAGCATATACTGTGTGCAAGGTACTGTGCTAAGCACTGGGGAAACAAATGCAAAAATAATAACTCCCCCTGCCATTAAAAAGTTTCCAATTCAATGGAAGAAGACAATACAGAAAAGTAAGCCTAAATGGTAGAGCAAATGGAGAATAAAAAAAAGAAAGGTAGTCAGGGTGTATGGGGGTGGTGTCAGGGAATGATGGAACTCATGAAGAGGACCTTTCCTAATCCCGGGCCTGGCACTCTATTTACAATCCTAGCTGCCCAAAAGGGGTGCCAGCTGGGTTGGAAAGCTAAAGCAATGCAAGTAAATTCAATCTGATCAGCATTCTCAAAGAAGTGACTCTTATATTCAAGGCACTGGATATATCAAGACAAAATGAAACTGTGTTTCTTTTCTTGAGGTAATTCACATCTTCCTGACTCCACAACTAAAGGTCTATTCACTGTACCACCTAGCTGCGCTATAGCAGAGAGACTGAGCAAATGGACAGAAGAAGAAAATGCTGAGCCAAGTCAGAAGAATAGGAACTGGTGTGGTTTGGCCAAATCATTGCATGTATATAAAGAGAGATGTGACATAAAACCAGAAAGTTGATCTGGAGTAAGATTTTTAAGGGCTCCAAATTCTAACTTGAATAATTTGCATTTTATCATCAAGGCAATAGAGAAAAAATTAAATTTCTTCATGTGACCTAAAAGTGTCACAAAACTGGGACTCAAACCCATGCAAACCAGGCTTTCCCTTGAGGCAAGGAGGTCATCAAAGACACAAAGGCCCATCTCATCAAGGGTGCTTGATTAAATAAATGCTAAAAGAGAAAACAGTAAAAAAAAAAAAAGTCCCACCTTAATATTGCACCATGTAAATGTAGAGAAGGGGGCAAAAGCAAGAGTTAATGAGGATGCACATCTATAAATTTCAGCAACTCATCAGGTATGAGGATTGAGGGAAAAGGAAGAAATGAACTAGGACAATGAGAAAGATAGAGTAGACCAGCCATGATGAAGCAATATGGTACCCTGAGAGAGACACAAAAGCAAATGTGTACTTAAACAGATCAAATTCGTTTGGGAAAATCAGTTGGTAGATTTTTGTGTTATGACTGACATTTAGGAAGTCAGAAAATACTTCAAATCAGAGGTGGATTTATTGTTGTTATTGACTGTCTAGGCTTAAAAATTGATGGAGAAAATTAAATTCCAAAGTGTTCTGTGCATTGTAATATCAATTAAGTTGGGACTTTTTTTGTACTGTTTTAGAATGATAAATTAAGTGTCTTTGATTGAGCCTTACTAGGTGCAAAGCCCCAGCCCCAAACCCCTATCTATTAGATGCTAAACCTATGTGGGTATGAAGCCCTCAGGGTCCCAAGGGGAGTTGCTAAGACCAAAGCCAATAGTAGGAGCCTAAGTTCTAGTTGCTCAGATGACATTTGATGATGGCTAAAGAATATAAAAAGAGAGAGCAGAAATATTTTCTTGGGGCTCTCACTCACTGGAAGAGTGCGGTGTGATTGGAAGAGACTCTGGGCAGCTGTTAATAGCCCCTCAGCTTGTAAACCCGGAAGTTGGGACTTTGTTAAACCTTGGTAACTATGCACTGAGATTTGAATCAGACAAAGTCTGGCTGTTGATGTTTGTAATTTGTTTGTATTTGCTCTGAAGTTCAGGGTGCAGGCTTTTTCTCCTGAACTAAGTGAACGATATTTGTATGTTGGATTAAAGTAAGATTGTTAGCCCCTTAACGTTGCTTTCCTTAGTAAAGCAGTTCAAAGAATGTGTGCTGGTAGAGTTCTTGTTGTTGGGCTTATGTTGGTCTTTCATCCCCATAACAGCTGCTAGTCAAATTGTTGAAACATACTTATATCATCTTTTGGAAATCCAGTTGTTAAACATTTAGTAATACACTCCTGAACAGGAGGCTACATCTGCCAAGCATCTCAAACTTTGTCATGAAAAAAGAAAGGATAGAATAAGTGTTGATAATTTAGCTAAAATTGCAAATATTGTTTCATGGTGACTGCTAATAGGGAAGTAGGCTGTCATAGGCTTTGAAGCTGTGTTACAGCTTTCCAAATAATGTGATTTTTTTTTACCATACCAAAATTTCTACCATACCCTCTTTTTTTTTTTTTTACCATACCCAAACATATCATATCGAAAGGTCTCTGGATTCAGCCAGTAGGATTTAATAGTTCTGACCAGCATCTCCTGTTCAGGGTTGTTAAAGTGTTAAGACAGCTCTTAACTATTTTCTTCCACCTTTAGTATCTCCCCTATATAATTCAACATTCGTAGCGTTGCCAAAATAACCTTCCAAAGACATAGGACTAACGATGGCATTTCATCCATACAGAAACATCTTGTGGTTCTCTGTTTCCTATTTTTAAATAGCTCAAACTCCATCTTGTAATGTAAGTTTCTATGTAATATGACACCCAACTTCTTTTCCAAGCTTATTTTCCAGGTCATAATGTAGACTGTTCTCTGGTTCTATCCTCCCTTCTTCCATTTTCCTTCCTTTTGGTCAATATCTTCCCCATGTCTAGATGTATTACTCCCTCCCTGTCCATCTTAGAAACAGCTAGGTGAAACACTTGAGAAAGCACTGAATTGGGTATCACGAAAGCTGTGTTCATATCATTTCTCAGACGCCTATTACCCGTGTAATAATTGGGCAAACCAAAAACCCAGTTCCTTTGTCTCTAAAATGGGGATAATAATAGTAACTACCTCCTGGTTGTTGAGAAGGTCAAAAACAATAAAACGTATAAGGTGCTTTGCAAACCTTCAAATGCTAGATCAATGCTAGTCATTGTCAGCAGCAGTAGCATTATTACTCAATCCCATATGCCCTATCTTCCATGAAGATTTGCTTGATCTTCTTGCCTTGAAATAATGTCCCTCATATCCTCAAATTTCTCTCAGGAATTTGTGTAAACATCTCTTTCCCATTTATCGATATTATATTACAGGAACTTTTATCTATGTCTTCAAGAAAACTAGTATTTTAAAATGCTGAATTAAGCAGCAAACACAATCCATGTAAAGGCAAAGATGGAAGATAGGGTATTTTATATGTTGAATAATTAACGAGCTTGATTCCTATAGTTTCTCGCATGTATACCTGACCTAAGGACAGAGTGGGGCAATA
The DNA here is from genome assembly GCA_028646595.1 of Phalanger gymnotis. Classification (NCBI taxonomy): domain Eukaryota; kingdom Metazoa; phylum Chordata; class Mammalia; order Diprotodontia; family Phalangeridae; genus Phalanger; species Phalanger gymnotis. The sequence continues at coordinate 307,718,465 of CM053625.1, forward strand.
AATGGACTTCAAAGCCACCCACTGATAACACTATACTCAGTTGTAGATGTATCTGACATGCACAATTGATGAAACCATCACATTGAGGAATCACAGATCTTTCACATATTGAAATCAGAAATCTAAGTAAGGCGGATTTGGTGGAGCTATGACCCAAAGGAGGTAGTTTAGAGGGCATTGACAATAATAATGCCCATAGTTTCACCTCATAGGAAAAAAAGAGGCATTAGCAGCTTTTAAACAAGAATAATTGGTCATAATAAGATACTACAAGCTGGCTGATTTCAGTTCTTATCTCCTCCTGCCCTGTTCCTGTTCCTTCATTTCTTCCTACCACCACCCACTTGCAACTGAGGGCAAGTTTTGTGTTGTTTGCCAAGTATCAAAATCTCTGTTTTAGCTTTGACAAAATCTGATTCAGTTAGCCAGGAAGTCAGTCGATAAATACTTACTAGGTGCTAAATCCTGAAGATATAAATAAAAGTAAAACATTTCACTCCTATTCATTACTGCTAAGACTTCTTACATTTCTTTGTTCCAACTCTACTGTTTATAGGTATTTTAAAAGGTTTTCTCCTACCAGCACACAGTCTCTGCCTGGAGGTAAGGCATGAATGTTCACTGGGAGAGAATCCACACACAAGGCATGATTTACGAAGGAAAATTGGGATACTGACAATGGCTGTGAGCAGAAAAGCAGATTCATCCTTGAGTTTGACATGTTTTACACATATACAGACAGAAAGAAATAGAGGAACAGACAGACAGACAGACAGACTTCCCCACTCACTACCACCCCCCTTACTTAATGAAGGTCTTTTACAAACTGGGAACCCTCCTGAAGTGGTCACTTGGTGTTTGAAAGCATTTCCATTTCTCTGTCTCCATTAAGGCAGAACAGGTTCGTGTTCCTTTCCCAGTGCCACAGAGGACCTCGACTGCTCCCCACCATAAGTGGAAACATAATTGGAAACCACCATATCCAGGAACTTTAGAATTCATTTCATCCCCTATTTCTTCTTAAGGGAAGAATGCCCTTTACAGTAACCCTAATAAACACCTCCTTCTGAGGCAGCTAAATTCATCTTAGATAACTCAACTAGAGGTAGGAGAAAGAAAGAGAGAGAGAAAGAGAGACAGAGAGACCAAGAGAGACAGAGACACACAGAGAGAGAGACAGAGAAGCAGAAACAAAGAGAAAAAGAGATGGAGAGACAGAGCCAGAGAGAAACAGAGACAAAGAGACAGAGACAAAAAGAGACAGAGACAGAGAGACACAAAAGGACAGAGACAGACAGGAAACAGAATAGAGACATAGAGATGGAAAGAATGATAGGGAGAGGGAGGGGGGAGAGAGACAGAGATAGATACCGAGACAGAGACAGAGAGATTGAGAATCAGAGAGCTCCAGAGACAGAAACAGAGGCACAAATAGACAGACAGACAGACAGACAGACAGAAAGAGACACGCACTGACACAAAGAGACAGAGCCAGACAGGAAACAGAAACAAAGAGATTGAAACAAAGAGAGACAGAGACAAAGAGAGACAGAGACACAAAGAAACAGACAGGAGCCTGAAATAAACAGAGAGACAGACAGACACAGAGACAGAGACTGAGAGATGGAGAGTAACAGAGAAACAGAGACAGAAAGAGACAGACAGAGATAGAGACAGAAAGACACACACAGACACAAAGACAAACAGGAAACAGAGACACTAAAATCAGAGACAGAGAGCAACAGAGAGATAAATAAACTGGGAGAGACAGAAAGACACCAAGACAGTAACAAACAGAGACAGAGCTAGGTGGAGATAGAGTCAGACATAGACAGACACTGAGAGATGGTATTTAGTTATGGCCAGGGTCTGACAAAAAGTAGGCACTTAAATGCTTATTGGATTGGATTGAGACTGAAACAGACACAGAGAAACAAAGAAAGAGACAGAGTGAGAAGAATAAATAAATGAAAAAAAAGGTTCCTGGTTGATATATACCTCTTTATCTCTCTAAATATTCACTCCATAGGTACTTGAAGTGTGAGCTGCTTGCCATTGTCATCTACCACTCCAACACCGAGGAAGCCAAACACCAGAGCTCACATCTCTTTATTCTGTGAATCCTTTTCTGCTTTGATATATTGCTAAAGCTGTGACAACTCGATGTCCTGTTGTTACAGGATCCCAGGTTTAGAGCTATGAAATAGCTCCTCAGAAGGCCTTCACATTAGCCCCCTAGCTTTATGTATTATGGAGGGCCTGGAACCTGACACAGTGAAGTGTATTGGAAAGAGCTCTGGATTTGGAGACAGAAGAAAAATCCTGATGTTCATTTTATGGGTTCAAATCCTGACTCTGTGAGTTAATACCTGTTTGAGATTGACCAAATTGCTTAGCCTCTCTGGGCTCCTCTTTTCTCATTTACAAAAAAGAGAAGGTTTATCCATATTGTCTTTCTACGTCCCTTCCAACCATAAGCCACGTGATCCTATGACAGAAAGCCTTGTTATACCTGAATAGGCAACAACGGGTTGCACTTGGCTGTGTGCACAGAGCATTACCATGGAACACCCTTTCCATCTTCTCCCTCCCTTGTGGCCCATTTGGCATCTTTGACATCAATTTCTCTCTCCCAGATCTTGGCAATTGTCAAGTCTGCATATATTTATTAAATATCGACTATGTGCCAGGAATTATGCTAAGTGCTTGGGATGCAAAGAAAAGCAACAACAAGAACAATGAAAACAAAATAGCCCCTGCCCTCAAGAAGCCCACAGTATAATAGAAGAGGCAAAATGTAAACAATTCAGGATAAATGGGACATCCACAGGATAAATCAGAGATAATCAACAAAGGGGAAGCCACTAGCATTTAGAGGCAGGGGTTGGAAGGGCTTCTTATATAAGGTGGGGTTTTAGCTGGTGCCTGGAGGAATCCAGGGATGCTAGGAGAGAGAGATGAGCAGGGAGATTATTCCAGGCCACGAAGAGTGTATTAATCAGTAACCTGTGGCAGAAAAAAGAGGTAAATAAGCTTCCTTGGAGAACTAATTTAATAAAAAGAATGAGAATTTAAGGCATGAGAGAATGTTATCAGGCTCTTTCCAATCCTAACATCTCTAATCCTCTCCCCCTAAACCATATGGGAAATTCTACAAGTGAAAATCCATTCCTCAGTGGGCCATTATACAGTGAGGGGTCTTAACAGAAAAGGGAGCATATAAGCATTTATTAAATGCTGTCTGCATTCCAGGCACTATGTTAAGTGCTATACAAATAGCTAATTTGATCTTCACAGCACATTTGAGAAGTTGGTACTATTATTATCCCCATTTAACAGTTGGGGAAGAGAGAGGGTGTGACTGGCCTAGGGTCACATAACTAAGTGTCTGAGGATGGATTTGAACTTAAGGATCCTGATCGCAGTCCTAGGGCTCTATCCATTGCATCATCCAGCTGTCTGTAGGCATTTTCTGGGCCTCAGTTTCTTCATCTGTAAAAAGTGAGCATTATACTTCATAGATTCTGACGTCCATTCCACCTCTCGATCTTTTCTCCTATGACATCATGTGCTTTCAGTGACCTAGTTTGTAAGTAGCAGGGACACGATTTGAAACTTTTCTCTCCACATCCAGCATTTTCGATTACCTAAGACTTCCTCCAATAATGGGAATCATTTGCAGTAGTTTAGGAGAGAGAAAAAAACAAATACTGTCCCCCATGCCTGGAAATCATAATAGAGATGGAACCCTGCCCATACTGGCCAGTCTGATGTGGTGAGGAATGTGTTTTCCATATACCAAAACAGAATGTAACATACTTTTGCAGAATCACTTATATACTTTTCATTTATATTCAATTGCACAAAAAGCACTCAGGGCTGATCATGTCTTTAATCCATAACCTATTAGGATTTTATGGCTAGGAATGGAAATCTAAAGGCCAAGTATATACCACTGTTGAAATGAATTATTCAGATTCCCCAACAACCCACTTCCAAAAAGACATAGGACACTGATCATTTCTAACAAATACAACTGTTAACAAACTTCTGGAATTTGCAAGGCACTGTGCTAGATGTTGGGGGCATACAAGATAATTAGGACAAAGCTAATGTTCTCATAGAGTTACTATCCAGGAGGCAGGGCATGAAACATTTATCCAAATAAATATAGTCATAAAACTTAAAACTTGAATCAGGAAAACATAGATCTAGTCAGACCCTGGAGAGGGGTTCATTGATGGCCAGAACTTATTTTTACTTCTGTGATGTACTGTATGTTTTGAACTGCTACTGCTTTGTGTATTTCATCTTGAGAAAGGAAAACTAAAAGATGGATGAAGCCATTAGTCTTGGTGAGGGTGGTGGTATCTGGAGGAGGAGAGGAAGGGTTCTTATTATATTTGTTGTTGTTTAGTCATTTTTAGTCATGTTACATTGTTCATGACTTCTTTTGAAATTTTTGTGGCAAATATACTGTAGTGGTTTGTCATTTCCTTCTCCAAATTATTTTATAGATAAGAAAACTGAGGCAAAAAGGCATAGGTGACTTATCCAGGGTCACACAGCTAGTGTCTGAGGCCAGATTTTAACTCAAGTCTTCCTGACTCCAGGCTTGGCATTCTATTCACTGTACCACCTGGCTGCCCTCTTATTATATATTGTTATTGTTATATGCTGATCCCCACTGGGGACACTTCATTCTCAACTAGAAGAAACATTTATATTGGGTACGGTGCATTGTAATCATTTTACTTACGTATTTTTGGAGGGGGGCAGGCAGGGCAATTGGGGTTAAGTGATTTGCCCAAGGTCACACAGCTAGTGTGTCATGTCTGAGGCCAGATTTGAACTCAGGTCTTCCTGGCTCCAAGGCTGGTGCTTTTTACTTACAGATTAAGAGTTAAAAAAAAAATCAGTATTTCAGTAAAGGATAGAGAGGAGGGCTTGGCAACAGGAGAACCTAAATTCCAATTCTGAGTGACTGCATCCTAGCTGTGTTACCCTGGACATGTAACTTACATCTCAGTGCTCTAAGTCTATAAGGCTATAAGACACCGAGAGTGTGTCTATTTGCATTCGTACCAAGATTTTTCTCATCCGGAAGTTCCCTAATATGACCTACCAAGTGATCTTAACAATGACTTTCTGAGCTAAGTGCTATTACTAGTATTAGAAGTTATAAAGCTAGTGACCAGAAAGATTGGAAGATTGACACTTCACTTGGATCACATGGCTAGTAGCATTTTAAGTCATGATTGGAGCTCAGGTCTTTATTGAATCCAAGTCTAGCAAGCTATCCACTGTACCACACAGCTGCCTCAAAACCAGTGAAACCGTGGGTCCAGTTCATATCCCTTTTCCCATCAAGATATCATAATTTCATTGGATAGAAGGAAGTAAGAAGGAAGGGAGGAATTAAAAGAGGAGAGGAAACAATTATTAAGCACTTATTATGTGCGAG
>CM053625.1:307724428-307739555 GCA_028646595.1 Phalanger gymnotis
CACTAGCTTCCACTTGCTCCAGTTTAATTTTTAAGGTGGTATTTTCTTCAGGGGTCTTTTGCACATCCTTTTCCATTTGGCTAATTCTGCCTTTCAAGGCATTCTTCTCATTGGCTTTTTGGAGCTCTTTTGCCATTTAGGCTACTCTATTTTTTAAGGTGTTATTTTCTTCAGTACTTTTTTGGGTGTCCTTTAGCAAGTTGTTGACTGGTTTTTCATGGTTTTCTTGCATCGCTCTCATTTCTCTTCCCAATTTTTCCTCTACTTTCTCTTACTTACTTTTCCAAATCCTTTTTGAGCTCCTCCATGGCCTGAGACCAATTCATATTTTTCTTGGAGGCTTTTGATGTAGGCTCTTTGACTTTGTTGACTTCTTTTGTCTGTATGTTTGGATCTTCTTTGTCACCAAAAAAAAAAGTTCTAGAGTCTGAGTCTGAATCTGAGTCTGAGTCTGCATCCTTTCTTGCTGCCTGGCCATATTGCCTTCGAGCTTTTTTCAGGCTATGGCTTCTTGTAGAGTAGAGAGTGTTTTGTCCCAATCTTTAGGGGCTGAGCTGCTGTTTTCAGAGCTACTTATACTCCACTGTCACCGCAAGCTCTGCCACAGCATCACTCCTCCTCCCCCAAGAACCGCCAACCAGGATTATGACCCAGATCGAAGCAGGGCAAAGCAAGCCCTGCACTCACTCTGGTCTGCTGCTTGATTCTTCCCACCATCTGAGACAGGGACTCCAGAAGCAGATGACTCTGGAGCTCTGGAAGCAGCTGCAGGAGCTTCCTGCTGCTGCTGCCACCACTACTGTACCACTTCTGCCACCCCCAGGGTTGGGGCAGGCTGCTTTCTAACCCTATCTAGCAGTTTTCCCACTAACCTGCTCCATGGTCTTCAGTGTTTGTGGTTTGAGAAGTCTGGTAACTGCCACAGCTCAATGACTCATGGCCCTAAGGCCAGCTCCAGGTCATCTCCTAGTCTGGTCTGTCCTGGAGTGCCCCACCTTGGGCTGCACTCAGCTCCCAGCACAGTGTGAAATACCCTTCCCAGCAACCATCCAGGCTGTCCTGGGCTGGAGACCTGCTTCGCTCTGCTATTTCTTGGGTCCTGTAGCTCTAGAAATTGTTCAGAGCCATTTTTACAAGTGTCTGAAGGGATTTGGGGGAGAGCTTAAGCAAGTCCCTGCTTCTCAGTTGCCATCTTGGATCTGTCCCCGCCCCCCGCATAATGAAACTATCGAGTAGTCTATATGCCTATTAATCTTGAGATATTTTTGAAAATCCCCATGAGTCTTTACTTTAGTCTTCAGCTAATTATGTCTACTGCTGATTGTTATTAGGAAGCACACTAGTTAATATGAGGTTTGATTTTATATACATATATATATATGAGTATATATATATATGTGTGTGTGTGTGTGTATGCATGATATATATAATATATATAGCCAGATGTAGACAATGTTAACTAGCATTTATATGTTATAAAGTATTAAAAGTTCTTTATATATGCCAACTTATTTAATCCTCATAACCCAGTGAAATAAATACTGTTATTATCAAAATTTTGCAGATGATAAAACTGAGATGTTAGATAGGTTAATGCAATACCTGTAGCCACATAGCTGTTAAATATCTGATGCAGGATTTGAACTCAGTTCTTCCTGACTTCAAATCCAACACTCGGCCCACTGAACCTACAAACTTTAACATATGCATACACATACATACATACATACATACATACATGTGTACATTTGTATTCGTGTGTGTATATATGAATACACGCACATATAGGTATATGTTCATGTACCTGTATGTGCATATAATATATATATATGATAAAGATATAAATATGATATACTCATTGTAGAAATTCCCTCCATAGATGCAGATTTATAAGCACTCAATAACTCTTAGGCTTAGGTCATTGCATGGGACACTGAGAATTTCAGTAACTTGCTCAGTATCTCATAGCTGCTTTGTGTCAGAAGCAGGTCTTATTGTAAGGTTGTTTCCTGACTCCAATGCCCTTCCTCTATTTATTAAATCATGATGTTCCTTCAATATCTGTATGTGTCAAGTATTAATATATTGTTTATCCTTATTACTTCTACCACCACCACCACCACCACCACCACCACCACCACCATCATCATCATCATCTTTCTTCCTTATCTATGTATCCTTCACTTCCCTCAATTTCCATTTTTGTGGAATGACTGGATTCCTCAATGATCTTTCAAGCTCTAAATGCTAGGCAGAGCTTGCAAGGACTTAGGGTTCAGTTTCTACAGGAAATGCAGTGCTGCTGTAGAACTCCCCTTATATCAGGGGTTCCCAAATGCTGTCCTGAAAGCTGAGATGGCATTATTTTTTATGTTCTTAATTCTTTACTTTCATTTATTTTGGTGTTACCAAAAAGATCCAGCTCCATGATGTTTCTATTCAACTAAAACGGTATCTAATTTAATATTTGACACATTACATTAACTTACTTTATTTATAAACAGAAAAACTGCCTTGCCTCATCCTGACAAATATCCATGGAGTGGAGTTAACAGCCCATCACGCAAGAGACATGAGCTGGCTAGAAACCCAAGTGAGTCCTCAGCAAGCTAATAGGATGAAGGAGTTTTGTGAGATTTTTTTTTCTCCCAACAAGATTTAAGAACAATGAAAAAAACCTACTCATCTTACACAATCCTCTACTCCATGGTTCTTATGTTTGGAGTTTACCTTCATTCTCCTTTCATCTCCTAGTTCCACAACTATTTGTGGTTGAGGACTTTCCTCTTTTTTTGCTCATTTCCTGGTGATGTTCTTTTTTGTTTTTCTTCTCTCTAATTCCTTCCTTCATTGCTTTCTTCCTCTCTCCCTTCCTTCTTTTTTTTCCTTCCTTTCTTCAACATATCTAAAATAGACTCATTATCTTCCATTTCAAATGCCCCCCCTCCTTCTAAATTTCCCTATCACTTTTAAGGGCACTACCATTCTCCCAGTCATTCAGGTTTGTCACCTAAATGTCATTATCAGCTCTTCCCTCTTACCCTCCTTATACTTCTGAAGTATAGTCAAAACTCATTATTTATTTCTATGCTATATCTCTAGCATATTTTCCCTCTTCTCTATTCACACAGCCATGCCATTAATTGAAGCTTTATTCACCTTCCACTTAGCCTATTGTATAGCATCCTAATTGGTCCCATGGCCTGAAGTCTTTCATCAATCTAATTTATGTTCTATTAAGCTGCCAAAATGATCTTGCAAAGATGGAACCTTGATCATTTCATTTCCTTGCTCAATAAAACCCAGTGTTTCCTCCAGTATAAAATAGAAAAATAAATGTTTGGAATCTAAAGTTCTGTTTGGAATTTAAACCCAGTCTTTCCAACCTTTCCTGTTTTATATTCTATTCCCCTACACATAACTAACTATCCAGTTATACGGGCCTACTTACTGTGTCTTGATTACAGTCCTTCATCTCACACATCCACCGTTTTGCACTGATTTATTCCCATGAATGAAAAGCTCTCCCTACCTTAACATCCTCCTATCAGAGTCCTTGACTTCTTTTATGATTGTGGTCTTCTGGGAGCTCTTCTGGGAGTTCTTTCTTGGGTCCCCAGCTTCTCATGCCACCTTCTTTAAAGTTAATGTCTATATGATCTGAGTTTATTTTTCATATTCTGATTGGTGTATAGTGATTACCTTATAGATGGTTTCTGAATTGAATTGAATTGTGTATTGAATTAACACATTTCAACTGAGTCAGGCTTGCTCAGATCATCTCCTCAAATAAAGTTTCTTCTTCATCATAGGCAGAACATACGTTGATTTCAGACAAGTAATGAGGAAGCAGAAAAGAATTTTCTGTTCTCCAAGAACAAGCCCTTTTCAAGCTGGGGCTTATATTAAACATGAAGGGTTCTTGGGCATAAAATACCATTTAGAAATTAATTTTAAAAAGAATCTTTTTCAAGGCATTTGAATGTATTTAAATAAATTGATATGAACAGTGATGTTAACTCCCAGTATTGAAAACCTTATTCATCAGTTGATTTGTCTATCATATAATTTGTTAAGTATTACTCTTTTACATATAACACTTAGACAGTGTTATTGTTGTCTCATCCTCACCCCCCAGTGCCATGATTTTTTTTCAGGAAATTAGACATAGTAATTAGACACAATAATGTGCAGGGGAGTAGAATATAAGACAGGAAAGGTTGGAAAGACTGGGTTTAAATTCCAAACAGAGCTTTAGATTCCAAATATTTTTTTTCTATTTTATACTGGAGGAAATATGAGGTTTTATTGAGCAAGGAAATGAAATGATCAGGGTTCCACCTTTGGAAGATCACTTTGGCATAGTCTTTTATGCTGAATTTCTGTTCTTTTAAAAATACTTTCTATGTATGGATTCCATGTTATTTGGCAAAGATGGAAATGGAAGCTTTTTCCTACAGACAATTGAAGCTTTCTTTGGTAACCATTGACATCTCTTTTATTCAGAAGTCTCCATTAGTCATGTATTTCCTCTAGGGTAAAAATAAAAACAAATAAATAAACAAAAGAATCCCACACTCAACTTGACATTTCAGGCCCTTTCAAATCTTCCTGGCAGATCCCCCTCTAGGCATATTTTCATATCTTGCCCCTTGAGAACTTGTCTCTTCTAGCCAAACTGCCCCCTTGGCTGTTTCTCATCAACATTCCATTCTATCCAATCTTTTAGTCCTTTTCAGTTCTCAATTCTTTATCTGTAAATTTGAGAGATTATACCAGATGATTGACGAGCTCTTTTATGCTGTAATATTCTTTAACTCTATATTTTCTACACAATTTTTAAAAATGATTATTGGTCATTCTTTGTGGATTGACATCCCCACCCTAAGTCTTTTCCTTTTTTTCCCTTAAAAATGATAGTAATTACAAATTGAAGTTAAAGTCCTAGCATTATATAATACTCAAATTGGCAAGTACATCGGAAGTTATTGAATCCAGCTATCTAATTTTTACAGATGAAGAAACTAAGGCCCAGAGTCTCCTTAGGTCATTTTTGAAAGGTCCCATAGCTCAAATTTGCAAGTATTGGGACTACAGTCAAGGCCTTCTGCCTGCTCTCTAAACCCTCCTCCCCCCACAGCACACTGCTTCCTGCTTATTTCTTTCGAGGGGAGAGGAATCTATAAAGACGTAAGTGAAACTGGGATATCTAGAGGCAGCCAGCCAGAGAACTGAGCTTGACTATATCAATAGAGGGGAAAAAAAGGAGAGTCATAAGCGTATCTGGCTGTCAGTTCAGACTTTTTCAAACAGTTATTGAATACATTTAGACATGGAAGGCCTTTGTGCATGTCTTCTGTTAAATAAAGAAAAGGGCTTTCTTTGTGTATAGTGAAGAAGTGAAATTTCTCAAGGGATTAAGCCAAGGAAGTTTTTTTCTTTCCCTCCATTACTTTCTACAGCTTCACTATTTGACAAGCACTGGGAGTTCTTAGCATTTGGATGACAATGGGATGAGCTAAATATATATGAACAGTGTCTGTGTGTACGTGAAACATACATCTATGTATATGAAGACATATATATGCATGTGTGTATAGTGCATATATGTATGTATGAGCAGTGTGAAGTCAATTACATATCTCAGTGTCTCAAAATGTACAGTATTATGAAGGAGTGTGGTCTAGTGGAAAGAGCAAAGGCTCAAGAGTCATAGGACCTGGGTTCAAATTTCATTTTTGCTTCTTGCTATCTTAAAGAAGTCACTTAACTTCTCCTTTGTTACATGAGGAGGTTTGATGAAACAACCCTCAAGGTCCCTTCTCACTCAACACCTATGATCTTGTGTTAGAACTGGAAGTGTGTTTGGAAATCATCTAGACCAATATTAATATTGTATATGTGTGTATGTGTGTGGGTGAGTGACCCTTGGGTAGTATATGGCAAAGCTTATGCATAGACCCTTTTTAAGAATAATGTTTTTAAATGCATAAAATAAAATTTATATCTATATGTTGATCTATCAATCTATCTATATCCATATCTCTATCTCTGTCTATTTATCTCTATCTATCTACATATTATATATATATACATATACATGTATATATATATAAATAGAGAGAGAGAGAGAGACAGAGAGACAGAGACAGAGAGACAGAGGCACACACACACAGACAGAGACAGAGAAAGAGATAGAGTTTTCTTTGGAAATCTATGTATCTGTAATCTATCTATATCTTCTATGTATATATATGTATGTATGTATGTATGTATATATGCATGTATATATGTATGTATACATGGGAACTCATGGACCCCAGGTTAAGAACCTCCAATGTAATTCAAGCTGGGCATTTTAGAGAAGAAAAATAGGGTCAGGGAGGTTATGGGATGGACCCATGGTTGTAGTGGTTATATAATTAATTGCAAAGCTGCTTTTCTGATCCTGATCCTCTCATTTTATTTCCAGCTTCCAGTTTTCTCACTTACCCAAGATTTCACAAGTGGGACTCAAAATTAGATCTTTGGATTCAAAGCCCAGCATTCCTTTTGCTTGGCCATGGGTCAAATTAGTAGCAGCATGTTGCTTGTGGGATTGATTGCCTAGAAATCTAACCACCGTTATGGATACTTTGATTTTTGCCAAAAGAGTGGCACCTGTTTTATAAAGACTCAGGAAACAAGGAAGACAATCTTGAAGCTTATTCGATTTGGAGGAATAAGGACATAAAAAGTCGTATCTCAAGGGAATCATGGCTTTGGAGATGTTAGTGAAAATACCACTTATCCTGTAGGAATATTTTCCTTGCTGAGTTCTGTCTATGGCTATGGTAAACAGGGAAGCAGAAGGGGGTAGCATTATATTTGAATTTAATTAAGCAACTATATACTCTTTAAATCAAACCATAAGTGTTTTTTATTGCATTATACAGTCCACAAGTGTTTCAGCATATTCTTTTTTGTCTTTTTGGAGGGGGAAAGACAAGGCAATTGGAGTTAAGTGACTTACCAAAGGTCACGCAGCTAGATAGTGTCAAGTGTCTGAGGCCAAATTTGAACTAAGATCCTCCTGACTCCAGGGCTTATGCTCTATTCACTGTGCCACCTAGCTGCCCCTAGTATATTTTAACCCTAAGCCTGAATTATTGTGTTTCCAAGTCCAGAATAATTTCACAGAGGTAACCTTCCCAAAAGTTCAAAACTCAACTAAAAAGATACTTTTTAAGTGACTTCTAATATCAAGGCACAACAGGAAAAAAAAGAAAGAAAAAAGAAAAGAAGTTTTTCCCATCAAGGAGATTGTGATCTGCTGTGGGGATATCATCACTGCATCATCACTGCAATTATTGAGCATGTACTATGTTTCAGGCACTTTATTGAGCACGGGGGCACAAAGAAAGTCAGAATCAGTCCCTGCCCCCAAGCAGCTCACAGTCTAATGGGGGAAATAGGATATAGACGAGGAATGTTATATATTGGGGGAAGTGTGTGTGAGTGTATGTGTGTGTGTGTGTGTGTGTACCAGTATTCCAATAAGCAAATGCAAAGTTTATGCAAAGCAATACAAAATCAACTCAATGAATAAAGAATTTATAAAGATTTATAAAGTATCTACCCTGTCTCAAGCACTATTCTAAGCACAAGGGATAAAAAACAGATAAAAATAGGCCCTGTCATCCAGGAAATCTAATTTAGAAGACAACATGAAAACAAATATATATAAACTAAACTATATACAAGAAAAATAGGAAGTAATCATCAGAAAAGAGGCACTAGAATTAAGAGGGCTTGGAAAAGGCTCCCAGCAAAAGATAGGATTTTATTTTGGACTTAAAGGAAACCAAGAAGGTCAGTAGGCAGAACAGAGGAGGGCCTAAACCTATGGGATATCTATGGTAATAGGGCATAATCTAGAAGAAGATACAGAAAAGAGTATAGAGGGGATTGATTCAAGTAGGATGAGAACCAGGAGAAAACCTATAGAAGAGAGTTTCAAGAAAGAGACTGATCAACAGTGTCCAAAGCTTCAGAGAGGTAGAGGAGAATGAGGAGTGAGAAAAAGCAATTGGATTTGGCAGCTTTGGAGAAAGTAGTTTGGTGAAAAGATAAAGTCAGAAGGGATTTTCTAAGGGGATAAGATGAGAATGAAAGGGGAGAAAGAAAGTGGAGGTAGACAGCCTTTGTGCAGTTTAGCTTCAGATGGCAGATAAGATCTACTCTGATCTGTATGAGGGATGGAAGGATCGAGGTTTGTTTTGTTGCTGTTCATTTATTTTTCAGAATGGGGGAGACATGGACATTTAAGTAGAGAGTCCTTCCAAGTGAGGCATAAGAAAAGACAAGGGGGGTGACGGATGATTCATCAGCTGTATTTGAAAGAGAGTTATGGATTCTGGATCGTGGAGATAAGGAAGAAGTGAATTTCAAATAGAAGCAAACTCTTTTGCAAAGGTTGGACGTAGAATATAGAACAAATTTAGAGCCATTTTTCTTCTGTAAATTGAGGTCTGCCTTATCTAGTAAATCTTCATCTTATACTAATAAAGGAGATAATTCTGTCACTGTTTTGTGTATAGGAATTAAACTAGGACCAGGCAAAGTCCAGGCATGTATCTAAGACCCCAAACTAAAGTAGAAACAAAGGTCATTTTTTGATGACTGCCAGCTTGTCTAGTGCCTTGTGATCGAAATGTTTGTGGATATTTCTGACAGCTATGGAGTTCTGCACTGTTACTTTTATCAGAACAGAGAATATTCATGATTTGCCACTTCCAGCAAACTAATTGGAATCATAGAATCACATTTGGAAGGTCAGATAGGACCTTGGTGGTCAAGAAATCCAAACTTTTCATTATACATATTGGGAAACTAAAGCCTAGAAAGGTGAAATTACTTGCCCAGGGTCAGATGAAAGATAAGACATAGATGTAGGAAAGGAAAATGCCCTGGGTGTCAGAAGAGCTGGAGAGAAGCCCAAGACCTGCCAGAAACACTCACTTCACCATTTTGGTTAAGTTTTTTTTTTTTAATCTCTTCCTTTTGTATCTAATTAGTAAAATGAGATTACTGAATTAAAAAAGGAAAAAGAGATATGGCATCAGAGGATCTATATTACATTATGGCTCTGACACTTACTACCTGGATGACTGGAAAAGTCATTTCTCCTCCATCAGACTTGGTTTCCTGTTGTGTAATATGAAAGTATTAGACTGTATGACTTCTGAATCCCCTTTTAACTGTAAAACTCAAGTTTGCAGTTAGCAAATGTGTGGACTCATTAAAAAGAACATACATAGAGAAGAAAGAACACCAACAGACCTGCAGTGTAAAGACACTTGGGCTAAAGTGGTGACTCTGCTGTGGGGAAAAAAAAAATCAAGTCATTTCTATGAGGATTAATTCCCTCATCAGTAAAATGGGAATCATTATGCCTATGTTGGCTAGTGACTAGGTGTGCAATGCTAGAATGAGGCCAGAGGAACAGGACATATCTACCAGCTACCAACACTTGTCTTTCAATTGCCCTCAAGATTTTCCTCATGTCCATTGCTTTGGAGGTGCTTGTGTCCTCTACAAAGGAGATTGATGTCCCAATACCCCTTAGGCTCTTTTCTCTCATTTGTGAGTTCCTTCTGGAGAGCTTCCATTTTCAAGATGGATCCAGGACAATGGTCATCCTTCATTCCTCTTCTAACAATTTGGATTTTCCTCCTATAAAGTTAGCTTCTTCCATTAGATTGTAAACTACTTGAGTCCTGAGATACATATTTTTGTTTGTATTTTTATACTCAGCGTGACATAATGCCTGACATCTAATAAGTGTTTTTAAGATGTTGACATGAGTTCTCTGGTAGATAATACTTCACTGCCCAGTTGCTCAGGAATGGGGGAGAAGCTAGTAGCCTTTTGAAGCCTTGTAAATTGCTGCTCTGAAGGACAGTAGGTGACCTCATCACAGTCTCAGGCTTTCCTAGGAGGACATGCACACCCATAAAGGGCAAAAGTATCATCCTGCTGGCCCTTTGCAGTTCAAAGGCCTGTGCTTATGCCTCAAGGCCTGCAGAAAGGAAAGGCCCAGTGGCCATGACTGCTCTTTTTATACATCCGTGGAATTCTGGTTCATTAGAAAATTATCTAAATCTTCATTCTGAAAGAAAACATCCCTACATCATACAAGTGCAAAGTGTTTCCGCATTTCTACTAACCACTTTAGGACATCATGAAATTGACGTACAATATTGATGAACTTCTCCGGCCAACCAAATTTTGCTACAATTTTCCATAAGCCTTAATGACTAAGAGTATTAAAGGCCTTGGTCAGATCTACAAAAGTTGTATACAGACCTCTGTTCTGCTCCTGAAAGTGGTAAAGCAGGATGGTTTTTCATCCACCTCTCCTCTACCATTTCTGAAGCCACACTGGCTCTCAGGTGGATGAGTAAGCACTGAGGATAAAGACAAAGGGGAAAATTGCCCCAACACTTCAGGTGCCTGTATTCTAATGAGAGTAACCACACATATGTATTTAGATACGTCACAAAAAAGAAAATCATAAGGAAAATCTTGGTTGTTGAATGAATAAATCAATAAGAAAGCAAAGTGCTTTCCAAACCATAAAGTACAACACTCATGAATTTCCTTATTATCAGAGATGATCTGAAAAGAAAAAGTACAGCCTCCTCTTTTCTTAGGGAACATAAGCTTAGCTCATAAGTATCATGCCCTGGGATATGATGTGAGATAGAGAGACAAGGCCTAGGAATTTCTCCATATCTTTAATTTAAAAAAATTATACAACTATAAAAGTGATTTTTAAAATGAAAATCTGACTATATCATTCCTGCTCAAAAAACTTTAATGACTATTGCCCCTCAGATAAAATGCAGATTCTTTACTTTCATATTCATGCCTTTACACTTCGGCTTCAATTTATCTTACCAGTTTGATTTCACAATACCCCCCAATATCCCCCAACCCTTAGCTTTGCCCTCCCCCCTACTTTTGTCTTGTTCTTATTTAATTGGCCTAAGCGCTCTTCCCTCCCTGTGCCTGGCATATCCTCCTCCCATCTATGTAATTTTCTTTGGCTCATCCCTATGTCTATTATGTTCTTGTGCTTCTCTTTTGTCTCTTAGAATTCCTCATTTCCTCCAAAGCCCAGCTCAAATGTTTCCACCTACACTGATGTCCCAATGCTTAGCAATCTCCTCCTAGAAAATACTTTGCATTTATTATTTTTAAATTTAATTTAATTTTTATTTATGAAATAAAACAAGCATTTCTGTAACACAGCACAATAAAAAGTTGATTGTACATGAAAATGCAAACCTACTATGCACAACTTGGTATTCTTTTCAAATATACAACAAAGTTATCATACAAATGCATTTTTATCTTTGTGTTAATGTATGTTTTATATTAATTTATCTGTTTACATGCTGCCCTCACCCTCTATAAAATGGAGAACACTTGAAGGTATAGATTGTTTGTTGTACCTATATATCATTGGTACCTATAAAGATATGCAAATAATAAATCATTCAATGATCGACAAATAATAATTAGGCATTTGATCTGTGCTAGACATTGTGCTTTGGTTGGTTGTTGCTCTTCATACTTGAAAGTTGCCGTGTGTGTAACTACGGCTGAGCAGATCAGCACAGCTTGGGAATGCTCTACCATGGGTCAGGCACAAATAGTCCATGTGGACGTTTGGAGTGGATTCTCTAAATTTGTGCATGTCACATTTCTTTTGAGCTACTTCAATTCTGCTTTGCTCATAGGGCGCAACACCTGCTCTTATGAGGGAATACCATGCTAGGAGGTCCTGTGCCAGCATCTCCCATGTCACATAATCAATTCCAAAGTTCCTAAGGGAAACCTGGAGAATGTCCTTGTATTGCTTTTTTCTGACCACTTGTATTGGCAATTAAGTTGGGACTTTTTTTTTTTTTACTGTTTTAGAATGATAAATTAATTAAGTCTCTTTGATTGAGGCTAACTAGGTGCTAAACCCCAGGCCCAAATCCCTAATTACTAGGTGCTAAGCCCATATGGGCATGAAGCCCCCAGGGCCTAAGGGGAGTTGCTAAGACCAGAGTCAATAGTAGGTGCCTAAGTTCTGGTCTTTCAGATGACATTTGATGACGTCCAAAGACTGTATAAAAAGAGAGAACAGAGCTATTTGCTTGGGGCTCTCACTCTTGGAGGAGTGTTGATGTGGAGACTCTGGGCAACTGTAGTTAAGAGCCCTCCAGCTCAACTCAGATATTGATGGTTTCTTGGTAACTATGAGTTGTGTTTCATCTGTTTAT
This sequence comes from Phalanger gymnotis, assembly GCA_028646595.1. Taxonomy (NCBI): domain Eukaryota; kingdom Metazoa; phylum Chordata; class Mammalia; order Diprotodontia; family Phalangeridae; genus Phalanger; species Phalanger gymnotis. The sequence goes on from CM053625.1 coordinate 307,736,746, forward strand.
AATATATCTTTGTAATTTGTATTTTCTCTCAAGTCCAGTGTGCTGGCTTTTCCCCCTGAACTAAGTGAATGATATTTGTAGGTTGGATTGAAATAAAATTGTTAACCCCTTAACATTGCATTCCATGGTAAAGGAGATCAAGAGAATCTGTGCTGGCAGCATTCTTGTTGTTGGGCTTGTGTTGGGCTTTCACCCCCACAGCAGCTGCTAGCCGAATTGTTGAAATACCACTATGCTTGCCCTGTGTGAGTTCTCCATAAAATAGTCTTTGTGACAAACATCTTTGACATTCAAACAATATGGCCAGCCTATGAGAGTCATATTTTCTGCAGTTAAAGTTTGAATCCTTGGCAATTTGGTTTGAGAAAGGACCACAGTGTCTGGTCACTTATCCAGCCAGGTGATCTGCAGAATATTCTTAAGACAATTCAAATGGAAGTGATTCAGTTTCCTGGCATGTCCTTGGTAGACTGTCCAGGTTTCACAGGCACACAACAATGAAATCAACACAACAGCTCTGTAGGCCTTCAGTTTGATAGACAGTCTTTTCTCCCACACTTTCCTTCAGAGCCTCCCAAACACCGAGCTAGCTCTGGCAATGCAAGCATCACCCGCATTATACATGTGTACGTCCTTGGAAAGCATACTGCCAAGGTAAGTGAACTTATCTGCAGCATTAAAATGACTTCATTTGCTGAAACCAATCGTTCCATGTGTGGATGGTGTGGTGCTAGCTGGTGGAGCACCTGTGTTTTGTTGGTTTTAATTGTTAGGCCAAAAATAGCATAAGAACCAAAGAATAGATCCATGTTTTGTTTCATCTCAGCTTCGGGGGATACATTGAGTTTGAAATCATCCATAAACAGAAAGCCATGCACCAAGACTCCTTCCAGTTGTGTCTTGGCTTACAGCCTTTTCAAGTTGAATTTGCCATCAGTGTGATAGCTGATATTGATACAGTGTTTGTCCTCATTGAAAGAGTTTGCCAGCATGGCTGAACACACCATACTAAAAAGTATGGGAGAAAGCACACAGCCTTGTTTCACTCTCTTGGTCACTGGGAAAGTGCAAGAGCATCATCCCTCATACAGAAGCTGGGCAAGCATGCCATCATGAAATTGATGTACAATACCAATGAACTTCCTCAAGCAACCACATTTTGATGTAATTTTCCATAAGCCCACCTGACTGACATTATCAAAGGCCTTGGCCAGATCTATACATGTTGTGTGCAGACCTATGTTCTGCTCCTGGCAGTTGTCAGGCAGCAAACACCATGTCCACTGTTCTTGTACTCTGTCTGAAGCCACGCTGGCTGTCAGGCAGATGATTAAGCACTAAGGATAAAGACAAAAGGGAAAATGGCCCAAACCCTCCAGGAGCCTGTATCCTAATGGGAGTAACCACACATATGTGTTTAGGTATATGACACGAAGGAAAATCTCAAGGAAAATCTCAGTTGTTGAATGAATAAATCAATAGATAAGTCACCACTGCTATCCATATTTTATTGCATGTTTAAGAAATCAAGACAAATGGAGGTAGTGAGAATCTGCCAACTCATCATTTCCCACTGGGCTGATCTATTATGATTCCTCATTTTCCCCAAGAATTCAATGCCCTAGAAGATTGTATCAAAACAAATCAAATCAAATCTGAATTTAAAACTCATACTTTCTTCCCTCATTTTCCTACCCCCTCCCCAAGACAGAGAGCAATCTAATATAGGTTATACATGTACAATCATATTAAATATATTTTTACAATAGTCATGTTGTGAAAGAAGAATCAAAGGGGAAAAACCATGAGAAAAAAAAGAAAGAGAGAAAATGGCATCCTTTACTCTGCATTCAGACTCCATAGTTCTTTCTCTGGAAGTGGATAGCATATTCCATCATTAGTCTTTTGGAATTGTCTTAGATCATTGCATTGCTGAGAAGAGCTAAGTCTATCAAAGTTATTTATCACACAGAGTTGTTTTTACTATGAACTATGTTTTCCTGATTCTCCTTGCTTCACTTAGCATCTGTTCATGTAAGTCTTTCTAGGATTTTCTGAAATCCACCTACCCATCATTTCTTATAGCATGATGGTATTCATTATATCCGTATACCACAATTTGTTCAGCCATTCTTCATTTGATGGGCATCCCCTCAATTTCCAATACTTGGCCATCAAAAAAGGGCTTCTATAAGCATTTTTGTACATATAGGTCCTTTCCCCTTTTTATCTTTTTGGGATACAGACCTAGTAGTTGTGTCACAGGGTCAAAAGATATGGGCAATTGTATAGCCCTTTGGGTATAGTTCCAAATTTCTCACTAGAATGATTTAATAAATTCACAACTCCACTAACAATACATTAGTATTTCATTCCCCCCACCCAAATCTTCTCCAGCATTTATCACTTTCCTATTTTATCATCTTAGCCAATCTCATAAGTGTGATGTGGTACCTTAGAGTTGTTTCAATTTGCATTTCTCTAATAAATAGTGGTTCAGAGCATTTTTTCCATGTGACTATAAATAGTTTTAATTTATTCATCTGAAAACTGCTTTTTCACAACCTTTGACCATTTATCAATTGGAGAATGACCTGTTTTATTATAAATTTGACTCAGTTCTCTATATGTTTTAGAAATGAGGCCTTTATCAGAGACACTGGAGGGAAAATGTCTCCCATATTTTTGCTCTGCTCACTTTCGATCTCATGTCTAAAAATGCTTTTCCGACATCTTAGAATGGATGTCCAAGAGTCATATTAAACTTAGTATAAACTAAACAAAACTTACAATATTTTTCCCTAAACTTT
>CM053625.1:307740055-307754293 GCA_028646595.1 Phalanger gymnotis
AAAAAAAAAGAATTATCCTATACCCTTTACTATCTCTCACTCCCCTTTATCCAAGCTCTTCCCAAGGCCTGCCAATTTCTCCTTTGCTGATCTCTCACATAGGTCCCTTTCTCTCCTTTGACAAGGCTACCCTTCTGGTGCATGCTGTCATCACTTTATATTTAGAATCTTGTAATAGTTTGCCTCAAATCTCTCCCCACTCTAATCTATCCTCCATTCAGCCACTAAAGTGATTTTTCTCGGCTTAACCATATACCCCCTCCCCACACAATAAATTCAAGTGACTCCCTATTGCTTCCAGGAACAAATATAATATAATCTGTTTGATATTCAACATTTTTTTCATAATAACAGCTTCCTTTCCATTTTTCTCAAACTTTACTTTCTGCCACATACCCTGCAATCCAGTGACACCTGCCTCCTTGCTGTTCCACAAACAAGAAACTCCCTCTCTTGGCCCTAGGCATTTTTTTCTGGTTGTCCCCCATGCCTGGAATTTTCTCCATCCTCCTTCTCTACTGGCTTTCTTGGCTTCCTTTAGGTCCCAATTAAGATGATATTTTTATAGGAAGTATTCTCCAATCCCTTCTAATTCTAATGCCTTCCTTTAGCTAATTATATCCTATCTATCTTGTATGTAGTTTGTTTGTATATGTCTGTTTTTATACTGTCTCCCCCATTAGAATGTGAACTTCTTGAAAGCAAGGACTATCTTTTGCCTCTTTATAAATTGTCAGACCCTGGCACAGTCCCTGGAACATGGTAGACTTTTTAATAAATGTTTATTGAATTAAACACAACAGTTCTGATTTGGTCTGATCAGGACAGAGTGCAGTAGAACTATTACCTTCTTATACTTGTCAGCTGTGCCTTTCTCAATGCAGCCCAAGATCATATTTGCCTTTTTTTGGATGCCATAAAACCAATTTTTAAGGAAAAACCCTCTCTTATTGTGTCATCACTCATCTTGTGTCTTAGAAGTATTTTTAAATACAACTTTATGAATTAATATTTAAACAACTGGAAAATTATTTATTTTAGTGCTCAGAAGAAGATTTGATTTTGTTTCTGATATCTAAGGACAACTTAAGGGGCTCTACATTGAGACTGACCCACAGGTTATAAATTTATCACCAAGGTGGAAAATGAATATGGAGAAATTGTCCTCTTATCCGTGAATTAAGACCCCAACAGATCTTTTAAAATATCAAATCATTGCATCCTTCTGGATTTAGCCCTGAGTCAAATCAAAATATATCGTGAACATTGTGATTCATCCTTGGCCAATTATGATTTCTGCTTACACAGCTGCCTCTACTTATGTAAATCCTTTGGGGACCAATGCTTTGGGGCACCTGTACCTTCTCACATTATTGTGCTTTGTCATGAACATTGTCACAGTTTCCTTTTTGAGACTGGAGCCCAGAAAAAATGTCCTAGGAAAAGGTTTGTGATTCTCTCCTTTCAACTCTAATGTTTAACAATTTGCTGTTTATCCAGAGAAGGGTGGAGTAAAATATATGTCAGACTTTGAGACAGGAGACAGCTCTTTATAGTATGATACATTAGGAGCCACGTGAGAGGAATTCAATCTATGATTCAACAAATATCTATGTGCCAGGTTTGGTGTGAGGTGCTGTATATAAAAAGACAAAATAATGCAAAGAAATATACTCCTTTGGGATACAATCTAAATAGTTATGAACATGAAAGAACTGAACTAGATTATGAAAAGAGTATGATAGAATACTAGCTCTAGTTGGAGTCAGAAATACCTGAGATCAAACCCCAATTATGGTGTACAGCAACTGTGTGATTATGGTGATATCACTGAAACTGAGCCTTAGTTTCTTGATCTTTAAAATTTTGATTGAAGATAAAGATTGGACCTGTGATTTCATTTATGCATGGAAATCTTGGGTGATAGAGCGCCCTCTACCAATATAGTCTGGCATTTTCCCTCCAATTTATCTTAAAAAGTTACCTAGAGACCACTGAAAGACTACATGACTTCAAAGTTTACAAGTTAGTCCAGTTGAGTCAGCACTGGACTTAAATTGACAAATGGTCAAAGAATATAAACAGGTAGTTTTCAGAAGAAGAAATAAAGGCTATCAACAACCACATGAAAAATGCTCTAAAACACTATTGATTAGAGAATTGCAATTAAAGAAATTCTAACAAAACATAATCCTATAATACATTGTTTACAAGGAACACATTTGAAAAAGAGGGATATACACAGAGTAAAGATAAATGCTGGAGTAGAATATATTATGCTTCAGCTTTAAAAAAAACCATGGATAGTAATCCTGATCTCATAAAAAAAAAAAAGCAAAAGCAAAAATAGATCTAATTAATATATAAGGAAGAAAACTATATCCTGCTAAAAGCCACCATAGACCACGAAAACATTTATGTACCAAGTAGTATAGCATCCAAATTCTTGGAGGAGAAGTTAAAGGAATTACAGGAAGGAATACACAGGAAAACTATATTATTGGGAGACCTCAACCTCCCCCTCTCTGAACTAGATAAATCTAACCAAAAAATAAACAAAAGTTAAGGAGGTGAATAGAATTTTAGAAAAGTTAGATGTGGTAGATCTCTGCTGAAAATTGAATGAGGATAGAAAAGAATATATCCTTTTCTCAGTGGTACATGACACAGAGAAATAGACCATCTATTAGGTCATAAAACCCTCACAATCCAGTGCAGAAAGGAAGAAATATTAATCATTTTCACATAATGATGCAATAAAAAATTACATGTGATAAATAGACATGGAAAGATAGATTAAAAATTAATTAGAAACTAAATAATCTAATCCTAAATAATGAATGGACAAAACAACAAATCATAGAAACAATCAATAACTTCATCAAAGTAAATGACAGTAATGAGACAACACAACAAAACTTACTGGATGCAGTGACAGTGTTTCTTAGGGGAAGTTTTATATCTTTAAATGCTTACATGAATGAAGTATATAGAGAGAAGAAATCAATAAATTGGGCATGCAACTAAAAAAGCTAGAAAAAGAGTAAATTAAACATTCCCAATTAAATACCAAATTAGAAATACTGAAAACCAAAGGAGAGATTAATAAAATTGAAATTAAGAAAATTATTGAACTAATAAATAAAACTAAGATCTTGTTTTATGAAAAAAAACACAACAATGTTGATAAACCTTTGGTTAATTTGATTTTAAAAAAAGAAAGAAGAAAACCAAATTACTAGTATCAAAAATGAAAAGGATGAATTCACCATAATGAAAAGGAAATTAAAACAATAATTAGCAGATATTTTGAGCAGCTGTATGCCAATAAATTTGACAATATTAGTGAAATGAATGAATATTTATGAAAAAATACACTGCACAGATTGACACAAGAAAAAATAAAATAACCCCATTTCAGAAAAAGAAATTGATCAAGTCATCAATGAACTTGCTAGAAAAAAATCCCCAGGCCCAGATGGATTTACAAGTGAATTCTATCAAACATTTAAAGAACAATTAATTCCAATAATATATATTATTGGAATATATAGTCTATATAGACTGTTTGGGAAAATAGATGAAGGAGTCCTGCTAAAACTTTTTATGGTACAAATATGGCACTGATACCTAAACCAAGAAGGGGCAAAACAGAGAAAAAATTATAGACCAATTTCCCTAATGAATATAGATGCAAAAATTTAAAATAAAATATTAGCAAAAAGATTAGAGCAACTTTTCATGGCAATAATACACTAGAAGAGATAGAATTTATACCAAGAATACAGGGCTGGTCCAATATTAGGAAAACTATCAGAGTAATTGACCATATCAACAACGAAACTAACAGAAACCATATGATTAGCTCAATAGATTCAGAAAAAAAAAAAAACTTGACAAAATACAACATCCATTCCTATTAAAACCATTAGAGACCATAGGGATAAATGGAGTCTTCCTTAAAATGATAAGTCGCATCTACATAAAACCATTAATAAGCATCATATGTAATGGGGATAAGCAAGATGCATTTCCAATAAGATTGGAGGTGAGACAAAGATGTCTATTATCACCACTGTTATTCAAAATAGTACTAGAAATGTTAGCTTTAGCAAAAAAAAAAAGAAAAGAAATTGAAGGAATTAAAATAAACAAAGAAGAAACAAAGTTATGACTCTTTACAGATGATATGATAATATACTTAGAGAATTCGAGAGAATTAAGTAAAAAAAAACACTACTTGAAGTAGCAAACAACTTTAGCAAAGTTAGAGGATATAAAATAAATCCATATAAATCATTGGCATTTCTATATATTACTAACAAATCTGAACAGCAAGAAATAGAAAGAGAAATTCCATTTAAAATTACTGTAGACATTATAAAATATTTGAGAATCTTCCTGCAAAAACACACAGAAACTATATGCTTAAACAGTTAAAAAATACTTTTCACACAAATAAAGTCACATCTAAACAAATGGAAAAACGTCAGTTGCTGATGAGTAGGCCAAGCTACTATAATAAAAATTACAATTTCACCTAAATTAATTTACTTATTCAGTGCCAACTCCCAAAATTATTTTATAGAGGTAGAGAAAATGATAGCACAATACATCTGAAAGGACAAAAGTTCTGGAATATCAAGGGAATTAATGAAAAGAAATGCAAGACAAAGTGACTTAGCCATGACAGATTGTAAATTGTATCATAAAGCAGCAGTCATCAAAACTACTTGGTACTGGCTAAGAAATAGAGTGGTGGATCAGTGGAATAGGTTGTGTACACAAGACACAGTAGTCAACGACTATAGTAATCTATTGTTTGATAGGGACTCCACCTTGTGGGATAAAAAGTCACTATTTGAGAAAAAAATTCTGGGAAAACTGGGAAATAGTATGGCAGAAAGTAGGCAGAAATTGAAATCTTGCACTGTATAACAAAATAAAGTCAAAATTGGTACATTATTTAGATAGAAAGGTTGATGCTAAAGCAAACTGGGAGAGCAAGGACTAATTTACCTGTCAGATTTATGGAGAAGGGAAGAATTTATGACCAAACAAGAGATAGAGAACTTCATGAAATGCAAACTAGATAATTTTGATTACATTAAATCGAAAAATTTTTGCACAAAGCCAATGCAACCAATATTAAGAGGGAAGCAGGAAACTGGGAAAGAATTTTTACAACCAGTGTCTCTGATGAAGGCTTGATTTCTAAAGAATATAGAGAACTACGTCAAATTTATAAGACTACAAGTTATTCCCCAAATTAGAAATGATCGAAGCATATGAACGGACAGTTTTCAGATGAATAAATTAAAGATATCTATAGTCTTATGAGAAAAATGTTCTAAATCACCATTAGAAAAATGTGAATTAAAACAACTCTGAGGTACCACATCACACCTATCAGACTGGCTAACATGACAAAACAGGAAAATGATAAATGCTGGAGAAGATGTGGGGAAATTGGAACACTAATGCATTGTTGCTGGAGTTGTGAACTTATCCATCCATTCTGGAGAGCAATTTGGAACTATGCCCAAAGGGCTATAAAACTGTGCCTACCCTTTGATCCAGCAATACCACTTCTATGTCTGTATCTTGAATTCAAAACAGGGAAAAATAATCCATATGTATGAAAATATTTATAGCAACACTTTTTATAGCGGCAAAGATCTGGAAGTCGAGGGAATACTCATCAACTGGGAAATGGCTGAACAAGTTGTAGTATATGATTTTCATGGAATGCTGCTGTGGTATAAGAAATTATGAGGGGAATGCCTTCAGAAAAAAAAAACCTGGGAAGACTTATGTGAACTGATATAAAGTGAAGTGAGCAGAACCAAAAGAATATTGTACACAGTAACACCAATACTGTGACAATGATCAACCGTGAAAGACTCAGCTACTCCGATCAAGATAATGATCCAAGACAATGCCAAAAGACCAAAGAGTAAAAATGATATCCTCCTCCAGAGAGAAAACTGATGAACTCTGGGTGCAGATTGAATAATATTTTTCACTTTATTTTTCTTGCTTTTTTGCAATATGGCTAATATGGAAATACGTTTTACATGACATCACATGTATAATAAATATCATTCCATTCTCAATATGTGGGAGAGGAGTTGGTGGGAGAAAGGGTATTTGTAGCTCAACAGTTTAAAAATGAATGTTAAAAACAAATTAGCAGCCTCTTATAAAAATAATCTGCACTTGATTCCAGAATTACCTGGCTTCAAGACTAGCTCTCTACACTTTGCGTCATTCTGTCTTTCTAAATGAGAGAATGATAAAATTGATGTAAAATATTTCAGTGCATAGGGGCAGCTAGTTTGCACAGGGAGGAGAATACTGGGCCTGGAGTTAGAAAGCTTCATCTTCCTGAGTTCAGATTTGGTCTTAGACATTTACTAGCTCTGTGACCCTGGACAAGTCACCCTGTTTACCTCAGTTTCCTCATCTGTCAAATGAGCTGGAGAAGGAAATGGCAAAACACATCATTATCTTTCCAAGAAAACTCCAACTGGGATCGCCAAGAGTCGGCCATGACTGAAAGAACTAAAGAACAGCAACAGCGTTTCAGTGGATAGTGGTGAGGCTAAAATGAAATGACAATTACAAAGCACTTTGAAAATTATAACATACTCTGCAAATGTCAATCTATTATTCACTGCATATCAGAGATTAGATCATGGGATTTAACAATGGTCAGGATTTATATAATGAGTTGGAGTTTTTAAAATGCTTTAGATGCATTTTCCCTCTTGATCTTCACAGCAATCTTATGAAGGAGGTGCGTTATTATTCAAAGACAGAGAAACTGAGACTGGGAGAAGTAAAGTGATTTAACCAGCGTCATACACCATTCAAGTGTATGAGACAGGATTTGATCTCATATCATGTCGTCCTGACTCTAGTACTCTACCCACTACATGTCCTAGCTGCCCAGAGAGCAATGACTTAGTGCTACAAATAACCTTGGAGCTCACCCCTTCCAATACTTTCATTTTTCAGATAAGGAAACTGAGGTGCTGGTAGATGTGTGTATCTGACTGTAGCCATGCAGGTAGGAATTACAGAGCTGGGATTTGAACGCCCTTTTTCTGACTCTCTACCCAACAGTCTTCCAACTAAATCCCATTAAAAAGTTTCCCAAAGTTAGCCTTCTGATCTAAGTTCACATGTTGGGTCTTCCTTGGTGGTTTTAAGAGTGTGAAACCACAAAGGATTAGAACTGACATACAAGAGAGGATATAAAAATTTACAAAAACAAATAGATATGATTTTTTAATTACCAGCCATTTGAGATTATCCATTCTTCTGTGGCCCTCAGTCAGTGCCATTGAAAGTTAATTGTGTATTGATTTCCTGTTCTTCTATAATCCTGTTTTCAATAAGGAGAATCACAGTGGATATGGTATTTATACCTTTTTGCAGATGAAGGAATAATGATAATGAAAATAATACCTGCTGACACGAGACCCTTTGACTAAAAGGGATGGCAGTGGTCAAATAGTCAGCTGCCTTAGTGAAGGGGGAGCTGATGTTCTTAAGTTAGGTGTCCTAGGTTACACAGGCAGCAAGTTGTATAGTGGAGATTTGAACCCAGAGCTTTTGATTCCAAAGCCAGAAATCTTAATGGACCACAATGTTGCAGTGTATATGCTGCTTTGATGCCTTAATGGTGCTTTGGAAATATTATTTTAGTTGAATATATACATATGCATGTGTATGAGTACATGTATTGGAAATGTTAGGTAGCAAGGCTTTCCCTGCTCTATACTTGTGAAATAGATATTTTTTTTTAATTTGAGCTTAGAAATTTCCATTTTTTTTCCTATTAAATTTTACCTTCTTAGATAGGTGTAGTCTCAGTCCATCATTCTAGCCTATCAAGAAGTCTCTTGCATTCTGAGGGGGGTAATATTTTGCAATGAAGAAAGAGATTTGGAGTCAGGAAGACTTATTCGAATCTCACATCACATATTATATTATAAAGTCACTAAGCTTGTTGTGCCCCACTTATAGATCCATTACATGCTATACAAGTCTCCACCTTCCTCCAAGTGGATATTGACATATTAATGTGTTCTGCCTGTTCTGAGTCCACCTCACCTTAGCATTTCCTAGCTTTCCAGATTTCCATTTCCTCCACAAGAATAGCATGTTTCAGTGCACTTTTGTAAGGATAAGACCTTATTAGTTTAACCCGCATCCTAAGGGAGACCAGACTTCAATGCCTGTTTATGTGAAGGTTAGTCCGGGCAAACAAGAATAAAAAAATGTTTCCAGGGAGCTGCCCTGAGCGCTCACTCATCTGTACTCCTGCAGTGCTGCTGTTAGTTTTTTTTTTTTTGGTCTATTCTCCCTGACAATTCTCTCCCAGGTTGTCACCCACGAACATGAATAAACATCACGGACTAGAGAGATACCAGGACCTCATTGGATTTAATTTAAAGGTCACATCTGAAAAAAAAAAAAGCACTGGGAATGGCATTCTTGGTATTTCCTTCATTTCCCCCCTCGCAACTTAAAGGCTGTTAGAAAAGGAAAGGTTAGGATAATACTGGTAAAATGAGCCTTAGTCATCATCTCCGGAGTCCATTGTGCATTTATTTTTCAACTAAGGAAAATATCTTTTCAGTTCATGTTGGTGTTTTAAATGTATAGAGGGGTACATACGCATGTAATATGCATATTATATATGTATATATATGTGTGTGTATACAGATGCATATATGTGTATCTATGCATATATAGATAAATACACACATACACACATTTGTATAAATATATACATGTATATGTTTGGTGTGTGCATGTATCATATCTATATGTATATGTGCATGTATTACATACACATTATCCCTTTAATTTCAGTTAGCATTTGGCAGTTTATACAAGGATGAACAATAATGATAAGCGATTGAAGAGGCCAGCACTGAAAATGAATTCTGCAAAGCTATCTGCCCCTCTTCCAACAGCTTCCTGCTTCCTTCTACCCAGGGCAACATTATTTTTGCTCAGTAAATAACCAAATAAATACAATGTTGTAAGCAGGGAGCCCCAGGGACTCTGCAATTTTGTCAGAAGGAACAAGACGAAGCAGTTGTGGAGGATTTGGAGAGGCTCACCTAAATCTAAGCAGTTCAAAAAGTTTTTGTTTTGGTCAAAGTCATTAAAAGACGTGATTCTGTGTGAAAATATTTACTGCCACAAAGAATATATAATGATTTGCCTGTCCTGAGGTAAAGCATTTGGCAACCTTAATTATGTAAAACCCATCTGGAATCCAATCTGATTCAGGAAACGTTCACTTGTATGTGTAAGGCGATAGAGTTTTGTTTTGATGTTGCATTCTGTCTGCTCTGGATTTATCCTCTTTGATAGCCTTGTTTATTGATATGTGGTCTAATCTATTTAAACATAAACTCCTTGAGTTCAGGGACTATTTTTGCCTTTCTTTGAACACTAGGGCATCTGGCACAGTTCCTGGTTAATTGTAAATATTTAATCAAACTTATCAGTTGGTTGATTGATTTATCAGTAATGGCTCAACATGTTGTGACAGTGACCTTGGGTTCTCAAAACCATTACAACCAAACTCATTGAGAAGGCCATAACCATTGGCAGTCTATTTTTCAAGAACTGGATAATCTAGTAGGGAGAGACTTGCCCCTTGGTGATGAATCTGTGGATGATGGTAGCACATGACAAGAATATGAATATCCCCAGGCCCACATTTCTGGGATTCCCACATTCCCCAGTCTTTTCATTTTTGCAGTGATGGTGGAAGACTAATGGAAAAAGAGGTAGAGTCTGATACTAAGATGCTGTTTTTCAGATCATCTGTAAACAGCCATTTTGCCCTAACAAGGAAATGGAACTCTGTATTCTTCAGCAAGAAAGGAAAGGAGTAGTTAACATTTTTTCCAATATGTTCATCAAAATGCCTAAAATGAAAAGTTTGGGAGCTTTCAAGATGAAATAATTTCAATTCCAGTAATGGAGCTAGGGGAAAAATAATGGTCGTATCGCATATTGGGGTGAAACAGTCAGGTACTGCTTGGGATGGCCTTTTTTTCTTTTAAATAAAGATCTAGGAAAAGTAGGCAGGCAGGATTCAGGGGGCCTGCTAGATAAAACACCATGAAAATCATTCTTTAGGATTAACCTCATGCTGCTCACCATTTGCTGTCCTTGTCAGTCAAAGGTTTATATCGCCACTCTAATATATATGACCCAGCCAAGATTATCTGTCCCTTGCTGGGGGAGTGATGGAGTGGACATCTGTGAAAAAATCTGTACAAGCCTGACCAGCCTTGGCACCTTGTCTTCCAAGTTAGATGGACCCAAGAAAATGGGATAAAAAATCATTTGCTGTTGATAGCCCTGGGTTGGCTTGTGTTGGCTAATATAAAGATCTGTGATTTCATTTAAATCAAGGTTTTTTTTTTTTTTTCAAAAAGGCAAGTTACAAGCCATCTAGAAGTGCACAGCTATGTGACAAGTTGCCAGAGGCTTAGGGAATTGAGACCTGCCTAGGGCAACAAAGCTACTATAGTAAGTTTTAGATGTGGCAATTCATTTCAGCTTTTTCTACCAGTGAGTCCTGCATGTTTTCTAGTATTTTTGCCACGTTCTCAAATAGCTCGCACTTTTATACAGCAGTTTGCTTTTTGATCACTGTAACTATCCCTATTTTACGTACAGGTGAGAAACCTGATGTTCAAAGAGTTATGACTAGAAAATAGTCAACGTGTCAGGAGTTGGACTTGAACCTATCGCTTGATGTCAAATCCAGTAGATTTTCTATGTCACACTGCCTACCTAGAACAAACACCTATTATAATAGTACTCGGTTATACCACTAATCAAATCATACCACACAAAACATAACCAAAGCCCAAATAGTGTATTTAGCTTACAAAACCTCTTCCCAACATCAAAAATGTTTATTCTAAAGGGACTTGACAAGTATTTATTCTATTAAAATAGGCAAGTGATTGTAGAATCATGGGTACATATGGAAAACAGATGAAGATAGCAAATAGTAAAAAGATAACAGATTTTCTATCATTATTACAAGAAAAGTTGAGAATGAAAATACCCAAGAATACCCAGCCATATGTCTACCTATTTCTTTAAAAAATAATATTCATTGGGAAAAATGTACACATAGATTAGATATCTTATCATTGATGAAGGCATGATAAGAAAACATATAGGATTTAATCATTTATATTCTTCCAGCAGACCAACTCTTTATAGTGTGACAACTGAATGAAGATGCAAGATTCCACAGTGCTTACAATTTGTTGACTCAAAAATAAAATAAAAATAAAGATTTATATCCATTAAAGGAAAATATTACTTTAAAGATTCTTTTCTAATAAAGATTCCTCTATGCATGTACCAAAATCAGATATGATTTCTTGACTAATGGAACAAAAGAGATCCCTTTATTGTATGACTTTGTGATGAGTAATGTAAAGAAACACAGAAAACTGGAAAATGCATGCATAGCCCGATGTCCAAAAGTCATTTCCATTATCACAGAATGACAGTGAGAGCTACTCTTGCAGAGGAGCAAAAGAGTGCAATTCCAAATCAAGAAGTCCTTGGCTCCAAATCCTGCTTTAGGCACTCACTAATAGTATGGCCACAGGCTTAGCCCTTAAAATCTCAGAGACTCAGTTTGTACTTCTAGAATAGCATAACAAATCTGTTCCTCACTGAGATGTTGGGAGGCTCAAATATCAAGCACAGTAAGTGCTTCACAAACTTTGAAAAACACATAACCCTCAGTTATTAAAATGGATGATAGCTAATGAAAAACCCAAATGACTTAGAGATTCCCTATAGATTGGATAAATGAAAAAGTCCAAATGCTCCCACTTGTAGATGAGATGGTATTGATTTCATCAGTCCCTTTTATGACTAAAAGGTTATACAGAAATACTGTAGGCATTATTTTTCATGATCCCTTTCCTTATCTCTTTGCCCTTAGGAAAAGTAAATGGTGCTTCAACCACACACACATGCACACATGAACACATACACACACAATCACACATACACACACTGAGGCCAAAAGCGGTTAAGTGATTTGCCCATGGCTACACAGATAAGAAGTGAAAGAGAGAGAATGTAAACTTTGATCCTTTGCTTCCCTAAGTCTGATATATTTACCAGTACACAACATTGCTCCCAGTTACATAGTATGTGTCTGAATTAATACAAGTGTAGAGAAAAGAAAACTGAGAGAGTCCACTAATCTGGCTGGGCCAATCATAAACATCATAAATTCCGTATTTTTAATAATTTAGCAATATGGCAGCTTTTAGACCAGACACTGCAACATGAAGACCACTTCTGAGCTACTGTTCAGAAGGTTTAAACCATGTATTGGTACTCAAGTGGAGTATGCATGAGAGAGAGAGGAGGCCAGGGACTTGGAGATTTGATCTCCCTTTTTTGGCCAGTAGGAATATTGAAAGGTGACCTGTAGGGGAAAGGAGGAACACAACAGCAGGTTAGATACAATGCCATCTGGGGCCTATTTCCAGCATCGTACATGGAGGTAATTCAAACACTTTGAATTATAATTTATATGGTAGTGTCTATTGGCAACATTCCAGGTGACTTCTACATGCTAACCATTGACTATATTAACATATCAAATGCATATATTTACATAAGTATTCTGGAGAAGTTTTCTTTGATTTAATTGATGATTTTTTTGTTATTGTGCCATCAGGTAGTTATATCCATCTTTATTTTCTCCACTAAAACTGCTTTAACACCTATTTTCCTCACAGCAAATTGGTATTTCCCTTCAGATAAATTCAAGGTCATACCCTTCAATATGTCTGTTCCAATGATGTATTCAGGAATAGGCACAATAACCACAGTATATTCTTTCTTGGGCAATTGTCCAATTTTCATCATCAATTTAACTTATCTGGCTGATATTTCAGCCCCTCCTAATCCTGTGATGGTAAAAAAGTTCCATGCCTGAACTTGTCTGGGTTTCCATAGATAAGGGTGGCCTCTGTCCCAGTGTCTATTAATGCCCTAGTTACTGTACTTGACCCATTGTCCTTGTAGTCATGAGTCTTAGATAGGTTATTTGTCATTCATTATTCACAAAATTTCACAATATCAGACCCAGAGTTAGGAGGAGCTTGAGAGGCCGTTAATCTGTTCTGTTTGATACTTCCCTGAAAATTCTTTTTAAATGCATCAAAAAACTGTTCCTTCAGTGTTTTTCCCCTAAAGAATCCCAATGATAAATTTCACTACTTGATAACATCCCATTAGTTTTTTGTATATTCTTTATTAGGAAGTTGTATTCTTTTCCCCTTTACATCAAGTTGAAAGGTAATCCTTTGCCATCAACTTGTTACTTTTGATTCAGTACTCTATTTAAAAGTGGTATAATTTAACCACCTCCCCCAAACACAAGTTTTACCCTGACATGAAAACCATTCAAATATTTAAATAAAATTATTAATTATGGTCTGAGTCTTATCTTCATTTAAAATATATTCAGGCCCTTTATTCAATCCACGTATGACAGAGACTCAAGGCTTTTCATCATTTTGATCAATCTTCTCTCAATACTCTCTTAGTTATCATAATCCTTAAAATGCTGTGCCCAGAGTTGAAAAACATACTCAAGATTAATTTTGTTTCTAGATTACAGTGGAAATTTTCTATGGTCACTTATAATTTTAAAAATCTATGGTTTTGTGATTCTGAGATGTGATCTAACCATGGCTAAAGACTATGGGAGTATATGTTCTCTTAGATTTCACTTCAATTTGTACTGTGTTTCTCATAGATATTTAAGACATGTTTCAGCAAGGAAGGAAAGAAAAAGGGAAAGAAGGAAGGAGAAAGAAGTAAGGTAGGAGGAGGAAGGAAAGAAGGAGGAAGAAGGAAGGAAGGAAGGAAGGAAGGAAGGAAGGAAGGAAGGAAGGAAGGAAGGAAGGAAGGAAGGAAGGAAGGAAGGAAGGAAGGAAAAGAAGGACAGAGGAATTCATAAATGATAGTATGAATAGATGGATAGAAGATGACATATCTGCCTCCAAAGCATTTGTACTAATAGAGCTAGCCTGAAACGTTTAACCATGCTTATAGAAATCCAAATGACAGGCATCGTGATGCCTATTCTTACCTGTGACAGATATTCATCTTAACTTATCACAGATAGCTATCTATGACAAA
>CM053625.1:307754393-307792391 GCA_028646595.1 Phalanger gymnotis
ATTGAGAGGAGGGAGTTGGCCGACAGGGCAAAAAAAGAAAGACATTGGGTTTGGGTTTTAAAATACAGATAAAAATGTTAGGGTTTTAATTTCATGTCATTTAATATCCCCTTGACCCTATTAATCAAAAGAGAAAGTTCTCTTTTAAAGTTTGGCCAAAGTTTACATGAGCATTTAAAGCCTGAAGAGAGACTACAATAAAGAAGATGGTAAAGAAGAGATGCTGTTCATAATCCTGGTTCTACTCCCACAATCTTTCCCCATAATGTTCAGCTCTCCTTGTGTAAAAGACTTGTGAGAGTAGTAAAAGCAGTCAATTTCAGCTGCCGAAAAATTTCTAGCCAAGAATTAAAGAAATATTAAAAAAAAATATTGGTACAATTTTCTGATCCCAATTTTTCTTAATCTAAATCTTAGTATTTTTATAGAAATCCCTTAAAGATCATCTATAATATACACAGAGAAACCTGTATATAATGGATGAGGAAAACTAGGTACATAGAGGTGAAATGATTTATCCAAGCTTACACAGCTAGTAACAGTAAAAATTGAAATCCAGATCTCCTGTTTCCGTTTCTAGCATTCTTTCTACTATAATGAACTTTATTCTTAACCAAATGAATTGTCAGAACCACAGAATTTCAGAGCAGAAAGGGACATGAATGAATATGCAGACAAATATACAATTGATCAAGAACTCCTCTGCCAAATGTGCTACAAGCTGTCAGTCATCCATCCCTTACTTAGAATTTCATACTGAGGGAGAGCAGTGTTTTGGGTAGTGTTAAACTACTAATCAATGACAATGAAACTGAAGTTCTACCTCTGACATTTACTAGCTATGTGACCCTGGTTCAGTTATTTCATCTATATGTGCCTCAGTTTCTCCATGTGTAAAATGTATGAGTAAATTTGATGGCCTCTAAGATCCCTTCCAATTCTCAAAGCTCTTCTAAACTAGATTTGATTTTTTTTTCCTTTACAGAAGCTTATCTTCATATTCATAGGAAAGACTTCATCTAGAAAGCCTCTGAAATTGGCTCTGAAGGTAGAAAACTTGGGATCAAACCCTGCCCCTGACGCTTCTGGGACAAGAAAAAAATGTCTCCCTTTCCCTCAGTCTCTCATCTGAAAAATAATGGGGGTTGATTAGATCAAAGCTTCTTAAACTGTGGGTCATGACCCCATATGGGGTCATATGACTGAATGTGGGGGTCATGAAAAATTTGGCACCAGTAAAAGGTTTCTGAACATGCAACAACCAAAAAATAATTCAAAATCAAATGTGTTACGAATCCAAGATGTTTATGGCAGCATTTGTCCATGTTACGTTGCACAACTTCACTGCAGTCTTGGTCCTGAAATCATAATATGCTTACTTTACACTTGACATCATGCCACACAACACAAAGTCAATGAATGGTGCCAGAGACACCTCTGCTCAGATTTGAAACTATTTTATGTTATGAATTAAAATATTTTTGTTGTGCATAGAAAATCATTTAATGATTTTTAGCTTAAGATTAGGACAGAATTTCTAAGAATTCCTGAAATGGCCTAAAAAGTACTTCTACCATTTTATACTACATATTTATGTGAAGCAGCATTCTCAGTACTGACTATTATAAAATCAAAATATGCATCAGCTCTGAAAAACATTGAAGATGTTCTACATCCTGAAGTATCAAATATTCCGCCAAGATTTAATTATGTGAAAATAAACAAGCACATCCATGTAACTACTATAGACATTTACTTTCATCTTTAATAAATGGTAAAATTCTAAGTATCCCAAAGAATTGTTTTAAAATAAATGTATTTGTGATTTATTATCAGTAAACATTTATATATCTATTTTATACAAATATATACCTAGTGTTATGTGAAAGTTTCTCAGGTGAAAAGGAATCATGAGTGGAAAATTTTTAAGAAGGCCTGGACGAGATGACCACAAATGTTATAGTACGTTAATGACCTAGGATCTCTATGAGCTTCTGAAAACTCCCGTGCACTTATCTGCAGTCATTAAATCAATCAACAAGTATATATCATATGATTCATATGTGATAAGATACATAAAGATGAATCATTTCCTGCCCTTGAGAACTTATGTTTTAGTGGACAGGTTGCAATTCCATGTGTGAAAGGAATTTCTTTTCTGAACAGATTCTAATTCCTTCCTTCCTTCCTTCCTTCCTTCCTTCCTTCCTTCCTTCCTTCCTTCCTTCCTTCCTTCCTTCCTTCATCCATCTATCTATCTATCTATCTATCTATCTATCTATCTATCTATCTATCTACTTACCTACCTATCTATCTGTCCATTCATTTGTTCATTTATTCATTCATTTATTTTCATACATAATTTCACATAGCATTAAAGGATGAGCTATATATTTTCTTTGTTTCATCATGGAGACCAAACTCATTAAGACCCAACAAGTAGTGTAGAATCAGGTATCTAACAGTTGACTGCAAACACTCAGATATTTGTTCCACAGAAAGCCACATCTGGGCTTGTGTGACTCAAGTCAAAGAGAAAAGAGGTGTTGAAATTTTTTAAAGAAATACAATAAAAGAGATGTGTTTATGTTAAAACGTCTTTTCTGGGTGATCCCTACAGCAGGCATCTTTAAGAATTGTGTGGAAAGACAAATGGATTTGAACATGAGAGTGATGCTTCAGGTAAAGAGTTTTTGCCTAGGACATAAAACCCTTCAATTCATGCAGTGCTAGGGTCACTCAGACCCATATCTCTTGCCCAGTCTCTCTCTGTGCTAACCCTACTCCCATCCAGACAACCTAACTGCTCTAGTGACCCACTTTGAACTCCAGCTTGCTTCAATGTGGGCCAAACTCTCCATTGTTCCTCTGAATCCTGGCATGTGGTCTCAGCCTCAGCTGCCCTTGATTTTCCACAGATTCTGTTTACCCACCCTACAGATTGGTATCTCTAGTAAGGTCATACTCGTCTCTCCATTTATGGAGTACTCAAAGATTTACACAGCATTGTTAAACACACATTTTTTTTCTTCCAGTTATTATAACAACCATGTAAAGTTGGTATCTTTTTTTGAGAATGAGGAGCCTGAGGCACAGAGAAAATATAGGTGTTGCTTCACCAGGGCTTGTAAGTTATCAGTGGCAGGGATCAAGCCCAGGACTCTGCTCAATCCAAGCCAATTCAATGTGATGAGCATTTATTATGTACCTACTATGTACTGGGAACCATGTGATAAGCATTTATTACACACTTACCATGTAGTGGGCACCATGTTACATAATGTGAATTCCAAAAAGTAAACAATCTTTGACCTCAGGAAATTTACATTCTACTCTGGAGAAAACACTATTTTGAAAAGGAAAGGAAATAAGCAAGCATTGGCTAGCAACAGAATATGGCAGGCCTCAGTTAGAAAGACCTGGGTTCAAGTCACCTTTTACCACATACTGCCAATGAAATCCTTGGCAAATCACTTTACTTTCCATGTTCCCAAAGGGGAGATCCAAAGTGATCTAATGTTCTTGAAATGTATCAGTTCCTATTTAAATCTTCACCAACAGTAAATAATCCTGCAGTTACATTATGTTTACAATAAAATCTGTGAAAAAATGCACCATCTCTAACATTTCCCTTCTCCAAATCCCAAAACTCCAAATTGCTTAATTGCACAGATTAAAGGATTTTTGAATTTCCCCTGTTCAAAAACAGTTGAAAAATAAAAACTTCTCATTTCTCCCAGGCAACTTTCCAAGATTATAAAAACAGTTGCTGATAATAATCAGTCCAGGCACTTCATCACCTAACTTTCCTCACCAATAAAATCAGTTGCCCTGACCCAAAATATCCAAAAATATGGTCAAAGTACTTGGGGTGGAGACAAGAAGAAATGGGAGAATCAGGAATCTCCTAGGTTTCTTTCAGCGAGTGATCCCCTTCTTTCTACTACATGTTTCTCTTTTGAGCACTCTAATAGAATTCATTTCATTTTCTTAAAGTAAAATTTCAGAGAACCCAATTGTCTAAAAACAAAATAAAACAGAACGCTGACTGTTAAGTCATTAACTTGTTTTCATTCTTCAAACCTTGGGGCCTCTAAATCTGGTACAAAAAACAAACACGCTAAAAAAAAAAACCCCAACATTTTTTCCTGGAATAATGCATTAGCTTGAATGTGCATTCACTCATGGACGCTACTACCTTCTTCGGCTTTTGGTGCTTATTCCCAACTTCACCTGTAGCTGTTCTCCTCCAGTTTAAATCCTACTATTCAGTAAATTGATGTCAAGGAGGCAGAGTCAGATTACCTAAGTTTGAAGGCAATAGCAACCACTTAATAGTTATATGTCCTTAGGTATTTCACTTAAACAATAAACTAAAAAGAATATATTTATGGAGTAAATAATACGTGCCACACATTGTACTAAGCACTGAGGACATAAAGCAGAGTAAAAACAAAAGTTACCTAAGGAGCTTACATTCTAACTGGAGAAATAACACATATATATCTAGGTATTGTGACATATGAAAAGTTCGAGAGACATAATTTCTGGGTAATTAATAATCATTTTATTAAATATGTCTGGCAAATATTTAATGAAAGGATAGTCATTTGGCTTTCTCTCATAAATCAAAGATGAATCATAGAGGCAAATCAGTGCTTATATCCCCTTGGAAGTGTGGGTGTTCCTGACAGACAAAAATGAACTCTGCTTAACAATGAATGAGAGAATGAATACTACTATGAGAAGTGGGCTTATTCAAATGAGGAGCTGGAGTTGTGACTACTCATGAACAAAGAAAGACTCCTCTCGAGAATCCAAACTATTCCCACCTCTGACAATCCATACAAAAGGATCAGTCCTGTACCTAACCATAAATAAATAATGACTGATGGTGGAGTAAGAATTCCACCCAGATAAGATGATCTGAATGGGGTAAAATTTTTGGCAAGGTCAGAAATGTCCTTGAGATACTGGGCTTTGAATGAGGAAATAGAAAGGGAAAATCGTAAGTCTAATTTAATGATTGATTATTAATAAAAGAGAGAAATAATCATTTTTCTCAGTATATACAGCATATGTACACAGCAGAAAGTAGGTAATCTCATAGAGAAAAGCACTAGCAGCTAGGGGCATTATGCAAAAAAGATCTTGAAGAACATGGGATTTGAGAAAAATGCAATACTTCAGAAAAGAAGGATTTTAACCCAGGATCTCTGATTCCCAGGATCATCTGCTTGGTGCAGTGGATAGAATGCCAAGCCTGAAGTCAGGAAGACTCATCTTCCTGAGTTTGAATCTGACCTCAGACACTAGCCATGTGACATTAGACAAGTCTCTTGACCCTGGTTGCCTCAGTTTTCTCATCTACAAAATGAGCTTCAGGAGCAAATGGCAAACCACTCCATTATCTTGCCAAGCATACCCCAAATGGGGTCACCAAGAGTCAGATATGACTGAAATTACTGAATAACAACATCTGACTCCTGAGTCAGTACTCTTTCCAGAGGAAGATTATCCATGGTCACACAGATTGCCAGGGACATTGGCAGAATTTGAAGTTAGAAGTAAGATTCCCTTGAAGCTAGGATTGACACTGACTTGAAGGTATGGATTTAAAGTAATATCTGAGTCATGACATGTTTTTTTCCCTTTAAAGTGGAGGCTGAAAAAAGGTATCTCTCAAATGGTAAAAAGACTTGGATTCTTTGAATAGGCATTCTCCAAGTCACAGAAAAAAGGCAGTGGGCACAGAGGATCTTGTTCAAACTTTAATTCAATTAAACAAACATTTATTAAATGTCTACTGTAAGGCAGGTAACAAAGAGGCCTGATACTGTGCTTATACCATGCAATTGGAGTAAAAAAGACTAGTTAAAATCTTTCTTCTACTATCAACATTTATTAGCTCTCTGACACTTACATGACTCACTTAACTTTCAGTGTCAGTAGACAATCCCCTGCCACCCTCAACACATTAAGTTACAGAAGAGTTGCTAATCTATATAAATGGAAGAAATATGCACACTGGAAATCCTGCCCCAGTATTTTGATGATGATGATGATGATGATGATGATGATGGTGATGGTCATAGTGCCTTAAGGTTTACCAAACACTTTAGTTATATTACTAATAAAATCATGAATACAAGTTAAACAGAAAACAAAACATAAAATCCACAACAAAAGTATTTCGCTTTTAGAATCAGTGTGACATAATGTCCAAAGGGCTCATTCTGAAATCAAGAAATCCTGCATTCTGAGTTCAAATCTTGCTTCTGAAACTTATGACTTCCCTGGATTCTTTTAAATTTCAACTAAAATCTCACCTCCTACTGGAAGTCTCACAATTTCTCTTAATTCAGTACTTTCTCTTGGCCAATTATTTCCTATTCATCTTGTATAGAGCTTGAATTGTCTCTATTTATTTGCATGTGTTCTCTCTAGATTGTAATATCCATAAGGGCAGAGGCTGTCTTTTGGCTCTTTTTGCATTTCTAGTGCTGAGCACAATGCCTGATATATAGTAGATGCTTAAACAATGCTTATTGAATTAAATTTAAAATTTTGTTTGAAATACTAGTCGAGTCATTTCAGTCCTCTATGTCTCAATAGGTCTTAACTAGATTGATTGAGATTTGTTCATTTTTTAAAAATTCCTAAGAAACCAGGATGATCCTCTGGCCTCTGGGAATACAAAGATAATAATAATAGAAGAGGAGGAAGAAGAAACACAAGAAGAAGGAAGGAGGAGAAGGAGGAAGAGGAGGAGGAAGAGGAGGAGGAGGAGGAGGAGGAGGAGGAGAAGAAGAAGAAGAAGAAGAAGAAGAAGAAGAAGAAGAAGAAGAAGAAGAAGAAGAATCATGACCTTATGGAACTAATATAATTGTATAAATAAAATGAGCTCTTTTTTCATGCCAGGTAATCAATGTATATACATAGATATACTCACACATGAAAAGTAATATATGATGTATACTTATCTTATTTAGCAATCCATATAATTTAGGACAGACATTGCAAACAGCTCTGAGTTTGGCTTAGAAAAAAATGAGGTGGAGAGTTTTTGAGATATCCTTTAATGATTCCAAACTTCTCCAAAATCTAAGTCTCAACTTTTTAATACCAATATTCTTCTAGAGTTGTTTTCTGACTTTGTCATGGAATACAAAAGTCTCTGAACATTTAAAAATGAATATAATTCATAGAATGTTGTAGAAATAAAGGACCATGAATTACTAGATGAAGATGACATTGAAGGAATATATAAGCAAAAAGGAAAAAAAAAACATTCTCTATGTGGTGAAAACAAGTGTTAACCAATAGAAAAATCATATGTACTAAGGGCATGTTTACAATTTCAAGAGAAAAAAAATCATATTTTCACTGTATGGAAGAAGGCAGCCAGTGTGTTGCATGTACCACTTTGGAAAAGACTAAGGGCCAAGAGTAATGCAGAATGGGTAGAGAAGAGACAAGTTTTATTGTTTGACAGAAAATGCCCATTAACATCATAAATTCTTTGACGAATGACATAGTCTGAAAGTATTAATAAGTTCCATAATGCTTTAGTTAAATTCATTGAAGATAGGACCACAACAGGTTATTGCAGGAAAAAAATTAGAAAATCTAATTTCTCTTATATCTTTAAAATGTAGGATCCCATTGTCCTCTATTTTGTGACTCATTTTCAGAGTAACTACGTTCTTCCACAAATGATTTCTTGTTACAACTGTTAAAGTTGGATACTGACTTTTTAGTTCGCTGGATTTGACCATGTGGGGCAACTTTAGTGTTTTGAACCCTCTCTCATTAATACATGTATGATTCATATCTGGTGGTGGCTGTTTTTCATTTGAGGAATGTTCTTCCACCTTTGCCTTCACCCCTTTGAATATCTTGCTCCTTTTGAGGCTCCATTCTGATCCTGCATTGGGCAGAATCAATTTCCTGATCCCTCCAATTTTTAATACTCACTTCAAAAGTGATTATGTAGATGTGCTTTATATTTACCTGAGTAAATTTTGTATGGCCCTAATAGAATATGATCTTTTTAAGGGCAACTAGTCATTCGTTTTCCCTTTCTATCCTAGTGTCTAGCACAGTGAGGAGTATTTAGTAGGTCCTCCATGAATATTTGCTAGATTTAATTTAAGTAAGACTCTCATCCTCATAGAAACTATGAGGGCTCGTATATAAAGAACCATGTGTTTGAATGGCCACAAGTATGTTAAAATTGTACGTCTTTTCACTTCATGGACCCAGACTCAGTAATCATTTCTGTGGACTTGTACATTGGATCTTATTCAAACTCCAACATGATTAGCCATTCCAAAAGAAATGTAAATGGAACTTTGGAGCTCTTATTACTTTTTGAATTGTCATTCTTTGCTGGGCATTTTAGTCCATATTTAATCTTTAGCTATTACATAAATCAACCACCTATGCTTAGTGAATTTCTTGTTCAGAAAACCTAGAGATTCAGTTTACTCTAAGATGTTTGATAAACAGAGTCACAAAATTACGTGCAGGGTAATCTGAGAGGGAATTCATGGATTTAAATAAAAATGACTTTTTACTTGTGATGTTTTCTGTCACAGATTTGGTATAAAAATTCAAAACTATCTATAGATGCTGATTAATTCCTCATAGGCACTCTGCTTGCAATTTTGTTAGCTGTCACTTTGTGCCTGTTGATGGATGCTTAGGCTGAGTGGATGGGTTCTCCTCAGACATGGATAATTGATAGAATCAGAAAACCATACAACCCAGCCAATCCTGCTATTCCTATGAAAAACAACACTCTATTTTAAAAAGAGCCTGTCATTTACCCTTTCTAATTACTATCTTATTTGTCAAACCTACTTTGTATTACCACGTGGAAGAAAAGGTTAAGGCACAGAAACAACTAGGTACATGTTAAATAGCTTATCCCACAAAAGTCCACATTATAAACCACTTGTTTTTTACCTTAACAATTTTTTTCTTTTTATTCTATTTTTTCATTTTATGTAACCTACGGTGATCCAAGAAATTGAAATGACCTTATCTTCCATCCTCTCTCTAAATCTTTACCACATCTCTTAATGTTGTTTTAAGAGTATTAACTGAACTTTTTTTTATTTTCATCAAAAATGAGATGGTTCATTATTTTAGTTCTCACAAACTAGACAAATTACCTGAAATGCCTGCTAAAACTGCCTTATCTCAGTATTTTCAGTAAAATCCTCAGAATATTTCTTTTATGCATCTTATTCTCACAATTTTTAAATCATAAATAAAATATTCTCCAAATCAATAAAAGCACATTTCCCTCCAGTTTTTGTCTGACTCCAAAATGCAGAAGTGAAGGCATGAGCAGAGCTAGATGGTGTGCCTGGGAGTTAAAGAATTATGTTTTAGGTTGGTATAAAGGTGGGTTCTGTATTTAGAATGAGGGCTATTCAAAACTGAAACAGCCTGCCTCTGAAGATAGCAGATTCCAAATCACTGGATGTTTTCAAACAAAGACTTAATGTCTATTTCTCAGATATTCTGTAGAGATGCTTTTTCAGCTGTTATTTGGACCACCAAAATCCCTTCCAACTCTATAATTCTATTTTCAATAAGGCAAAAGAGACAGCAGAAATCCAGCTATTTTCTAATTTTTTTCCTCCCTTCTTTAATAATAATCAGTAGCTAAGTTGTATTGAATCACTTATTTGCCACAGCCTGCAGACTACCAACCTGCTGAGCCCAGCCAGTTTGTTTTCACTCAAGAAGATTTGCTTTTGATTTGTTGTTTAATTTTAATTAAATATCATTTAAAGATACAATTTGGCCAAAACAGAACAGCTTTAAAATACAATTCCATATGAGCTTCCCCACACACTTAGGGCACTACATTTTCTTTACACGATTATACAGAAGTCAAACACTAAGATTCAAGGAAGCAAGCACTTTATAAAGAGAATTACCAAATGATCAGTTTCCCTTTTCTGTATTGCTTAAGGGATTACAAATTGCTATCCTTTTAACAGCATTGTGAAGTGGATAGTCCAATTGAAGCTCAGAGTAATAAAATGATTTGTCATGATCATATAGCGGAGAAAGTACTAGAGTTTAGACTCAAACCCAATCCACCTGATCCCATGTCCAGTAGTCTTTTAAAGTGCCATAGTGCAAAACTATAAATCACTAGCATAAGTGATAACAACAAAAAACTGTAGTTGAAATAGCATCAGTTAAGAAGTAACAAATGTAGCTGTCCTGCACACTACAAAAGAACAAAACCTTAGCAACAGCAGCAGCAACTAACTGGAAAAGGAAACTCAATGTGTCCTCGATAGATAATAGCCATATGAGCCATTCATTCTACTTGAGAAAAAAATAGCATTAAAACTAAGAGAAGGCAGATAACAAAGGGGAAGGCATGAGTGGATTAGATTTAGGACAGGTAGAACCTAAGGAAAAAAACACAAGGCAGAAACCAAAGACTGACATTATCAGAGAGATCCAAGGCAAGGGCAGAACCATGGATAGCTCAGGGCAGGGCAGGGCAGGGCATTGTCCTGTTCTACTGAACATTGCTTTCTGATTGGAGGATTTATTCCCGGTTGGTGTTTGTCTACAAGCTTACCCCATTTCATTGTGCTTTGCTTTACTTCACTTGACAGATAATATTGGAGTTTTTTGTTTGTTTGTTTGTTTTTAAGTAAATTGAAGGTTTGGGGCAACCCTATGTCCAGCAAGTTGATCAGTGCCGTTTTCCAAAAGAATTTGAACACATTGTGTCTCTGTGCCACATTTTGGTAATTATCACAATATTTTAAACTTTTTAAATTATTATTGCATCTTTTGTGGTATTCTCTGATCAGTGATCTTTGATGTTACTATTGTAATTGTATGGGGGCATTAACCAAGCCCATATAAGATGTTGACCTTAATCAATAAATGTGTGTGTTCTGATTGCTTTACCAATCAGCCATTCCTCATCTCTCTCCCTTTCCTTTGGCCTCCCTATTTCCTGAGACACAACAATATAAACTAGGCCAATTAGTAACTTTACAATTGCCTCTAATTATTCAAGTGAAAGAAAAAGTCAATCACTATGGCAAATATTGCTGTTGTATTTTAAGAAATTACCACTGCCACCTTGATCCTCAGCAACCACCACCCTGATCACTCAGCAGCCATCAACATCAAGGTAAGATCCTCCACAGCAAAAAGAGATTATGACTCACTGAAGTCTCAGATTATGAGTAGCATTTATTAGCATGAAAATATTTTTAATTTAGAGTATACATTTCTTTTCTATAGAAATAATAGTATTACACACTTAATAAACTACAGCATAGGATAAACATGACTTTTATAGACACTGGGAAATAATAAAAAAGTGTGACTTGCTTTATTGCTATATTAACTTTATTGTGTTGGCCTGGACCCAAACATGCAATTTCTCTGAAGTATACTGGCACTTGGTTGGCCTGATCCCAAAGTATACCACTCTATATTGTTACTAGGTAAAAATAGGCCAATATTTCCTGTAATACTATGCAAGTGCATAAAATGACCTGTTTTGGCAATTGAATAAAACACATGTAAGCTCATTTTCTCTAGGCTCAATGATATGATCTTACAGACAATTCTAATACAATATAAGTATGAATGTGGTGCTATATGCATGTCATTTTATTCCCACATACTTTTGAATTCTTATGTTCTGCCTTTATTTTTCCAAAATATTTATTTTAAAATTATGTAAAGAATGTACAGGAGAAGAGCCAAGGAAGTAGATTAGGGACAACCACCTAGCTGAACTCTCCAAACATTCCTATCCAAACAACTTTAAAATGATGCCTCAAATAATTTTTCAGTGACAGAGTGTATTAGCAAGGATACTTTTTCATCCTGTTGACTACGCCAATTGTATTAGCAACCACACTAGCACACAAGTTGGGGTGTTAGCCCAAGTTCTTGATGTGCTTTTCTAAAGGAAAGACACTTTCAAATGGGTTAATAATCCCACTTTAATTCAACAATGCAGAAAGATATATCACCCAAGAAAACCTAATAAGCAGAGAAATATAGAGAAATTAGCACAGAGACTGATGAATGATCTAATAGACAGGGCTCCAACTGTCTTAACAGAGTAATAGACATACACCAGACTTGGAGAGCACCAACATCCAAGTAGCCAAGGGGCTCCTTAACAGTGGCTACCCAGAGTCCCATCCAGGAAATCAAAGTTCCTTCCCATGAGCAAGCCCCCAAGTCAAAAGTTCAATTCCCAAAATATATAGGGTCAGGGCCAGAAGGCACCAGAGCATACATTACTCAGTATTTGATTGGCTCGGTGCCATCAGATTTGAAAGCCTGCATGAGTCAGCATCTGATTGGCAAGGCAAAATACATGGGAAGAGGATATTGTTATGGCCATGGAGCCTGGTAAACTAAACTCCAAGAAATAATAAGAAAAACCCACTTTGCTTATGCTTACACAGAGCCAACAAAATTTGTGGGTAAGATATTTTTTTCAACCTAAGACAACTTAAGAGGTCAGTAGCAGAAATCTGACACTAGGGTAGCAGCCTGTCTGGAGCCAACATACACAGTGATTACAGGCTGCTGCAGGAGCAGCTTTGGGAAATCCCATCCCAGAAATGGCAAGGGAGTTGGACAACTAGCATGAATAAGATTACAGAGGACCTATTTTATGGCAATGGTTACAGCTTGTGCTGATTGGCAACTGTATTTTCCATATGCAATTGTAGTTCACAGTTCCAGGGCAGAGAGGAGCACTGGTGATCAGTTACAAAGGAAGAGGAATCCCGGTCACTATTCCAAGGCAAAGAGGACCACGAGCACTCACAATTGCAGGAGACCAGGGGTCCTTACTGGTTAGAGACCAAAGTGCAGACCAGGAGAGTGGTAACCACACCTCTCCCCACATCACATCACTTTGGAAGCACCAAAATCTTGCAGACCCCCAAAGCAACAGACCCTTGCAGACCCTAAAAACTATAGCACCAAAAAGCCTGAAGCTTGGGGTAGTGCCTTCCTATCACCTGGTAAGCAGAGCCCAACTTTAACTTAGAGTTCAAAGTTAAGACATAGGTTGAAAAAGATGAGCTGGCAACAACAAAAGAATTTGACTATAAAAAGCTACCATGGTGTCAGAGAAGACCAAGACATACATTCAGAGGAAAACAGTGTAACAACAAATACAAAAAAAAAAAAAGCCTCCAAGAGAAATGCTAATTGGACCAAGCCCAACAGGAATTTCTATTAGAGTTAAAGAAAAGAAAATGGGAAAAGAAACAAGAGTGATACAAGAAAATTATGAAAAATGAATTAACAGCATGGTAAAAGAGGCACAAAAATACTGAAGGGATATTGGAGTAGTTTACCATTTCCTTTTCTAGCTCATTTTACAGGCAAGGAAACTGAGGCAAGGAGTTTTAAGTTACTTGTCCAGGATCAAAGACTTAATAAGTGTCTGGGACTATATTTGAACTCAGGAAAAGGAGTCTCCCTGACTCCAGGTCTAGCATTCTCTTCACTGTACCACCTAGCTGCCCTACTGACTTAGAAGGGATATCTTTTCCCATGGAGTTAAAACCAGTCAGAGCTTCATATAAAGAGTGGAGTGTTTAGCACTTTAAAACTATTTTCAATTATTATCTCATATGATCCTCACAGTAATCCTGGGAAGTAAGTGCTATAATTATTCCAAAGTTTATAAACAAAATATTGAGGCAAAGTAAAATGAAGTGATTAGCTCAGAATCACATAGTAAGACTGAATTTGAACTCACTTCTTCCTAACCTCATGCCTTACATTCCACTGTGCCTTCTAGCTCAATATTTTATAACATGTTAGTGGAAACCAGAATCTTAGCAAAGAAAAAAAAGGCTACAAAAAGATAATTTTAAAAAATTGGCCTAATGATAAAAGAGGCAGAAATGAAACGAATGAAAAAAAATGAAAAAAAAAAACTCTTTAAAAAGCAGAATTGGCCAAATGGGCAAAGATGCTAAAAAAAAAAATCTTACTGAAGAAAATTCTTTAAAAATTAGAATTGGGCAATTGGAAGTTAATGTCATTATGAAACATCAAGAAACAAAGTCACTATAAAGACAAATAAAAGAAAATGTGAAGTACCTCATCTAAAAACCAGAAAATAGATCAAAGAGAGATAATTTAAGAATTATTGGACTATCTAAAAGTCATGATCAAAGAAAGAGCCTAAACATCATATGTCAAGAAATTATCAAAGATAACTGCCCTGACATCTTAGATCTGGAGGGTGAAATAGAAATTGAAAGAATCCACTAATCACCTCCTGAAAGAGGTTCCAAAATGAAAACTCACAAGGATATTATAGCCAAATAGCAGAGTCACTAGGTCAAAGAGAAAGTACTTCAAGTAACCAGAAAGAAATGATTCAAATATCATGTAATGGGGGAGAAAATGTGAGGAACGGAGAAAATTTGAAACTCAAAATTTAAAGACAAAAGCATGTTGAAAATAATAAATTAAAAATAAAGAATGAATGCTTTCTGCAAATTCTACAAAGAAAGAGCAATAAGAGTATTTATTGTGCATCTATTAGAAAAAGTATTCTTAAATACATGTTACACACACATATACACACAATACAGATATACATATACATTAGCATTTACGTATGCACACACATGCACATAATTATTTCCATTTCTTTTGGAGTAACTGAGATGGTGCTTCACTTAGGATATATTTTATTTACTAATTTTTATGGTTATTCTTTGGTTTGTGTTTATAATTGGGGAACTAGTTGACTAATTATGAAAGAGAGTGAATGTTTAGAATATAATTCCACATAAATAATCGTGTATTTCTTGTAATTCACAGGCTCTAAATATTGGCAATGTAGAAAAAATATTTAGAAATTCCTATAGTTTCCATGGTAAACCTTTCCAAAGTTCCTACTATTGTTGTTGTTTATTGTCAAATAGATTTGTGGCCTTATTTGTTTGGGAGTTCCTTGCCACAATGCACAAAACAAACACACCAGACAGAATTTCCTCATTTAGAGATTACCTATCTCAATTAAAACTAAGCACTATTCCTTATCTCTTTGAATTGTGCAGTGTTAAGTTACAGCTAAATCTGAGTTTTATAACTAAGCCCACCCATCCTTACCTTCATTTCAGTTCCTTCCATCTATTTATTATTCCTAGTTTTAGGATTTCTTATTTGTACATAGTAGTTTACATGTCTCCTCAATTAGACTCAAGTCCGTGAGTGTAGGGATCATCTTTAGCCTTTTTTTTTATCCCCAGTACTTAGCACAGTATTTCACAAGTGATAGGTGCTTAGTAAATGTCTATTGACTGACCAGATGGAATAAATGATCTCATTTGTTATTATTAAAGGAGAGACAGTATAGTATAATGTAATGAAAATTAGCTTTGAAATCTGAGGAAATGAGTTCAAATCACACTTCTGAAATGTGACCTTGGGTGAATTCATTCATCTCCCTAAACCCCACTTTTCTCTTGTGTAAAATGAAGGAATTGGACTTAATAGCTGTTGAGGAGCTTTGTGTCTCTGAATCTATGATCCAGTCGCTGCTACCACCAAAAAGCTAGTATCTTAGGTACTGGAGGAATGGGACATGGTGCTTGCCTTCAAGAGTGCCTTCCCTGCTATCTCACTGGGGAAATAAGACCAGGACACACATAATCATGTTAGTATACATATGTAAATACAACAATAACTACTACTACTACCACTACCATTACTACTACTACTACTACTACTACTTTTGCTGTTGCCTCTACTCCTACTGTCACCACTAATTAGCATTTAAATAGAGCCTACTATGTATGAGGCAGGGTACTAATGGTTGAGGACACAATAATAAGAAAGATAGTCCCTGCCCTCAAGGAGATTCCAATTTAATTAGAAATAACACACAAAGGGAGGCTAAGAGTAGTGGAAGGGTGAAGGGAGAGAGTAAGGGCTCTCCAGTATTGGGGAATATTGTTCTATGGAGTTGAAATAAGGCAGAACAGCAGATGCAGAAGGCAGTGAGAGTCTAGTTTCTGACCTCTATAAATGAAGGCATTGGAAAGAGTTCGATACTATGCCCTCAAGCCTTACTATAAGATTGGAGAGGAGGCTGAGGGAGGTAGTGTCAGTCCATGGTTGAGTTAGCATCATGGTGATAAGATTAGAACTAATGAGTTTTATGAATAAAAAATGAAAGAGGAGTACCTTATTCCTAAAATCTACTGTTAATGATATAGGACATGTTCCAGAAGCTAAACCAATTCTAACAAGGCTAGGAAAATTCTATTGCTCCTGGCAGTGCTTTGCCTTATCTTTCAGTTCATCAAAGTGCAGATTTGCAGCTCCTACAGAGGATCCCTTTCAATGCTTCAATGGTAAATGTGCTCTGGGGAAAATCTAAAGAACAGACTTCCTGGAACTCACAATAAGGGCCGTGCAGAGAGAGAAGCTTTCTTTCCCTTGTTCCCATCCATCCTTTCTGTTACTTAGCTTGGAAGGCCTAGCTCAGCTCCCTCCAAGTGTGCATATATCATCACTTCCCAAATCCCTTTGCAATTTATTCTTTTCTTACAGATTAAGACCTGAATTTCAAGTCAAAAGCTTGAATGTATTTAGTATTATTCAGAAAGAGAATGTGTCTCAAAAAGATCATATAAATGGGAAAAGGAAGACTCATGTGCATAAAAATATTTATAGCATCTTCTATAGTGGTGGCAAAGAATTGGAAACTGAGGGGATGCCCATCAATTGGGGAGTTGCTGAACAAGTTGTGGTGTATTAATGTAATGGAATACTATTGTGGAATAAGAAGGGATGAGCAGGTGGATTTCAGAAAAACCTGGAGAGACTTAAATGAACTGATGCTGAGTGAGGGAAGCAGAACCAGGAGAACAATGTACACCGTAAAAGCAACAGTGGCAATGACCAGCTTTGATAGACTTAGCTCTTCTCAAGGGTCTAAGGCAATTCCAAAAAGCTCATGATGGAAAATGTTATCCACATCCAGAGAAAGAATTAGTGGGTCTAAATGAAGATAGAAGAATACTATTTGTCCTCTCTCTTTTTTGTTTTGTCTTGTTTTGTTTCTTCCTTCTTGTGGCTCATTCCATCGGTGATAATTCTTCTTTACAAAATGACTAAAAACTAATTAATATGTTTAATATTAATGTATATGTAGAGATTATATCAGATTGCACGCTATCTTGGGAAGGTGGGAGTGGAGGGAGGGGGAAAAATTTGAAATTCAAAAGCTTGTGGAACTGAATTTTGTAAACAAAAAATAAATAAACAAAAATTTTAAAACAAAGAGAAATGTCTATGCTGATTTCATATGCTTTTCTAAGGGTACATAACTACAGGGTGTTCCTTAAGTCTGGACACTGGATAGGCAAAAATGTATATTTTTGAGAAATGAAATGAATGAAATTTTTAACAACATTTTATTTAATTAGAATATTAGAAACTAACATCTTCAATATTACTTCCATCATTTGTGGTGCAAAGGTTGATGCACTTCGCAAGATTCATGCATCAATGGCACTAACTCCACATTTCCTATGGATTCAGACTTTAGGAACACTGTACAATTAGAATACAACTTCATTGAGTTTGATACCATTAATTCTTTATTAGTGATAAATCACACAGGAGTTATGTTATACCAAATTATTTTCATTGTGTTGGGGGGGAGAAAAAAAGTTTGTTAAGTGTGGAATAGTGTTGATGACACTATATGGAAGAGAGAACATAGAGTCAAAATGGGGAAGTAAGGCAAGAACTCACCTCAAATCTCAAATTTACTTCTGAACAGCTATAAAATAATGCCCCCAAATTAGTTCTGTAGTGGAAAAACCAATAAAAGGATGAAGAAAAACAATTTTCTAGCCCAAAACAACTTTGAAGGTCTGCAGGAAAAGTCTGTATCACTGGATAAAAAGGGAACACAGTCCAGTATAGGTAGCATCCACGCAGGCCACACCCCAGTAAGCCAGCGGCAAGGTCCTAAGCTCTAGTAAAGGTTAGCAGTGAGGCCTCATTGCCACTGACCCAACCCAATAGCAAGGCCACATGGTGTAGCTCAAAAAGCTTGTGACAATACCCCCTTAATCACAAGAGCAGAGCCCAATTTTAACATAAAGGTAAAAGTCAAGAAATAGACTGGAAAATGAGCAAAAAACAAAAGAAGAACATGACCATAAAGAAGTTACTAGTGTGAAAGTTAAGATCAAAAAATAACTCAGAAGAGGACAACAATGTCAAAATGACCACATGAGAAGCCTCAAAGAAAAATGTAAATTGGTCTTAAGTCCAAAAAGAACTCCTATAACAGCTGAATAAAGGGTTTTGAAAATCAAATAAGAGAGACTGAAGAAAAAATAAGAAAAAGAATGAGAGTAATGCCAGAAAATCATGGAAAAAAGATTCAGCAGCTTGGTAAAGGAGGCACAGAAAGTGGCAAAAGATGCACAAGTAGAATTGGCTAAATTGAAAAGGAGGTACAGAAATTCACTGAAGAAAACAACTCCTTAAAAGGTAGAATTGGCCAAGTGCAACCTGTATATATGTATCTATCTATGTAAGTATGTATGTATATATTCATGTGTGCGTATGTATATGTACACATGTGTGTATATATTTTAATACATGCACATATGTGTAGATATGTTTGTGTATGTTCTCATATGTTTGTGTATGCATGTGAATTTATATTATGTATATATATATAATGTGTGTATAAAGCTACATCAAAAGAAAGAAAAAAGTAGAGAGAAGAAATATGCACATAGTAATTATAACTGTGAATGTGAATGGTATGAACTCACCCGAAAATAGAAGTGGATATCAGAGTGGATTAAAAAACATAGTCCTACAATATGTTGTTTTCAAGGAACATGTCTGAAGGAGAAAGAAACATACAGTGGAAAGGCAATGGTCTGGAGCATGATCTACTATGCTCATTTGAAGTAAAGAAAAAAAAAGCAGGAGTAGAAATCATGACCTTAGACAAAACAAAAGCAAAAATAGACCTATGTGAAAGAAATAAGAAAAGAAACTAGCTCTTTCTAAAAACTACTATACACAATAAGTGATTTCAATATAAAACACATATGCACCAAATGGTATAGCATCCAAAATTTTAAAGAAGTTAATGAGTTACAGGAGGAAATATACAGTAAAAATATACTAGTTGGAAACTTCAACTTTTCCTCCAAGAACTAGCTAAATCTAACCACACAATAAACCAGACAGGAGCTAAGGAAGTGAACAGAATTTTAGAAAAGTTAAATATGGCAGACGTGGAGAAAATTGAATGGGAACAGAAAGGAATATACCTTTTTTTTTCTCTGCAATATAAAATACACAAAAATTAGCCATCTCAGGGCATAAAAACTTTTAATCAAATACAAAAATATTAAATGCATCCTTTTCATATCATAATGCGATAAAATGACATTTAATAAAGGGACAGGGAATATAATTTTTTAAAAAATGGAAACTAAATACTCTAATCCTAAGGAATGAATGGGTCAAAGAAAAAAATCATAAAAAACTATCAGTAATTTCATTAAATAGAATGACAACACTAAGACAGCATAACAGAGTTTATGGGATGCAGCCACAGTAGTACTTAGGGGAAAATCTATATTTCTTAATGCTTACATCAATAAAAGAGAGAAAGAACATATCAATGAATTGGAAATGGAACTAAAATAGAACTTAAAAAGAACAAATTAAAAATTCCAAATTAAGTGCCAAATTGGAAATTCTTAAAATCAAAGGAGATATTAATAAAATTGAAAGTAAGAAAACCATCAAACTACTAAATAAAACTAGGAGCTGATTTTATAAAGGAACCGATACAATTGATAAACTATTGGTTAATTTGATTTCAAAAAGGAAAGACAAACTATATAAAAGAACAAAATTTGTTACACAAAATTAATGAATAACTCACAATTCACTTAAATAAAAAATTCTTAAGTATCTACTATGTGGCAGGCAGTATATTCAACTCCAAAGATACAGAAACAAGGAAAAAGAATGTTTTTTTTTCCTCAAAGAGCAGTCATTCTACTTAGATGTTTCATGCAGGAAAGGAAAAAGGAAATGAAGGAGAGAGACAATGGGAGGAATCACGGAAGGCATTACAGGAAATGTGCTATTCTCTAAGCTAAGCTTTGAAGGGAAAAAAAAATATTCTATGATATGTTAGTGAAGAGGGTTGGATTCATTGCAGTGGAAGTGTCGTAATAGTTGTTGCTGAGTTGACTGGAGAAATCTTCAGGTTTTCTCAGACATATCTTAAAGTTTTTGACCTTTATAGCATTTCTCTTATTTTCCTGTCTTCTCTCCTCTGACTCTGTACCCAAGGTAGTATAAGCTTTTATCACCAAATGCTTGGATTTTTGCATAAGCATTAGCATTCCTGACACATGTCCCTCTCTACTCCCAATTTGGTGGAAATATAATGTATGTAACAGGGAGAATCCAGCAGCATCAGTAACAGAACGAAAAAGTAGAGTGGATTCAGATTGTGAGGAACATTACAAGCCAAACGTTGTTGTTGGTTTTTGGCCTAGAAGCAATGGGGAGACATTGAAACTTCTTTATCAGGAGAGTAATAAGGTCTGATGCATGATTTAAAAATATTAAATTATTTCTGTGGAAGATGGGTTAGAAAAGGAAAAGAAAAGATGCAGACCAATTAGGAGGTCATGACTATATTCCAGGCTAGAAGTGATGAGACCCCGAAGGAATGTGATGGTGATGTGAATAGTATGAAATTAGTTGAGACACACACACACACACACACACACACACACACACACACACACACACACACACACCAGTGGTAATGATAAAATCCAAAAACTTTGACAATAGATTGTATATGGGAGAAAAGACAGAGACACAGAGAAAGAGAGACGCAGAGAGAGAGACACAGAGAGGGAGAGAGACAGACAGACAGACAGACAGAAACAGAGAAACAGAGAGATGGAGACAGAGACACAGAGAGAGACACAGAGAAACAAAGAGACACAGAGAGAGACAGACAGAGATACAAAGACACAGAGAAACACACACAGAGAGACAGACAGAAAGAAACATGGAGACAGAGACACAGAGAGAGATAGAGAGACAGAGAGAGAGACAGGGAGAGAGAGAGAGAGAGACAGAGTCACAGGGACACAGAAAGAGATAGAGACAGAGAGATATAGAGAGACATACAGAGAGACAGAGACACACAGAGACAGAGACATACACACACAGAGACAGACAGATACAGAGAGAGAGACACATGGAGACAGAGAGACACACAGAGACAGAGAGATAGAGAAACAGAGACAGAGAAGAAGTGGGGACTCGATCAGAAGATGAACCTGCATGGTTGGAAAGATAGCTGTGCCATCAAGGATAATGTGGAGGCAGCATGGTGCAATGTGAAGAGTACTGACTGTTTTCTGATGACCTGAATTCAAATTCTCTAATATAATTGCTTTTCCACATGGCTTTGAATAAATCACTCCCTTCCCTTCAGCCTCTGTATCCCGTCTAGCACCCAGATCTCAGATCCTGTGTATTTTAATACATATAGGGCATAGGAGTGGAACTTAAGCATTCAGCACAGCTCGGGCCTCTAAGCAGGAATTTACAGGGAAGCTGTAGGAATTTCTTGCAGTGCTTTAGATATTGGGTTGAGTATTAGGAGGTGAGAAGGGTGGATTAGAGAAGAGTGACTGGTACGGGATGGTGCAAGGAATGAAGCCCACAACTCCTGAACAGTAGATGGAGCCTCTGAACTCTGGTTCTAAGGCAATTATTCAAATTCAGTCAAATATTCCAAGAAAATTGATTTATGTATTTGTTGAGCTTTTTTTCTAGTCAAGTCAACATGCATTTATCCTTTTAAGTATATGTGGGAGGCAATCTTCCTCGGAAGACTGATTGCTTCTGCTTTGTTTGACTGTTTAGAGATGAAATCATTGCATATATATTTCCTTTGAAATCTTGAAATTCAGGCTGGATTTATCCCCATAACACCAGGATCATGTTTTTTTTTAGGAACACAGACACACACACACACACACACACACACACACACACACACACACACGGTTGCATGCCCGCATGTAGATTCTAAAAGCCATGTCCTCTCCTCACCTGTACTAGGAACTTATGTTAATGCAGTTCTGAGAGATGTAACCAATTTTCAGTTTAATCCACTACCTGTCAAAGGTTGAGATTTACAGCAAGGTGCTGGGGGATTTCTGACGTGATCTGCAAATTTTAGGAAGGTTCCCTCATTCGCATGTTGAGCCGCCTCATCTGCTTAGCAATCTTCCTGTCCAGGAACAGAAGACATTTAAATAAAGCTCACACAAAACCGAGGACAAATAATAATTGTGCATCTGCACAGGTTGACTGGAAGCTCCTCAGTATGGTGGGAAAGTGGACAGCACAATGGGGGTGGTGTGGGGCTGGGCACCTTGACGAATTACAAAGGCAGTCAGGCCCTTGTGCTCAGCCTGTCCTTTGGCCTTCTCATGTGCAAACTCAAGTTAAGTTCTCACTTCGCTTCTAAATAAACTCTTCTCTTTGAGAGGCCCCAGCAGGATACCAGAGCTGGTCCCCTTTATAGGATCAGAACTTTAGTGCTGTAGGAAGTTTAAAAGTCACTTATTTCAACCTTCTCGTTTTGCAAATGAAGACGCTGAGGCCTAGTATTGGAAGGTGATTTCTTTTATTTTTTTAAATAATTTTTTTGTTTGATATTTTTACATCATTCATTTCCACAAGATTTTGAGTTACAAATTTTCTCCCCATTTTTACCCTCCCCCCACTCCAAGATGGTATATATTCTGATTGCCCTGTTCCCAGTCAGCCCTCCTTTCTATTACCCCCCTTCACCTCCCCCTCATCCCTTTTCACCTTACTTTCTTGTAGGGCAAGATAGATTTCTATGCCCCATTGCCTGTACATCTTTTTTCCTTGTTGCATGCAAAAACAACCTTTTTTTGAGCATCTGCTTTTAAAACTTTGAGCTCCAAATTCTCTCCCCTCTTCCCTCCCCACCAACCCTCCCTAAGAAGGCAAGCAATTCAACATAGGCCACATGTGTATCATTATGCAAAACCCGTTCACAGTACTCATGTTGTGAAAGACTAATTATATTTTGCTCCTTCCTATCCTAACCTCCTTCATTCAATTTTCTCCCTTGACCCTGTCCCTTTTCAAAAATGTTTGCTTTTGATTACCTCCTCCCCCTATCTGCCCTCCCTTCTATCATCCCCCCTTTTTATCTCCTTCCTCCCTCTTTCCTGTGGGTAAGATACACAGTTGAGTGTGTATGTTATTCCCTCTTCAAGTCATATCCAACGAGAGCAAGATTCACTCATTCCCCCTCACCTGACCCCTCTTGCTTTCCAATGAACTGCTTTTTCTTGCCACTTTTATGTGAGATAATTTACCCCATTCTATCTCTCCCTTTCTCCCTCTCTCAATATATTCCTCTCCCATCAAAATTTTTTTTAGATATCATCCCTTCGTAGTCAATTCATCCTGTGTCCTCTGTCAATGTATATGTATATGCCCTTCAACTACCCTAATACTGAGAGGTCTCATGAATTACACACATCATCTTTCCATGTAGGAATGTAAGCAAAACGGTTCAACTTTAGTAAGTCTCTTATGATTTCTCTTTCTTGTTTACCTTTTCATGCTTCTCTTGATTCTTGTGTTTGAAAGTCAAATTTTCTATTCAGCTCTGGTCTTTTCATCAAGAGTGCTTGAAAATCCTCTATTTTATTGAAAGTCCATATTTTGCCTTGGAGCATTAGTTTTGCTAGGTAGGTAAGTCTTGGTTTCAATCCCAACTCCTTTGACCTCCAGAATATCATATTCCAAACCCTTTGATTCCTTAATGTAGAAGCTGCTAGATCTTGTGTTATCCTGATTGTGTTTCCACAATACTTGAATTGTTTCTTTCTCAATGCTTGCAGCATTTTCTCCCTGACCTAGGAATTCTGGAATTTGGCAATAATATTCCTAGGAGTTTTCTTTTTGGGATCTATTTGAGGAGGCGATCTGTGGATTCTTTCAATTTCTATTTTACCCTCTGGCTCTAGAATATCAGGGCCATTTTCCTTGATAATTTCTTGAGAGATGGTGTCTAGGCTCTTTTTTTGATCATGGCTTTCAGGTAATCCAATAATTTTTAAATTATCTCTCCTGGATCAATTTTGCAGGTCAGTGGTTTTTCCAATGAGATATTTCACATTGTCTTACATTTTTTCATTCCTTTGGTTCTGTTTTATAATATCTTGATTTCCCATAAAGTCACTAGCTTCCACTTGCTCCAATCTAATTTTTAAGGTAGTATTTTCTTCAGTGGTCTTTTGGAACTCCTTTTCCATTTGGCTAATTCTGTTTCAAGGCATTCTCCTCTCATTGGCTTTTTGGAGCTCTTTTGCCATTTGAGTTAGTGTATTTTTAAAGTGTTATTTTTTCAGTATTTTTGGGTGTCCTTTAGCAAGTCATTGACTTGTTTTTCACAGTTTTCTTGCATCACCCTCATTTCTTATCCCAATTTTTCCTCTACTTCTCTTACTTGCTTTTCCAAATCCTTTTCAAGGTCTTACATGGCCTGAGCCCAATTCATATTTTTTCATGGAGGCTTTTGATATAGGCTCTTTGACTTTGTTGACTTCTTCTGGCTGTATGTTTTGGTCTTCTTTGT
The DNA here is from genome assembly GCA_028646595.1 of Phalanger gymnotis. NCBI lineage: Eukaryota > Metazoa > Chordata > Mammalia > Diprotodontia > Phalangeridae > Phalanger > Phalanger gymnotis. Next base: position 307,779,172 of record CM053625.1, read on the forward strand.
CACCAAAAAAAAAAGATTCCAAAGTCTGAGTCTGAATCTGGGTCCATTTTTGCTGTCTGTTCCTGTTCCCAGCCAACTGGGCCATAATGAGCTTTTTGTAGAGGTATGACTGCTTATGGAATAGATAGTACTTTGTCCCAAGCTTTATGGGCCTTGTGCTGCTATTTTCAGAGCTACTTCTATACAGCATCCTCTGCTACAGCAGCACTCCTCTTCCCCCAAGAACCACCAACTTGGATCATGACTGAGATCCAAGCTGGCTCTGCACTCCTGCTCTGACCCTCTGCTTAATTCCTCCAACCAGGTGAACCTGGGGCTTGAAGCAACTGCAGCTGGAAGCAGCCCCAGAGCTGCACCACGCCCGAGCTCTGGGGCTGGGGCCGACCATGCACTCCCTTCACTCTATTCTAGCAGCTCTACCCACTAACCTTCTCTGTTGTCTTTGGCATTTGTAGGTTGAGAAGTCTGTTAACTGCCACAGCTCAATGATTCAGGGCCCTACCACCTGTTCTGCCTGGCTGCCTGTCTGGTTGTTTCTGGCACAGCCCAGGCTGGGCTGTGCTCCCCTCCACTCCCAGCTCTGTGTCATAGACCCATCTCTGTGACCATCCAGGTTTTCCTGGGCTGAAGCCCTGCTTCCCTCTCTCATTTTGTTCTGCAGCTCTAGAATTTGTTCATAGCCATTTTTTACAGGTGTTTGGAGGGACCTGGGGGAGAGCTTAAGCAAGTCCCTGCTTTCCAGCCACCATCTTGGCTCTGCCCCCTTGGAAGATGATTTCTGTGAAGTCACAGAGATGGCAAGTGGCAGAGCTCAGATTCAAATTTACTGCCTCAGAATCAGAATCCAAACCCAATTCATTGAACCATGCTGATGCAGATCAGGAAAGGAATGCAAAGTCTTTTCAGAGGGCCCCTTTCAGGGGGTCTTTCTGTGCCAATCTACAGGTCATCTCCACCTGAATATCCTACAAAGAGCTGAAACCCAAGGACTAAAACTGGATTTGCTATTGTATGCACATAAACAAATATATGTGTGTATACATAGGCATATACATACATACATACACACATACATACATATATATGCACATCTATACACCTATGTATATATACACAGTGAATTGTATATAATGTATGTTATATGTAACATGTTTTATAATATATTGATATACCATTATAGACATATGTGTATATATACATATGTATGTATCTAGATAGATAGATAGATAGATAGATAGATAGATAGATAGATAGATAGATAGACAGATAATGTGTATATAATCCTTCATCCAAATAACTTTGTTTCTGTTGAGGATTCCACCACTGATCTAATCATACAGACCGGAAACTTCTAGTCCTTGTCAAATATTCTCTCCTCTTCTCCTATCTTATCCAATCCATTACTCAGTGCTGAAGATTCTATCTCCACAATAATTTTCATAGCATCTACCTTTTCTCCACACTCACAAGACCACTACTTTGCTTATGCTCTCACATGTATTTTTGTTACAATTACCTAAGTTCTCTGCTACCTAAAATTCCTTTCTTCTCCAGGGTATAATTCACACAGTTGGCCAAATAATTTTCCAAATCCATATAGTCTGATCCCCTCACTCTTTTGTTCAAAAAAATCTTCAATGGCTCATTATTACCTAGAATAACAAACATATTTTTGACCTTGGCATTTCCGAGATTTTTTCAATCTGGCACCAACTAACTGAGTAAACTTACTTTTTTTCTTCTATTGTCCTAAACCACTCAATAATGAAGTAAAATTGGACTCCTCACTCTTTTTGGATTTTGTCTTGCCATGTATCATTTCTACATTTCTGCTCAAATCCCCTATGGCTGGGATGCAGTACCTACTTGTGTCCAGCTGTCAAAATTTGAATTTCCCTTGTTGCAGACTCAGCCAAGGTTCCACTTGTTCCAGGATGGTTTCCCCTTTTTCTCCCCTGAGAAGTTATCTCTCCCTCCTCAGATCTTAGACTTTGTGTCTCTTGTGTTGCTAGCTGAAGCAGTGGATAGAGTGTGGGGTTTGGAGTCTGAAAGTCTCAATGTCACATGCGGCCTCAGTAACTTCATAGCTGTGTGACCTTGGACAAGTCATTTAACCTCTGTCTTCCATTGGTTTCCTCAACTTGAATATAGAGATTATAATAATACCTCCCCCACAGAGTTTTTGTCAAATGAGGTAACAGTTATAAAGGCACTTAGATTAACATAGTGCCTGGCATAGAGTAGGTGTTTAATAAGTGTTTATTCCTGGCTCGCTGAGAAGTTTTCATGTGACCTGAGACTCATCCTGCTGGTGCCCTTGATTCCATGTCCAGCATAGCTATGACATATGGTCCTAAGAAGCACCTGAAGCTTGTGGTATCCCCAAAGCATCAGATGTCTGATTATTTGACTGGAATGTTTGCTCCCAGACACTTTCTATGCCCCCATAATCTGTGAGAGTGCCTCCCCACATCATCTTCTTTAGGAAGAGACCTAAGTATATCTTGACAGGAGATGAGATAGAGAAGAATTGCATGCAGTGGTTCATGAAGATTGATGGCTAAGTCCATACTGACATAACTTACCCTGCTGCCTTTAAGAATATCCTTAGCATTGAGAAGACAGGAGAACATTTCCAGCTGGTGTATGACACCAAAAGACACTTTGTTGTTCATCACATCATGCCTGGAGAGATGAAACATAAATTGTGCAAAGTGAGAAAGATCTTTGTGACTACAAATGATATCCCTCATCTGGTGACCCATAATGCCCATATGATCTGCTATCCAGATCCTCTAATCAAAGTGAATGACACCATCCAGAATGATTTAGCACTAGTAAGAACACTGATTTCAAATTAGATATCAGCAATTTGAATCAAATATGATCACCACCTGGGAGAAGGATCCAGGAGCTTTTGATGTCATTCTTGTGAAAGATACCAAGCTCTGCCACCAGGCTTTCAAACATTTTTTTTTTCTACTGGCAAAGGTAACGAGCCTTGGATTTCTCTTCACCCTCCTACCCATGGAAAAAAAAAGATCCATCTCACCACTGCTGAAGAAAGAGATAAAAGACTAGCAGCCAAACAGAGCAGGGGAGAAACACACACACACACACACACACACACACACACACATACACACACACATATAAGATTAAATTATATATATATATATATGATTAAGTAGAACACTGGATATATATGTGAGTATATATGTATGTATGTATGATTAAATAGAACAGTGGATATATATGTGTGTGTATATATGTATGTATGTGTGTGTGTGATAGCAGAGAGGAAGCTGGAACTTGCTTGAACTGTCCCCCAAAACCCTCTAAATGCCTGTAAAAATGACTGTAAACAAATTCTAGAGCAGCAGAACCCATAAAATGAGCCCAAGACAACCTGGAAGATCTACAGGAACAGTCTATCACACTAGCCTGTGAGCAAAGTGCAACCCAGCATAGGCCATGCCAGCAGAGACTGGGACAGGGCAGGGCTCAGGGGATTGTATCATTGACAGCTGTGACAGCTTCCAGGCTTCTCAACCCACAAACACCAAAGATAAAGTAGATGGTTGGGGGAAACTGTTGGACTTGGGTAAGAGGAGACCATGGTATGGCCCTAGCCCCAGGTAAACAGAGCTGGCAACAGCAGCTGCTTCCAGAGCTCCAGACCTGGGGAACAAGAGGCTGATCAGAGGGGGATTGCAGGGATCTCTTTGCTGGTGCTGAGGCAGGACTCTCTTGATTTTCCCTGCTTGGATCTGAGTCACAGTCCTGGGTGGTGGTTCTAGGGTGAGGAGAAGTGCTGGCATGATAAAGCTTGTGGTGGCTGCGGAGAGGGAATCCTTTTCACAGTTCCAAGGAAGAAAATAGTGCTTGTGGTCACTGACAGACTAGACCACAGGCCAGGAAAGGAGTAAACACCTCTCCTTTGATCATACAACCTTAGAACAACTGAAAATTTACAGGTACCTAGAAATATCTCTGACAACACCTGGGCAAAAACCCCTGAAACTTGGGACAGTACACTCTCTCCTCTGGAAGCAGAATCCTACCTTGACAAAGAGCTGCAAAGTCAGGTAATTGGCTGGGAAAATGAACAAAAAGCATAAAAGAGCAGATTATAGTATCTTACTTTGGTGACAAAGAAGATCAAAACATACAAACAGAAGAAGATAACAAAGTCAAAGATCCCACATCAAAAGGCTCCAAGAAAAATATGAATTAGTCACAGGCCATAGAAAAACTCAAAAAGGAATTTAAAAATCAAATAAGTGAAGAAGAGGAAAAATTGAGAAGAGAAATGAGACTAATGCAAGAAAATCATGAAAAATGAACCAACAGTTTGCTAAAGGAGGCCCCAAAAATAATGAAGAAAATAACACCTTAAAAGATAGTCTAACCCAAATGGCGAAAGATGTCCAAAAAGCCAATGGGGAGAACAATGCCTTGAAAAATAGAATTGCCAAAATACATAAAGAAGTCCAAAAGTGACAGAAAAAAAAGAATCCTTAAAAAATTAGAATGGAGCAAATGGAAGCTAATAACTATGAGAAATCAAGAAATTATAAAGCAAATCCAAAAGAATGAAAAAAAATGGAAGACAGTGTGAAATATCTCAGTGGAAAAACCACTGACCTGGAAAATAGATCCAAGAGAGTTAATTTTAAAAAAAAAGAATTGGACTACCTGAAATCCATGATCAAAAAAAAAAAAAAGAGCCTAGACATCATCTTTCAAGAAATTATCAAGGAAAACTGCCCTGAGATTCTAGAACCAGAGGTTATAATAGAAATGGAAAGAATACACTGGTTGCCTCTTGAAAAAGATCCCGAAAAGAAAACTGCTAGGGATATTGTAGCCAAATTCTAGAGTTCCCAGGTCAAAGAGAAAATATTGCAAGCATCCAGAAAGAAACAATTTGAGTATTGTGGAAACACAATCAGGATAACACAAGATCTAGCAGCTTCTACTTTAAGTGATTGAAAGCCTTGCAATATGATATTGTGTAGATCAATGATCTAGGATTAAAACCAAGAATCACCTACCTAGCAAAACTGAGTATAATACTTCAGGGGAACAAAAGTGATATTCAATGAAAAAGAGGACTTTCAAGCATTCTTTATAAAAAAAATTAATATTTTTAGTTTTCAACATTGATTCCCACAATACTTTGAATTACAAATTTTCTCCCCACTTCTACCCTCCCACCCACCCTAAGATGGAATAAATTCTGATTGCCTCTTTCCACAGTCAGCCTTTCCTTCTATCACCCCAGTCCCCCAATCCCCTTTCCCCTTACTTTCTTGTAGGGCAAGATAGACTTTTAAGACCCATTACCTGTATATCTTATTTCCCAGTTGCCTGTAAAAACAACTTTTTTTTAAACATTTGTTTTTAGAACTTTGAGTTCCAAATTCTCTCCCTTTTTCCCTCCCCACCTACCCTCCTTGAGAAGCCAAGCAATTCAACACAGGCCACACATGTATTATTATGCAAAACACTTCCATAATATTCATGTTGTGAAAGACTATATTTCCCTCCATCTTATCTTGTCCCCATTTATTCACTTTTCTCCCTTGACCCTTTCCCTTTTCAAAAGTGTTTGCATTTGACTGCCTCCTCACCCAATCTACCCTCTCTTCTATCATCCTCCCCTCTTATTCCCTTCCCCACTACTTTCCTGTAGGGTAAGATACCCAAATGAGAGTGTTTGTTATTCCCTCCTTAAGCCAAATCTTATGAGAGCAAGATTCCCTCATTACCTTTCACCTACTCCCTCTTCCCTTCTATTACAACAGCTTTTTCTTGCCACCTTTATGAGAGATAATTTATCCCATTCCATCTCTCCCTTTCTCCTCCCAATATATTCCTTTCTCATCCCTTAATTTTGTTTTTCAGATATCATCCTTTTCTTATTCAACTCACCCTGTGCACTCTTTATGTGTGTGTATGTTTGTGTGTTTGTGTGTGTGTGTGTGTGTGTATGTAAATACTGAGAAAGATCATGAGTTACAAATGTCATCTTTCCATGTAGGAATGTAAACAAAATAGTTCAACTTTAGTAAGTCCCTTAGGATTTCTCTTTCTTGTTTACCTTTTCATGCTTCTCTTGATTCTTGTATTTGCAAGTCAAATTTTCTATTCAGCTATGGTCTTTTCATCCAGAGTCCTAGAAAGTCCTCTATTTTATTGAAAGCTCACTTTGCCCTGGAGCATTATACTCAGTTTTGCTGGATAGGTGATTCTTGGTTTTAATCCTAGCTCCTTTGACCTCCAGAATATCATATTCCAAGCCCTTTGATCCCTTAATGTAGAAGCTGCTAGATCTTGTGTTATCCTGATTGTGTTTCCACAATACTCAGATTGTTTCTTTCTAGCTGGTTGTAATATTTTCTCCTTGACCTGGGAATTTTGCAATTTGGCTACAATGTTCCTAGGAGTTTTCTTTTTGGGATCATTTTCAAGAGACAATCAGTGGGTTCTTTCCATTTCTATTTTACCCTCAGATTCTAGAATTTCAGGGCAGTTTTCCTTCATAATTTCTTGAAAGTTGATGTCTAGGCTATTTTTTTGATCATGGCTTTCAGGTAATCCAATAATTTTTACATTATCTCTCCTGGATCTATTCTCCAGGTCAGTAGTTTTTCAATTGAGATATTTCACACTGTCTTCCTTTTTTTTTCCATTCTTTCAGTTTAGTTTTATAATTTCTTGATTTCTCATAAAGTCACTAGCTTCCACTTGCTCTATTCTAATTTTTATGGTGTTTTTTTCTTCAGTGGTCTTTTGGACCTCTTTTGCCATTTGGGTAATTCTACCCTTTAAGGCATTATTCTCCTCATTGGCTTTTTGGACCTCTTTTGCCATTTGAGTTAATTTATTTTTAAGGTGTTATTTTCTTCAGTCTTTGTGGGTCTCCTTTAGCAAGTCATTGACTTTTTTTCATGATTTTCTTGTATCACTCTCAGTTTTCTTCCCAATTTTGCCTCTACTTTTCTTACTTGCTTTTCCAAATCTTTTTTGAACTCTTCCATGACCTGAGACAAATTCTTTTTTTTTTCTTAAAGACTTTTGATGTAGAATCATTGACTTTGTTGATTTCTTCTGGCTATATGTTTTGATCTTTTTTGTCACCATAGTAAGATTCTAGCATCTGAGTCCTTTTACACTACTTGCTCATTTTCCCAGCCAATTATTTGCCTTTTGAATTTTTTAGTTTCAGAGTAGAGAGTGCTTGGTCTCAAACTTCAGTGGTTTTGAGTAGCTTTTTTTCAGAGCTAGTTCTATTCTGAAGTGGGATGATGCTCCTCTCCTGTCCTGTTCTCTAGACTTTGAGTGCAGGCACTCTTTTCTGCTGTGTAACCACCAGGAAGACCTCCTTTCCACAGCCACTACAAAGCTCTGCCACACCAGCACTCCTGCTCCCCCAAGAACCACCAACCAGTACTGTGACCTAGATCCAAGCAGGGCAAAGTCAGAGAACCTTTTCTTAGGGCAGCAAAGTGATCTCTGCACTCCCACTCTGATCAGATTCTTGATTCCCCCCACCACGTGGGTCAGTGGACCTGGAAGAAGCCACCACTGCTGCTGCTGGTGCAGCTGTTGCCACTGCTGCAGCCACCTCTGCTATCTCAGGGCTGTGGCCAGACCACACATTTCCCTTAACCAGATCCAGAAGTTTTCCCACTGACTTGCTCCATTGTCTTTGGAGTTTGTGGGTTGAGAAGTCTGGTAAATGCCACAGCTCAGTGATTCAGGGCCCTGAGGCTGCTTCCAGAGCCCCTGATTTTCCAAAATGAGCTACGTGATACATCATTCATGGGACACAAACAAAAGAGGTATCTTTTTGTGGAAGCTCTTAGCACCACAGATATTTCTTTTGCAGGGATTAATTATATTTATTAACTTAGTTAAAGCTCTCAAGCATTATAATGCCAGGAGAGTCAAAGACTTGGGGAGAGAGAGACAGAGAGACAGAGAGTGAGAGATCCAGTTTTACAATAGGATTTTTGGTTTAGTTGCTGTAAATGTAAAATGTTTTGGTAATGTAGAGAATGGGGGTAGGTAACTTGAATTAGAACCACAAAGCTCTAAATATTATTTTCAGATTCCTTTTCAATGCCCTCATATCTTTTTATTTCTTGAGATATTTTCAACAGCTGAGCATTAATCATTGTTTTTTTTTCTAGTTTACAACATTCAGTTCCACATAATATTGAGTTCCAGATTTTCTCCCTGCCCCAACTTCTCTCCCCAAGACAGCATGGAATCTGATATATCGGCTATGTATAACTTCGCATTGAACTTATTTACACACTAGTCAAGTTGTGAAGAAGAATTATGACCAATGGAATGAATCATGAGAAAGAAGAAACATAACCCAAAAAACCCCAAAAACAAAAAAAAAGAAAGGAAAAAAAGGTGAGCATAAAGTGTGCCTCAATTTGCATTCATACTTCATACTTCTTTCTCTGGATGTAGATAGCAGTCTCCATCGTGAGTCCTTTGAAGTTGTCTTTGCACCTTGTGTTGCTGAGAAGAGCAAAGTCTGTCAGGGTTAGTCCTTACAGAATCCATATATCTGTGGTTCTGTATAATATTCTCCTGGTTCTGCTCCACTCACTCAGCATTTTATCGTGTAGGTTTTTCCAGGTTGTTATGAAGTCCGTATCATCCCCATTTCTTATAGCACAATAGTATTCCATTACCTTCATATACCACAGCTTGTCCAGCCATTCCCCAATTGATGGGCATCCCTTTGATTTCCAATTCTTAGCTACCACAAAAAGAGCCACTATAAATATTTTTGTACATATGGGTCCTTTTCCCTCTTCTGTGATTTCTTTGGGATACAACCCTAGAAGTGGTATTGCTGGGTCAAAGGGTATAACATTTTTGTAGCCCTTTGGGTATAGTTCCAAATTGCTCTCCAGAATGGCTGGATCAGTTCACAAATCCACCAGCAAAGTAACTGTGTTGCAATTTTCCCACATCCTCTCCAGCATTTATCATTTTCCTGTTTTGTCATGTTAGCCAATCCGAGAGGAGAGATGTGGTACCTAAGAGTTGTTTTGAATTGCATTTCTCTAATCAGTAGTGATTTTGAGCATCTTTTCATATGCCTATGGATATTTTAGTTCCTTCCTGTGAAAACTGCCTGTTCATATCCTTTGACCATTTCTCAATTGAAGAATGACTTGTATTCCTATATATTTGGCTCAGTTCTCTGTATATTTTAGAAATGAGACCTTTATCAGAGACACTGGTTGTACAGATTTTCTTTCAGTTTTCTGCTTCCCTCCTAATCCTTGTTGCATTGGCTTTTTTATATAAAAACATTTCAATTTAACATGATCAAAATTATCTATTTTGCATTTTGTAGTGCTCTCTATCTCTTGTCGTGCCATGAATTCTTTTCTTTTCCATAAATCTGATAGGTAAACTATTCCTTGCTCTCACAAATTGTTCATAGTATCAGCCTTTATTCCTAAATTATGAACCAATTTTGACTTTATTTTGGTATATGGTGTAAGATATTGATCTATGCCCAGTTTCTGCCCTACTATTTTCCAATTTTCCCAGCAGTTTTTGGGAAATAGTGAATTCTTAACCCAGAAGCTGGCTTCTTCGTGTTTATCAAAGAGTAGATTGCTATAGTTGTTGACTTCTCCATCAAGTGTACCTATCTTATTCCACTGATCCACAACTCTGTTTCTTAGCCAGTACCAAGTAGTTTTGATGACTGCTGCTTTATTGTACAGTTTAATATCTGGTATGGCTAGGCCACCTTCTCTAGCATTTCTTTTCATTAATACCCTAGATATTCTAGACCTCTTTTTCTTCCAGATGAATTTTGTTATTTTTTTCTCCAGATCTGTGAAATAATTTTTGGTAGTTCAATTGATATGGCACTGAATAGATAGATTAATTTAGGTAAGATTGTCATTTTTATTATATTAGCTCAGCCTAACCATAAGCAACTGATATTTTTCCATTTATTTAGATCTGACTTTAGTCGTGTGAAAACTGTTTCATAATTATGTTCATATAGTCCCTGAGTTTGTCTTGATAGATAGACTCCCAAATATTTTATAGTGTCTACAGTAACTTTGAATGGAATTTCTCTTTCCATCTCCTGCTGTTGGGCTTTATTAGTAACATATAGGAATGCCGAAGATTTATGTGGATTTATTTTATATCCTGCAACTTTGCTAAAGTTGTTTATTATTTCAAGTAGTTTTTTACTTGATTCTCTAGGATTCGCTAAGTAAATCATCATATCATCTGCAAAAAGTGATAATTTAGCTTCTTCTTTGACTATTCTAATTCCTCCAATTCCTTTCTCTTCTCTTATTGCTACAGCTAACGTGTCTAGTACCAAATTGAATAGTAGGAGTGATAATGGACATTCTTGTTTCACCCCTGATCTTATTGGGAATGCATCTAGCTTATCCCCATTACAAATAATGCTTGTTGACGATTTTAGGTAGATGCCGTTTATAATTTTAAGGAAGACTCCATTTATTCCTATGCTCTCTAGTGTTTTTAATAGGAATAGGTGTTGTATTTTATCAAAGGCTTTTTCTACATCTATTGAGATGATCATATGGTTTCAGCTAGTTTTTGTTGTTGATATGGTCAATTATGACACAAATATGGCATTAATATCTAAACCAGGTAGAGTCAAAACTGAGAAAAAAATTATAGACCAATATCCCTAATGAATATTGATTTAAAAATTTTAAATAAAATTCTAGCAAAAAGATTGCAGCAACTTAACACAAGAATAATATACTATGACCAGGTAGGATTTATTCCAGGAATGCAAGGCTGGTTCCATATTAGCAGCATTAAGCATTGCACATAAAACTCTCCACTTCTCCAACCTTCCCAGCCCAAACATCTCTTTGAACCTTAAATACCAGAGTGAATGTAAGAAGGTGTTCCACATTACTAGAGAGAGTTATTTGCTTCCTTGGTGAATGACACAGACAGCATATCATACATTGTCTAATATGACCATTACCATGGAAATGCAACAATCTTTTGTCATACAGATGGAAAAAGCATTGGTCCGTCAGTCCACCTACACGTAGCTCAACTTTGTGAAACAAAACATGCACACCTGGTAAATGATTTACTGACAATTGTTTTGGAGCCCTCTTTCTTGAGTTTGGAAACCATCTGGATCTGCATGCTAATGATATTATCTGTCATGCCTTTTTCTTCTTGCAACCATTAACTGCTCAGGTGACTACTATTTAGGAGAATGGAGGCAATTTAAGCCCCATCAGGAGGAAGGTTTAAATTCATGGAATGAATAAGGTTTTTTGACTGGGGTTCCACCATTTTTACTTCATCCACATTTTTACAAACCATAGTGAATGTTCTCATACATTCACCTTACAGGCCCGTTTTATTGGTCTGGGACTGGCAGAAGGATTAATACTCTGCTTAATAAAGAAGCACATAGCCCAGGCAACCTTATTGACATCTGCATTGACAAAGCCCTGGTATGCTATCTCAAAAAGGCAGAATCTCTTTTTCCTTTATAAAGGACACAATTTCTTTCTACTACTCAGACTCATGTAGGGTTGTGAGCACAGGCACAGAGGAAGATGACACTGCTTTGAGACTTTCAAAATTTCTCTCATGCCTTTGGTGAAGTCAAAGTCACAAGTAATGGGATCAGAGTAGTAACAGACATTCAACTATACACCAGTATCACTGAAGATGGGAGTGTGATTTCCCCAGGATCATGTGGGAAGATCAATATCCCAGGTGAACTTAAAGAAGCATTGCAGAAATCTGGCTCCCACTCTCCAAAAACACTCCAGAAATGGTCTGTGTGGTGACATATCAGCAACTTTTACCACCTTGTTATTTTCTTTTTCTTTTTTTTAAATATATTTAGTTTTCAGCATTGATTTTCACAAGAGTTTGAATTATGAATTTTCTCCCCATTTCTACCCTCCTTCCCTCTCCAAGATGGCATGTATTCTGGTTGCCATGAATTCCCCACTCAGCCCTCCCTTCTGTCACCCCACTCCCCTCCCACCCCCTTTCCCTTCTTCTCTTGTAAGGCAAGATAAATTTCTATGCCCTATTGTCTGTGTACTGTGTATCTTATTTCTTAGTTGCATTCAAAAACGTTTTTTTTTGTTTTTGAATGTCTGTTTTTAAGACTTTGAATTCCAAATTCTCTCCGCTCTTCCCTCCCCACCCAACCTCCCTAAGAAAGCAAGTAATTCAACATAGGCCACATGCATATCATAAAACCTTTCCACACCACTCATGTTTTAAAAGATTAACTATGTTTTGCTCTTTCCTAACCTATCCCCCTTTATTGAATTTTCTCCCTTGACCCTGTCCCTTTTAGAAAGTGTTTGTTTTTGATTACCTCCTCCCCCTGTCTGCCTTCCTTTCTATCATCCCCCCTTTTTTATCTTCTTCCTCCTTCGTTCCTATGGGTAAGATACCCAATTGACTGTGTATGGTATTCACTCCTCAGGTCAAATCCAATGAGAGCAAGATTTACTCATTCTTAATCATCTGCCCCCTCTTCCCTTCCTACAGAACCGCTTTTTCTTGCCACTTTTATGTGAGATAATTTACCCCATTCTATCTCTCCTTTTCTCCCTCTCTCAATATATTCCTCTCTTATCCATTAATTTGATTTTATTTTATTAGATATCATCCCTTCATATTCAACTCACCCTGTGCCCTCTGTCTCTCTCTCTCTCTCTATATATATATATATACATATATATATATATACATACCTAGACACACACATATGTATATATATATACATACACATATATATGCGTATTCCTTTCAGCTACTATGATACTGAAGTCTCATGAATCATACACATCATCTTTCCACATAGGAATGTAAACAAAACAGTTCAACTTTAATAAGTCCCTTATGATTTCTCTTTCTTCTTTACCTTTTCATGCTTCTCTTGATTCTTGTGTTTGAAAGTCAAATTTTCTATTCAGCCCTGGTATTTTCACTGAGAAGGCTTGAAAGTCCTCTATTTTGTTGAAAATCCATATTTTGTCTTGGAGCATGTGTAGTAGGAAGGCCGAATTTATGATCTCAAAAAGGATCATATAAATATCTGAATGGTTCGAAATCATTGGTTATACAGAATTCTCCAAGCAGAAGGCATCAAAAAATTTATTCAGGGCCCAGAGCAACAA
>CM053625.1:307792891-307816187 GCA_028646595.1 Phalanger gymnotis
ATTAAAGTGTCTTAATAATTTCCTATGTATCCAGCTTGTTTATACATATGTCTTTGTTGTCTCCCCCATTGGACAGAGAGCTCCTTGAGGGCAGGGGCTACATTTTGCCCCTTTTCTTATCCTCATCACTTGGCACAGTACTTGGCCTATATTAGAAGCCTGATAAGGATGTATTGACTTTTGGATTGAACCCAGGGACACATTCCAAATTCTGTGTTTCTTCCAATGTACCATGCTCCATAATAGAAATGTATGAAGCTAGTCTATGGAAAACTGTATTGAGAACAGGGCCCACACACAGCTAGCTTTCCTTTATATGCAGTATTTATTTTTTGAAGGAAAAGTTTCCATGGCATGGTCCCTTTCTTATTCCCTAATGGAAGTTTCCTTTGTTTATATATCAGCTAGCAAATGGAGTGCATGAAATTCAAAAGCATAAAAAAGAGTATTTTATACATGTCTCGAAATGACTACTCTAAAAAACACCTTGCTCAGATGGAGGTAAGCCTGGGTTCACAGAGGTTGGGCAAACAGGAGCCATGCTCTGGCATATTCTACCATGAAAGAAAGGCTTCTAATAGGGTTATAGAAACAGACTGAGTTTGCTATCAGTGGACTGATCTAACTCAAAACAAGTTTAATCATATACCCAAAGTCAATAAGAAATATAATTTCATGGATATTTGGTCAGTTCATGATGGAATGCTCACAATATTTATAATGAAAAGGACTATCAAATGAACTGCAGTGCACACTACATTATCTATAGGAGATGATGGATTTCAGAAAATTCATATGATAGATTCCTTGATTGTCCAATTAAATATATGTTTATTTTGATCATCTAATGGAAAGACAGATGAGTTTGGAAAAAAATATTGGAAAACATGGAATAAAAATAATGAATAATAGTGGGCAATGATGTGTGGAATGAACAGTAATGGCATGCCCACATATTATGAATACTTTGGGGAAAAATTGTTAGTTGTTGGATATGGAGAAATAAAGTCATGGGAAAAACAAAGTTGATTATAGTTTAACAGCCAGGAAATGACTGATTACTGATACAGATTATTATAGATATCTGTACACATTTTAATATAAATTATAGAATCACAGAGTTTAAGAGGTAGAAAAGAAATGAGGGGCTATTTAGCCCAAATTATGTGAAAACTAATCCCTTGCATAACATGAATGACAAGTAGTCATCCAGGTTCTGCTTAATGTGCATCAAAGTGTAGGAAGACAGGCATGCTTATTCATGGCTGTTGAAGTTATGGATCAACATAACCATTATAAAAAGTAATTTGTAATTATGAAATGAAAGGACTAGAATGCCCATACCCTTCAACTTAGAGATTGTATTATTAGATTGAAAGAACAAAGAGGTCACTGATAAAAACAGAAATTCCCCATATACACCTAAATATTTAAAGTGGCACTTCTTGTATTTGAAAAAAAAACAAATCTAAAGAAGGCAGACTCCCATGGATTAAGGATTTAGATGAACAAATTATGGTACAAGAATGAAATGGAGTATTACTTGTACCAAAAAAGGGATGATTGTGATAAGTACAGAGAAACATGGAAAGACCTACATGAACTGAAGCAGAGTGAAGTAAGCAGAGCCAAGAAAACAATACCCAGTAGCTGGAAAGAGGAAGAGAAGTTCAAATCCAACTTCAGGCACAACTGTGCGATAATGGGAAAATTGCTTCACCTCTGAAGATCTCAGTTTCCTCTGTAAAGTGGGCATAACAATAGTGTTTACTTTCAAGTGTTGCTGCAAGGACAAACTGAGATAAAATTTGTTTGCAAACTCTAAAGTGATATAAAAATTCTAGTTATTGTTATTAATAATTATCTTCATGTTATAATCAAAGGGTTGCCTAGACCAATGAAATTTGAGTGTCTTAGACAGCATCACACAGCCAATATGTATGAGTCAGTACGTGTCATAGGGAATACTCAAACCAAATATTCCTGACACTGAGGTCACGTCTTTGTCAACTAGGTCACATGGCTTTTCAAGAGTATTATGAAAAATTATTTGTTAAACTATATAAATATAATATGTATACATACACACTTATGTGTATAGTCATACAGATTGCTTGTTTGGTTGGTTGTTGTCTTTCATGCTCAAAGAGGACCAAAATGACATCATTATGTAGGTACCATGTGTCTGACTGTGTCTGACCAGATCAGTACAAGCTTGGAATGCTCTACCACAGGTCAGGCACAAATAATCCATGTGAGAGTTTGGGGTGATTGTGTTTTGTTTGAGTTACTTCAATTCTGCTTTGCTCATAGAGGACAGTGCCTTCCTCGATTTGGGTATACCAGGCTGGGCAGTTGTTTGCATCTCCCATGTCACACAATTAACTTCAAAGTTCTTCAGAGAGACCTTGAGAGTATCTTTGTATTACTTCTGACCACCATGTGAATGCATGTGTTGTGTGAGCTCTTCATAAAATATTCTTTTGAGCAAGCATACATTTGGCATTTGAACAACATATTCAGAGCATTAGAGTTTTGCTCTCTGAAGTAGAGTTTGAATGCTTGGCAGTTTAGTTCTAGAAAGGATCTCGGTGTTTGGTAATTTATCCTGCCAGGTGATCTTCAGAATCTTCCTAAGACAATTCAAGTGGAAGTGGTTCAGTTTCCTGTCATGGCACTTAAACTCGTTGGCATACAACAATGAAGTCAGCACAATGGCTCTGCAGACCTTCAGTTTGGTAGTCAGTCTAATACCTCTTTTTTCCCATACATTCCTTTGGGGTCTCCCAAACACTCAGCTAGCTTTGGCAATGTATGCAGCAATCTCATTATCAATGTGTACTTCCCTGGACTGTATATTGCCAAGGAAAGTAAACTAATCCAAAGTATTCTAAATTTTTCCATTTGCTGTAACCAGTGATTCCATGTATGGATGGTGTGATTCTGGTGTTAATTGTTAAATAAACAAGCAGCAGAGAATCAATCCATGCTTTGTTGCACCTCAGTATCAGAGGTTGCATTGAGTGCACAATCATTTGTGAACAAAAAATCATGCATATCTATGTAAATATATAGACATCTACATCTACATATCTATACACACAAATGCATGTGAAATAGGTTTAGAATACAATGTAATACAGTGGAAGAAGCCCTGAATCCAAAAAGCAGAGTAGATATCTTTGGACCTCTATTTTCTAGTTGTGTGACTACAGCAAGTCAAATTATCTTTCTTTTTGAACATCAGTTTTCTTGTCTGAAAAATCTCATCATACTGATACAAAGAAACAACTTTATAAATGTGAATGTGCTTTACAAGTGAGCTATCATTTCAAGCATTGCCTGATGGAAATGCCTCAAGGAAATAAACAGTTTTAGAACTGTCCATGGACAGGGGTGTCCATGGTTCAAAGTTGCAATCATCAAAGGATCTGACAAAGGAGTTTTCAAAAGTATCCAATTTGTCCTAAAATACAAATTTCCGAATGTTTAATGTTCAGAGAGATGCAAATTAAAACAACCCTGACATATCCTCTCACATTCATCAAACTGGAAAAGATTAAAGCATTTATTTTGGGGAGAAATTGGAAGGTATAAAAAATAGTTTCCATAGTTGTGAGAGTCTGTGTTCTAGTCCTGCTTCTGACTCATGCTGGCTAGCTGTCCCTGGCAAAGCCACCTTGCCAAATCATCTTTATTAATTTTAATATCTTTTGTATTCGGCCTCTTCCCTTAATTTACTCTGTCACAATCATAGTTCATGCCGTCCTCCTTTGTCACCTTCTTCAGTACAATGAATTTCTAACTCCCTGTTTTGTGTCTCCCCACTCCAATCCATCTTCCACACAGCTGCCAAAATAATTTTCCTGACCTTGTCATCTTCCCAAACAATGATAAGTGGCTTCCTATTATCTACACAATCAAATAAAAACTATGTTTTGAATTTAAGTCTCTTCCCAACACAGCCCATTCATAAGCTGCTCTCCACAGCTAACACTCCACCCCCATCCACACCTCTGTGTTGCGACTACACCAGCCTATTTCTCGTTGCTCAGATATGACAATCCATCTCTTGTCTCTGTGCTTTTGAATTCACTGTTTTTTATATTCACAAGGTCGATGTTTCTCTTTCCTTGGTGGTCCCTAAGCTCTGGATGGATGGCCACTTGTCCATAATGTCATAGTGGGCAATTCCTTTGATGGGGTACATGAACAATGGGTTTTCTTCCAACTCGCACATTCTATGATTCTGTGATCTACCTTACTTGTACAGAGTACAATGGCACTTTATCAAATTCACACAATATAATTTGGCTAGCATTACTCTGATCCTTGGCCACATATGTTATTCCCAACTTATTTATCATCATAAATAACGTTCCTATGAACATTTTTGTACATGTGGTTCTTTGCATGATGCCAAAATTCTTCTCACTGCATCATTTCAGTGGTGAGATCTACAGATAAATGTATGATATATTTCTCATACCTGGAATGCTTTGCTCTCTGCTTTTTAGTTTCCCTGAATTCCTTAAAGAAATTACTTAAACTCTATCCTTTTCAGTATAGTTATCCAGGTTCCTCCAGCTGCTAATGGTTCTCATCTCACATTACCTTCCATCTACCTCCTGTATGTCTTGTATGTATCTAATTATTTGCATGTGATCTCCCTAGTTAGATAAAGACTAAAAAGAAACCAATATTCTTTCAATCCTCAGCATTAGCATAATGTCTGACATAGAGGAAGAATTTAATAAATGCTTACCACTGTTGTTGATTGCCCTAACTTCTCACTATTTTCAGGCCAATCTCTTCAGTTACAGAGCAGATCAACATTAGCAGACCTTTTCTTATTGGGAGATCCCTATGTCATTGAAATCATAAGCCTAGTCTGAAGAAAAGAAAAAAAATATTGGATGACATTATGAGAAGACAGAGAGAGAGCTCTTTTTCTCATCAGGCTATAGATATGGATTTATAGTTAACAGACCAGGAAATTTGTTTAACCATATTGAAGAACAATTTTCAATTATTCAAAAAAAGTTGTAAAATTATTCCTATACTTATCTGTAGATTTTACCAATGACATGATACAGTAAGGAGAATTTTGGCAATGAGCAAAGGGCCATGTGCACAGAAATGTTCATAGAAACACTATTTGTAATGATAAAGAAGTTGGGAATAACATGTGGCCAATGATCAGGGTAATGCTAGCCAAATTATATTGTGTGAATTTGATAAAATATCATTGCACTCTGCACAAATAAGGTTGATCATAGAATCATAGAATGTGGTACCCCATTGTTCATGTAGCCCAACCCATAATATCAAAGGAATTGCCCACTATTACATAATGAATAAGGAGCCATCCATCCTCAGTTTAGAAATCTCTAAGGAGGAAGGTCTATGGACCTCATCAAACAATTCAGAAATGCTTTCTTTTTTGGAATTTTTTTTCCTGACATTGAGTTTAAATCTTCCTCATTGTGCCTTCTATCTAGTGGTTCTAATTCTGCTTTTGGAGGCAAAATAAAGTATAAGCATCCCTTTCCATGACAGCCCTTCAAGTACTCAAATATAGCTAACAAATACCCCATAAATGTTTTCTTCCTCCAGCCTAAACACAATGATTATAATAATAATGATAATAATAATAATAATAATACCACCTAAATTTTATATAGTAAGCACTACTACGTGCCAGAAACCATGCTAAGTACTTTACAATAACTATCTCCTTTGATCCTCACAACAACCCTGGGAGCTAGGTGCTATTATTACCCCCATTTTACAGATGAGGAAACTGAAGCAAACAAAAAAAAATGACTTGCACAGGGTCATACATGAGAAAATGTCTCAGGTTGGATTTGAACTCATTTCTCCTGACTCCAGACCCATCAATGTATCCACAGCATCACCTAGCTTCTTCATTTCTTAATTACTTCAGCTGTATCTCATGTGTAGAATCAAATGCCTTCACCATGTTGGCTGTCCTCCTCTGGACACATTCCATCTTATCCACGTCCTGTTTAATCTCTGCTTCCCGAAATTGAACACATTCATCAAATGAGGTCTGAGGACGGCAGAATAGAGAGAAAGTAACATCACCTCTTCCTGAAAATTATGCCCTCCTTCTTGGAGTTCAAAATTACATGGTAAGCTTCTTGAGGGCAAAGCCTGTCTTTTGACTCTCTGCATCCCCAACACTTAGCATAGTGCCTGGCATGTAGCAGTTGTTTAATAAATGTTTCATGACTGACTGAAAATTGCATTGGCCTTTTGTCCTGCTGCATCCCAGAGCCAACTCCTCTTGATCTTTCTTCCACTAAAGGTCTCAGACATTTTTTCAGAATATCTCCAGTTTAAGTAATGCCTTCCAATGTTGTACCCACATTTAAGACTTTACATTTACTCCTAATGAATCGCATATAATTAAATGCAGCTCGATGTTTGAGCCTACCAATTTTTATTATATCTTAACTCTGAAACCTTGTATTAGTTTTCTCTCCTACCTTTGTGTCATCTGAAAATTAGATGAATACACCATATATGTCTTTATTTAAGTCATCGATAAGCATATTGATTGGTAAATCACAGATCCCTGTGATACTCAAATAGAGACATCTTGCCATCTTGATAATGAACCATTGATAATAACTACTCTTTGAGGCCAACTCCATCTGATTGTCTTATCATCTATTGCACTTTCATAGACAATTACAATCAATTTGTTTTAGTGTGATCATCATCATTACAACTTCTCTGGATTTTCTGAATTTTGTCCCAGATTAAACAGTACATTTCCTATTGTGTTCATTGATGTGCTCCCCTCTCTGTTTACTTTTACTTTATATCTAGCATTTCAAAGAAAGCCTTGCAATCCTAAAATACTTCACAGTAGTTGTTTATTCCACAAGAATTTACTAAGTTTCTACTTTACGCCATATAGTGCACTAAGGCATGAAAGATACAAAGATTGAAATGAAATAGTCCTAGACTTCTACATTCTACCAGTGGGTCATGTACACAGATAAGCAATACTAGGGTAGAAAAAGGGAATAAGCAACTCTGGGCATGAGTTGCGACTTGGAGAAAATAAAAGGTTCTAAAAAGCAGAGGTGGGGAGGGAGGGAACTCCAGACTGGGGTGGAGGGCCACATACATAGTTCAAAGGCACCAAGACAGGAGATGAAAGGTCATGTGCTGAAAAAATGAACTAAGTTTTTCTGAATATGGAATATATAATGAGGAATGATAAAGAATGTCTTGGTCAAAATTTGTTCAAATAGGTTTTTGAAGGTTAAGTGATGGTGATGATGATGGTGGTGGTGGTGGTACCCTTTTTACAGACTGCCACAAAAGTCTTAGCGCCATTTTAAGTTTCGATAGCTTATAATAGCACTATTTTTTTGGAACACCATGTGTAGAACTTTGTTTGCTAATCACTTTGTATATGCTATCTCATTCCATCCTGCAACAACCAAGTGAAATATGTGCTATTTTTATTGTTTCCATTTTAAATTAGAAGGAACTGAGGGTGAGAAGTTGTGATTTGCTTAGGATCACTCAGCTAGTAAATGACCAGACAGGATTTGACCTTCGGTGTCGTTCAATCCTATCTCAATGTTCAATCCATTATATTACCTAAAATAAACATTTGTATTTTGTAGTAGAGACAATAGGGATAAGATAGGGAAGGTTGATAGCAATTCTGAAGCAGGGATGTGATAGGCAGTCTTGTGCTACAGGAGTATCAATCTGGTGTCTGTCTAGAGGATGGATTGGAGGGAAAACAAAGATTGGGATCAGGAAGCCCAATTAGAAGAGAATGGTTCAAGTATAAGGTAATGAAGGCCTAAGACAGGACGGTGGTAATGTTAGTGGAGAGAAGGGGACAAATGTGAGAAACACTCTGAAGGTAGAATTGATGAGACTGACCTATGGCGGTAATGAAACAAAATGCTTGCTTTCCATGTGGCAGGTAATAAAGGAGAATTATCATTATAATAACAACAATAAATTAAGAAAATTAAAAATAAAAGCAAATCATCAGTAATAAAAATAAATGAGATGTTAAACAAAGAATCTCAGCATAATCAGAGGCTCATACTTTGAGAAGACCACAGATCCAGTTAAAGAAAACATGGTTAGAAAACAATGCTAAAGGAGATGGTGAAATGACAGAAATGAGACAAGAAAAAAGAAAGGAGATGTTTGGAGCAAAGCATATTTCGGCATCAACTTGACACAAGTTGAATGCATATTAGAAGGACTAGTGATGAGATGGGGACATTAGTCTGATTCACCTAAAACATCAAGAATCCGGGTAAATTTTTTATTGTAGAAGAGGGAGGGGATGTTCGCTATCACTTCCACGTGTGTAACCAATCACATATGTAGATAAAGATATAGCATGTGTGAGCATGTGTACACATACATAGACACATATGTATATGTATGAATATGTATATATTGTTATTCTTTGTTATAATAGATGGAAAATGATGTTAAAACAAAAATATCAATAAAATGCATAAAATTTGGGATAAGAATCTCTGCTTAGAGGGAAGTGAGGAGGTAGTTATATAGGTCACACGAAGGGAAGGGAAAGCAAGGGAATGAGTAAAGAGCACCTACCATGGGCCAAACGGTGCGCTAAGCTCTTTTACACATTTTGTTTCATTTGACTTAATATCTTATTTGAGTGAAATCAAGGTTTGAAACAGACCCTATGTGGACTGATTTATTTGAGACTGACCCATAGTGGTAATGAAACAAAGTACTAAGAAGATGATAGAGGATCAATCAGGAGTGGTAGAAGAATTATCATACAATAATGTATGTCCAGTAAAGATTAGAATAAGGACCAAGTCTGAATGGTTAGATGGCTTCCTGTAGGAGCGCATGAGTAGGATATATCATTAATCAGTAAACATTTATTGGATGCCTACTATATGCCAAGTACTATACTAAGTCCTGAGGTCGCACAAACCAAAATGTAACAGATCATCATACCCTCAAAGAGCTTACTTTTTTTTTTTAACTGAGGAGATATAAAGACATATAAGTGCGTTGGGAATAAATACAAAGTAAGTACAAGGTAGTTAGGGAAGGAGGGTACTGGCACCTGAGGGATAAATAAAGGTTTCCAGTAGGAGGTAGTATCTAAGCGGTCTTGAGGGAATGTAGGAAAGATCAGTGAGTGTAATTCATAGTTGAGGATGAAATGATGAGCTCACCAATCTTAAAAAAAAAATGGATAGACTTGAACAAAATAACGAACAGCAAAACGAGTAGAACCAAGAGATCATTGTATAAAAGAACAACAATATTCTTTTAAGGAAATCTTTGAGTGAATAAGTCTTTTGATTATTAAAAATACACAAATTAACTACAAAGGACATATGAAGAGAGACGCTCTCTGCATCCAGAAGGGAGGGAGGGAACTGGTAAATAGAAGTATGCATTAAAGATAGACAGATTAGATAGACAGAGAGATAGAGAGATAGATAGATAGATGGATAGATAGATGGATAGATAGATGGATAGATGGATGGATAGATAGATGGAAAGATAGATGGATAGATAGATAGATAGACAGACAGATAAATAGGTATTTGCACCTGATGGCCATCGCTAAGGCAAAGGGGAAGGGAAGAAAAAAAGGAAAAAAAAAGTTGCATGATAACTTTATTATGTATTTAAAGGGAATGGCAAGTTGTACTTAACAGATATGTAGTTTCATACGAAATCATTTTCCCCACACTATGGAAAGGCTTGTTTTATTTCTTAAGTTCAAAATAAAATAAAATTTAAAAAAAAATGAAATTAAGGAAAAAAGGACTACTTAGACCAGGGATTCTAGGGGGTGGAGAATAGCGTAAAGTTGAACTAACTAATTATAGAATAAAGATTATAAGTAGAGGAAAGTGAGGCCATACCAGTGTTATAGAGCTCCTTAAAAGCAGGGGCTGTCTTTTGCCTTTCCTTGTATTCCCAACAGGTAGTACAATGCTCGGCACCCAGTAGGTAGTTAATGAATATTTGTTGATTGACTTGACTGGAAAAGCATGAAGGGGTAGTATGTCTGACAGGTGTAGTAATAATGAAGAATAGTGTGTTGGTAAGCAAAATGGGCTCCTTAGCACTTAGTTCAACAAGTGCCCTTGAAGAGTTTGGCTTTTGTTTGCTTTGAGTAATTCAGTATATTTCATTGAATCTTACTAAGTGCTAAACCCCAGGCCCAGACCCCTATTAGGTGTAAAACCTATGTGGGTGTGGATTGGCAACTAAGGTGGGGCCCAAGGTGGGGATAACTCCAGGGAGGGCCTAGTTTACATGTCTGGGACAGCAGAGGCTTTTAGACCACGTGGGTTTAAGTCCGCCTCTTTGTGACAATTCTAGGTCACGTGGGTGAGTCGCATGTGTGACTTACCCCTGACTCTGAAAAAGATATAAAAACTAGGGCTTGGCTTCTTCTTCCTTGGAGCTCTTTGCCGCAGCAGTGGTGACACACATGACTCTGGGCCAGCCCTTGTTCTGAGCTCCTGGGCTGAACCTAGATGTTGGTAACTATGAATTGTACTGGGTCTGTCTGTTGATGTTTGTAATTTGTTTGTATTTTTCTCTGAAGTTCAGTGTGCTGGCTTTTTCCCCTGACCTTAGTGAATGATATTTGTGTGCTGAATTAAAGTAAGCTTGCCAGCCCCTTCACCTTGCTTTCCTTAGTTAAGCAGATCCAAAGAACCTGTGCTGTCGGCAGCTTTCTGGGTGCTGGCTGTGGGTGGATCTTTCACCCCCACAGAAGCTGCTAGCCGGATTGTGGAAACAAATAGATATAAGAGAATTTTTTTCTTCTATTGCTATTCTTCCCTGTTTCTTAGAAATAAGGACTTAGCATTTCAGCTTAGAAGGCTGCTTCACTTATTAAGAGGCTGTACAGGTCTCTGCCTCCAGGAATACCTCCTAATAAAATGCAAGAGCAGCCTCAGGTCAGCACAGATTTATGAGCCAACACATTTCATTTGGGATAGTATTTGAGAAAGGGCGGTCATGATTAAGTTTCTCCTTTGTATCACTCTTCTGCCCAGCATAGGTCAACTTCACAGGATCTCAGAGCTAGAAGGATCCTTAGAGGCCTTTTGTCCAATACATACCTCAAGTATCTCTTCAACAACATTCTTCACAATTGATTAGCCAGCTGTGGCTTGAAGATTTCCATTAACAGGTATCTCACTCCCTGACATAGGGATCCATTCCACTTTAGGACAATTCTCATCGGTAGGAAATTTATCTTTACATCAAGTTTAATGAATCCCTTTTCCAGTTCCCACCCATTTCTCCTAGTTTTTTTTTCCTCTTCAAAAAAGCAGGATAGGTCTACAATCCCTCTTTTATGAATTCACTCTTCAAATACTTTGAGACTGGAATAATATCATCTCTATGTTTTCATGTCTCCAGAAAAAAAAAATCCCTAATTCCTCTAATTGATGTTCAAATGCAATGCTCTTTATCCTCTTGGTTGGCCTCCTTTGGTCTTTCTCGGTATTGTAAAAGTCCTCCTTAAGTGGCTGAACGCAGCACTGAATGTATTTATTTGTCTGTGTGTGTATGTGTGTATTTGTTTATGTGTGTTGCTGTTGTTATTGGTGGTGGTGGTGTTTGTTTTTAAAGTGATTTTAACAAAACACACTCTGGAAAATCAGAAAATCATCCATCATATGGATAGTCCTGCTCAGTGATGTTATTGACATTTAGACATTGATTTGCAATTGAGTATCTGGTGTTGAGTAGAGAGCTGGAGAGAGTCTTGACATGACAGCTCAGATACTATCATGTTGCACCAAAGTGAAATACTTGTCCTTGTGTACTCTTTTACCATTAACTCTTTCAACTGTAAAATGAAGGGACCAAAATTGGTGATCTATATGACTATTATATGCATTGGTTTGGAGGTAGTGACCCAGGTTCAAATCCTGCCTCAGATGCTTAGTAGCTTTGTGACATTGGACAAGTCATTTTGCCTCCTTGGGCCTCATTTTGTTCATCTGTGAAACGAGCAGATCGGATTCAGTGCCCTATGATTTCCCTCCCAACTTCAGATCTAAAATCCCAAATCTTAATAAAATCCAAATTTTATACCAGTAACTATAGCTTATGACCTTCACCATCATATGGCCACCCATATTGATGAAATTGTACATCATCTCTCAGCATTAATGTCCTACATTCAATTTTTTCAGAGTTAATATTTCAAAATAGACCAATCAGTGCATCGCAAATGCAAGGAGTGTGCATTTAACCTCTGTAATTTACCAATAAAATAAGGTAAACAAGGATGCTTGCTGAACATTATACCTCTGACATGGATTTAAGGCAAATCTCTAAATCTCAGAGGAAATAAAGAATTTTTTTAAAAAAAATTTGAAACTAAGTAATAATTCGACTGCTAAAGAATTTAAGCTATTCTATTTTATGCAGCCACATTGTGTGATGACCAAGTTTGACAGACTTAGCTCTTCTCAGCAAAACAAAGATCTAAGACAATTCCAAAAGATTCCTGATGGAAAATGCTATCCACATCCAGAGAAAGAAATATGGAATCTGAATGCAGATGGAAACATACTGTTTTCTTTTTTTTTCTTTTTCATGTTTTTTTTCCCTTTTGTTCTGATTCTTTTTTCACAATGTGGAAATATGTTTAAAATATGTGAAAATATGTTTAAAAAAGGGAAAAAAAGAACTTAAGTTGTTCTTTAGGAAAAAAAAAACAAAATAAACAACAGGTTCATGAAAATCTACCAGTTTGTGGCCAACATGATAACAATGGAATGAGCAAGATAAGGGGATAATCTACCCAGAGCCTTGTATAATAGTACAGACACTGAGACAGACCATCCAATTTAATCATCCTCAGACCAATCCAATCGAGCACGCATTCATTGAGCAACTACCATGTGTAAAATATGGTATGAGCTGTGAGAGCACAATGAAAATGAGAAGTGTAATAGTCACTTTCCTCAGACAGCTGATACTCTATAAAGGGATACACAAGTAAATAGATAAAGTTATATAGGATGTTTGAGGAAGAAAAGAGCACGCTCACCAGGGGAATTGATGGCAGAAGATTTCTCATAATAGGTGTTACTTGGGAAGGTCCTTAAATGACATTAATGATTCTAAGAGATTATATCAAGGAAGTGAGATAGGGCAAGAGAAAATCTTACATCAGAATTTCCATATACAAAATAACTTATAATAATAGTTTTGTTGTTTTGTTTTTCCAGAGCCCGTTCTAGGTTTTAGAACATTTTCCTCCCCATGGCTATGTGCAAACATTATTTTAGGAAGGAAGGAAGGAAGGAAGGAAGGAAGGAAGGAAGGAAGGAAGGAAGGAAAGAAGGAAGGAAAGAAGGAAGGAAGGAAGGAAGGAAGGAAGGAAGGAAGGAAGGAAGGAAGGAAGGAAGGAAGGAAGGAAGGAAGGAAGGAAGGAACGACATACCTAGTTACATACCTAGTATCTTCCAGTCCCTGTGATAAGTGTTTTATAAAGATTATCTCATTTGATCCTGACACCAACCCTGGGAGATGAGTGCTGTTATGATCCTGATTTTACAGTTGAGGAAACAGAGGCAGAAAGAGTTGAAGTACTGTGTCCAGAAATACACAGTAAGTTTCTGAGCCCAGTCTTGAATTCAGGTCTTCCTCTAGCGCTAGTGCTCTGGTCTGTATATCAGTTAGCTGCCTCCTGTAAAATTTGAGACAAAAGATTTGTTGCGGTCACGTCATTAACCCAAAGTTATGCTGCCATTTTCTGTTCTTGGCCCCACTCATAGGCCTTTTGCTTGCTAGCCTGGGGTTCTTTATGCCCTGCAGCTCACTAAAGTAACCCCTCATTTTCACTGTGTCCTTCTCGTGGACTTTGGATCATAGATGCAAACACAGAAGAGGATTTGGATCAAATGGTACCATATATAACACATAAAACTCTTCGGAAATCTTAAATCCTGATAGAATCATGACTGCTGCTATTACAATGGCTGCCACGATCAAGTCCATTCATCCTGTTTACAGATGAGAAAACTGATTCTCGCAAGGTAAAATGGCTTACCCACAGTCACACAATTAGTGAGTATCTGAGGCAACTGCAACTCAATCTTCTAACTACCAGCCCATTGCTCTCTCCATACTACAACCATGCTGTTTAAACTTTTGATCTTATTATATGATTCTAAATCTCTGTTCAGGTAAATTTCATGCAAAGTATCTCTGACCGTTGTAGAACCCAGATAGACTAAAGTAGTTCAATGAATTGAAAAGAGATCTGGTTTCATAATCCGAGGGCTTGGATTCTAATCTTAGCCTCGACTCTTTCCATGTGGCCTCGGCCAAATCACATTACTACTTAAGGCCTTTGGTATCCTCCCCTGTAAAAGGAGAGGGTTGGACAGGATGCTCCCTCTGGTCCTTCAAAGCTCTACACTACTGTGATTCTATGAGATGGGCAGGTAGAGAAGTGGGAAGAGAGCTTTCCCTATGAGCCAACACTATTATGAGTCTGTCATTTCAACAAAGCACTTGGTCAACTCCAGCTGAGTCTAAAAGCCTCGTGCAATGGGTGGTTTTCTTGTAGATTTTGGTCCCCAATTCTCAAACAAGAACTCACAGAAATGTCAACCTGTCATCTTCACAGTTGGATGGATTATTTGTACTATCTCAATTAGGGGAAGGACTGAGCCACACAGGGGACTGAGCGGCCTCTTGAAAAGCTTCAGTCTCTCCAAGTCAGGGGAAAGGCCACTATTAAAAAGGTACTGGGATCCAGGCTAATGAGGAGCACACTGCAAAGCATCAACGGGGAGACTTGGAAAAATACCTGCTTGCCAGTGTCCAGATTTAAACTCTTTTCATTCTTTAGGATGAACTTAACTTGTACCAGCCAGCTCTGCCATATGGTGAAAGAATGGCAGTAGAAGCTGATTCAGTTATTCCCCCCTTTCTACCCCTTTGCAGGGAACAAAGACAGATATGTATGACTGAGTTAGGGAATGGCCTTGGCTCGTCATTTCCTGCACTCTACATTTCCTTAGTTTCTGACAAAAACATGGTTCTTTTCTTTGCCAAGGGCAACTATGTGTAGGCACTTGATCTTTTTCCCTCCTACCTTCTTGGGCAGATAGCCTTCAACTATCCCCCACCTTCAAATCTTCCTTCTCTTTCACCCCAGCATACACAATCGGTGGCCAAATTTTCCTGTTTTTCCATTAAATGTGTGTACATTGATGGATATATACACCCATACACACATATGACACATATATGCATGAAATATACATGCACATGCATGTAGCACGTGTGCATACACATGTATACTTACATGCAGATAAGCACATGCACACATATACATGGTATTTGCTTAATGAATACATATTAATTGGTTTTATGAATGCTGAAATTGTATTATCACATGTGGCCAATTCAACTCACTTCAACTAAATAAGAATATAGTAAATACGCAGTGTGTGTCAAATTGTCTGAGGTGTTGGGGGTAAAAGCTACATGCATTCTATATTGAAACATAACACATTTTCATCCACAGGCCACGTGTTTGGATTTATAGTAAAGAGCATTGAGAAGTCCAAGGTTGAAGGGCCTCCATTTCCATCTGAATCCTAGATCTGTTACTTTGTTACCTGCCTTTAGATCTGGGCTTTATCATATGGATGAGGAATTGGAAGTTTTCTGTTTCTAATTAAGCTCAAAACTTGGTAAAATGATGGAAATGGTCGGAAAACAGATGTTGGCTTAATTTCAGGGAAAATTCCCTAACAATTACAACTGTCTCAAGTAGAATAATTTGCCTGGTAAATAGGAGATTCTCCCTCTGTAAAAGTCTTCAAGTGAAGATTACACGTCCAGTTGCTGAATTGGTTTTAGAAGAGATTCGATTCTTCCTTGGGTACAAACTGGGGAGACTATATGGTGCAACACAGCAAATATGAGATTTAGAGTCAGCAAGTCCTGGGTTCTAGCTCCACTTCCAACTCTTATTAGCTGTTTGACCATGGGTAATTCAGTTAACGTCCATGTGCTTCAGTTTTCTCACTTATAAAATGAAGACATTTGATTAAACGGTCTCTAATGTTCCTTCTAAAACGAAATCTATTATCTTATAATTATGTGTTACATAGTCTCTGAGGTCCCTTCCAACTCTTAAATTCCTTTATTCTGTCCTCTATCAGAGTGACTTTGAGCAAAATTTATTTTTCCCATCTGCAACTCCCATCTCGTCTCTATTCCATGTTTTTCTATTCACGTAGCTGCTAACCTAGTGCAGACTTCCATTGCCTCTTACCTGGTACAATATAGAGAACATAATACTTAAAATACTCAACTTGGGGTAATAGACACATTTTTCTCCAAGCTCTGGCACTCACCAACTGTTTTTCCAGTTTGGGTAAATTTAACTTCCATGGGTCTCAGTCATCTTGTTTGTAAAACATGGGGGTTGTATTACATAATCTCATGTCTCTCCAGGTTCCTATGGACCAGTTCTGTCATATTATAGGTCCTATTCTTGTGAATATATGATCCAGACAAAGGAGACAGAAAGAGTTAATGGAAATAGTGATAGGATGGGATCAAGTCGGCATTCATCAAGATTTTCTCAAGCTTCAGAAGTGCGTGCTTCACATCAGTGCCTTGGCTTTTGAATTGGGCTACTAATTATACAAGACCCATTCTCTCCAAGGCTCAGTTCAAGTGTACCCTTTCCACAAGGACTTTCCTGACCCCTCAGTTTCCGGCTTTTCTCGTCTTCTGCTAAATAACCTTGAAAACATTCATCCATCTTAAATATGCCGATAGGTTCACATTATTCTACCCTGGATAGGAGATCAATTTCTTAAGGAAGTCTGTCTGATTTCTTTTTTCTTTTTATATTCCCAGACCCTTGTGAAGTATATAAAAATAGTCAGAACTTAACAGATTTCTTTGTTAAGGCAACTGGGGTTAAGTGACTTGCCCACGGTCACGCAGCTAGTAAGTGTCAAGTGTTTGAGGCTGGATTTGAAATCAGGTTCTCCTGACTCCAGGGGCAGTGCTCTATCCATTGCACCATCTACCTACCCTTAATAGAGAATTTTAAAGGATTTATTAATTACAAAAGATTTGCTTACTGTATACTGATTCGTATTGGTGTCCCAGCTATTTAAGGGCATGGGTCATTTCGTTTCTGTCTCTCTATGCTCACTCCCTAGCATTCTGTAGTACAGAATGGGTTGATTTTTGCTTTGTATTTTGTAAATATTTATCTGTTTACATGTTGTCTTCCCCAAGGGAATGTAATCTCCTTGAAAGCAGGGACTACTTCTTTTCTATTTTTTTGGCTTTGTATATCCAGTACATGACATATAGTAGGTGGTAAATAAATGTTTGTCACTGGTTATTGACCATGTCGAGTGCCTAGTGTAAGTACAACACACTCAGAAATGATTCGGGGATATAAAAGGCATCTAAGAAACATCCTCTACTCACCAGGAGCTGAGGACCTAGTTGGGGAGACAAGATATAACCCATGTCCTTTATATTCTAGCTATCAAAAAGAGGAATAAATTTAAGAAACCTGTGGAAGTCAGCTTCCTAGGATGCTTAGCATTCCAGTAAATTTGTTTTTATACCTAAGCAGTTTGGAACTTATAAAATTCTGTTTAAGACTGTCCTTTTCCACCCAAGAAGAACTATGAAGCTATCCCCTAATGAGTCAGACCCAATATTTCCTAAACGTGGAACAAGAGTATTTCAAAGTTACTAGGGTTATAAACTCACCTGTGGTTTATAAACTTCCCTTGGTTTTAGTGCCTAAGCCCCACTTGATTCGCTTGCTCTCTGGGTGTGAAGCTACAGAATAACAAGATATGTGCTAATGAGGAGAGGATATATAGAAAGATTAGAAAGAAAATCAAAAGACGACCAGTTGAAGAAGTATCTTCTAGGTTTCTTTTTGGTTAAGGGAGGGGATGGAGGTTAAAGGGAATGAGTGTGCAGATTCTGGGTCCTCTCCTACAACTATTGCTGACACAGTGACTCAGAAATAGACCAAGTTCAAGTTTCTCCTGTCCTCCAAAGGGAAAAATTGGCATTAATAGACAATTAGGAAAGGAAACCATCATTTTTTTAAAAGATTCATCATATCAGCTGTTTCTCAGCAACAACTTTCCACAAAGCTCTCAGAGACTCTAACGAGCACCCGGGACATCATCAAATAATAATTACTGAATTCCCACCATTAGTACAAAGTCAGAGCGTGATGAGGATGGTTCCCCACCACCACCCCTCACATGCCAAAGCTGGAAGCCTTTAATGATTCCACTTCTCAGAGTTGGAAAAAAGCTGAAGCACAAAAATAAGTTTCTTCTGGGTTTTTCTGTACAGTATAATAACCCAGGAGAAAGCTAATAATTAACTTGCTGGCTCTTGAGGAAATTCTGTTAGCTCTGTATTAAAACAATACCTACAAGGGTACTTGGAAATAATTGAACAAAAGCAAGGTGCTATTAGCCTTTCCTGATGGTTAAGGAAATTGAAGATCAGAGAATTAGTCATTTGCCCAGATCCAGCCTGGGATTTCAGTGCCCGGTCCTGCACCTGCTATATCACAAGAGAGTGAGGACCTCCAGTGCTCAGGCTTTGGAATCCTTGATTGTTTCTAGAAGTTTCCAAGGGATTTGAGACAATGTAATTCAGCTGCTTCAAAATGTACAATGGTTTTCTATTGCTTATCAGGTCATAGACTCATTGATCGGACATTAAAAATTATCTAGGAAGATATGTAACTGCAAAGGAGGTCTCCTTCAACATGGCCGCAGGCAGTCATCCAGCTTCCGCTTGCCTGAGGACGTCACAGGGAGAACACTGCATTTCTCTATGCAGCTAAACATTTGATTGGCTTCCAAGATCCTGCAGAGGCCTGCCCTACTTGACAACTTTACTTTCTGTTACTCTGCAATATGACCCCTCTACCCTAGCCAAACTATGCTACTCCCACTGTCCAAAACCACCCCTGAGTCCCTAGAATTCTACACTTCTTTCATCTCTGTGGCTTTGTACATGGTCATCACAATCTTGAGTAGCTTTAATTTTCCTCCTGAATCCTCTGAAACCTGCTATGTCCAATTTAAGTCCACCCCATCTATAGGAATTTTGGAGGTTATTTTACCACGTATCTACCTTTTCCTTCTCTGAATGTTCATTTCATTGCAATTCAATTCAAGACACATTCTTTGATTTATTTCATTGATTATTTGATTGACTACATTTATTCTGTACACAATATACTAAACAACAGAGACAGTTTTGTGGAGAATGGATTAGAGAGGGAGAAATGAGGGGCAAGAGTGTCATAAGAATGTTATTTCCATAATCCACGTTCATCTAGTTTATAGAACTTAAGATAGAAAGTCAAATCAAGTGAGCGCGCATTTGTTAAGAGCCAACTATCTGGCAGGCACTATGTTAAGGACAGGGCATACAAAAAAGGGGAGGAAATCAAAACAAAACAAATGACATCAACAAAGACAGTTCCTGCTTCCAGAGAGCTCATACTCTAAAGAGGAAGACAGCATGACAATAACCACATACCAAAAAAACATAGCTACAATAGAAAGGGCCTTAGAGGTAATCTGATCCAGTAGCTTCATTTTTATACATGAGCAAGCTAAGACCTGGACAAGTGAAATGACTTGTTCAAAGCTGCACGATTAGCACATGGCAGAGCCATGATGCCAAGTGAGGCCTTCCCTGTGTCTCCAAGCCCAGCATTTAAAGTCATTGCCCATCCCAGTGTAAGAGATGAGGTAATGGTGACAGTTTTAAACATAGCAGTAGGAAAGTCTGTGCAGCTAAGGGAATGAAAATGGGAAATGGACGTAGAAATGACAAGACCCAGAAAGTCAATGGGCTTGAAAAATGAAAGAGCAGGAGGAATCAAAGATGATTACAGTCTACAAATCTGTTAGCTTAACTTTCCAGCTAGAGCATGAATTTCTTAAGGTCAAAGATCATGTTCTGCATATGTTCACTCTTAAATTTCCTCAGTAGTTCAGGCATGGTGCTGTATGTGTCAGTCATACTATTTCTTAGCTAATAATGGTACTACCAACAATAGCATTTCCATATTGCTCTAAGATATGCTAAATTTAGTCATTATCTTATTTGATGCTTACAATAAACACAGATGCTGTTTCTTAATATTAGCTAAGAAATGTACTTCAAAACTCTGTGCAGCATATTATTATTCCCACTTTACAGTTGAGGAAAGTGAGGCTAAGAAGGCTTATATAACCTTGCCTGGGGTCACCCAGCTAGTCAGAATCTCAACTAGGTTTCCTGACTCCAAACCCAACACTGATTCATCATGTCATGTGGCTGCACAGGTTTGGGATCCCAGTCACATATCTCTATGAATTTTCTTCTGGGAAAAGAAAAAAGCTGAAAAGATTAAACCAAAACTGACAACATTGTTTTTTTTTTTTTCAGAAAAAGATCACTAAGCTATTCCAGCAGGTTTTAGATTAAGCTTTATAATATTATGTATTTATTAGCACCACGATAATCTGGCAAGTGGGTTTTTGAATGGGAATTTTCTTTTTGTTTTTCAAATCAGAAACAAGTTAATAACAAATAAAAGCCTTGATTGCCAAATTCTGGTTAGACTCTGAGCATTTAGCTGTTAAAAATTATCTCCTAAGAGAGAGTATAAGCAATGATAAAATAAAGGGGAGATTAGTTAAAATATTTTAAAGCATAGAAATAAAAATTGGATAAGAAGGAAAAGGCAGATCTATAGCAATATTTTGCTTCTATTTTGTCTGAGAAAGATAAAGGATTGAATAAAGGTGACAGATATTTTTTATTAGATTAGAACATTTTAACAGAGGAAGAGATAACTATTGAAATTTTTTAAAGAAGAATAGCCAGGTTTTTATATCACTTGGGGCTTTGCAAAGCACTTTCTAGGCATTACTTTATTGTTCATGACTTTGTAAGGTATCATTCCCATTTTATAGATGAGGAAATTGAAGGAGATTTAAGTGATTTGCCGAGGTCAGATGGCTAGGAAGTGCCTGAGACTAGATTTAGGCATTGTTACTACAAGTCAAGTCAATATACTTTGGTTAAGTATTTCCTTTGTGCCTGGTATTGTGTTTAGTGCTGGGGATATTACAGCTATAGACCAGAAAAATTAGAGATATCAACAGAGAAAAGACTTTTGAGTAAAGATGATGGGGAAAGACTTCTTACTCAAGGTGGGATTTTTGCTGAAGACATCAAGAAAGTCAGGGGGTAAAGATAAAGATGGAGAACGTTACGAGCATGGAGAAAAGTCAATTACAATGCCCCAACGGTGAGAAATGAAGTTTCTGTACAAGTGAGATCAAAGCGACCAGTGTCACCGGACTGCATAGTGCATGGGGGTGGGGGTCAGAGTATAAATTATTTAAAAAATATGAAAGAATTTGGGGGAGGGTTATGAGGGGTTTTGAAGATCAAACAGAGAATTTTCCATATCATCTTTGAGGTAATAGGGAGCCACTAAAGTTTATTGAAGTAGGGAAGGAGGGGCTGACATGACATAGTCGTGACATCTGAGTAGAGGATAGATTGAAGGGGAGGGGATACTTGAGGCAAGAAGATAAATCGGCAGTCTTTTGCAGTTTTCCAGGTGTGAGGTGAAGAGGATTTGTATCAGAGAGGTGGCGATATCAGAGGGGAGAAAGGAGAGAATGTAAGAGATGCTCTGAAGGTAGAAACGGCAGAACTTGTCGACTGAGAGGACGTGGTTGTTGTTCATAGTATTAGAAGAGGAGAAAAATGGTATTGCCGTGTGTAAGGTAATCTGACTTTGGCTGATCTGACCAATATGAGCTTGAAAGGCTCTACCACAGGAGTGGAGGTGTCTAAATTTGTGTATCTCATGTTTCTTTGGAGCTATTGCAATCCTACCTTTCTCGTAGAGCACAACACCTTCCTTGGTGCAAGTGGTGGGTGATCCTGTGCCGGTATCTCCCACATCTCACAATCGATTCCAGAGTTCTTCAGAGAGAACTTGAGAGTGTCATAACGTTGTTTCTTCTGACCTCCGTGTGAACACTTGCCTTGTTTCAGTTCTCCATAAAATAGGCTAACATTTGAACATGGCCAGCCCTTTAGAGTTATACTCTCTGAAGATTTGAATTGTCCAGGTGAGAGATGAGGAGGGTTTGCAACAGCGAAGTGACTGTATCAGAGGAGGAAAAGGGGTGATAGAAGAGAGAAGGTATAATTAACAGAACTTGTTGACTAATAGGATGTAGGACTCTATCTACTATGCTATGTTTCCCCTTTAAAAACGAGGGCTTAGATTAATATACCATTTAAGTATATGTAAATATATACACACATTTACATGTATGTGTTCATACATATACATATATGTGTATGTATGTATATATGAATGTATATAATATGTATGTATGTATGTGTGTGTATATATATATACATATATATATATATATTCCTTCCTCTCATTATCTCATCTGATCCATGTTACAACCCCTTGAAGAATTAAGTTAGATACTTTTATATCCTTTTTTGCAGAGGAAACCATGCTTAAGCTTACATGATGTTGCCCAACTTGCTTGTGAAAGAGTTAAAATCAATTTAGGTATTTATAAAGGTAAAATAACTTATTTTCTTAAAAACATTCTTAAATCAAAATTGCCATTACTGTATACATATATATATATATATATATATATATTGCTTCTGCTTATTTCTCTATTTCATGCAATTCTCTCCATGTTTTTTTTCTAAAATAAAAAGTTAATCATTTCTTTTTTTTTTCCAATACTGCATTTTTTAAATTTAATTCATTCAATATATTTTGTTTTCAGCACTGATTTTCACAAGAGTTTGACTTACGAATTTTCTATCCATTTCAACCCTCCCACCTGTGCCAGTAAGGCAAAATGGGCTTAGTTTAACGGGTGCCCTTGAGGAGTTTGGCTTTTGTTTACCATCAAAGTACTTTCACCTATTAAATGCTAAGCCCCAGGCCCAAAGCCCTATCAGGTGTGAAACCTGTGTGGGCGTAGATTAATGACTTAAGAGGTGCCAACTCGGGAACCAATGGTCTCTGGACTCTGGTCTCTGGTCTCTGGTTGTTGAGGCAGGGCTTGAGAGCGCCAGAGGCTTGGCTGCGAGGAGAGGCAAGAAACTACAGGTGAAAAAAGCGGAAGCACAGCTGACCCCTGTATGG
>CM053625.1:307816687-307841021 GCA_028646595.1 Phalanger gymnotis
CACACAGGTTTCACACCTGACAGGGCCCTGGGCCTGGGGCTTAGCACTTAACAGCTGAAAGTACTTCCACTCAAAAGAAACAAAAGCCATGCTAATGAGACAATTTTGCTTAACAACACAGCAGCATCCACAACTGGTGCTACCCATGAAAGTTTCCTGTTCTGTCTACAGTGTTATATTCCAGGATCATAATGCTAGGGAAAGCAAAGTGCCATGTTCTTTTTATAAGAGTTGAGGATCAAAAACACTGTCTATGACTTATCCTGTTAGGCTGCAGCACAGGCACGTATTTATATGTGCTATGTGCTCATTGTAAGTCACCATTGGAAGCTTCTGGGATAGTCAGAAGTCCTCTTCCATTAACTTGCTACACTCCAAAAGAAAAACAAAATATGAAAGGATAAAGAGTATGGGACACCAGGAAGGGCACTGGAAAACAATTGAAGAGTTAACTCTCATAGCTCGCCTTATATATGTCACTGAGGGAAGTGGCTCCTCTGACAAGAGTCCACGTTGGTTGGCCAAATTCCACCAATCATCCTGAGGCACCATTTAGCATGACTTCACGACAAGTTGAGGTACTTCTGAAATACAAGCAAAAGAAAGTCTCCTTCACAATAATATAATCAATTTGATAGAAGAAGCCACCAAATTGATCTGGGACACTCCTGGAAACCCCATCAAATGAGGAAGTTTATACAAATATTTCAAAATTATTTCCAATGTTGCTCCCAAAATGGGTCATTCAGAACTACAGAGAAGAGTGGACATTTCCCTTGACTCACTCTTGCTACAGTGCTTCTAATAATGCCTTGGAAAAACTTATTTGCTTATACTTTTGCCTGGGTAATCTTTAGTCAACATGATAAACTGTTGAGTGGGTCCATTTAGTGCTCACAGTTATTATATTCAAGCATTAAAACTAGCTGCAATACTATTTTTCTTTCTAAAATAATTGTTTAAAGTATGAACATATCTCCAAATCACTGTCAAATTTCCCTTTACTCATCACAAGCTGAGGGACCATTTAATGCAATATATCTCTCCCATCTTGTGCTGGAGACTAAATAGAGACAATTATATACCTGCTGAGGATCTGTAAAGATTGGAGCCCAATGGGCTCTGATTGATAAGGGAGAGTTCAAGCACCTACTGGTTTTCTTCCTACTTCAATGCACAGACACACAGTATGATAAGAACCAAATAAACCATGGAGAAGCTTTGAAATTGTCTACAATTTCTGGTTTACGTTCTATGCGTGTGTGTATATACACATATATACACGCATACATATATGTATATATGGTTATACATATATGTAAGTATGTATGTGTATGTATATATAGATATGCATGTGCACATGTAAACCCAATTTGGATTAGAGAGCTAGAAAACAGATTGTGAGTATGAATATATGTATATATCCATATACATGCATAAACATACACATAAATATATAATATGTATGCATATACACATACATAGATGTATGTGTGTATATACATATATATGTATGTGTGTATACATAAACACACATATATACATATTATATTATGCATATGTACATGTATATACACACATATACATATATACATATTGTTATCACAAAAGATACAAGATTATTCCACATAATGCTAAAAATTAATGTCCTGTCTACCTCTACTTGTGATGTGACCTGTTTTAACAGTCTTAAAACTGCCTTCTCCCATCTATTCAGCATACATGTATGAGTGTTCTCTTTGCCTGGCCTTGACATATTAAGAATAGTAATTCTCTCATATTAACAAGGATCTAGATTCACTTGACACTTCGTTTAACAATTACACCATTATCTTCTCGGATACCCTCAGCCAAAAATGGAATTAATCTCGTCCCTTCCTTCAGAGGATTAAAAGTCTCTGGAAACAAAAGACATTTGTGTTATTGAGATGAAAGCTATAATATAAAAGGGTATTCTTTTCCACTTGCTGCTCTAAACACTGCCACATACTGGGCTTTCTCAACATAAAAATATCTTAAGAGAGACATCTTAAAGGATATTTTCTACAGAGGTGAAAGGTTAGTGATTTGTCTCATAAGTCAACAAGATGCTTTCTAGCCATCAATCATATTTGCATCATATTCAGAGTTGAGGATGACAAATAATATAAGATTAGAGAAGACTTAGAAATTGTCCTCTAAAATGAAAAGCTAAAATTGAGTATACAATGGTCATTTACACAAGTGAAGGTATTCTGACTCTATCTCTATCTTTCTGTCTCCACACACAGGCTTCTATGGACACACGCACACACACATATGCACACACACACACACACACCCCCATTGGCTGCTTTCCTATTCTGTGAGACATTTCTTTCTCAGTTATATTTGCATTTCTCTGTTTTTGCCCTTACAATTGTGACAACCAACACCACATCTCATATCTTCTTGCCAGTGACCTGACAGACTGTGGGCTCATAAAAGGAAATAGCTTGGCCAGACTTCTTCCTAGAAATACAAAAAAAGAGAAAATATACATCCTTCTAGTTCCCTCCATCTTTGAAATCACTTGCACATAATTAAGTTAGGCAAAACCCTGAAGGATAATAGTACCACAGGTTGAGCAGCTCTATCTATTGCCAAGTATAAGGAAAGCTTTGGAACCTATTCTCAGATAGGAATCTTTGACAGTTCCAACTGTTGAAACCAACTCTCTTGAGTAGCCACCACTCTGGGCAGAATCAGGGCAGTACGGTCTTGAGTCTCTATGAACCCCACAGTAATCATTGAAGCTGCCACCAATGTTTGCTACTCTCTTTTGTAGGATTATATAACTACTCGAATATCAAACATTTATCAAGTCCCTTCTTTGTGCCAGGCACTGTACTAAATGCTTGGCATACAAAGAAAAGCAAAAGACAGTTTCTGTTCTCAAAGACATCATAGTTGAGTAGAGGGTGGGGATCCCTGGATGTGCAAGGAACCACAGCATTTACCTAGTTCAATTCCCTTTTTATACAGATGGGGGTCGGGGGAGGTGTTTTGTGTGCCATGAAGGCTATGGACCTCTTCTCAAAAAGAAATCTTTTTAAATGCATAAAATAAAATATATAGGGATATATGTATATGTATGTATATACACACATGCATGTGTATATATATGAACATATATACATGTGTGTGTATAAATCTACATGGTTATAAGGGAAATCAATTACATTGAAATATCAGAATACTAAAAAGCAAACAAACAACAGGCTCCAGGTTAACCACTGTTGATCTAGTTGAACAATATAATTTATAAATGGGGAAACTGATATCAATGGAAATTGCTACTTGCCTAAGCTCCCAGAAGCAGTCCACATGAGTGACTCCAGAACTAGTCTTTTTTCCATGATATCATATTGGCCTACCAATCACAGAATCAATGTAATTGCTCTCTTGCGGATCACTGTTGAGGCCACTCGCCCCAAAAGAAATGCATTATCTTCCTAACATAGCAGAAAACGGGAGTGCATAAATCCATTTAAGCAGGATCAGAGGTCTTGACATAACACACCCATGAAGAACCCTGTAATACAGTATTATGTCATCCAAAGACAGCACTTCAAAAATCATTCCTCAGGGAAGAGGGAAAAGTGTCCAAGGAGAGTAACGACCATGGGAACATTTCTCATGCAGGCTTTTATAAGTGTCACAGTACAATCTGGAAGTACAGCAGTGTCCAGATTGGTGGTGGGGTTCCCCTGAGGCATAGTTGCAGCTGGGAAGGAGGTACACATATTTAGGCATTCTAAAACTGCAGAGCTTTGCCTGGGGCATACTAGTCAGGAGAGACAGTTAAGTAGAGAGCAGCAGAGAAAGTGGCATGGTGGCTTTAGGAGTACTGTCGGCCTGTAACTGACTGTGTTTCTTTCGATTATCTGACCCAGATCTCATTCTATTTGTTCTCCTATAGATTCATCAGACATGGATGGACATTGAATTTCTGAATTATATGAATTGTAAAACGGGAACCTATCTCAGTCCCATTCACAGAATGATGCTAATATCAGGGTGTTGCTTTTTGTTGCCAGGATTCCAGGAACAACAGATATTGGGTTGCTACTAGTCAGTCACTACCAGCTTCTAAGTCAAAGTGGTACACTCAGCCTATCTTCAGTAATTAAGAATTTAGTTTTTCAAATTGCTAAATGGTAAAGACTTGTACAACACCCATCCACCAGAGGGCACTTTGTATGCAGGTGACTGGATTTAACATTAAAGTTTCATTCTTCACTGACAACACGCCCTAGGTTCCACAGCCTCCTTTCCCCTGGTTGCTAGCCCTGGCCACACTCCAGTTCATTGCTCATTCTGTTGTTGCCAGCAGACAGCCCTATACCTGGGACACAACATCCCTCTTAAATAAGAGGATGGCTCCTGTTGAAGACTGATTAGAACTTGATTCAAATTTTCTCTTTGAAAAAGCATTGGGAAAGTTGAAAACAGCAACAACAACAACAACCAGAGAACAACAACTCATCTCTAAGTATCAGTGATGTAGCTGGTGGGGGGAAGGGAATGGAATAATAACATGGCCTTAGCCAGTGAGATGTATAACAAGGACTTTGTGTGCTCTGAGATCAAGATGATGGCTTAGAAGGCCTGGTAGAAACCTTAAAACCCTATGGCAAGGCTACCTGTTGGGCTAGTTTCCCAGACAGCATGAGGAAACTGCTCCTATTAATCAAATAAGTTGAATGCAGTCTAGACCCATTTGAGACTATCATGATGATTATTTTGGTACAGTGCTTTTCTGTGTGCTGTGCCATAAGAAGGTAAGATTTATTAGGAAAAAAAAAACAAACAAAACAAAATACCAACACCCGCTTACTAGAAATGATTCAATGCAGACAGCAATGACCCCTTAAAATACGCAATGTATAAGTTTCCATAAAATGGGCTGAGTGTATGAATGCTTTCATTATGTGCCAAATGTAGATCAATAACCAAACTGGAAACACATCTCATTGGTCAAGGATCTCATGATGCTTTTTTTTTTTTGTCAGCGGTCTGCTCAGCCCCAAAGAACCCAAAAATGTATGTTGGAGATCAAAGACAGGCAATTATAATAAATTACTTAATTTCTCGCCATGTTTAGGTAAAATAAGAGCTAGAACCAAGCAGTTTATCAAAATCTGAAGAAGAAAAGTAGAAGAACTTGAAGACAGGGAAAATCTGCAATTAACGCAAAACTCCAAACGTGTTACCTACTAATGAAATAGAAGGCAAAAGTAATATACATCTCACAATTATTTTGCTGAGGAGATGGGCATACTTGTACTGGAATTTTGAAAAATCTCTTTTGAGAATGAAGTCCAAATAATAGATTATTTGATATTTGAATTCAAATAATAGATTAACACCCCCAAGTGAGTATTTTTTTCAAAGCATGCTTCTGCTATACCCATCATAAATGAATTAATTCTTCTACAATTTGAATACTCTATAACCTAGTAAAAAGAAAATGAAAAGAAATATTTAAAAAGGCATCCTAAAAGATCATATCAGAATTTATGCATAACCTTAAGCAAGATTGGAAATTGAGAGATACATATTTAAGGCAATATAAAGAGTCACAGAAATGTAAACAATTTGACATCAATCAAAAGCTTTACTATAGAGATGTAATAATCTAAGGGAGAGAGAGAGGAGAGGGAGGGTAGGGGAGAGGTGGGAGGGGGGAGGGGAAGGGAGGGGAGAGAAGACCCACAGACCTAATGTTGATAACTAGGATTTCACCATTCAAATTATTCATTCTCCTTTTCAATAGCTGCATAGTGTGTTGAGTTCCAGGTACCACAATTTTGGAAGAACATCGGTTGGCTAAAGACTGTCCAGAGGAAGGAAATAAAGGTGATGTAATGTGTGGAGTAAACAACATGTGAGTGTTAATTTAGGGAATAGGGGACATTTAGCCTGGAGAAGAGAAGGATTAAGTCAAGATAATAATTTTTGTAGTCTTTGAAGAACTACCATATAGAAGAGGGTTTAATCTCATCTTCACTTTTTCCTAAAAGACATAACTGAAAAGAACAGAAATGTCAAAAAAGCAGAACACTGACTTACATGGAAGAAAACTTTCTAAAAATTAGGTCTGTCCAAACAAAAAAAAATGAGTTAACTTAGAGACTGGTTTTTACTTCACTGAAAGTGTTTGGGTAAATTCTAAATAATTACTAGTAGTATATATTATAAAGGGAACGTAATTCATTTATAAATTGAACTAGATGGTCTCTGAGGACCTTCTGGCTCTAAAGTTGTGTGATTCTGATCTTCTGAGACTATTGTAGAAATCTATCTTCATCTGTAAGTACAAATGGGTAATGGCTCAAAGTGTTAAAAAACAGAAATCTTGCCCAGCCGGGAAAGACAGACATGGTGGTTAATGGAGAAATAAGAGGCCAGGAAACCACACAGCAACGTGGAAAAAAAAATTTGGAAAGTGGCATCATTCATTCTATTCTATTCTACAAAAATTTATAAAGAGACTATTGTGCACAGAAAGTTCTTCTGGACATTAGAGATCTTCAAAGTTTCAATAAAACAGGATCTCTGTCCCCTTTGAGTTCAATGAATAATAGGGAATGTCATGAGCTGAAATATGCATACTTACATGGTATTAGGTAGAAAACAAAGAGTGTTCTTTAAGTGTGGAAGCAGGTTTATCAGAGGCTTCTTGGTGGAGGTGGCATTTCGGTTGTTCTTTGAATGATGAGTGGAGTTCCCAGTGACAAAGGAGGTCTTTCTAAACATGAGAAACTAAGAAGAAATACATCAAAGCAGGAATGTCCTGGGTACCTTTAGGGGCAAAGTCATATAATTAGCTGGAGCTTATTGTAAGGGGAGGGGAAATGTTCATGGAATGAAAGGTTTTTTTTTTTAATTTTGATTTCGATTTTGAAAGGTGGGATGGATCAACTTATGGAGTGACACCTATCAGTTAAAGGTATTTGAATTTCTTTTTCTGATAGGTATTTTCATGTTTGTTTTCCTCTCTCAACCCTTACCATTGTTACGTCATGAGCTGCTTGATAGCTGGAAGAGGCTTTTGCCTCTTTCCTAGTACTTAGCACAGTGTCTGGCAAGCAGCACCTGCTCAATATATGCTTATTGACTTGCTGAAAGGAAGCCCAGTTCTGAAGTGCTGCCTTTGACACGTTGTCTGGGTGATATTAAGCAAGTCATTTAGCCTGGTAATGCCCCAGTGAACTCTCTAAGACTATAAGTCATACAGAAGATACCAATCTCAATTATAAAATGGAATGTTTTACCAGGAGCTCCCCACATTGATGACATCACAGGCCCAATAAAACAAAAGAAAATACCAAAAAGACAATAAAGCCCACTGATATTTTTAACAGGGAAGTGACTTGAACATGAATCAGGATAATTGGTCTAGCAACAGTGCGAGAAAGGAGGAAGGAGGAATGGAGAGATGAAAATATGAAAGAAGTAAGATTGAGTATGAGGTCAGTGCAATAGTCAATAGTTCAGTCGATACAATAGCCTACCTAGTCCAAAATTAATGATGTTGGGAATAATTTCTGAACTGGGAAAAGGAAAGGGGATACTGAACCCATTTAACGGTTACTCTGCTGCCACTTTTGCCCTTAGGTATCCTGTCAAATGTCATTTGTACATAGGTGGCACCATCAGGAA
Source organism: Phalanger gymnotis (assembly GCA_028646595.1). Taxonomy (NCBI): domain Eukaryota; kingdom Metazoa; phylum Chordata; class Mammalia; order Diprotodontia; family Phalangeridae; genus Phalanger; species Phalanger gymnotis. The sequence continues at coordinate 307,824,374 of CM053625.1, forward strand.
AGTGCTCAATATTGAGTCAGAAAGACCTGAATTAACCTTCAGGTATTGGAATCCAGCTTCACATATATACTACTTTTGTGAAGCTGGGAAAGTTCTTTCATGTCTGTTAGAGTTGTTTCCTCATCTGAAAAATGGGGAAATTTACATTAACATTGACTTCCTAGTGGAGAGGTTTAAGCAAAATGATGATGGTAAGGGAACCGTAGGTTTCTAGGGGTGCTTGAGATCCCAAAATACCTACACACCGGGTCCCGCCAAAAAAATTCGACTTAAGCCTTCTCAGCCAAGGGAAAAGATAGTTTATTAGGGATTCTCCATAATGAGTTGCCTTAAGAAATCTCACCCTTTGTGATGCCTGTTTTCACAAGTGGGACAGATTCAATCTAAGCTAGATTGAATCTGAGCACCTTCATGGAGGCAAGATGGAGATTATATACACAAAGATTGTAGGAGGGATTGAGGGATGGTCCGGGGTGAAGAGAGGAGGGCTTTAGGGAGGGTCTTGAGGAGGAGTATAAGGAGGACTAGATGAGGTCAGACTCCAGGAACCAAGAGAATGGAATTAAGGGTGGGAAGTAGCTAAAGGCATGGATATTAATAGTATCAAGGGTGGGAAGTAGCTGGACAACAAAGGGCAAGGCTAGATAGAGATTTGGGTCTAATGATAATGTAAGGCTTATGGCCTTAGGGGAAGACCAGATCTAGTTGGAAGATTCAAGGAGAATTCAAGGGGGCTCCCAGAGACTGTATTCCAGATTCAAGGGGGTTCCCAGAGACTGTGCCCTCAGCACTAGGGTTGTGAGGATACAATATACATACATAGATACATACATCATACTATATACATACTTACAGTGACTTTGATAACTTTAAATTCCTGATTCGAAGTTAAGCACCAGGTTAGGCACAATAAGCACCAGGACTTCATATTTGATAAGAACTAATCACAGTTTGGATGGTGATCTTACTGCTTTACCACAGTAAGCATAAAGGGATGTCTCTTCCCTCTACCATTCTCCATCTCTCTCCCAAACCTGTTAAGATGGAGTCCAGCTCAGCAGGAGTTAGTAGAGAGTGACAGATAATAACCATCAGTCCCCACAACTGGACTAAAACCAACTCATTTCACACTGCAGTGGCTAGCAATCAAGTGGTGTTTTATGCCTTATTAATTTGTAATCAGCCCTTTCTACCCATAGGTCACTTTAAAAAAAAAAAATCTCTGATATTGCTACACTGGGGACTAATCCTTCTCAAAGTAACTGACAACAGCCTTTTGTTTTTGAGTTTTAAGCAAAACATCTTGGGGGCTTTTCACATGAATATTTAATATTGCACTTTAAAATTTATATATTCAATGATTTTTCATTTCTCATTTGAAAAAGCCCTCCTAATTGCAGCATAATGGTGGGGACTGTCATCATAAATATCCACAGGTCAATAGTATATTAAGGCACCCACCACACTGCTCTGTCTCTCAGCAGCAGCAGCTGTGTCTGTAAGAAATGTGAACACCTGGAATGAATTCTTCCTTGAGAGCTGATGTCAGCATGTCACTGACAGCCAGGGAAGAATGATAGTCATCACTTGGCTCACTGAAGTAACATGAATTTCTTTTAAAAGTCCATACATTTGAAATCAACCACCCCATGATTTATGCATCACTAGAATATGTCAGCTGGTGAGAGCCTACATGGGAAAGAATATGGGATTACATCTGTTGGGTGGTAAGAAAATGGGATGGAGAACCCAAAAGCCCTTTTTATGGCATATCACTCATTTTTATTAACACTTTGCTTCTATAGCAAATCTTCCTTTAAAGAATTAGAAACTCCTAAAAGATTCAGCAATGCTACCTTGCTGCTAAGTTGAATGGGCTGGGCTGTACAGAAAGGTACACTGAGGTACAATGGACATACTTTCCATTAGTTTAACAGAATAATGTAGCACCCCTGAAACTGGTGCTATAGATGGTCCAATTTGTATCCTGGTATCCTAAATGTTGACCTCAACACTCTCCTCCATGTGCTTACTTTTCCTAGCCTAGCAAGAGACATTTTTAAAGCAAAATAGCTTTAATCAAACAACATAGTATGTGATGCAAAAGGATAAGATGTATACGTGGAAATACACAGTACATTCTTCTGCAGGTTTCTATATCACTGCTAAGAATGGGCATAATTGTAGAGAACCTGTAAGATTAGGGAAAATGCATACAACTGACTCATGTACAAAGATGTTATGAAAGATCCTTAGAAAAGTGACTAAGTGGTTTAGTGGATTAACATATGAGTAGCCACCAACCAAAGATGGTACAGGAAACTAAATCAGTCACCCTACAAAAAAAGAAAAATGGAGTTGAGAGTGATAGTAGAACAGAGCGCAAAAAGAGGAACCATTAAGAGATATCTTTCTAAGAGCATACATGAGACAAAAGTAAAAGAAGAAATAATAGTATTATTATGGAAGAATGGGCTTACATATAAACCTCATGATACCTCAACCTCCAGCTGGGGATTTGGTGGGTGATTTTTGGTGGGGGCTAAACTACAGAAAGAGGGGATTCACAAGAGGGAAGACAGAAGGATTTGTGATGTATGATAATTAAGTCAATAGTTAATAACAAAGGGAAGATAGCTCCTATTGTCTCTCAGGAAGAAGAGGGACTACAGGAGAATAGTTAAGTAACAAAGGATGAAACTGGAACAGGGAAAAAGGAAAGCAAATTTTGATGGAGTCTTTAGAAAAACCACTGTGTATGAAAGCTATATAGGAGAAAATGAGACATTCTGTAATGTGAAATAGGCACATTACAATGCACGTAATCATTAGTGATTTGGGGCTTAGAGAGACCATTAAGTATGAACAGCATCCCAGTTCAGCAGAATGGGAATCTGAGGTATGGAGAGCAAATGACAAAATGAGAGTGGAGAATATGGACCCAAAAGGTTTCCATTTCATGGGAAATGGCAAAAATGTTGATTTGGACAGAGCAAGGAGTAGTAATTTACTACATACACAGTGAAGAGAAGAATTTTTACTGTGAGGGAAAAACTTCCATCCTCCTTATGTACTTCAGGGATTGTATTCATCTTCATGAATTCAAATCTGACCTCAGACACTGACTAGCTATGTGACCTCGAGCATGTCACCTAACCCTGTTTGCCTCAATTCCTCATCTGTAAAATGAGCTAGAGAAGAAAATGACAAACCACTCTAGTATCTTTGCCAGGAAAACTCCAAATGGGGTCACAGTCAGGCATGATAGAACAATAAAATTTTGAAGACTGGACTCCAAATTGTCATTTTAGATTATTTAATTCTATGAGGAATAAAGACATTAAGAATGAACAAATAAATAAAATGCCTATGAATTAAATCATAAGAGTCTTGTAGAAACAGAAAAAGAGGAGAAATAATGCTGAGAATGAAGGAAAGAAATAATTTTATAAACAAAACTGAACAGAAATTAAATAAAAGACATTCCTCACTCTTCTCACTATAATTTGACAGAGTTCTGGAAATGCTATCAATTAAAAATAAAATAAACATAATATTGGTAAAGGCTGAATAAAATTATCTTCATTTTCTGATGACATGACAGTTAGAAAATCCTGGGGAATCAACAAAGATGCTATTTGAGACAACTGATAGATTCAGAAATGATGTAGGCTACAAAATAAACCTTTAAAATCAATATATATTGATGTAATAACAACTCATTCTAAGAGGCAATGATAGAAAAGAAAATGCCTTTCCAAAAGGCTATAAAATGTATATTCAGGGATTAGTCAATGAAAGCATATAGTATCCCTGGAGAGATTCAAAGAAAAAGCACTGCTAAAAACAAACAAACAAACAAACAAAACAACAACAACAACAACAACAAAAACCAGTTAAGTGGAGCAATGTACAGTACTCACTGCTGGGCAAGGAAAATGTAATAAAAACAACAATAATGCCAATGAAAATTGATAGTTTTAAATATCTATCAACCAAATTATGAAAGCAATGCTTTAGAGAGCTCATTAAAATAATAAAAAAAATTTGGAAAAAAAGTAAGAAAAAAGATTTGAAAATAAAGAGAAATAATCAAAAGAGGTAGGAACAAAGAAAGGAGAGCACTTCTAAATTCAATCTCAGTTTAGTTAAACATACATATATCATTCACTTAGTTTAGGAGGAAAAGATCGGCCCCCCTGAACTTCAGGGCAAATACAATCAGAAATTACAAGCACACATTATAAACAGAGCAAGTAACACAAACTAATCTATCCATAGCAATACATATATAGTTACCAGAGAAGCACCAATATCTGATTTATCAAAGGAGAGTGGGGAAGGGGGACTGTTTAAACAACTTGCCCAGTCTCCTCAGTCTTTTAGTGAGTATCCCTCCAAAGGCAAAATGTCAACCTCAGAGATCTTATACTCAGTTCAGGACCCTGAGGGATGGGCCAACTTAACATTTAGGGTGTGGGAACATTCTTCAATCTCTAGCACCACGTAATATACAAATCAATGACTCCTAATTGCCTTAGTGCTGAGAAGCACTGCAAGAGAAAAGATTCTGCTTTACCTGTTCCATTCAAACAAAGGCTAGACTCATGAAAGGCACTTGATAGCCTTAGCATCCCAAAAGGGAACAGCAAAAAGTCCAGCCCTGATTACCATTACAATGGGCCATGATGGAAAAGAGAAATTCAGAAATGTAATTACCCAAAGTTCAAGAAATCAGATAGCATAAATTATTTTGGAAAGAATGCCTTAATTTCTAAAAAAAAAAAAAAAAATACAAGGAAAATTGGGAAATAGTTTGGAAAAAATAGCCTTAGATCAATACCCTATACAATATTCCACAATAAATTCTAAATGGACTTATATTCTTATTATTCAAAACCATACCACTTAAAAACCAGAAGAGAAATCATTTATCTATCACAGCATTGGATAGGAAATATATATTAGTAAATAAACAAGAGCTAGACACAAGTACAAAAGATAAAATAGATGATTTTGATTATATAAAACTGAAAAGCTTTTCAACAAAAAATTAACACATCTAAGATTTCAAATCTTTCTCTTTCTCTCTCTTTCTCACTCACATACACAAAGATAAATGTGTATATATATGTATATATATATATATACAAACATACCTATATATACATATGTGTGTACACAAAAATACATAGACATTTTTATGATAGTAAAGAATTGACAAAAACAGATTGGATGTCTATCAATTGGCACGCAGTTTAACAAATTGTCATATATATACATATATATATATATATATGTATAGTCAAACTAATGGATTGTTTTAAAAAGAATAATTTAAATTGTTACCCACCACATGAGAGCGTTATTCAAATCATTAAGAATAAGACAAATGAAAACCAAACCAAACCTGAGGATTCACCTCACATCTGAAAACTGGTAAATATGATAAAAGATGGACAAAGCTAATTCTGGAGTGGTTATGGGAAGACAAGGATATGAGTGATGTATTGGTAAAGCTCTGGATGAGCACAAGCGTTTAAGAGAGCAATTTGAAATAACACAATTCAAGTGGCTGAAATGCCCATACCCATTGACATGAAGTTTGTGTTCCCTATGCATAAATCCCAAGTAGGCCTTTAATGACAAAATAACCCATGTACAGAATATGTATGTATGTACACACACATGTATATATACATATACACATATATGTATATATAATATGTGTTTACACAAAAATACATAAGCATTTTTATGATAGTTAAGAATTGAAAAAAAAACAGATTGGATATCCATCAATTGGCATGCAGTTTAACAAATTGTCATGTATGTATATTTTATAGATTATGACTGTTTTGTAAGATGATGAATACGGAGAAGCATAGAAAGAATTACATGAACTGATGTGAAGTAAATAGAATAAAAAAACCAGCTCTCTGGTTCCATCTCTTCCTTTTTTTTTCATCCTGATTATGGTTATTGGCTGCTCTCTGCTATTATCTACAAAGTTCTGCTTATTAATAATCTTTCCTTAATAAGGAAAAGAGAGCTAAAGCTCATTTATTGTCTTGCAAAGGCTATGAGGCACTACATGACACATGTTCTCAAGTTAATTATAACTATTCGATTAACCTTTTTACCCCTCTTGATCTGGATTTGAGTTGGACAATTACTTTTAAATCCTGTTAACTTCTATGTTGACATTCTATTGCCTCAAATTATATTTTTGGAGACGCCCCCAATATTTTTCTATCCTCCAAATTGTCTTTGGATTAAGGCCATTATGCTCTTGTCATTTTTTGAATATAAAGAAATTGTCACATACATGCTATTGAATCATAATATACAATAAGAAATGTTGAATGTGATGAACATAGAAAGAAATTGGAAAAAAGCACATGAACTGATGCAAAGTGAATAATCTGAGAGAGTAAAACAATAAACACAATTACAAAATGTAATAGAATAGTAACAACAGCACAATTTTGACCAAATAAAGAAATTATATTGGCCAATTATAGCCCCCAAAGGAGAAGAAGAACAACACTTATGATGTGGATGAGGACAGTAATTCCATTCGCCTCCTTAGAGAAGTAGGGCATAGTGAATGTGAAACTCTGCATATGGGGGACTTTCTATAGATTGGTTAGTAGTTTTGGCTTTCTCTTCCTTTTTATTATTTATTTTAAGGAATTGCTCTCTGAGACATGGTAGACTCTTAGAAATAATAAGAAATGAGATTCTGGGCAAGTAGCTTTAACTTTCTGGGCTTCAGTTTGAATATCTTGAAAATATGAAGGTCATTCTAGATGGCTTCCATAAGGCACTCTATCTCTAAAGCCACAATCCACAAAGAACTTAACAGAAAAACAGGAATACATAGACACACACACACACACTGAGGTATATGTGTTTATATATGTGTATATGTGTATTTATGTGCACACATATAATGTATTGTATATACTATATTACATATACAATATATCACAGATACACACAAACTATGTATGTGTACATACAAATTATGCTATATATACATATGTATGTATATACATGTAAAATAATATTTGTTCTTTTTGATTATTATTAACTCTTTACCTCCTAAGGTCTTATTCTATTTCCTCACTATGGCTAATTTTGAGGGTGCATGTAGCACTCAAAACCTTCAGTCCCTACCTTCTATGTACAAGATGGAACTTTTTTCTACCATTTTCCTCATAAAAATTTTGAGAAGTGGTATAAATGCTATCCTATCCTTTCAGATGATAACACTTGGGTTCAGAATATACAAATGAATTCTTCCAAATCTTATTGCTGCTAAGTATCTGAGGCAGAATTCAAACCTAGCTTTCTCCCAATTCCATGTGCTGAACTCTTGCCATCACAATGGTCTGCCTCCGACAAAGTAGAGTCCCTACACACCAGCTTTCAGTCCTGAGAATCAGGCATTTTAAGTTTTATCACTTTAGCATGATAATATGGCTGCCTCTCTGCAAATTATTGATGGTTCGGACGTAAAGCTGGCATAGCAAGTTCCCAAGTTGCTTAGAGATCTTCAGTGAAGGTGTCTCCATTTTCTTTATCTGTAGCTTTTGCCTGTTCAGAATTGAAAAACAAATCTTTCATATTTCTATAATTATAGCACCATGTGTCACAGCTCATTCCCTGTCAGTTTAAACTCACTCCCTCATCTTACTTTCATGACATTGGTTGATTTAGGAAAACCTTGTATCTCTCACCAGTTCAAGAACTTGTAATGATATCTTTAAAAATAAAGTGAAAACATTCATAGAAAGATACGTTGGCAAATGGCAAAATCTCTTCAGAATTTATTTCCACAGAGCATTCCAAGCAAAGAAAGCATTTAAAACAGAGTCTTTTACATTACAGAAAGCCCTTCTTGATAGATGAACCTTTCAAGAAATGCATCTGTTATAACATTTCATATTCTGAACAAGACCATGTTCATAGATTAATTCAGCGAGGTAACAATGACAAAGAGAGGATGGCATTGTGGCATGTTGAGAAGCACCGATATTTGAAGCTGGGAGATAAAGGTTCAAACTCTGGCTGTACCACTTACTGTGGGCATGCCATTTTCCCTCTTTCAGAACAAATTTCCACTTCTTTCAAATAAGAATAGGGCTAGATGGCCTCTGACTTTCTTCCAGGTTTAGACTTATGATTAGATAAACCCATGGCATCCTATTCATTTTTGGCTGGTAGGTTTGAACATAGTGGTGTTGCCAGATGAGCTTCATTCCATCAGCACAGTAAAAGATTTTTGGGGGTGAAATGGTCAATTGGTCAGTTTTGCAGTATAATGAAAACAATATTTTTTTGCAACTGGGGAAACTGAAGAACTTCTAGAAGCTTGGGATAGCAGAAAAAGACTTTATGTAGGCAAAATTTATTAAAAACAGTCAAAAGGCCAATGTAGCTGATGAAAATACTTATCAATTTTACAGATGAAGGAATTGAATCTCAGAATTATTTGGCAATTTGACCATAATAATATTTATATAAGGGAAGCTAGGTGACACAGTGGATAAAGAGCCGGGCCTCAAGTCAGGAAAGCTCATTTTCTCTCATTCAGATCTGGCTTTGGACATTTACTAGCTGTATGTTTCAACAATCTGGCCAGCAGCTGTTGTGGGGGTGAAAAGCCAACAACGAGAATGCTACCAGCATGCTGCAAAAGCACGGGTTCTTTTGATCTGCTTAACTAAGGAAAGCTACGTGAAGGGGTTGACAAGCTTACTTTAATTCAGCATACAAATATCATTCACTTAGTTCAGGGGAAAAAGCCAGCACCCTGAACTGCAGAGCAAATTACAAACAAATTACAAACATCAACAGACAGACCTCGTCTGATTCAAATCCCAATACATAGTTACCAGAGTTTAACAAAGTCTCAGCATCCGGATTACAAGCTGGAGGGCCCTTAGCTACAGCTGCCTGGAGTCTCTGCATCAACACCATCTTGAGTGAGAGCCCCCAACTAATTACAGACAGACTCAATACAGATTCATATTTACCAACATCTAGGTTCAGCCTGGGAGCTCAGAACAAAGGATGGTCCAGAGTCACTCACGCCACCACTGCTGTGGGAAAGAGCTCCAAAGAAGAGAAGGCCAACCCCTGGTTTTATATCTTTTCCAGCGTCAAGGGTGAGTCACGCATGCGACTCACCCACGTGACCTAAAATCGTCAGAAAGAGGCGACTTAAACTCACGTAGTCCAAGAGTCTCTGATGTCCCAAACCTATCACTCAAATTCATTTGTAAACTAGGCCCTCCCCTGAGTTAGCACTACCTTGGGCCCCACCTTAGTTACCAATCCACACCCACATAGGTTTGGCTAACACCTAATAGGGGTTAGAGCCTGGAGCTTAGCACTTGGTAAGACTCGGTGAAATACACTGAATTACTCAAAGCAAACAAAAGCCAAATTCTTCAAGGGCACTTGTTGAGCTAAGTGCTAAGGAGCCCATGTTGCTTACCAATACACCGTGTGACCTTGGGTAAATTACCTGTTTGCCTCAATTTCCTCATCTGTAAAATGAGCTGGAGAAAGAAATATAAACCACCCCAATATCTTTGCCAAGAAAACCCCAATCAGGGTCACAAAGAGTATGCAATTACTGAACAATAAAAGCAAAATCAAGAATATACAACACTTCAGTATCCATTACATATTTTTCACATATTATCTCATTTGACCTTCACAAGAGCCCTGGGCCAGTAGTCTTATTGTTATTCATATCTTATATATGAGGAATTTTAGACTAACAAAGGTTTAATGATCTGCCTGGAGTCATGGAGTTGGATAGTGGCTGGAACAGAAGCTTAACTCACATCTTTTTATGTCCAGGTGCAGCACTATCAGTCACACCATGAGCTCCAAACGCTGGCCTTCACACACGAGATCCAAAACTGTCCCCCTAACCTACAGAATCTCATTCCACTCTTTGATGTAGCTCAATCTATTCTGTCTGGTCTCTGGAAAACACCATCCTGAAGAGTTAGGAGGTTTCTTTTAGTTAGTTTCGTTATTAGTCAAGGTACCTGGACAAATGTTTTAGGACAATACAAACACACACACACACACACACACACACACAAACACATACATGTGTATATGAGCCCAATATACACACATATATGCATATAAACATTCATATACGCAAACACATATACTATACACACACATACATACGTGTGTGTATACTGCATGAATATTTCCAATTGCAAAATTGCTACCAACATGGCTTTTTCTATAACAGAAAAATGAGGATCATAGGTCTTGTTCGATTAAGCTAAGTTAGGTTTAGAATAGGATTTGTGCTGGCAATAAGACATACTCCCAACAGAATAAAGTTTTTATTGAAAGACAGGGGAAATACTCTATCAAACCCACAACCACATTAATCAACAATTTCTAACAAACATAGTTAACACAACAAAGACAAAGGCACAGACATCATAGATTCATCACCTCTCAGGGGAACTTCCGCACTTGATCCTCTCAAAGCTGTGGGGATCCTGGTTTATGTAGCTTGAGCAAGGCCCCAAAAGGGAAGGTGGTCCCAGGCAAAGCGTCCTCCCCATGGGTGAGATCCCCATGTGCCTGTACCACGTGGTGACTCTTGTAGGACCCTGAACAAAGAAAGTTTTTCCCTCCAGGGAGGGGAGGCACCCCCACCCCTCCCCTCATGCTTAAGAACTGGCCAGGTTAGTGTTTCTCCCAGCGAGAGAGGAGTTATTTCCTATCCTTTGTCTTAAGAGTTTCCTGTTCTTTGTTTAGGGCCTGTCAGTCTCCAAGCAGGAGAGTCCAAAGGTCTGCAAAGGGGGCAGGGAGCTTGACACATACATGCTGTGCTTACACTGTAATACGGTAGATATTCTCTAATGATTTATCATTCAGGTCTAGAACTGAAAAGTACCTTAAAAGGTATCCAGTCTAAACTCCCCATTTGTTAGATGAAGCAGAGAGAAGTTAAATGCCTTCCTTAGAGTCACATAGATGGTGTATATGTATATATCTGTGTGTAGTTGTTTCAACAATCTGGCTCACAGCTGTTGTTGGGGTGAAAAACCAACACAAGTCCAACAATAAGCACGTTACCGGCATGCTGCAAAGTCCAGGTTCTTTTGATATGCTTTACTAAGGAAAGCAACATTAAGGGGTTGACAAGTTTACTTTAATCCAGCATACAAATACCATTCACTTAGTTCAGGGGAAAAAGCCAGCACCCTGAACTTCAGAGCAAAATACAAACAAATTACAAACATCAACAGACAGACCTTGTCTGATTCAAATCCCAATACATAGTTACCAGAGTTTAACAAGGTCCCAACATCTGGGTTATGAGCTGGAGGGCTCTTAGCTACAGCTGCCCAGAGTCTCCATATCAGTGTGCCACCACAATTACTCTATGAGTAAGAGCCCTGCACAAATGGCTCTGTGTGAATCTTCTTATACCATTTCAGATGTCATCAAACATCATCTGAATGGCCAGAACTTAGGCTCCTATGATTGGCTCTTGAGTTAGCACCTCCCCTTAGTACTCTGGGAGCTTCACACCCACACAGGCTTAGTACCTAATAGGAGTTTGGGCCTGGGGCTTAGTACCTAGTAAGACTCAATGAAATACACTGAATTAATCAAAGGAAACAAAAGCCAAACTCTTCAAGGGCACTTGGTTGAACTGAGTGCTAAAAGCCCATTTTGTTTACTAACTTTAGTTCAGCATACAAATACCATTCACTTAGTTAAGGGGAAAAAGCCAGCACCCTGAACTTCAGTGCAAAATACAAACAAATTACAAACATTGACAGACAGACCAAATACAATTCATAGTTACCAACATCTAGATTCACCCCGCGAGCTCATAACAAGGGCTGGCCCAGAGTCATGAGTGCCACCATGGCTGTGGGTAAGAGCTCCAAAAAAGAGAACGCCAAACCCTGGTTTTATATCTTTTTCAGGGTCAGGAGTGAGTCACACATGCGACTCACACATGTGACCTAAAATCGTCACAAAGAGGTGAACTTAAACCTGTGTGGTCTAAAAGCTTCTGATGTCCCAAACATGTCACTCAAACTTATGTGTAAACTAGGCCCTCCCCTGAGGCAAGGAGGTCACTAAAGATTCCCAAATCTAATCAAGGAAACAAAGGCCAAACTCTTCAAGGGCACTTGGTTGAATTGAGTGCTAAGAGCCCATTTTGTTTACCAACATAGTAGTTGCATTTGATTTCAGATACATACTGATTCCAAATCTAGTGACCTAGCCAATAAACCACACTCCCTCTGCATCAGACTGGACACAAGATAACAGCGCAGTAAGCTGGGTAAGAACCAAAAAAGGAAAACAAAGTCTCACTAATCAGGAGCCCAGACGTCCCACAGCCTTTGTGTGATCAAATGTGTGTGTGTGTCCATGTGTTTGAGAGAGAGGCAGATGGACAGAGATCCAGAGGGATGGATGGGTGGAAAGAGAGGGGCTTGGTGGCTGAAAGTGGAGAGATGAAGATGATGGCTGGAAAACAGGACTCCATTGAAGTATTGATAAAATTTGTCAACCTTATAGGACACCTTTGTCACACAAAAATTTCCCAAAGTTAAGGCAAAGAAGAGAAACAATTGTGTCGTTTCTTTCATGGGTGAGAGGAAGAAAGTGGAAAATCTGTCTTACTTTCACGATTTGCCATATACAGTAAGAATGCACCCTTCAAGGCAAAATTAATTCCTTTCTATCTTTGTAATCACAATGTCTAGAACAGTATTTGAAGTGTCATAGACAATGAATTAATGAGGATTAAATTACATCAAATAGCTTCTTCCCAAATAATTAATTCCCATGTTGCCAGGCCACTGCTGGTGTGCCTCTCTGTACAGAATTAGGCCCATCTTCACAATGAAGGCATAGACTTTCATCAGGAACATATTTAAGAATATATTTCTAGCTTCTTCTGAACTTCAAGAGCTCTTCTGGTAAGGCTTTGGAGAACTCTGGTTCCCTTCTTTGCTACTAGGAAATATCAGAGTAGGAACTTTCGGAATACAAGAAACCATTACTATGATTATCACATAATTTTGTATTCTTGTGCTAAAAATGTGGAAATTGTTTTAGGAGTCCTTAGATGATAAGAAGTTATCACTGGAAAATTGCACTAACAGGAAATCATTAAGACTTTCTTCAGGAGCTACTCAACATCAAACACTGGCAATATGAAGACACAAACAACATAAGCCATACCTTCAAGCAACTTTCACATGAGTAGGGGAGTCATTTTCCACTTACAGAAGAATACTCACAATATACTAAATACATCAAAAAAACAAAATATTATAAATATTAATATTAATTATATTAAATAAACAAAATACATTAGTCTATTAAACATATTAAATAAACTATCATATTAAATAAACAAATTATATCAAATAATATTAAATGAACACTATATAAAATATTAAATATATTAAATAAATCTATATTAATTATATATCATATTAAATAAACAAAAATGTGGTTTTGGGGGGGAAAAAGGCAATAGGATCTGGAAGGATGAGTAAAGACCCCCTGTTGAAGGTCAGTCTTGAACTGAACCTTGAAGGGAACTAGAGGCCCTGAGAGATGGCAGTGAGAAAGGAGGGCATTCCAGGAATGGGGGACAGGACAGATTGTGCAAAGACATAATAGTATCATGTGCAAGGAAGCAAAAAACAAGTGGTTGGACTGGGCTATTGGATGTGCGGAGGGGTAATAGATAATCAGTCAGTAAAGTTGGTTGGCATCAGGTTCTGAGGGCCTTTAAATGCCAAACAAAGGCAGTCTCATTTGATCCTAAAGAGAACAGGGGATGCCCACTGATTTCCAAACATTTATTCTGTATCTACTATCGAACAATTAGCAAACAGTTATTGAGCCATGTCTACATACCAGGCACTATGGGAAGTGCTGGTGATTAAAAAAGTAAAAGTGAAGATCTATCCTGCCTTCAAGGAGAGTATAGTCTCTTGGGGAGACATACAATACATAAATGACTTAGCAGATGGAAGACAACAAGAAAGGGAAAGCACCGGAAGCTGAGATGAACAATAAAGTCCAACTGTAGAGGTTAGCATTTGAGCAGAGCCTTGAAGGAATTGGAGATTTTAAGAGATTGAGGTCAGGAGGAAAAGGATTGGGTCACAACCAACACAGTGACCTAGAGAAGGGAGATGGAATGTTATGTGCAAGGGCAGCAGTTAGTCTGGGTAGAGCCCAGACTCTAATATGCAGCTTTTCCTTTGGAACTCATCTGAATTACTTTCTAATATTCGCTTAGCTCTGCAATTCATCAGTATTTCATTTTCCCCTCATTAAATGATAGGTTTGAAATATCTTAATGAATATTCACTGTTAAAAATGTGTTTGGATTAGTCATTGAAGCAGGTTAAACAAGAGCTGTTAACGAAGGCTTTAAACATGTTTCCAACTAAAATGTACTCGGGTGTTAGTGACGACTGAAACTAGTCGATTTCCTTCAACTAATTTTCTTCAAGAAAAAAATAAGCCAAAGACATTTATTTGTTATTTAAATGTTTCTTTTTTCTCATAGGAAGAATTCATATATTATTTAAGAAAGAGAAAGAAGGGAAAGCAAGGATTCCAATTAGTCCATCCACCAAGAAGCATTTATTAAGTGCCTATTTTATGCCAAGAACTATGCTAAGCACTGGGGAGAGAAGAAAGGCAAAGGGGTGTCCCTACTATGAAGGAGTTTTGAATCTAATGGGAGAGACAATATACACACAACTCAATGCCAGCAAGCTATCTACAGAATAAATCAGAAATATCCAACAGATAGAATGTGCTATAATTAAGAAAGATCAGGAAAGTCTCCTGTGCAAGGTACGGTTATAGCTGAAACTTGAGGATTCATTGAAACCTTGCCACCTTCATTAAGTGTCCCCATTCTCCCATTTCTAAACAGAGACAGAGAATCTAAACGAATGGGCCAAATTTGCCTAGGTAGTAAGTGGAAGACTTGGAATTGAATTCAGATCCCCTAACTTCAGATCCAGACCTCTTTCTGAAGATCATGGAGACAATACAGTAATCTCCTTATTTTTAGACAACTGGGTTTATCTGAGTCTTTGTATCTAGATCTATTAGTCACACTACCTTAGATAAATCATTTCTTAGTGTCTAGAGTAAATCTTAGAGTTTGTCTCATCCAAACTCCTCACTTTGCAGTTGAGGAAAATGAATTTCAGAGGATGGAATTAAATTGCCCAAGGTCATACCGTTAATAAGTAATGGAGCCAAAATTTGAATCCAGGTTTTATGACTGCAAAGCCAGGACTTGTTTCATTGTATGTTTCTTAAGCAAAAATTATATTTTCAAGCATTTTCCTAATGAAATAGACTATTACACTTTATGTCCTGTTCCCCAAACCACCAACTGCATCCTAAACTATTCCCGACAACTACAGGGCCAGCTGTCTCCTAGGTCCTCCTTTCTTCTCTTTATTAACAAGAGATAAAACCAATGAATTCAGAACCAGAATGAATTAAATGAATGAATCAATGAAATAATGAATGAAATAATGAATACAATTGAATGAATGAATGGTGAAAGTAGTAATCCCAGCTCTGCCTAAAGCTCTCCCAAACTATTCTAATGGTCTCAAGGTCTTCTCAATTGCTTAACCATTATTCTCCTTTCCTCAGATATCAGAAAAAAAGACACCTTGCTAGAGCTCTCCTGTTTGCTTGGATCTTGGCTCACTCTCTTCTTACCCACTCAAAGGCCTTGTTCCTTAAAATATTTTGTTTCTTATGAATCTTCCATAAGTTCCTTTTCCTGGGTCCTTGCGCTCAAAGAACGAGCCCACTTCTGGCTGCCTATCTGTAATATTAATTAAGGTGGGACCTTTTTACTGTTATAAAATGCTAAATTAATTGTCTTTGATTGAGTCTCACTAGGTGCCAAACCCAAGGCCCACAAACTTTTACTAATTAAGTGTGAAGCCCCAGGCTGGTTAGCAAACTAGTTATCGAGTTTGAGAGAGGCAGGAAGCCTCCAGGGCCCTAAGGGGAGTTGCTAAGACCAGAGCCAGTAGTAGGTGCTTAAGTTCCAGTGGCTCAGATGATGTTTGATGATCGCTAAAGACAGTGTAAAAAGAGAGAACAGAGTTGTTTGCTCCGGGCTCTAAGCCAAAGGAAGAGTGGTGTGTGATCCTCACCAGCTGTTGTTAAGACGTCCTTGGCTTGTCAATCCAGATGTTGATGGTTTTTTTGGTAACTATGAATCCTGATCTGGCCTGTTTATATTGTGTATGTTTGTAACTTGTTTGCATTAGCTCTGAAGTTCAGGTTGCTGGCTTTTCCTCCTGAACTAAGCGAATAACATTTGTATTTTGGATTAAAGTAAGGTTGTCAACCCCTTAATGTTACTTTCCTTAGTAAAGCAGATCAAAAGAACCTGTGCTGGCAGAGTTCTTGTTGTTGAGCTTGTGTTGGTCTTTTGCCCTACACCAGCTGGTAGTCAAATTGTTCTAACACTATCCTAAATATAACAATGAAGTCACCAATGTTCTGACCCTGCCGACCCCACTGCTATCTTGTGTCACATCTTTTTTTTTTT
>CM053625.1:307841521-307859340 GCA_028646595.1 Phalanger gymnotis
GATAGATAGATAGATAGATAGATAGATAGATAGATAGATAGATAGATAGATAGATGGATGGATGGATAGATAGATAGATGGATAGATAGATAGATGGATGGATAGATAGATAGATAGATAGATGGATAGATGGATAGATAGATAGATAGATAGATAGATAGATAGATAGATAGATAGATAGATAGATAGACAGATAGATAGATAGACAGATAGATAGATGGATAGACAGACAGACAGATACATAGATAGATAGGTAGATAGATAGATAGATAGATAGATAGATAGATAGATAGATAGATAGATAGATAGATAGATAGATGGATAGATGGATGGATGGATAGATAGATAGATCAATAGGTCAATAGATAGAACATTTATTAGGCTCTTATTTTGGGCCAGGCATAAGTACTTGGATTATGAATAAAAAAGACAATTTTTACCTTGAAAGAAGTCACATTGTAACGGAAGAAGAGACACTGCATGGGAGGGAGAAGGATAAGAAGAGATGTTATTTGTGGAGAGAGCTGGTAAGTAGCATAGAAGCCTAATTCTAGAGAATGTAAAGGGAATGCTCACTTTTAATAGCCTCATGTCCCCGAGGCAGAGTACAAGATTCTGGTGGGAGGGAGAAGAGGATGATTGCTGGAATGTTCTGTGATATCTGGAGGAACTGAGAGTTTAAAACCATATCTCTGGTCCCAGCCAAGAGTGTTTAATAAATGCTTGTTGACTTGACCCCTGGCTCCACATCCAGTATGAGTCAGAAGGCAGATTTGAGCCTAATCTTTCCTGACTCTAAGACCAGTTCCCTATCTGTTACACCACACTTTCACAAAAATGGATCTTTTTTTTAATGATGGGCATTTATTTTAAGGATCACAAGTAGATTAATGAATAATTGAATCATAAACCTTGTGTTTGGAAGGATCTAATGGGTCTCCTTCATTTTACAGATAAGGAGATCTCAAAATGTCAGAAGAGACAAAATGAAACCAGCCCTGGGCAGGGGTACGGTATCTGCATGACCCAGTCCAAGAGTGCACTTACCCAACAGCAGAGACAGCATGTCGTACAAGAAAGGGAATCTCTAGCAATGGATCGCCTATGGCACACTCAGAAATGAATTGTTTCGTAGGAGAAATGGTTGTTTCAGTCACTTTAAATTTTAGCCTACTTTCCCCAAAAACTAATATGGCAGAGAGGAGAGTAGCTTTATGGTTTGGGTAGATGTGTTTACATTTCTGATCTTTCTGTATTCTTTCAATAAATAGGTCTTTGTAAAAGCTGGTTAAATTAATTGTTTGTCCAGCTAAGTCATCAGCCATTGATTTATTGTTGTTCAGTCATTTTCCAGATGTTTCTGATTTGTTATGACTTCATTCGAGGTTTTCTTGGCAAAAATACTGAAGTGGTTTGCCATTTTCTTCTCCAATTCATTTTACAGATGAAGAAACTAAAGCAAACAGGATTAAGGGACTTGTCTAGGGTCACACAGCTAGTAAGAGTCTGAGGGCAGATTTGAACTCAGGAAGATGAATCTTCCTGACTCCAGGCCTGGCACTCTATGCATTGTGCTACCTTGCTTCCCCTCAACCATAAATTAAGGGTATACTGTGTGCAGACCCCATGCAAATTTCTAGGAATATAAATGTGATGTGAAGTTTAGGGTATTTTTTTGGAGCATGCTCATTTCTAGTTACATGGAACCAACCTGCATTCTGTGTTGTCCTACCATATGGATGTAAGTAGTTTCTTTTTAATGGCTATGTAGCTAGATGAGGCTTCATCTTTTGAAACAGCTGCCCTGGAACACTATCTGTTTTTCTTTTGTTCTTGTTTTCTCCCACTGCTCTTTCCTGCTGCATCCAGAGAGTGAAGATCACACACAGTTCACCCAAGCAGGGATACCATGAATTAAACTGGGAAAGGGGGGGCATTTTCTCGCCCCTCTTTTATCCTACCTCTGAGTAATGGGTCTGGCACCTCTTTTTGATTGGATTCATTTGTTCAACTTAGTTTCAGGTTAAGGTGGTAATTCCCATCGAACCCAGGAGTTCAAGCCATGGTGACCTTGGAACTAGGATTGTAAATGTGATAATGCTACCAGTCATTCTGGCAGAGAAACCCAAAGAACCCAAAATACCTGGGACTCAAGCCCAGGTAAACTTTGGACTTGGAATTTGAAGCTTTGCTCTGTAGGAACTGAGCTAAACTATGAACCTGATCTCTTTTCCCTCCCAAAAGCATAAAGTAGTATGGGGAGGGGGGAGATGATATCTTTCTTGTGTTAGGGGAGTAAATTTGTATATCTCTGTTTATACCTTTTGAAGAAAATATTCTTTCATAAAAGTTTATCTGACTTTGCTCAAAAAGTCAGCTTCATTTAGACCTTGGAATGTCATATGAATGCTAAGGAAGCCCTGGGTTGTCTATAAGTAAATCAATGAGTCAGTTGACAAGCCTTTGTTTAACTCCATGTTAAATGGAATTGCTGTGCAGGAGACCCACCCTCTATACTTGAGACAACATTATTACTGGGGCTGGAGCCATTTGCAGAGAGCCTAGACATTCCTCTACCCCAGATCCCTTAGCCATTCCAGAGAACCTCAGGGGAAAGATAAGACACACAGTATCTGGCCTCCAGTTGGTGAGAATCAGGGTAGTCAGTGTCACACAAAGACAAAAACATTCGTTTCCCTCCAGAAGCTTGCATTCTAATGGGGGTGGGGGGACACAGCATGCAAACGATGTTTAAATAAGATATATGGGATAGATTGAAGATAATTATAGAGGGAACTACCATTAAGGAGTATTGGAATAGCTTCTTCCAAGTGGGATTTTAGTTGGAAGGAATCCAGTGAAGCCAGGAGATGAATATGGGGAAGGAAAGACTTCCAGGCTTGGAGGACCAGCAGTGAAAAAAGCAAAGATTCAGAGGATCATGACTGATTAATAGCAAGGAAGCCATAGTTTGGGGGTTGGAGAGTATGCAAAGGGAAATAAAGAGTAAGAAGCCTGGAAAGACAAAAAAAGGCCAGCTTGGGAAGACGAAGTGATTTTCTTCTATTTGTTCCTAAGATGTAGCTTCTGCAATTGATTGACACTGGAGGTAACATTGCCAGGTCTGTATCTTAAGGTGACTTTGGCAGCTGAGTGGAGAATGAACCGGAGTGGAGAGAGATGTGGAACAGAAAGACCAGCCAGAGGCTGTTGCAACAGGGCAGGAGTGAGTTGATAAAAAGCTGCACCAAGGTGGCGTCAGTGCCCAAGGTAAGAAGAGGCTCCATGTAAGAGGGGTTGTGAAACCAGAGACAACAGGATTTGGGTACAGGTAAGATATATGGTGTAAGTTTGAGTCAGCAGTCATAGATGACACTTGGGTTGCGAGCTGGGTAACTGGGAAGACTAGGGCACTCTTGAAGATAACGGGAAGGTTCCAAAGAGGGGATGGCTTAGCGTGAAAGATATTAAGCTCATTTTGCACACCGAGTTTAAGATGCCTAAGGGGCATCCTGTTTTAAATATCCAATAGTTGTTGGAGTGTGACTGGAGCTGACAAGAGAGGTTAAGTTCTGACAAAAAGATCTGAGAATCATCAGCAAAGAGATTCTAACTGAATCTGTGGGAGAAAAGGACACCAAGAAATGACATTGTGTTGATATCATTTGCTTCAATGATTCTAGGGAGGTACTAACTGCTACTGGCCAATGGCTTCTAAATTGATACTGGGGACATAATGGAATGGATGCCTGAGCTTATAGCACTATAGAATCACCCCAAGCCCGGAGGGTTATCCTTGGAACCCTGAGGAAAAGATGGAGTCACCCATTGGGAAGGCAAGACAAGGATCCCACTGTGTAAGGCCTGCATCCATAATCTTAAGCAGTGAGCATGGTTCCTATCGGATGGTGATAAAAGCTTGTTGAATTCAATTGAGTATAGTTCAAACTCCTCATTTTATAGGGCAAGGCACTGAGGTCAAGAAAGGTACAATGGCTTCTTTTAGGTGATGGCACAATGGTCCCCAGGGCATTCTTCTTTTCTGTAGTTGAAAAACACACACTTAAAAAAATAAAGCATGTTTGGGAAAGGAGGGGTGGGAGTCCCAAGCAAAGATTTGGATGTATTTTTAATAACATCTTCAAATTATTTTGAAAGACCCTTTCCTTTTGAGAAAAAGGGGGTATTTTGTTGCTGTTTAAGAGTAAGCAAATGTTTTTCTCTCCCTGTCTCTTCTTTGTACTTCAGAGCTGATGTGAACATTTAAAAGTAACTGGTTGTGATTTTTTTCGCCTTCAAGCTTGACTGTTCTGATCATATCCAGCAGTGAGTCTCAAAGAGGGCTTATATAATTCAAAACTTCTATGTGGATAAAATGTCAAAGGCATTCCTCTCTTAAGCTCTCAGTACACCTGTGTCAACCGTGTTGGCTCTGCTGGAGGAAGAGTAAACGATTTTTACAGATTATGTTCTTTTATTCCTTAACAAAGAAGGTAAAGGAGAATAGCTTTCTTTCTCCCATTTTTTTGTCTTCCCCCAGTGCCCTTGAACATTGGATTGCACCTGACGAAGTATTATTGGAGGGTAGAAGGTGATAGAAGGACAAAATAGGTCTCAAACTGTCTTCCTGAAAACTTGCTTAACCGGCAACTGGACTATGCTCATATCATAGCCTTTCTGTATGTTCTATTATGTTCAAATCAAAAATGAAGGCATCCCTTATCACTGAGCTCCTGTTGATATAAAAAGGTGCCTTCTTTTCCATTTACAACATTGATTTATAAGAGCCTAATTTTAACAACTTCATCTATCACCAAATGAAGTCAAAAACCGTCCTATTTGCTTGATGAGTAGCCTTTAGTTTTGATTAAAGTAGACACAGGTCCTGGAGCCTAAACTATTTTTGGCAAAACAAACACATTTAAAAAAAAACCACTCACCTATAAATGGGTTCCAGATGGTTTCAATGTATATATCGTGCTACAAAGTAGCATAGTGTAAAATGGCCTCACATGTTTTTGTGATGGAAGGAAAAAAATTCCCTAATAACCAAACTATCCATTCATTAGCTGTGTGACCTTGGGCAAATAACTAAACTTGCATCTCAAAGCAGGAGATGAGAAAAGCCTAGTTTTCTTATCTATAAAGTGAAAAGATCAGAGCTGATGATCTAAGGTCCTTTCCAGTTCTAAATCTGTAATTCTATGATCCTTTTGGTTCATTTAAATACTTCTCCATGCATTCATTTTTTTCAAAATGTTTGATGAGCATTTAGTAATTGGTGAATCATCAGAATTGGAATATCTCTAAGAAATGGTAGAGCTCATCCAGGCCCTCACCTAAGGTCGTGTTCTGAGGCCCTCAAAGTATTTCCAACACTAAGCAGATGATGAGAGTAGAAACCATAGAATGCCAAACATGCTCAGCTACTCTACCAAGCAAGCATCCTTTGGCTATTATATTAAATGCATCATACTATAGCTTGTTCTAGAAAACAAAAACAAACGAAAACCCTCCAGGAATTGGAAACCCATCATCTTTAGAAGCAACCAATTCTATCTGGTTCTATGATGTCTCTCCAATTAGAATGTAAGCTACTTGAAAAAAGGAATTGTTTTCACTTTCTCTTTGTAATTTCAGGACTTATCACAGAGCCTGGCACCTCGTAAATGCTTAATAAATGTTTCCTGATTAATTTGTTGATTGATTGTTATCATTCGTAGACCCCAAACCTTTGCCCAGGGAACAATCCTTATTTCAGAAGCCTCGTCAGAGAGAATTGCCAACATAATTTGCTTGATACCTTTGGGAATTGGTGCAAATGACTAAATATGTTGGATAAAAAAATCTGTGTGTGCAGAAATAATCAAAGATGAAGTCCCAGAGGTTGTAAACATATTTGAAAATATTCCAGATAAATGTCTTTGAACAGTGTCTGAGAAATAAAGAACTCCCAGCGTACCCCACCCCAATATACACCTTTTCTCTTTTTTCCCCCTCCTTGCTTTGTTCTTTGCCTCTCTCCTCAACAATAGAAGTACATGACAGAAAACTGAAACTGAAAATGTTTACACAAAACTCCTTGGAGCTTTTTCTCGTTGTTCCACAGAATGTCTGAACAGTTGAAAAAAATTTTGCAACACAGAATGTTCAAGTCAAAAATTCCTTAGAACAAACAATGTTGGCCCTGGTCAGAACCTTGGAATGGAGGATTTCAGGGCTGGGAGCTAGATTAAGGAATAAAAATTCTGGGAGGAATCTTAGAACATAGAATGTCAGAACTAGAAAGGGCCTCACAACACAGGATGTCAGAACTGGAAGGACTATTAGAATATAACAGTTCAGAGAAAGAAGAGCCTTTAAGACAAAGAATGTCAGATGTTAAGACCTCCCTTGACCTCATGTTTTTTGTTTGTTTCTTTATTTTCTTGCCTCTGACTCTGCTTTATTCAGGGATCTGGCAAAAATTCCTTAAAGCTTGGGTTTTGGTTTGTTGGACTTGCTCCAAAGGGGGATCAGGAAGGTATTCAATGATCAGTGTAGAACAGGCAGGTGATAATTATCTATTTCCTCTATACAAAAGAAAGGGTTAACACACACAAGACTCAGAAGTACTCAATGACAGAAAACTTAACCAGCAGCAGAAACGCAACTACTGCTATATTACAATATCAGTGCTTTAAAATCAAGATATTGTGCAGTTTGTGGAATTGATAAAACGACATGCTGCATCTCCCCATAAATTTGAAGTGTCTAAATGGTGAAATCCACCTCCATGACCCCTGGCAAGTCAAGCCAGGCCTTGAACTCTTCCCCTGTACTTGACATCCTCTCTGATGACAACTCACACTGCCATCAGTTGCCTCCAACCAAGGGACCCCAGATCACTAGATCTCTTGAATTCTTAACATTCCTTCCATATCAGGATATGCCCATCACAAGATTATGGTTATGTCACTTACACTTATGAAAGAAACAAAACAAAGGTAGCATCAGCAGCCCTCAGCACAGGCCTAGGCTGCCCCAAGCCTACATATGTGCTTTACTTGCACGAGCTCACCATGCTCCATTTCTCCTAAGCTGGAAGAAAACATCAGCCAAGCTTCCATTCCCTAACACTTCCAAAAAGAAAGTAGAAAACTCCTACTAAGGTTGGCAGATGGAAAGAGAAGGTAGTATTGAGAACAGGTCAATCCCTTTTAAAGATAAACTGAGCCTGGGGCTCTATGTGGACAGTGGTAGATAAAATTATTGTTGCCTTAACTCAAAGTAGAATGTTCTTCAGCATTAAAGCATCTCTGTTATTGAATATTACAGACATTACCAGGGGAATACTAGTGCATGCTATCTGGGATACTTTCAATATAGTTACTCCCATGTTCCATATGCTCTGCCAAAGCAGAAAGGACATTGATAAACTGGAGAATTGCCAGAGGAGGTGGACCTAGATGATAAAGGGCAACACATTGGTTCCATATGAGAATATGTTTAGGAAACAAGGAGTGTGCAAGCTGCAAAACAGAACATGGGTGAAGAATTCTAGGCATCTGTAAGTATTTCCAGCTATCACTGGGATGAGGACTTAGACTTCCTCACTTTGGTCTTTGAGTAATGACATGAATGTGTAAAGACAAAAGCATGGACTCGATATCAGGGGAAAAAATCCTGAAAATTAGAGTAGTTCAAAATTGGAATGAGCTATTTAAGGAGGTAATAGAATTCCCCCTTATTCAAGTCCTCAATCAAAGTCTGGTTGCCTACTTGTCTATGCCATAGAGGCGATGCGTAGCCATAGATAGGCTAGAATGGACAAAGATTGAAGTTTGTCTGAAAGTTCCTTCTATCTCTGACTCTACAAGGAGGAATCAGAATGGAGATTTAATAGAGGTTCTGTCTATCTTTCTCCATCTTTCTCTGCTTTCTCTCTGTCTCTCTAACTCTATTCCTTCATGTCTCTGTTGCCACAACACTCTGCCTCTGTATCTCTGTTTCTCTGTCTACCTATGTCATATCACTCTCTCTTTTTTTCTCTCTCTGTCTCTTTGTATCTCTCCTTTTGTCCTCTGTCTATCTTTGATTCCCTATCTTTGTTTTTCTGTCAGTCTCGGTGTCTCTCTCTTGCTCTCTGTGTCTCTGAGTCTGTCTCTGTCTTTGTCTCTCTCTTTCTCTTTTGGTGTGTTTATGTGTACAAACACACACAAACACAAACATGTGCATAGATATGCACACAATACATATATGTACTATATATGTACTCACATGTGTCTATATGTACATAAATGCATAACTATCTATATGTGTGTATATATACATATACATGCATATAAATGCACATATATACCTATACACAAATACATACACACATATATGTATATATGTGTGTATATATACATACATATATATATATATATACACATCCACTTGTTCTAATCTATTTAAATAGTACTTTTCTCTCAAGTGACAGTCCTTGAAATGAATGTAGGAAATCACCAAAAGGGATCTCTTGCAAGTGCTTTGCCATTAATAACCCAGATGTGTGAATTTCCCTTGTGTAATGTCTCTCTTTTTTTTTGGCTGAAAAGTATGATGACATACTAAGATATTTCAATTTGCCTCAAACTTATGATATGTGAAACTTTAGAATATGAGAATGTGTGGTATAAATAAAAGAAAGAGATTCCTTTAAGAGCACAGACTGAAAGAGAAAAACCTGCTTGGTCTCTTTCCAGGAAATATTCAAAAAGACCAAATGACCATAATGATTGATATTAACCCAGCTGCTTTGTAAACATCATCTCTTTTGGATTCTCCCAACTTCCCAATGATGGTGGCTCTGTGATTATCATCCACAATTCACAGGTTAGAGCACTGGAACTCAGGAAGCCTCACTACCTTGTCCATAGCCACACAGATTCCAAATGTTGACAAGGATATTTGAATCCAGATGTTTCTAGCATCTAAGCCAGTCTTCTATCTAGTATACTACAATGTGCATGTTGCTGTTTGTGTTCATATGAAAATTTTCCTATCCCTCCAGGCACATACCCTTTTTACTTAACCACACTCTAGATACTTCTGGATATCACTGACCTCAAGTTGTGTTCTTTGGTTAACATTTCTTAGCCTATTTCCCTTAATTAGATACCTGATACAGACTTTGAATTCAGAACTTTCTGACTGAACTCAACACTCTTATTTCCTACCATATCTATTCACTTTTTTCAGGGAAGGTGAAAGCTGAGTCCATTTCTGATGACTTTGGGGAGCTGGGTTTCACTGCTGTTACTGAAGTCCATTAGGATAATAAAGTATGATTGCTTTATTTATCTGTCTTGGCTCTATCAGTTATCCCAGTTTGACCCAATATCTTTACAGTCTCCATTCTTTAAGCATTTTTGAGGTGATTCAATGTTTGAAAAGCACTCTACATATATTATCTCCTTTAATCCACACAAGGATACTCTGAGGTAGGTGCTAATATCATTATCTATATTTTACAGAGAAAAAAACTAAAAGAGAGCTCGTGGGACTTATCCCAAGCTTCAAACTTAGTATCTGAGGCAAGATTAAAGTCATGTCATCCTGTCTGACCCCGTCCCTTACACCAGGCTCCCTGAAACTGCTAAGAGAACAGTCCAACTTTATAAGCAGTATAGAAAAAAGGGATATGGCATAACTTATAGACAGACTGAAATGAAAGGATTTTTAAGAGCTATCGAATGATGTACTCCTGGAAAAAGCTCTGTTTTTAAAACTAGATTGATTAAAAATCACTCTGTAGTTACAAATTTTGATCATATTAAATATGAAAAGTCCTTTGGGCTCAGAAGGTGCCATGTCAACAGATGATGAAATTATAATGTCAGACATCTACCTGTCATACGGAGTCGGGAGGAAATGATCTAGAAGACCATTCAAAATTGATGTGGCTTTGCTTGATTTAGCATCCTTGTCAAAGCACTGTTGCTCTCAAGTCTGTGAGGACTGAGAGCTAGCATTTAGCTGTGTTATGTAAATCAGGCATGCACTGGGGAGATCACTCTACTTTCCAGTCCCACCATTTTTTCATCTCTGACTATGGAAAGGATAGATTCCCTATCTGAGCCTCAGTTTCCTTATCTGTAAAATAGGGAACATGGTATCTTCATGGATTCTCCCATCCCATAACCTTGTTGTAAGCAAAACAATACTGTATAAACTGTAAAGGGCCAGAAAATGTTCTATCAGCATTATCAATATTGCTATCATTATAATGAATAATGCAATTGTTATCAAATCAGTGAATTTCTTTCTTTGTTTTTATATTTTAATATTTAATATTTTCTTTACTACAGGTGTTATGATAGGGGAATAGATTGCTGGGCTTCCTTGAAGCTAGGAATAACTGGGTTCAAGCCCACTTCTGACTCTTACTGACAAATCCCTTAACCTCTCAGTGTTATAGTTGTTCAGTCATTTCAGCTGTGTCTGACTCTTGGCAACCATGTTTGGGGTTTTCTTGGCAAAGTGGTTTGCCATTTCCTTCTCCCGCTCATTTACAGATGAGGTAACTGAGGCAAACAGAGTGAGGTGGCGTGGCCAGGGTCAAACAGCTAGTAAGTGAGGCCAGTTTTGAAACCAAAATAATGAGGCTGAGTCTTCCTGGCTTCAGTCTTGGTACTCTATCTTGGCACTATTCCACTTTTTTAAGATTATAAGTTGGAGAGGTATTGATCTATATTGGTAGAGAGTTTCCTCCTCCGAGATCATCCTACAGTAACAAAATTACACCTTCTATTCCGATATACTTTCCTTCTCAGTGAAAATACTTTTGTTTTCCTCTGGTAATGGAAGGGGGAATAAATATTTATCAAGCACCTACTATGTGCTAGACATTATATTAAGCACCTTACTCCTCCTCTTAATAATAATAACTGGCATTTCTATAGTGCTTACTATATGCCAGACACTCTATTAAATTCTTCATAAATTGAATTTGTTTTGATTTTCATAATAACTCTATGAATCAGATGATATTATAATTGTAATTTTAGAACTGAGGAAACTGAGGAAAACAGAGGTTAAGTCGCTTGACCTGGGTCATACAGCTAGTAAGTGTCTGAAGCTGGATCTGAACTCAGTTACTCTTGTCTCCAGACACAGAATTTTATTCACTGCATGACCTAGCTGCCTCTGATAGAATATAAGTACCTTGATGGCAGGACAATCTCACTTTTGTCTTTATATCCCTAGCACTTACATCCTAACACACAGGTTAATGAATGTTTATTGATTGATTGGTAGAAAACCAAATTTTGGAGAGGATGAGTGGTGTTGACCATGGTAGCATTTTAAATGCCAGAGGCGCTGTTTGCACATTGGACACAAAGTAAGTATTGTTTTAAGCAATGGCATCTCTAGATATTCTGGGATCTGATGAAAAAAGACTCGGAGTCCCTCGGGGGTCTCCCACAATTCTCCAGAGCCATCCTATGGAGAGAAGCCACATCTGTCAGGAAATCTGTTGTGTGGAAAAAGCAATAGTCAAAGTGCATTCCATGAAATGCCATTAACTCATCAGCCTGGGAAAGTAAGGGTCCAGAGATGACCAATGTGTCTGGAAGTCTGGAAAGGTTAGTATGCCAGCTCACTCAGAGGCCTCATCAGAATGTAGAAATAACCCCGATTTCTGAAAGGCCCTGTGAGAGAATGTCATGCTAGAAAAGCCAGAGCTATGGTAAATAATCGCCATGTCAACCCTATCCAAACCCACTTCTCTAGTCACCACACTGACCAGCTATTTCACTATGTCTCTTGCACTAAGTGCTGGGAATCTTAGCACCAGTTAGTAGGCTGACCACATGATGATGAGTTCTAGGGACTTTCCATTGTTTACCTAAGCAAGTGGGGGGCGGGGGGAGAAGTCTTTCTTGCTGTAAATTTTCATTCTTTATATATGAGGCAAAGAGGCAACCTTCCAGGTCCTTAGGTGGCAAAATAGATATAGAGGGCAAGACCTAGAAGCAGGAAGAACTTAGTTTCGATCCTGCCTTGGGTGCGTACTAGGTGTGTGATGCTAGGCAAGTAATTTAATCTTTTTCAACCTTGGTTTCTTGTTTTGGTTTTTATTCTTTAATGGTATAATAATAGGATTTAGCTCATAAGGTTATTGTAAATATCCAATGAGATAACATGTAAAACATTAAAAAAAAACCTTTGAGGGTTCTTTTAATGTCAGTTATTGTTGCTGTTTCCAGAGTGATTTATAGAAATCAGTCTAATCAATGATATATTTCACAGAGGGGTGAACATGGGATCTGGAAGACTTGAATTCATATTCTTTCCCTGACTCATTGCTTGTGTAAGAAGCCATTAAATATCCCCCAAATTCAGTTTCCTAAACTGTAGGGGAATAATAGTATCACCTGTTTCTCCTTGGTATATTTAGAATTGAGTGAGATGATATATGTAAAATGCTTTGCAAATTCATAACAGTGATTAAATCGATAAATTTAGGTAGTAATGTAAATAAATTTAATCAACCGAATCAATAAAAATTAATTATTGATAGTAATCTCTTATTAATACCTTCATATTCATTCCTAGTTTTCCCTTCATAATTAGACTCTGGGCAGGGAATGGTGCAATAATATGGCATCGAAGGCAGACAAGGTTAGGGTAAAGAGTTCAGCGGGAGAAGCTGCATGCCATCTGGTAGCTTCCAAATTTAACTATTTCTACTAACTAAATTGTAGGCTTTGTGGTTTCTAGGATGGAATACAGTGTTTTCATAACCCTTTAAATGGCAGTGCTCTGGCTCAAAGCCTCTATGCCACAACTCTGGCTATTTCTCTAAGAAAAGAAGAGGAAAGAAAAGGAAAGAAAAATGAAAAATAAAAATAAAAGGGAATGTGGCTTGGTGATTCAGAGGCAATCTAACAAAAACTTAGGCTGCAGATCTGGACAATCTCTTATACTTCCAGCCTCACTTACTGCTCTTTAGAAATCAAATGGAAATACATTTTTACCAAACTCTGTTTTAAATGTGCATTCATGTAAGATAATAAAACCTTTATAAACAACAACCCTCAGAAAATAATAATCAACATCAGGAGATGAATAGGAAAGACAAAGGAAGGTAAATTAAATTATGCTTCTTTCTCCTCTGCTTTCTCCTCTTTTCTTAATTGTACTTTATTAATATTATGCTGCAGATAGTTTTGCCATAGTTTACTCATCCTGGCTGAAGCTAAAATCAAAGAGAAAAAGGATCATTTCTTTCTACCTCCCTTTGACAGGTAATGTTTCAATCGGAGGATCAGAGCCAGCTTCCTTCTCCACCACCCCCACATCCCACATCACTTGAACATACAAGGTTTCTTTTGATTAACTCTTCAGTGGTCCTTCTCCACAAATTTCAGGGCTGTCACTGATTATTTTTCATATAAATGGAATGAATCATTTTCATCATGCAACTTTATGCTAATAAGGCTTATAAAAACAACCTTTTGAAAAGCCTAAAATAGCCATTCAATAATAAATAATTCTAATTCCTGATTCTCTATAATACATATTTTCCCTTAAATAGCTAATTAATTAGGGGGAAACTTAAAGTCTGTGGTAAGATTATAAACCAACCAATTCCATATATTTTAAAACTATAGAAATGCATCTTCACTGATGAAGGAGAATCAAGGGCAATGAAGCCTTCGAACTCTGCTTGAACTGGGAGACATAAGCCCTGAGTCTGAATCCCAGCTTTACCATGCATCTATGTGAACTCGAATAAGTCAACTAAACTCTCCTGGCCTCAGTTTTCTCATCTTTAAAATTAAAGCATTGGACTAGATGGCCTCTGAGGGTCCTACCAGCTTGAAGTCTATTATCCTATGACCACAATTTGAATCTGGGCTCTTTTAACTAACCCCATAATCTTGGACAAATTATTTGCCCTTTCTGGGAATCAGTTTCTTGAGAAGTATACTCTAGATTATTTCCCAAGTTACTTTTAGCTCTTTATCTATGAACTTCTGATAGCATGGATATGGTAGAAATATAATATCTCTTCTCTAAGCACTGGACCACACTGAAGTAGAGGTAGACGATGGGCTCAAATGTTAGGCTAATTGAATGAAATGGGATAAATGTAAATATAAATTCTTAAGTTCCACCAAATCAATTTAACAAATATCAGATGTATTAGAGAACATATCTTTTTTGGGGGAAAAATTCCTGGGAATTTTAGTGCATAAAAAACAATATGTCGAGAATATGATATGCCACCCCAGCGAGCCAATAAGAACTTAGATGTCATTGAATCCAATTAAGTAAAACATCCATTAAGTACCTGCTTTGAGCCAGGCACTGTGCTAAGTATTTGGGATATAATAAAAAGAAATACAGCCTCTGTCTTCAAGTGGTTTACAGTCTAATAGGGAAAGACAACATGCAAATGGAGGCATGAAGGTGTGGAGGATGAGGAATGAGACCAAGGAATACCTGGTAGAGGTTCAACTTGTCCTTTGTATTTGAAACCAGGTAAAAGCAGCAGATGCAGAGTGGAATGAGCCTGAAAAGTTATATCTGCCCTCTATAAAGGAAGGCATTGAGAGGAATTTGATATTCTATCCTCCAACCCTCTAATAAGAAGGGAGAGGTGGATGAGGGACATGGTATCATTTAAGTCTTGGGAGAGTTTGGGACCAACGAGGTGACTATCTGGAGTATTGTGTTCAGTTCCATACACTTCATTTTAGGAATGGCATTGTCTTGTGCATATGAGGTACTTAAAAGATAATTTAATTATTAAATGATTAATAAATTGATTGCACATTAAGGAATCATCATACTACCTATAAGTACAATTAAAGTTAGAATGTAATGAGTGAATAATGAAGGGGACATGGTTTTCAGGTGGATTAAAGGCATTCTGAGTGTGGAATACAAAATTAACAAAGGATTTGAGATAAGAAGTACCATTTTATCAACAGGCTCAGGGAAAATATACCTCTTCATTTGCCTTTTGGAGAACACTGGAAGATATAATCAACAAGAAGGGTTTTGTGATGTCTTAAATGCTAAACGAAGAATTTGAGGATTGTTGGCATGGACTGGACATAGAAAAAACAAATTATAGCATAGTGGGTCACATTTCTCACAAGTAGACCCACACATGTTTGGGCAGGCCATTATCCCAATACTGGGCCAGATGAATGAACCAGCATTTTTATTTGGAATGAATACACCTTTGGACCTCTTATAATATATGATGCAAGCTACAGACAGTTTCATGTAACTGAAAGTATTCTGTATAATTCATAGCATCCTGAGAGTGGTATGAGGGCTCCAAGTTCAACTTAATCATGTACAAAAGTTATAGCAAGTTAGGGAAAACTGAGTCAGAATGTGAAGAATGACACTCTTATTTTAACTTATTGGATCAGAGTTTTAAAACTATAAGAGATCTCAATGGTCATTTATACTGGTCCTTCCATTTCATAGATAAGAAAACCGAAGCCTTATGGAGTTCAATGACATCTTCAAGGTCACATAGGTAGTGAATGGCAAAGATATAATCTTGAAACTTATTGCTACAAAGCCAGGATTCTTTCTATTACATAATGCTGTTCATGGGCTTGATAGATTCCTTTGAGTCAGAATGGCTGATTTTTTAATCAATCTATTTGTACATCTCCATATTGATCCAATTACCTTGCTAAGAACTGACTCAACTATTGGGGAAATAAGCTCTTCTGAAATACTGCTATTCAATGTTAACATCAGCTAGAAGTGGATTCAATGTTACCCACTAAGGCATGGAACTAAAAACTTGAAATTCGTGGTGTATATTCACCACCCAATGAAACTGGAGTCAGCATTAACTGAAAGGAAAAAAAAGTAACTGCTCTGAACTTTTCTGATTCATGATGGCATGTACAATTCTTACTCTAAAATAATGAGACCAACATTTATGTGTTTTCAGAAGAGTAGATACGCCTAATCCTTGGTGTGTGATGTATGGTGTTCCTTAAGTGGCAAGACCTGACTCTCAGGAATGAATAATCAAGTACTTCTGAATCAGAAAAGGTCAGGTGTAGAAGACCTTGGCTAAAGATGACAGCCAATTAATAACAGGCAAACTTGCTCTATTCATAGATTAAAAGCAAATGCTTTAATATGTGCAGGGAAAGGAATATGGCTTGACAACTCTCACCTCTTTCTTCCTATCCACAACAAACAAAGAATGTGAGGATTATAACTAGAAGACATTTTACAGATCATTTACTCCAGTTGCCTTTGTATGACAAATGAGGAAACTGAGGTCTAGGGATGTTATAACAGAAACATCAGATGTCAGCTCATTGGTTCATAACTAAACATCAATCCTGTATCCAATATCTACAACATGTGGTCATCCATCTTTCTTCTAACTACCTTCAATTTACTCTGTATGTAGCTTGTTTGTACATAGTTATCTGCATGTCATCTCTCCCATTAGTGAACTCCTTAAGAGCAAGGACCGTTATTTGCCTTTCTTTGTATCCCCAGTGCTTAGCACAGTGCCTGACATATACTACTTGCATAATAAACATTTACCAACTGACTGATTGAAGATTAAATCTTGGAGCTCTAATTATAAGCTTGAAATATCAATCTGGATAGTTTTTTTAATCATTATTTATTTATTTAATACTTTTTTAGTTTTCAGCATTAATTTTCACAAGGGTTTGAATTACAAATTTTCTCCCCATTTCTACCATCCCCCTCACTCCAAGATGGCATATATTCTGAGTGCCCCTTTCCATAGTCAACCCTCCCTTCTGTCGCCCCACTCCCCCCATCACCTTTTCCCTTACTTACTTGTAGGGCAAGATATATTTTTATGACCCATTGCCTGTACGTCTTATTTCCTAGTTGCATGCAAAAACTTTTTTTGAACATCTGCTTTTAAAACTTTGAGTTCCAAATTCTTTCCCCTCTTCCCTCCCCACTCACCCTCCCTAAGAAGGGAAGCAATTCAACATAGGCCATATATGTTTCATTATGTGAAACCCTTCCACAATACTCATGTTGTAAAAGACAAAATATATTTTGCTCCTTCCTATCCTATCCCCCTTTATCCAATTTTCTCCCTTGACCCTCTCTATTTTCAAAAGTGTTTGCTTTTGATTGCCTCCTTCCCCTATCGGCCCTCCCTTCTATCATCCCCCCTTTTCTATATCCTTCCATCTTCTTTCCCGTGGGGCAAGATAACCAATTGAGTGTGTATGTTATTCCCTCCTCAGATCAAATCCGATGGGAGCAAGATTCACTCATTCCTCCTCAGTTGTCCCCTCTTCCTTTCCTACAGAACTGCTTTTTCTTGCCACTTTTATGTGAGATAATT
Source organism: Phalanger gymnotis (assembly GCA_028646595.1). NCBI lineage: Eukaryota > Metazoa > Chordata > Mammalia > Diprotodontia > Phalangeridae > Phalanger > Phalanger gymnotis. Next base: position 307,858,887 of record CM053625.1, read on the forward strand.
TATCCCATTCTATCTCTTCCTTTCTCTCTCTCTCAATATATTCCTCTCTCATCCCTTAATTTAATTTAATTTTTTTTAGATATCATCCCTTCATATTCAACTCACCCTGTGCCCTCTGTCTGTATTTGTATATTGCCTTCAGCTACCCTAATGCTGAGGTCTCATGAATTATACACATCATCTTTCCATGTAGGAATGTAAAAATACAGTTCAACTTTAGTAAGTCCCTTATGATTTCTCTTTCTTGATTACCTTTTCATGCTTCTATTGATTCGTGTGTTTGAAAGTCAAATTTTCTATTCAGCTCTGGTCTTTTCACTGAGAAAGCTTGAAAGTCCTCTATTTTATTGAAAATCCGTATTTTCCCTTGGAACATGATACTCAGTTTTGTTGGGTAGGTGATTCTTGGTTTTAATCCTAGTTCCATTGATCTCCGAAATACCATATTCTAAGT
>CM053625.1:307859840-307877497 GCA_028646595.1 Phalanger gymnotis
GGAATTTGGCAACAATATTCCTAGGAACTTTCTTTTTGGGATATTTTTCAGGATGTGATAGGTGGATTCTTTCAGTTTCTATTTTACCCTCTGGCTCTAGAATGTCAGGGCAGTTCTCCTTGGTAATTTCTTGAAAGATGATATCTAGGCTCTTTTTTTGATCATGGCTTTCAGGTAGTATAGTAATTTTTAAATTATCTCTCCTGGATCTATTTTCCATGTTAGTGAGTTTTCCAGTGAGATATTTCACATTGGCTTCCATTTTTTTCATTCCTTTGGTTCTGTTTTATAATATCTTGATTTCTCATAAAGTCACTGGTTTCCACTTGCTCCAGTCTAGTTTTAAGGTAGTATTTTCTTCAGTGGTCTTTTGGACCTCCTTTTCCATTTGGCTAATTCTGCCTTTCAAGGTATTCTTCTCCTCATTGTCTTTTGGGAGCTCTTTTGCCATCTGAGTTAGTGTATTTTTAAGGTGTTCTTTTTTACTTCAGTATTTTATTTGGGTCTCCTTTAGCCAGTCATTGACTTGTTTTTCATGGTTTTCTCACATCACTCTCATTTCTCTTCCCAATTTTTCCTCTACTTCTCTAACTTGCTTTTCCAAATCCTTTTTGAGCTCTTCCATGGCCTGAGACCAGTTCATATTTTTCTTGGAGGCTTTCGATGTAAGTTCTTTGACTTTGTTGACTTCTTCTGGCTGTATGTTTTGGTCTTCTTTGTCACCAAAGAAAGATTCCAAAGTCTGAGTCTGAATGAGTCTGTCTTCCCTGCCTCTTCACATTTCCAGCCAACTACTTCACTCTTGAGTTTTTTGTTGGGGTATGACTGCTTGTAGAATATAGAGTAGTTTGTCCCAAGCTTGAGGGGTTATGTTGTTTGCAGAGCTATTTCAACACAGAAAGTTCTGCCACACTAGTGCTCCTCCTTTCCCAACAACTGCCAACCTGGACCTGACTCAGATATTAAGTAGGGTCTGCATTCCTGCTCTGATCTGCCACTTAATTCCTCCCACCAGTTGGGCCTGGGGCCGGAAGCAACTGCAGCTATAATTCTGTCATCAAAGTTGCACCACCTCCACTTCCCCCAAGGAGGTGGCTGAACCACTGACTCCTTTCACTCTGTCCCCGCAGCTTTTCCCACTAACCTTCTCTTTTGTCTTTGGTGTTTGTGGGCTGAGAAGTCTGGTATCTGCCTCAGCTCACTGATTCAGGGTTCTAGGGCCTGTTCCTCCTGGCTCCTGGTCTGCTTAGTCTGGGCACAGCCCAGTCTGGGCTCTGCCATGCTCTGCTCCCAGCTCCGTGAGATAGACCTTACCCAGCAACCATCCAGGCTTTCCTGGGCTGGAGCCCTGCTTCCCTTTGCTATTCTGTGGGTTCTGCAGCTCCAGAATTTGTTCAGAGACATTTTTTATAGGTTTTTGGAGGGATCTGGCTGGGAGCTCACACAAGTCCCTGCTTTCCAGCTGCCATCTTGGCTCTGCCTCCCAAGTTAATCATTTCTTATAACACAGTAGTATTTGTGTGTAATAGTAGCCGTCTCTAGGGTCTTTCTTTCTTTCTTTCTTTCTTTCTTTCTTCCTTCCTTCCTTCCTTCCTTCCTTCCTTCCTTCCTTCCTTCCTTCCTTCCATCCTTTCTTCCTTCCCTGCCTCCCTCCCTCAAACCTTTCTCTTTCCTTTCTTCCTTCCTTCCTTCCTTCCTTCCTTCCTTCCTTCCTTCCTTCCTTCCTTCCTTCCTTCCTTCCTTCCTTCCTTCCTACTTTTGATTCAAGAAAGAGAAAATTCATGTCTTAACCTTGTCAGAGTATAATAGTTTCTTTAAAAGAAAATTCATTAATCATGAATTTTATTATTTTAAATAATAAAGTTACCAAAATGGTTCATCTCAGAACAAATTTCCCCATCTATTCTTCATGTTCAAGGCATTTTTGGCTGCCAGAGAAGACAGTTTTCACTAGTTACCTGACAGAATTATTCCAAGCAGGAAGATTTATTTTTCTTCTTTTTTCTGTCTTTCCATGTCCACTCAGTGGAAACTGGCTGGCCAGGTTCTATTGAAGTTGTCACTTTACTCATTACAAGACACAAGATCAATTTGAAAAAAACAGATACAGCTTACCATGTTTTCTCCTTCATTATGATTGTAATAGAATTAACCAGAATGCAGAAGAGAATAATGCAACAAGTGATATTCAGTGCTTAAACAGGTTACATTTCAAACAAATTACTAAATTTTCGAGATATGGTAAGTGGAAAGTGGTCATTTTAAATTTTAAAATGTGCATTCAATAGACAATCCATTTTTATTCCCTAAAGTCCTATATGGCATGCCTCAAACCTACCTTTCTAGTGTTGTTAGACATATTCTCCTCTCATTCCCTTTTTGGTGAAACTGAATTGGCATTCTTGGGTTCCTCAGTCATCATATGTTATCTTAAGCTCTGTATCTTTGGACAGACTGTAACCTTGGGCTCATCCTTCCCCATTGATGAAATCTAAATGCCTTCTCCATGGACAAACATGATTATCTGGAATTCTCCAAATGTCCTTGACTTTGAACCCAATGAACTTCTTAGGAGAAACTAAGCAGGTCACAGTAGGGAGCCTACATGTTCAAGGTAAAATACCTTCTGAGATTCCATATCAGATCATATGAATATAGAGTAGAATGTCAGTTATGAACAGAGGACAGTAAATATGGTTAAATCAGAACCTGAGGATGAAACCATAATCGTGGCACTAACTGGATCTGAGGGAAGGAAACAATCAAATTGAAGGAACAAAAGACATTTGGTAAGATATCCTGAATCCCTTCTGCCACCCTTTCTCCATTCCCTCCATCCAAGAGAAAGGACAACTTTCATATACCTGTCTGATGCTAACTTGCTTTGTTTCCCTCCTTACCAATGCATAGGAGAATAGGTAGAGAAGAAAAAAGCCAATTATATCCCTTCTTGGTCGATCAAGTGACTAGCATTTGGTCCAGTTGTTTTCCTGATTAATCAGTTTTATTCATTGTTATGATGATAGCTAAAATCATTAATAGCATCAGCCCAAATTTGCTTGGTTATTGAACGTGTATGATTGAAACATGAGAGAGAGGAACCCATTCAGTAAGGGTATAGCAGACATTTATTTCCTCATTGGAAACTGGGGGTAGGAGGCAAAGCCAATGAAAGAATGGGAGACCAATGATTTCATACATTTTCAAAATGTATAGGAACACTGATCATGCCATACAGAGACACAGATGAAGAGTTAGAAAGACAGAGAGTGTCAAGGACAGACACTTAAATCCAGAGAAAGAAAGAGGGTGGGAGAATGAGAAAGTGGGGGAGGAAAAAACTAGAAGGAAAGAGAAAAGGAAGAAGAGAAGAAGGATGGAGAAAGAGACATAGGAGGGAGGAGGGATTGAAAGAGGGAGGGGGAGATAGAGAGAGGGAGACAGACTGAGAGACCAAGACAAGGGGAAAAAAGAGAGAGAGAGACAAAAACAGAGAAAGAGACAGAGGCTGAGACAGAGAGAGAGATCCATAAGAAAGACAAGATCATCTCAAGGCCCAGGAAGTAAGCAAGAGATTTGGAGCCACTGTATTTGCTTTGGCATTGATTTTCCCTGCCAACCATCTTTGGGGCTGTGAGTAGCTTAAGCTCTGGGTCTGTTGTTAGCTTTCCCTAATAGTAGAGTATTTCTTATACTGAACACAGGCCCTATCACACACTTGCAGAGGTAAGATGCCTACACATATACATGCTGTCCTCTTCTTTGCGGGGGGAATGTCTATGGGACATTGCATATATTTGTTTTCTATGCTGGCTAGTTGGATTGTACAACTTCTGATTTCTTTTCCTTTTTTGTCCCTTGTTAGAAGGGATGGAAGAGGAGTCAGGCAGGATAGATTTTTAAATGCAGGTGATTCAAAATCTTCATTCATATAAGCATTATAAAGTTATATACCAAAATCTTTTGTGAAGTCCAAGGGAGAAGATTATTGTTGAAATCAGGGAATGAGGAAAGACTAAGGGGAAGGATGGGCAGGATTTTGACAGGCAAATAAGGAGAAGGCAGAGAATTTTAGGCATAAGAAACTGTATGAGTTAAGGCATTGCTTTTGGAAAGCACATATGGCTGGAGAAAGACAGAAGACTGATTTAGCCAAAATATGGTGTAAAGAAGAGATTAATATGAGACCAAGCTGACCATTTAGGTTAGTATTAGTTAATGGAATTGCTTCAATTCCAGACAAAAGGGATTGAGCTTTGATAGTAATCCAGTTGTGAGTTATTCAAGCTTTTTTTGGTGGGGGAGGGGATTGGCAGAATGACAAGATCTATTGCATAAAGAATATCTGAGGATGGAAAATAAAAGGAGAGACTGGAGGTAGGAAGGTGCATTGAGAGCCTATTGAAATTGTCTGGACAGATAAAAATCAGGCCTTGTCCTAGGATGGGGGCATTGGAAATAGAGAGGAGGGTGAAGGAGGAAGAAGGGTGCTCCTGACTTTTTTTTTTTCAATCCACAGCTGCAGTGCTGCTGAGAATTGCTGAGAGAAGGGAGTGTTGGTTAATGAGGGTAGGTAGGCAATGGTACTAAGTGTCAATCATTTTGGAGAAAGTGATTGAAAATTACAGGTGATTTTAGAAAGAGCTTTAAAAAGTAGAGGCATTTTGCCAAATCTCCTTTGCTGAAGTCCAATGAGATCGAGCTATGTAGAAGTAATCATTTTCTTCATCATAATTACACACAAAATGAAAAGTTATTTTTTTAATACTGGTAGAACAGAGAGCCTGGGTAGGGAACTACGTGCCATCCATACCAAGTTCATATCTTGTCCAACAAATAAAAAAAAACCCCTCCACATTCCAATCAAACTGATATAGCCACTGTTTTGTAGATACAAAGCCCCCAGTCTCCCAGGCCTCTTCGAAGGCTCTCCCCTCTGACGGGAATGCATTCCCTTGTCACCTCTGCCTCTTCAAATACTTGACTTCCACCAAAGCCCAGCTCAGCCTGAGTGATCACCTCTTATGTGAGACCCTTCTCAATTCCTTTAGTTGATAGCATTCTTTGCCTCTGAAATGGCTTTTTATTGCCTTGTTCATTTCTTGTTGTTCAGTAGTTTTCCAGTCACATCTGATTCTTTTGTGACTCCGTTGAGGGTTTTACTGGCAAAGGTACTGGAGTGGTTTCCCATTTCCTCTTCCAATGCCTTGTGCACAGTTTCTATTTACTTTTCTATGTAGACATCGAATCTCCCAACAGTAGAATATAGGCTCCATGACACCAGGGCCTGTTTTACTTTTGTTTCTGTATCATCAGAACCTATCAAGAAACCTGGAACATAGTAGGTGTTGAATAAATAAATACCCATTGATTAATTGGATGATATAGAATAGAAAAACACATCAAGGTCAACTCATATTTTACAGCTAAAGAAACTGAGGTACAACTTGCCCAAAATCAGTTCAAGCTGAATAAAGGATGGGCCCAATGTGACCAACCCTCTAGTCCTGTGTTCTTTCAAGGATCCCCAAGTCACCCTCTCCCCACTGAATTCTAGTTGTTCTCTTTCCACCTGGAGGGTTTTTCTTCCCCGTGTGAGTCATCCACTCCAGGGGATATTTCTCTAGAGTGAGTCATTCCTGTAATGCTTGGCTTACAAGAAGCTACAAACAGAAAGTACAGGGCTTTAGATAGGTTTTTCAGAATTGCTAATTACAAGCTAGGGGTCCTCAGAAAAAAAGGTCTAGATAAGTGCCAAGTAGCAAGGCTGAAAATCAGGTGATTATGATTTTATGCCTTCTTGAATTGCCAAGACAGCAATAGAGAAATCAGGGCTCACCAGGACTCTAGTATTGAGGTTATCATTGGCCTTTCCCATCAGTGCTGAGGGGATTCCATTTGACACTGAAGGTTATAGGCTCTCCTCAACTTCCCACCTTCTATCCACAAGTGGGATCTTGGCAATCTGCCCAATCAAGTCACCCCTCCCAATCCATGGCCCCAAATCCATTGCCATCATAGGAAATTAATAACATTTAGATTTCCCACCCCCACCCCATTTGCTGCATGTCATTACTTTTCAAATGGTTTCTCAGAGAACAGATGTTACCTAGTCTGCACCCTCTCCTTTCTTCAGCTGCCAACCATCTTTTCTATCTGCTACTGCTGCTGTTCACTGGATTTCAATGGGGTAAACAAGCCCTCAAAGTGATGCCGACATCCTTCAAGGCAGCTGGTTAATGGTGTGTTTAAGGAAGGTCCACTGTCTCCAGCCTTCCACTCACATTGTTGTATTGTGCATCAAGGTCTATGTGTAGTGTGCTTGGCCAAAGCTTTTTTCACTCTTTTGTCCATTGTATCTGCCCAGTATCTCCCCTCCAGCCTTCTTCCTCTCCTCTACTTCTCTTTCTCCCCTCTGCCTCTTTTAGCTTGTCTTTATCTTTATCTGTCTCTGCCTCTTTCCTTCTTTCTACTTCTGCATTCCTGTCCCCCTTTTCTCACTACCTCCCTTAGAGAGCTATCCTTCAGTCTCTGTCATCCTCTTATATCTCTCTGCCTTTCTCTCTGCCCCACTCTTATTCTCCTTTTGTCTATCCATCTGTCCTTCTCTTGTTCTGTGCCTTCTTTTGTTCTGTATCAAACTCACACACACACACACACACACGCAAAGGTGGACATATATTTCCTTTTCTTTTTCAGGGAATAAATTACTGAGCCCACATGAAATGAATTATTTTTTTTCTCAGAGTATTTTCCATTACCGTCAGAGCAACATTTGAAATAGAATCCTAAGCAAAGTTGCCTAACATGGGGTACTGCAAGCATCTTGGTCCCTTCTCACTTCCACTTGGTATGTGTCTAGGAAGTGAATTCAAAACTGATTTCCGCAGACCACAATTCCAAGGAAATCCAGTGAACTTTATCCCATCCCCCTCTCTTGACTAACAAAAGCCAAATAATGGCTGAATTAACAGAGGACAAGTGTCTAAAAGAGTCAGATGGTCATTCTGCTGCTCTCCGCACAGCTGAGACTACGTCTGAATGTACTCAGTTCTGGAAAAGAGATTTTAAGAAGGATCTTATCGTATCCAGAGACCAACGAGGATGACAAGAGGTCTCAAGTTCATGCCATTTGAGGACCATATGAAGTAAAAGGGGATGTTTAGTTTGAAAAAGAGAATGCTTGAATGGAGATGGATCATGATACATGTCCAAAAGTACTACAAACGCCTCTAAATTTCTGAGGTTACTGCCCACTCTACTTACAATGACTTGCTATTATTCATGTGGGGTTGAAGGGATGGGGTGGGAGGTCAATTTATTCAGTTATATCATCACTCCTCAGAATGCAGTATCAGCCTTCCTAAGGGTAGATGTCATCTTCACAATCAAAACCAGCTCATAGGCTTTTTGCTAAAGAAAAACACCACAGAGGAGCAGAATTGAGAATTTAGAGACAGAAAAGACATGCCCCAGCCCGGGCTTTTTGCATGAATCTGGGTAAAGCGCTTGGTCTTTTTGGCCTTCTCTCTCCTCACCTATAAAATAAGTCTAATAATGTCTGCCTTTTACTTTTGAAATTTTATTTCAGTCAATCAGTTAACAAGCATTTATGAGGAGGCTTCTATGAGTCAGCTAGTGCTCTAGGCTCTGAGAACACAAGGACAAAATGGTGAGATCGTCCCTGCCAAGAAGTTTACTTTTGACTCTAGCACTTTAATGTGATATGCATGGAGGTGATCCCAAATTTTTATTGACCTTACCAGAAAAGTATCCAACTCTGAAAGGTCCTATCAAGCTAAAAAAAATACCATACAGGATAATGAATACGTCTGTCATTTTTTTCTGAGGAGCAGGCTAGCTAATGTTGAAAAAGTCCACGTGCAGACATGATGTTCATCCTCTATATTATACAAACATTCTTCTTTTCTCCGTCCTACACTAGTGATATCCCGTAGGTGAAGAATCATTGTGTTAGGGAATACAGTCTATTGAGGCAGAAAGGGCTGATAACCTAACAACAATGATAACAATAGTCAGCTCTTATTTAGGACTTTAAAGTTTCCAAAGTGTTTCACATTTGTTGTCTCATTTGATTCTCAAAAGAACCCTGTGAGTTAGGTGAGGTTTTCATCTCCATCTTAGAGAGGAGGCTACCGTGGCATAGAGAGGCAGGTTGTCTGTGGTCATTTAGCTAGTGTCTGAGGGAAGATTTGAATACAGGGCTTCCTGATTCCAATCCCAGTACTCTTAGCATCGTGTCACCTAGATGAAGGGGGCTGGCAGAGAGAGTACTCCTACTGAGGATATTTGATACAATGAAAGATTAAGTCATACCATCCCTACTTCACTCAGGAGTTATTGTAAGGATCAAATCCTCAAATCTCAGAGCTACGGTGGACCACAGAGGCTAGCTGAGCAAACCTGATCCCAAACAAGCATCCATCCTCTCTGTCACACACTATAGATGTTCATTCAGTTTCTGAGTGATGTCCTACAATGGGGGAAAAGAGAGAGATTTATAAAAATTAGCTATTCATTATCTCCAGGGCACAAAACATTCTACTTTGGTACTATTCTAATTACTGAGCTGTAAGGGTTGGAGCTGTGAGTCTGTGTGGATAGGAAACTGAAAGAGGAGGAAAATATTTCCATCAACTCAGTTTGGTACCATCTTTGTGACTTGGACTTACCCAGGGCCCTACAGCCAGTGGGTGTTAGAGGTGGCAGTAGAATCCAGTTGTTTTTTTTTTTTTTCTGGCTCCAAGACAAATTTTCTATCAAGCATACTATGCTACCTCTCACCTACAATTATTAGGAACATGTTGTACAATATAACGTGATATATAATATGATATGATATGGTATAATGATATAATAATATAAGTGTAATGCAGTATGAAATATCATGTGATATAGTGCCATCTAATGATAGAATAAGATGTGGTATGGTCTGGTGTGACTGATATAGTATGCTATGCTATGCTAATTGAGATGACAAAACATAATATGGTATGACATGTTATCAGTTAGTATACTATACGGGTATAATATATAAGTAATATAGTAATATATAAATATATTATAATATACAATTATATATTACATGTTATGATATATTATATAATGTAATTGCTGTCTTATATCGTGTTATGTCATGTCATATTTAATTTGATCTGTGTGATCAAATCTACATTTTCTTCCATGTGACTGCCCCTAGTTCTGTCCATTGAGGCCAGTGGAACAGGTCTAATCCCTCTTCCATACTTCAAACCCCAAAAGAATATACATACCTTGTTAAACCACAGACTCTGTTATTTTGGTCGTTCTCAATAACAATAGTAATGACCGCAGTGTTAATTGCAGATATTTTTTTGCAGTACAAAATGCCTAGAACAGGAGGAAGTCAAATCTATGCTTGACTAGATTTGAGAAAATCGCAAAATTGGACTGGGAAAAAATGTCTCATTTCCTATATAATTATTGAGGATAGTAAAGGCCAAGAGAGACAGCAGAACTTGTGTGTGTGTGTGTGTGTGTGTGTGTGTGTGTGTGTGTGTGTGTGTGTTTCCCTTTACAAGTTTTCTCCCTAAGCATTCCTCTCATAGAATATGCAACATAATGAATGGCCCAAACATAGGTCTCTGTCCTGTGCCTAGCATGCAATCCATCACCCTGTGGAAACTGGGAGCCTCAGAAACTCTGCCCACTAGGCCCCCAATGAGCATATATGGCCTTTCCTTTTCAGGAAGCATTTACCTCCCAGGGAACATCCAGATCTTCAATAAGTAAGGGAACCCATTATTTGGAAAGCAGCCAAACCAGAGACACTTGAGCCAAAATTCAATCCATTTAGGCAAGCATTCCAGAACAGCAGCTTAGAAGGCATTACATAATGAAGGATGTTTCCCTAGAAGAGTCTTTTTTTGTTCTTTTCTGTTTTTATACTATACTTATTCTTGAGAAAGATTGAATCCAATATAGCAAACTTTTATGAAGCACCTACTGAGACCATGGTCCTCTGCTAAGCAATGATAACACAAACACAAAACAACACAGCATCCTATACCTCAAGGATTTTATCAGTGAACTCAGTGACAGAAGGCACCATTTTCCATTTTGTCGTTGAATTTCATGTGGGAATTGCCTATACCAATGAAATCCCAGGCCAAGTGTCTGTATCTATCCTTATCTATACAAAACTGGTGAGGTCAGGGAAGGGCTCACACCTGCATTTCCAAATGACAGAAGAGAATGTGTATAGTTGAGCATGGATAAAGAACTATTATAAGTCATATAGCTCAGCAGAGCCTTAAGAAGTATGTAATTGAGGGGCAGCCAGATGGCACAGTGGATAGAATGCTGGACCTGGAGTCTAAAGGACCTGAGTTCAAAACTGGCTTCAGACATTTACTAGCTGGGTGACCCTGGGCAAGTCATTTAACAAATTGCCTTAAAAAGAATTGTGTAGGTGAACCCTACCTGGGAACATGAGGAAATTCAGGTCCAGAGAATAAAGTGACTTAGACTAGGCCATTCAATTAATTTCATTTTAATTTAATTCAATTCCTACAATATTGTGTATTGTGTGTCAGGCTTTGTCCTAAGTACAAAAGATGATAAGGCAAAAGACAAAAGAATTTCTTTCTCCAAGGACTTAAGTTCTAATAGAGGAGCACATAGCATATACCTAGATAAATGTACGCAAAGTAAATTAAACACACCCAGGCATACAAAGTAAATCCAAGAGTGAGAAAGCAATGACAGCTGGGGGATTCAAGAAAGGCATCATGTAGGAGGTGATGCCTGAGCTGTTCCTTGAAGAGAAATAGGATTCCAAGAGGTGGCCATTCTAGGCAGGCAAAAACACTTACCCCTGACCCCTAGAAGAGGGAATATTGTGTAGGGAAAAATTAGTAAGTTCATCAGAGAGAGACAGAGAGACAGAGAGAGAGAGAGAGAGAGGGAGAGAGAGAGAGAGAGAGAGAGAGAGAGAGAGAGAGAGAGAGAGAGAGAGAGAGAGAACAACTAAAAAGGTAGTAAAAACGTAGGTGGGAGACTGATTATAGGGGATTTAAATACCAGGATATAGATTTTCTATTGTATCACAGTGAAAACAGAAATTGAAGATTTTTTTTTTTTAGTAAGAACTGAGAATTTATAGCAAAGCCATGATTTGAAGCTCAGTTTTCAGAATCCAAGTCCTTGTTCCTTTCACTCCTTCAAAAGTCCTTTTCTTATCCAAATTGTAATCACCCCTGATCTTTGAATGTGAAGAAACATTCCTTTGATGGTTAAGCCACATAAGTAAAGACCCACAGAGATTACAGAACTGAATGAATACTCACAACGACAAAATCTTATACATTCAAGTCCCCTGCTTTGCATTCACCTCCTACTGGGAAGAGCAAAAATACTTCTGAAAATGAAGACATTTACAAGAAAAGTAATGAACACCCAGGGCAGAAATTAAATAGGTGAACTCTGGAATCTTTCAAAACTTCAAAACATCTTCTGTCTCCTTGATACAGATACTCCCTCTTGTCAGACACTATATCTCAACATTAGTAGGACTGGAATGCATGAATGTATGAAAATGGCAAGCCATCCGTGACTTCTCACTTTCTTGAATGCTTATCCATACCCCACCCCAACCTATTGTATTTGAAACTTCCAGTACAACAGCAATTTGGGGAGGTTCCATTTCTAAGATGGAACACATGTTACTAAGTGTAGAGGGTAATAAATCTTCTTACTTGCATGTTTTACTTTGAAGTATATAATAACCACTTAGGCAATTTCTTAGCTTTCCTGTTAAAAAGTTAAAGAGCAAACCACACTCCTCCCCTTGTGAGAAACAACACACTTTAATTGATTAATTCTCTCCAAACCACTATATTTTAAAGTAATAGTTCTTTCTTCTAATTTGTTCTTAGGATATTCTTGGAAACTGACATTGTAATGGCCATTCACCAGCCTGCAAGGCTTCTGAATATGTGCCCAAACTGACCTGTTTTAAAAGCCAATCACAAGTCCAGAAAGATTGTTCACAATCTTATCCACATATGTCCCAGTGAACCAGGGCCATGAGAATCTTTATATGTGAAATTTTATGATAAACATCAAAAGTGAGGCTTCTCTTTATAAATAAAAAAGCATTAAGTCAGGCACCAGGCAAGAACAGGCAAGCCTCTAAATATGCTGCCTGCCCTCCAGAGATATACCACTAGTCTGGAGACTGTTGTGATGAGTCTTCATCAGAGACCAGTGGAAAATTTTGGGAGCAGTTACTTCCTATGACCCTAATGCGTAATGAATCAGGCTTAACTTTTGCTGTTCTTGAATAAAACATATTTGGATATGTAAGCTGGACAATGGGTCTGCTTTCACTTGTTAGTAACATTGAATTCATACTTTCTTGGCACCTTTTTCTTCGTATCATCTGATGAATTTTAGGATTGAATTGGAAGATTTTATCACCTCTATTATCAGAAGAAGTTAGTCCAAAGAACATAGAGTTTCTTCCATCTTTCCAACACTGCCTCATTATTACATAGATATAGGTATAAAAGATATAGATGTACATACATACACACATTTGTTAATATGTGTGTGTATGTACACCACACATATATGAGATTATATCTGTATGCTTGCCTGCAAACATAGGTGTGTGTAATTAATCTAACAGCCCTTCCATTATAGATCTGTAGACAAAGTGCTATGCCTGGAGTCAGGAAGGTCTTTGTTTAAACCCAATCTCAGATGTTTCCTAGCTATGTGACCCTGGGCAAGTGACTTACTCTTTCCTCCTTTGTAAAATGGGGATATGAGCAGCACCTGCCTCTCAAATTTGTTGTCAAGAGCAAACAAGATAATAATTGCAAAGAACTCAGCACCATACTGGGCACGCAGTAAATGCCATGTAATCATTCGTTGCTTTTGTTGTTGTTCTTGATTCTGTTCAGTTGTTTTAGTCATTTCTGACTCCTTGTGACCATATTTGGGGTTTTCTTGGCAAAAATACTGGAACGGTTTGCCGTTTCCTTCTCCAGCTCATTTTACACATGAGAGAACTCAGGCAAACAGGGTTGAGTCAATTGTCTAGGGTCACACAGCTAGGAAGAGTCTGAGGTCAGATTTAAACTCAAGTCTCCCTGACTACAAGGCTGATACTCTATCGACTGTATTATTGTTATTTTCTGTATAAGAGAAAATCTCGAACCCTCACCACACTGATTCTAGCACATGTACAACAAAGCAGCACATATTTCAATAATGGGCTTGGTATCAACCTCAATGATAGGGTCATCACTCTACCTCTCTCTCTGTTTCTCTCTGTCTCTGTCTGTCTGTCTCTTTCTGTCTCTCTGTGTCTCTGTCTCTCTCTGTCTCTGTCTGTCTCTCTCTCTCTCTCTCTGTGTATCTATTCACACACACAATATACATATGCATACATAAAGAGAATTGTTGTGTTTGTCATTCATTTTTGAAGAAGACCATGACATTAGGGAAATGATCACATGACTTGCAGTAGAGGGCGGTGCAAGGTCACCAGCCTCACTTTTTCCTCCAGAGCCATCTGGGTCCAGTGCCCAGACATTCATCAGGATGAGTGGAGATGGCCAGGATGCAATGGGAGACCCTTGCCCTTTTAGGCTAAGGTCTTCTCAGGTTCTCACTTTGAGTGAGGTAATACCAATTGAGTGAAAAGGCCTCTTTAAGAAATGAGTCAAGGGATGGCCATTTTAATTAAAGAAATAAAACTGAGAGGGGAAGACCCTCAGGGTTGCTGGTCAAAGGAGAAACAGTTACTATTGACATTCACTCTAAGCTAGGAAGGCACAAAATATAGCCATTAAGTGGTATTTGGGCAGGGACCTATTGTGGTCCAATTTCCATGATATCATGGTCCTTTTTGAAAATGAAGGACAAACACAACCTGTGAGTAGTCCTAGTCGCCTGAAGGGAGACCCAGCCAGTTGGGTCACTCAGCTCGTCCTTACCCTCTCTCTCTCCTTCTTCTCTCAAAAGGAAGGTAAATTTTGATGGCCAGAAGTTGCTCAGTTAACTTGGAGTTTACTGGCTAGATTCCTTCCTTCCTTCCTTCCTTCCGTTCTCTCTCTCTCTCTCTCTCTCTCTCTCTCTCTCTCTCTCTCTCTGTCTGTCTCTTTCTTTCTTTCTCTTTTTTCAAAGACCAAACTATAAAGAGAATATGTGGGGATGAATATATCTATGATGTGTTAAGAAAGGAAAAAAAAACATTGTGTTTAGAATGAGGAAGAGAGGTTGAAACTCGACCCTGCTTCTCCTTATTAGAGTGACCTCTGACAAGTGCCATAGCTTCTCTGGGCTCCAGGTTTCTCATCTGTACAATGAGTATGTTGGAATAAGTCATTTCTAAGATGATTGCAGTTGAAACCTTCTAATCCAATTACTCTCCCTCTTCTCTAGACTAGGGATGAGAGAATCTCCTCCAAATCACCTAAGGCACATAGGTAGATGTAATAGAATAGAGACAGGGAATGATATTCAAATTATCCAGGGTGTTCAAGCCCCTCATTAGGCATTAGCAAAAGAGAACAGTATGTCGATTAATGTGTGAACCCTGGGTCCACATTTTCTACCAGGGGTAAATAATAACTGAAATACTTGAAAGATTGCTTCTT
Organism: Phalanger gymnotis; assembly: GCA_028646595.1. Lineage (NCBI taxonomy): Eukaryota > Metazoa > Chordata > Mammalia > Diprotodontia > Phalangeridae > Phalanger > Phalanger gymnotis. The sequence goes on from CM053625.1 coordinate 307,874,510, forward strand.
TCATTTATGAGGCTATTTTCAGCACAGAGATGGATTCTGAACCTTCCGTGAATTACTATGTAAATGTTATAAACTGTTGTCACTATGATTATAACTCCATCATCAATCTTGTGACAATGAATTTTTCTAAAATCATTTAGGTTGACATGAAGGCCATACTTTACACATCTGCTGCTTCGCAGTGTATTTGCTAAAGCTAGCTCTCTGTTGGCCCTGTGAGGGTTCTAGATTTTCCCTTACAAAAACAACTGGTGCATAGAACATAATACACAACCTGGGCACATTTGTTCACAAAATCACAGATCTAGACTTGAAAAGGACTTCATATTGATTAATTAATTAATGCAAAACCATCTATTTGCAGATAAATAAACTGAGGCTTGACAAAGGTCATCTAGGTAGCACTCATCAGAAGTGAGATTGGAAGAGAGGTAGGCTCATTCTAGTCAGAGCTTTTACCACTCTACAATATTGCCTCTTCCAGGGTACCCCAACACTTATTAGCATTCAAGTGTCATTCAGGAAGCAAGTGAGAAATGGTGGCAGCAAGTCCTGAGGACTATTGGATGTGGGTGATTTATTTCTGGGATGCAGTTCTTTTCTAAGAATCACTGCAGCTCCTTGGGTCCCACCAGTCAACTACAATTTGAATGGAACAGGAGACACAGGATTGTCCTTCCTAGTGACTCACTCCTTCGAGGGAGCTTCCTTGAGGAGTAGTTGATTTCCACATAAGGGAACAGAAAATATCTGGGAGGCTTATAGCCAGGTACCCTAAGCATTATAAAAAAATCACTGTAAGACATTGACTAGAATCCATAACTGCATGTGTATATCCTTAGAGGGACTGGCAGCCTCAAGCTCTCTACTATAGTTGCTATAGCCTTGTCATTCTCAGGACCTTGTCCATGCTATTACAAAGCATTATAGAAAGAGTGTCAATGGAGGCAGGACTGGAAAACCAAGGAAACTCTCATTAATTCATTCCAAACATTCAGCTGCTTATTTTCAATCTATACCTGTCTACTGTCTACAAACATGCCAATGTTTCCCCCAACCTCAAAAATCCTCACCTGATCTTTCCATCTCATGAACTATCACCTTATAATTCTTCTGCAATTAGTGGCCAAACTCCTTGAATATGCTATCTGCAATAAATGTCTTCACTTTCTCTCAGCTCAGTCTCTTGTTGACTCCTTTACAAGCTTCTGATCTCATTGTTCCACTGACACTACTTTCTTCAAAGATACCAGTTATCTCTTACTTATCAAATCCAATGGTCTTTTCTCAATCATCATTCTCCTTGACTTCTCTGAGGCTTTTGGTATCATTACTCACCCTCACCATCTCAATACTCTCTTTTCCATAGGCTTTTGAGACACTGCTCTCTTCTGGTTCTTTGTTACTAACCTGACCACTCCTCAGTCTTCTTTTCTAGATCCTCATCCAGATAACATACTCTAATGATAGGTGTCCCTCAGGGTTCTGTCCTGTGCTCTCTTCTTTTCTCCCTGTGGTTTAATTACCATCTATATAGTGATGATTATCAGATCTATTTATTCAGCACTAACCTCTCTGCTCTCCTCCAAACTGACATTTCCAATGACCTTTTAGGCTTCTCAAACTGAATGTCCAGTAGACATCTCAAATTTAACATGTCCAACACTGACCTCATTTTCCCTCTTATCCCTCTCCACCTTCCTTATTATTGTAGAGGGCAACAGCATCCTCCCAGTACCCCAAGCTCTCAACCTAGATGTCATACTCAACTCCACACCATCTCACACCCATATTCAATCTATCATCAAGCCCTTTCTATCTCACACTCACAATATCTTTTGAATATGCTCTCTTCTCGTAGCAACCTTTCGAATATAAGATATGGTCGACTTACTTTTGGACTTCTGCAGGAGCCTTTAAGTCAAGTATTCATGACAGGATTCTCTGCCCACTACAATTTACCTTCCAGTCAGGCACCAAATTGATTTTCAGAATATTAATGTTGGAATATGTTAGCCCTCTGTTCAATGAACTCCAGGGCCTTTCTATTGCCATCAGAATCAAATATGAAATCCTCTATTTGGCAATTAAATTTAATTTAAATGCTTCCCTCCCCCACCCACCTTTCCACTGCTATGAACTCTTCTAGCCAGTGAAGCTGGTGTCTTTGCTGTTCCATCAACCAGGCACTCCATCTGTTGCCTCTGGGATTTTTTTTTCTGCCTTTCCCCCACATCTTTCATTTTCCCTCTTCTAATTCCACTCCCTTATTGCCTTGCATCCTTTAAATAAATTCCAAATAAATTCCCAGCTTTTGCAGAAAACCTTTCCTAAGCCCTTTAATTCTAGTGCCTTCCTTCTCTTCATCATTTTCCATGTATCTGGCACACAGCTGATTTGGACATTTGTTTGTGGTCTTCTCCAATGTATTGGGAGCTCATTGAGGGCAGGGGCTAGATTTTTCCTTGTTCTTTATGCACAGCACTTAGAACTGTGCCTGGCAAATAGTAAGCTCTTAATAAATATTTAGTGACCTACTGACTACTTGTATTATTGGAGTGTGTCCTCAACAAGAAGTCCATTTATATTACAGAAATCACAGAGAAAAACAAACAAATCACAAACAAAAGTGCCAGTTACTACATTAGACCTTTCTAGGTAGTGAGGATACAATGAAAAAACAAAGAAACAAACAGTACCTGCCCCCAACCTGCTTATACCTGGGCTCTCCAGAGGACTTCTCTTTAACTGCTTCCTTGCCACCCTAAAGTGACATTTTCCCTGAAGCATTCAAATCAAGTCAAGTCGGGTCATTTTTTAAGCAGCTGCTACACATCATAGGAGCTGTGCTAAGCACTAGAGAAGAAAGAAAGAAAGAAAGAAAGAAAGAAAGAAAGAAAGAAAGAAAGAAAGAAAGAAACAAAGAAGGCAAGGAGGAAAGAAGGAAGGAAAGAAGAAAGGAAGGAAGGAAGAAAGAAAGGGAGGGAG